>CM055848.1:20496448-21696448 GCA_029490765.1 Euthynnus affinis | reverse complement strand
AGGGGCAGACGTGATAGATTTTTTTTTAATTTCCTGCTCTGCGATTCCTTCAGGTTACACAGAAGAGAGTAAAAACACACAGACGGAGAGACGAAGAGATGGTGCTGAGAGGAGAAGCAGAGCAGAGCAATATCCAATCAGGTAAGAAAACAACAACTGTTTGATTCCTTTAAAAAGCTGAAATGAATCGTAGAAGTGATGGAGATAAGTTGAAAAGACTGACAAGTTTCACCTTTTGAGTGCTGAAAACACACAACAGATCTTAAAGTCAGTATGTAACCTTTAACCTCATTTCTACTGGCCGTTCCTCTTCAAGAATGATGCATACATACAGAAACAACTCCGCTTGTGTCAATTAATCTAACTGTTAGCATAAAGTATAGTGAGGTGAAGCACAAACTCAAATAAAACCAAAGTTCAACCGGAGAGGGCAGCTGCACACGAGTTACTCAGAGTGACGTAAGGATAACGAGTTTCACCTTTACTCCTCAATTTATAATAACTGACATGTTGGCAGAGCTGCTCACAGACAGTCCAAAGGTCGTGGAAAACGAGGACAATGGCTTTTACAACACACCTACTGTATGTTTCTAGGACACTGCCAGCTCAGCTCTTTGTGCACTTTAAACTCAAGCGAGATGTAAAAAACAAACAACAGCAACCGTGCGACAAGATTCACCAATGAATTTGACATATTTTTTCACAGATGTACTGAAATGACCCTCAATCATCTGATTTGTTGAATCATCTAATCAGAGTTTTCTGGTTTTCTCAGGTTTGGCCAGAGATTGCCATGATCTGTTTGTACGCGGGCAGCGAGCCAGCGGTGTCTACACAGTCCAGCCCGAGAACTCCCGACCCTTCAACGTCCTCTGTGATATGACCTCAGGTGAGTCCACTAGAAACCTTCCTCCATGTGTCATGTGCCCTCAGAAATACACCCATCTAAGGATATCTGAGAGAGTTCATATTTACTTAGAATAAATCGACAATTGTGGGTCATTATTTCAGTCGATAGGAATCATAAGTTTACCCAACACAGCAGTAAAAAAAACCCTGTAAAGCATTTATTAACTGTCAAGAAGGAGACATTTTAAATCAGAAAAACGATCACCATCATTACATGAGCTCAAAAATTCAGCTCTCAGTTTCAGCAGAAGTTTCCCAACACGACAAGTCAAGACTTGAAGCATATTTTGTAACAACCCTACTTTGTGCTCAACTTTTCTCTCGTCTTTCTACAGAAGGTGGTTGGACAGTCATCCAGAAACGTCTCGATGGATCCCAGAGCTTCAACCAGCTCTGGGAGAGCTATAAGAGAGGCTTCGGCAACCTGAATGGTGAGTTCAAGTTCTTCCCAAAAGGTTCTTTAAAAAACTTGCATCATTAAATTCAGCCACAAAAATCTAATCTCCACCTTTCTCGTCCCTCAGGTGAGTTCTGGTTGGGCTTAGAGAGCATCCACTCTCTCTCCAAACAAGGCCAGTACCTCCTGCAGGTGGAGCTCTCTGATTGGGCGGGGCGGGAGCAGACGGCTCGTTACAGAGTTACTGTTGACGGTGAGGAGGAGAAGTTCGCTCTCCACCTTGAGAACGATTCTTCACCTGGCGCTCAGGAGGAAATCATCAGGACCGCAGCCTCCGGCATTCCTTTCTCCACGGCTGACAGAGACAACGACCTCGCTTCAGATGCCAACTGTGCTGAGCTGCTCTCAGGTACGTTCACTTCTTCGAAATCTTTGTTAAAGGGTCAGTTCACCCAAAACCTGACAGAAAAAAACCTGTAAGATAGATGGATACTAATAAAGTTAAGAGAGAAAGTATGATTCCTTTGCTGCTGAGGAGAAAATTAAAAACTAAAACTTTATGCTCTTTGGTTGCAGGAGGTTGGTGGTTCAGCAACTGCGGAGGGTCAAACCTCAACGGCAAGTATCCCAGAAGGCCGAGCCAGCTCAGGAGGCAGCATCCCAGAAGGCAAGGGATGTTCTGGACGACCGCAAAGGGACAAAATGTCTCTATGAAGAAAGTACTTCTGAAGATCGCACCTGTCACCATTAAACAATAAGCTGAAGAACCAAAGCCAGTAAAAAAAAAAACAAACAGAGAAAACATGAAAGTTTGTAACTTAAATGTTGAACTACAGGACTTGAAGCATCAAGCTACTGAACTGAAACATTAATGATCTGAACTGGATCATCAGATATTTATACGCTATGTGTTATTATTTCTTTAGTCATATTGACAGTAACATGATTCCCTTTATAAGGGTTTTACTTATTAATCTTATTTTATATAACTTGCTGTGCGTCTCTTTTCATTGTGTCTACTTAATAATGTACAGTTTGTTATTTTCAACACTTACACTCTTTAAATATTTTATATTTCATTTATATGAACTGGATGAAATAAAAGACTTTAAAGGTTTAACAAAGTCTATTTGTTCCTGCTTTGTGTAAACACACACCGAGGCTCCAGCAGAGACTCGCAGCCCTACAATAAAATAAAACCCATGAAGAAGAAGAAACGACAGATTTTACACTTTTTTTTTATTATTATTTTTTTTCTTTTTTTTCAATTCTAATAATTATATGTGGACAAAGACTGAAGCATGAAGGGATGTTGAGTGATATGAGCTTTCAGCTGCTCCACGGTGACACATACATACTGTCAGTTTAAATTCATAACGAGTCTCCATAAAATTCAAAATAAACCATGAACTTTGGATCAATAATTAGTTTTGCAATGACTCAATTATGAGATATTAGATAATCTGATGCTGTATGCAGTGACGACACTGTGGTTTATTGATTTACTGAAAATTGTTTAAACTAATTTTTCTTACTGGACAAAATAGTTTTGACTTACAGCAAATAATCTGCAACATGCTGCATTCAAACCTACAAACATTATTAACAATTTAAATCTTCCGTCCTTCATCACTGGTGCTGAATAAATCAATGACGGCCATTTTGGTGCTTTTGATGTTTATGTGGTTGTATGGTTGATACAGGACATTTATAATCAAAATTATTCTTTATCAGTGCCTCTTAGTAGCTTCCATTTCACCTTTTGTGCTCATTCTGTAGTTTGGTTTACCATCTCTTCAGTTTAATTTTACTGATCAACATTTCTTTAGCGCTGCTGCTCCCTGCTGATGAAAAGATGAAACATACATTAAGCTTGTGGGAGCCTCGCTGGACGGCAGCTTGTGATCATTTAGGCTACTTTTTAATGATAATAATAATAATGATATATTTTATTTATAGAGTTTTTTCAAGATACTCAAATGCTTTACATAAGGATTATACACCTTTTGGCTGTTTTCCTCAATGAAAAGTTTGGCTAAGTACTATTAATTCAAACAAATGTTATTTCAGTTTATTACAACTAGAACTTAGAAGACTTGATGTATATTATCCATAATCATTGTAACTGTGAGTTTGATTTTGCCTAATTATACTTAAAACACAAAAAAAGAGGCCGAGATGCATTTTACAGTATTTTTTTAGCAACATAACGAAAACTCTGAGGCTCCTTTCAAGCACTTCATACCGTATATTGATCAGATTATTTGGCAACACTGTTCAGTTTCTATGTGTTTAAGTTAAAATTACAACCTCACAGGAAATATATGAACAGGGTGAAACTTTTTAGTCATTATTATCCTGCTGCTTTTCTCCTGACCACAGAAATGACAGCTATATTGAGATAAACCTTATTTTTTTTGTGTGTCTTGTCCCGTCTGAATTGTTGGGTTGACCACAGAGAGAGTTGTATGTTGTACAGATTGTAAAGCTCTTCTTCACTGCTCCTAACTTTACAGTTTTATTGTCTTTATAAATCTGGTTATTTCACAACATTTGATTAAATCAGTTTATGTCCAACTTTAATCATCCTTTTTCATGCTCCTAAACGCACTCACACACACACTTACTTCAAAATCACAAAACTTTCATCTGCCAAAACAACTGTATCATTTTTCAGGTTTATTTTCCACACAACAGCCACTGAAATGCATTTTTAAAAAATAATAAACTCCATTTGGTTACAAGACTTTGAAAAAGTGTGTTCACTTCTGTTTATTTCTTTGATAAGTGAAAGTACATTTGACCGTGTACAGATCGGCGTAGCTCATCTCACAGATGGTCATCAGACACTTGGATAACAAGGCCTTTCATTGTCGTAGGTCCTCAGACAGATTCCCTGATATAAACTACATGAGCAGTGGCTCTTCAACTCTTGCAAGGCACCTTATACTGCCGACAGTTGTGTCATATATCATCTTATAGGTCATTCTGTTGGCACCAAGGCAAATATATACTGTGCAAAAGTCATCTGAGCTCGAGACGTCTGTCTTCAGCAGCAGCAGAAGAAGAAGAAGAAGAAGAAAAAGAAGCTCTCAGGAGGATTAAAGCAAGCGACTGAGTGAGACAGCAACAGGGCGCTACATCTTTTCCACTTTTTATGAATGCATAAAAATATATTTTTTAATAATTCACAATAAAAATGCGGCATGTAACATTTTTTCTTGTTGACACCACATAAAAAGTGATCTATGATAGCACTTAAGCACAGTTGCAATGCAGAAAAAAAAGACAAGTATACAAGAAAAAGGGAATAAAGAGCTTGTTTGGATGCTCTTATAGAGCTTTACGTTTACTAACTTCACTCCAGTGTTTATTCGTGGAGACAAGGAATGATAAATTTATCAATTAGGTCCCAAAAAGAAAAAAACAAAGTGACAGTTCAATAATAAAAAAGGAGGAATGGCACAAAAAAAAGTATACAAGAAATCACTCAAAGATGCTTCCAAACCCAGAAACAACAGCTCCACATCTGGACTTTTTATATTGCAGCATTTTAAATATCAATAACATCATTTATCTGTTGTTTTTTTTTAACTGGTCCTGACGTCCACCATCATGACCAGTAAGTCTGAAAGCTTCAGCCCTGTTTGTTTTGGGTGAACAGCGCCCCCTGCTTGTTTTGTTTTTTTTGGGCTTAGAGCAATCCAGCCGATTTCCCTTCAACTGTGACGACGTGTTGTTGGTGATGTTCTTGATTTTTTTTGGTAATCATACATACATCTGGATGTTTATGTGGATTTATTGATGCTAAAAATGCTGCGACTCTCGAAATGTAGTGAGGTTTGGCGTAGCATTCAGCAGATTATAAAATTGAGTGAAGTGGGAAGTGATGAATGTTTGGAGCAAAGGAGGAACGGGAGGTAGAAGACGAGGAGGAGGAAGAGGAGGAAGAAGAGGAGGGAAGATCAGTGTGTTGAAAGGCTTATCAGAGGTTCTGCTGGAGGAAATGCAGCAGTGTGATCTCATAATGTTCTCCAGACTCCGGACATCTGATGCTGTGTCGCTCGTTGGGATAAACCTAAAAAAAAAACAAAAAAAAAACAAAAAAAAACAGGAAAGAAAATACATGTTTAGTCGTGATGATGTCAGCTGAACTCCTCAACAGTTCAGTTTATGTCTTCATACTTTTTTAGTTTTTTATTACTTGGTCATGATGTATATCGTCACTGGCGGGTTGAGAGCAATATTCATAAAATGTGCTGCAGCATTACTAGAAAATAACAATTTCCTGGTTTCACTTTTGTGATTTGAAGGAAATTAATTTTCTGTTGATCAACTAATCATTGCACCTCTATTCCAAATTTTTCCAAATCCATCTTGAATACTTTTAAAAACTGCAGCTGGACATTCAGTGTTTTGCTCAGTGACACACCGGCAGCTTCAGGAGTGAAACTCTCCCGTTAGATAACATCTCTTCTCTTACAGGCTCGACTACATGTCACTGTTGTCTTCATTTAAGTTTCTTACAAACTCCTCCAGGCTCTGATTTACATCTTTATCACAGTCTAAACTTCAGTCAGTATTTATGGGTAAATGCTCCTCACCTGGAGGCTGTACGGCTTCCCCGCCCGGATGAGTTGTGACACCAGGAAGTTAGTGTGGAAAAAGTGCACATTCTCATCTAGAAATCCGTGAAGGATCAGCAGTCTGTTGGGTCTGTTTTTAACAGAAAGACACAGTGTTCAGTTTGTTTACTCGTGTATACAGTTTATACACATTTTAACAGCAAACAGCAAAGTAGAACTAGAGTCAAACACGTCTAATCTACACCTGGTCGTTATAAAAGATAAAAGAAGCAGATGACAGAAGGCAGGACATATTTGTCTCATGGTTGCTATGGTAATTAGTCATATAAACTAAAGGCAGCATATTTTAAAATGGCAGCTCTCACTCATTGGGGAGTTTGTCGACGTGCAGCGCGACAGAGCACGCCTCGTAGCCCTTCTGGTTGTTCTCGGGCGTGTCCAGATATCGCTCTGTGTATCCGGTGTCGTAGGCCATCCACAACGTCACCGGAGCGCCGGCGATGGCGACCTGAACAGAACAGAAGTAGTTGAATTGAATTTCTTCCTGTCAGATATTTGTTTAGAGCAGAGTTCAGAGTCTGACGTTGGAGAGAGTTGTCAGTTTTATTGATTAAAATGGAGCTGCAACGATTAGTTGAACAAAAGTAATAATCTGCAACTATTTTGAGAATCTGTTGGTTTTCAGACAAATATTTCAAATATTTTCTAGTAATTTGCTGCTGAACTGTTGTTTAGACAAAAAAAAGTAATTTCAAGACACCACTTTGGAAAGAGATACTTTCTCTGGACTCGAGAAAATTATCAGCAGGTTAATCAATAATTAAAATAATTGTTTGTTGCAGCTCTAATATGAAATGATTTGAGACTGTAACTGTAAATAAGGAAAGATAACCTTGAAAAATGAAAAAAAATGACAAAAAGTCTGTTTATGACGGAGGTGAAATGGTCACCAAAGGTCACAGATTCCCGTCACTGTTTCCATTTTCAATTTTCAAACTTATTTCCTTTACATGGTGGACTTCAAGCTTGTTTACATCACTTTAGCAAATTAAACAGTAAATATTCGTGCTGCTGACCTTGAAGATGTCGGGTTTGTGGATGAGACCCATGAGTGAGAGGAAGCCTCCGTACGACCAGCCGTGGATGGCGACGCGACTCAGATCCACAAACTTGTACTTTTCAGCTACGTAGTGCAAACCCTCCACCTGGTCGTCAATCTCCACCTGACCCTGATGAGAGGAGAGAAGAGACGTCGCTCAGCTGAGGTTCACACTTATGCACGTTTTTTTTTTTTTTTTTTAAATAATGTTTACAAAGAGCTTTACATCAAATAAAATAATAAAACAATATGTATAGAAAATGAAAACAATTTTAATATCAATTATATAAATGATGCATAAGGGTGACTGTTTACAAAACAAAAACAAGAAGTAAATTCTTCTCTCTTCATCACTTTACATCATCTTTTAGTTTCCTTTACTTTCTGTTTCCCAAATATTCACAACACTGTAGAAAAAGCACAACATTTTGAGTCCAAATCAGCCACAACAGCCAATCTGAGCTTGAAATATTGTGTCTTTCCAAACGTAATAAGCTTTTTACATGTAGTGAATTCTTGTGAAGCAGTAAGTATCTTTAATTTTCTGGACATGATAGATGTTCGTGTGTTCTTCACTGTTTCTTTTTCTTTTACTCTTCAGGATGTGAAGCTGACAGGTGGTTTATGTGATAAATACCATTTTGTCCTTCACAGCTCCTTCAAACTTGAGTCCTCGCTGACAGGAGCCTCGCCCATCGATGACCAGCACGGCGTAGCCCAGAGACGCCAGCGTGCTCAGCCGCAGGTACTTCACACCTTTATACGAGTTATTCACTAACTGGACCTGGAAGGAAATCAACATGTTTGCAGCAATGTTAATATTGTGAAACGTAGTAAGAATAATGACATGAAGAAATATTTTTTAAGTTTAAATTTACTGTCCGTTACTCTCATATCATCACAGTTGCAGATATGCGTCCTGCTAAATGTTTAACAGGCCAGAAAACAGCTTTTTTTTAATAAAACTTAAGAGCTTCTAGGCCTGTTTACAGCATGAGTCTAATGTGACAGTGGAGGAGCTCAAACCTGAGGACCGCCGTAGACAAAGACGACAGTGGGATGCTTCCTGCCGGGGACGAGGTCATGTGGTTTGTACAACATGCCGTACAGCTCGAAGCCAGACTTCCCCGTGAAGCTAAAGATCTCTGGAGGAGTGTAGTCGAACGGGAAACCTGGAGGACAAACGGAAGAAAAGAATATCTTGACATATCCAGCGTGCACAAAAGTCACATGTCAAAGTCATGTCATCCAAAAGAAGGTAAAATGTATTCAGGCCAAGCAAACGTGAAAAAGAAGATATTTTATCTGTTTCAGTACCAGACGACTCCATCATGCTCGCCCAGAACTGAGGCTCTCTGTGCAGCGGGTCGTCGTCGGAGCCCATCAGCTTGTAGATGTGCACGCAGGGCGCGGTGGTCAAACTGCTGTAATGGCTGATAAACATGTCAAAGGTCTGAATGGAGAAAGAAACAAGACAAGAGGAAGATTAAACAAAACCTCACCAACAATAAGATATGTTAGATGAAACAAACACACACTGACGTGGTTTGGTTTGGTTGAGACAAATCCATGAGGTGATTCTGAAAGCTGATAACAGTATATTTCTATCTGAGGTGTCAGATATTGCTGATATTCAGTGTTTTTAAGTTAAGTTTAGAAACAGGAGTGGAAAACCTTTCATAAACTGTTTTAACTGAAGGGACACAGCAAAACAAATTTTTAATGTAAAAAAAAAGAAAGAAAAATCGCGGGAATTTTACTGAACAGCTTGTTGTTTGACTTAAGAATAAGTTAAATACACTAATATCCACTCAGTGTGTGTGTGTGTGTGTGTGTGTGTGTGTGTGTGTGTGTGTGTGTTTATACCTGGCTCACGGAGCAGCTGTGGGAGAAACCAGGTTTGGTGAGTCGAACGATTTCACCCGGCGTGTCGTAGCTCACGACGTACAGGTGATGCTCCAGAGGAGAGTCCTTCGTTCCCTGGAAGTAAACCAGCTTCGCTGTCTCATCCACCCAAATCTGAGGACTGGACGAACGCTGCAGCAAACACCACAGAGCAAGAAAAACTGTTGGTACTTCTCGTTAATACAGAGCCAAGAAAGAAAAAAAATTATCACCTTGTTTTGAAATTGATGTCTGATTTCTTTCTTAACGTGTTTTTATCGACGTCTTACCGTCTTTGTGTCTTTACTGTTTCTTTTCAGTTTCACTTTGTACTTTTTAATTATTATTACAAAGTCTAGATGTACATATACAGTTCTTAAAAACAGAGTTCAGCACAGCTTGTGGTTCAAAACTCTACTCAAAACCTTATTTTTGTTATTTTATATTGTTATTTTTTAGGTCATATAAAATATGTAGCATTATGTACACTGATGCGCATTTTACAAATTATTAACCTTATTACTCCCTAAGTTACTTCACTTCTTGTTGCAGCAGCTCTGAAAAACAAACCCATAAACCACCAACTCTGCTCATCGGCATGTGAAGATAAACTTTAGGTGGTCGTCATGCTGCACATCTCAGTGTATTTTAAGTTAACTGGTGAGTGGTCGCGGTGGTTTATTAGCGCTGCTCTAGATACAGTTAAATATCGGCAACCTTCAACAGAGATGAAGTCAGGCTTTACCTTTGCTCCATGATTGGCCAACACCTCCCAGTCCCCGCTGGTTATCGTCACCTCCTCCTTCACTGGACACTTAAAATCATCTGGTGAGAGAGAAGAGAAGGTGTCATGTAAGCGGACTAACTGATAAATCAGACCAAACTTCTGCTGCATGAATAGTTATAAAATAAGATACATTTTATTATTTTGAATTTGTCTTGGGCTCCAGTGTATAATACAGCTGCACATAGAAAATACAAGGGACACACAATATAGGTACATAATGCACTGGAAAGACACAAAATACAAAATACACTGCTGTAGCTCTAGTACGTGATGAAAACACAATGACCAGTAAGTAGTAGTAACACCTTAAATATGACACATCAAGGATAAAACAAATGAAAACTAAAACTTTAACAATCCCTCAAAAGAAAACGGAAAGTAAGTAGTAAAGTAAACTTAATTTTAAACAAAAAAAGTAACCCTTTGACTCACAAATGTAAACACAGAATTGTTATTAAAACGTTGGAAAATATAGAAAATGAGGAAAACTCAAACCATGCTGTAAATGTGTTTCCTCCACATGTTGGCATCATTGAGTTAAATCATTTTTGTATATTATATTTTATTTATTAATCAAATACAGCTGAACACTGAATGAGTAACAGCACAGAGCATTCATACCTTCAGAGTGTGTGTATCCTCCCGCCCACTTGAAGTTGCCTCGCTGTAACAGGGAGGTGATCTTATACAGGTGGCAGAAGCCTGTTTTGGATTCGTTTACAGTGATGAAGGTGATCTCATCATCACTGGTTTGGATGAATGGATGAAAGATATCATGGACCTGAGAGACAAAACAAAAAAAACTGTTGCAATGTTTTTTTTCCTCCCCACTTTTCAGATTTTCAACTTCAATCCGTCTTATTTGGCTGCTCACATTGATCCAGATGTCGCTGGTCTCTTGGTAGATGATGAAGGGCTGGACTGAGTCTCCGAGGGCCTCCAGGCTCTTCTGCCTGCTGGCCTCGTCCTGTTGCGCAGGGATGAAGAGTGCCGGAGGCAGCAGGACCAGCTGGAGACGCTGCTGCCGTCGGTCCATCATGACAGCCCAGGCGCTGACAGAGACGGAGAGGAAGAGTTGTGACTTGTGTGAACCATGTGAACTGAAGAATCTGGAGCATCATGAGGTTTAAAAGGGTTGTGTTATTTTTTTCTTTTCTTTTCGTGAAAAGTAACTCACTATCGGCCGTCCTTTGTCCATCCGGCTCTGGTGATGTATTCGGCTCCGGGGAACAGGCTGGTGAAGGGCACAGGCAGCTCCTTTTCCTGTGTGCTGACAATCTGAGGGAGAAACAACAACATCCGGACTGATCTCTCAACATCTCTCTCAAGAACTTTCTGGTTAAAAACGTCGACTGTTCACAAGAAAAAGGAAGTAAGAAGTTTTGCGGAACTCACTTTGCCGAGATTGTCTGTCTTGATTTCTGCTATTTTCAGAGTGATATCGGGATTCTTGCTGCCTGGAAATGAATGAAACTCAAGTTACATACAAACATAAAAACTCACAGTAAAGTCAGAATAAATAATGTGAGAAACGTCAAAAAAGAAGAAATAAAATCGATCACACAAAAACAAAAAAACAATGCATCAAATATTTTTATTTAGATATAATGAATATAAATCTGTGTGTACCTGCACGCGGGTATCGATAGATGTCTGTCTTACGCTCCTCCAGAGCCGGAGACGGGACGTGGATGATCTCAACTTCAGACTCGTCGACCTCCTCATACAGAATCTGCAGAGTTTTACCACCGTCTGAGTCTGAGCCGGGAAAAGAAGACCAGCAAAACCAGTCAGACACAAACTACAGACCAGTAGAACCAGTCAAAGAAGTATCGCAATTACTTTGAAAACTTATTTTGAAAACTTTTTTAAGTCTCATGTGAATAAATTCTTGTTTTATGAATCTAATAAATGATTAATCCTCATTTGAAAACTACTAATATTATAATTATCATGTCTGTTGTTGATAATCGGCCTCATTGCAAGGCAAACTACGCATTACTTGTTTGTTCTTCACTCACCTTGTTGAGCCGCTGGTGACCACCAGTATCCACTGAAGCGATCAAATTCTTCCTGAGAGACAAAAGTGGCGACTCCAGCAGATTTAGGATCCTCTTTCGGGTTCTCACTCCCTACAATACAAACACAGAAACAGTAAAACACCGCGGACAAAAATTCCTTAAGTAACACGGTACATCTATGAGAATCTGTCTGCTCGGATTCTGACCTTTATGGCAGAAGGTGAGCCTCCTCTCTTCACCCGTCTCGATGCTGGTCACCCAGATGTCGTTGTTGTTGATGAAGCCGATAAAGTTGGGGTCCCCGGAGCAGATCTTGGGGTCCATGCGTGTGCCTGAACATTGGCTCTTTATCTCAACAGGCTTTGTGGGAGAAGTCTGCACAGATACACGGAGAGGAACAAGGACGACTTTATCAATCTCTGCAGGTGTGTAATAGTCATTGGACCTCATGCGAGAACCACACATATGAAAATATTAATTCTTAAAAAGGCACGTGCGAGGGATTTGACTAAATTTGTGGCATTCATCAATTTTCTTGTAATGAGAATTTTCTCTTGGGTACAAACAAGATTTACGAGTTCAGACCTGTTTTATGGGTCCTGAACAGATCTCTGCCTTTCTTCATGAGTTGTTTGACTTAGGGATATATAATGTCTTAATCTGTATAAATTTGGAGTTTAAATATGATACTGAAACAAAATAAATATTCAAGATAGTTTCTAGGAAACTCCGACAGCTGCCTCGGGGTCTTTAAACAGGTTTTTGTCTGATAACACCTTCTATTGCACCTGAAAATGTAAAATCACCTACTGTAGGATATAAAATTCTCTCGTCTAATATCTGTGACTGTCAAATCCCTCGACCGCCTCCCATCACTGACCGCTTTGCTTTTTAGTATCTTACTGCCCGTCAAAGCATTCCCTCTTTATTTCTGTCACAGTGCAGCGCTGCTCTGAGGACACATCATTGTTTCTGGTCCCTAACTACTGACACTCCTAGATTTATTATGTTTTTATCTGTGTTTCTGAAAACAGGACTTGAAGCTCCATGGTGTGAAATTCTTGTTTTTACTCTTTGGGAACATTTTTGTGAATGAAACTCCTACAAACGGAGCAGAACCGGTAGCCTTATATGGATGTTTCACAGCAGATGATTATGCTAATGATCAAATCTCCTGAACAGGTGACATTATCAGGCTGAAACAAGCAATTTATGAAAAGTTCAGGCAGTTCAGAGCGTTTGTTGAATCTTATTTGGAAAACTTGTATGAGCAAACCACACAGAAAAGTTTTAGGATACACATATGAATATGTTCTCACACAAGGCTCTTTTTGTGTTTATGTAACAGAAAAAATGTTTCTTAACTGTCCTTTAACTCACAGTAAAAGTATTGTTTCCACCGTCGCGGCAGTAGTACAGACTGCTGTTGGCCTGGAACAGGAAGAGGCCGCTGGGTTGATGGTAGTCGTAGGAAGTGATGCCAGACACCCCCAAACGCTTCCTCTCTCGCAGCAGCTCCTCCTCCCGGGAGAAGCCCCCATGGTGAGGACTGGCCTGAGGTCAGAGGTCAACGGGAGAACACACAGAGTGACAATGCTGACCGATTGAGGTCAAAGTCAAAGAGAGTTTGTTCAAGGCAAAGAACACAAACAGACGGGAAGAAAAACATTCACAGACTTAATTAAAGAGGGAGTCGTCAAGTACCAATAAATAAAATCTTCTCTCTTCAGCAGCGAGAACATTTAATAAATAAATTTGTCTTTAGGGGGAGATTTACAACAGCAGCGTTAATCTCAACGGGGAGATGCAGCAGTATGAAGGGAGTGAGTCACAACCATCTTCTAATCAATTAAACACTCTTTTTCAAAGGTCATTGAGATTTAATCATGTTTAAATGTCAAGAGAGTGGAGGAAGAAGACTTGAAATGCTTCCTCACCTGAAAGTGATCCAGCATCTGTTTCCATGACAAAACCAGCAGAGCGTCTTTGCGGATCTTCTTGGGAATATCAGAGTAGAGTAAAGAGTTTTCCCTGCTGGCGTAAGGCATTCCTGCGACAACAGAAAGTGCAAACAGACGGTAAAACCACATTTAGTTAAACACTAAGTCACGATTTACTGAGAAATCTAATCACTGGCCACAAACAGAGTTCCAAGAAACTCAACCTGCATCTAATTATGCAACATGTGTCTAAAAACTGGTTTGTCTTCTTCTCACTGATGATTGAACATTAGTGCCAAATGGCAGCTTCAGAAAACTTGAACTCTGACACCAGTGCAGCTCAGAGGAAGAAGAAAAATACTCCTGTAAATAGCTATTTTAAAATTCAAGTGTTCTATGCTAAGTGGGGTATTTATATATGTTATATATTATATATAATATAACGATAGCTGTGTAGTAATATGTATAACAATATTACTAAGCAGCATTTGGTGGATAAAGCTTTAAACAGCTACCAGAATGTGTGGTGGTCTGTGGTGGGAAACCATAAAGGAGCAATCAGACTACACAACAGTTGTTGCCATCCAGGCATTACTACACACTGTCAACCACCAAGTTACCATGGATACAGGTCTTACAGACTCCATGTCGTTCACTTTACATTACCTGACACTTTCACACCACTTAACTCTGGATTTTATGTCACATAATCCTGATCACAGACCAGCACTAACTGCACAGATGATTCACATATTGGTTTTTGCTCAACACGTGGCAACGATTCTGCAGGAATCCTTTGCTCTAAAAATGGAATAAAAGTGGAGCGAAAATATGTCAACGAAGCAAAACGTGGTTACTGATCCTTTCATGTTTTCTCCAGCTGACACTAAGGATCCACTGCAGCTGGTCACTGGATTTCAAATGTATTTGAAAACAGCTGCTGTGCAGGAAACTCTACACCTCTGACTCACCAGCTGCACCCACAGATCGTTCAAGTTGGCCCCCGCCACGAGCGACCAGACTGAACTGGTTCCTATTCGTGTTTTAGTACTGACTCTAACCTGGCAGCAGTTTGGTGAATTTGGCACTTAGCAATATGCTAATTCAGCCTCTTCCCGTTCCCCAGCTCACCAAGGTAGAAGATGCGATGAGAGTGCGGGCTACTCTCATCCTTTGGGACGAAGTGGAAGTCATGCGGTGCCTTGTTGATGACCACGCCTGTGTTCTTGCGGCTGTTGTGAATGATTTTCCGTAGGCCATCCCACGTGTGCTTCTCCACCTGGAAGTGGGAGGGATTCACATCCTCCATCTCCACCACCTCCGTGCTGTCCGAGAGCTCGTCCACCCCCATCATACCTGCCAGTGCCTCTCTGACGCTGTGGACACACGTTCAGACTGATCAGCTCAGATAAACTAACAGTCAGTCAGAATGACGAACGAACACCGATCACCTGACAGAAAAGGCTCTGAATTGAACTGAGGAAGGTTTAATTTGCTCTGAATGGTTTGATGTCAGCCTACGTTTCTGATCGAATCCTCTGATCAATTACTTCTATCTGTTCCATTAATCAATTGGTCTATAAAATGTCAGAAAATGGCGAACTATGCATGTTATAATTTCTTAGAGTTCATGGGGAGATCTGCAAATGTCTTATTTTGTCTGATCAACAGTCCAAACCCCCAAATATATTCAGTTTACTATCATGTATGATACAGAAAAGCTTCAAATCTGCACATTGAGGTTGCAACCAGCAAATTTTTGCATTTTGCTTTAAAAAGCAAAATGACTAAAACGATTATTCGATTATCAAAATAGTTGCAAATTTCTGACGTTTGCGTATCAATTCGGTTCTCCTTTTTTCAAAAAAAAAAAAAAAAAACTAAAAAACTCCAAGTATAACTCAGTTTAATTCAAATAAAAGAACATCTAATGAAAAATTGAAAACTGAATATTGTTCAGGAAGCTGTGAGTGAAAAATATTCCATACCTGTCCTGGCCGTCTTCTGTTTTGTCTTCAATTTTCAGCCTCTTTACTCTGTGCATTAACCGTTCAACAACCCTGGACCAGATCTGGCACCCTGAAGAGGACAAGATGAAGACACGAGAACCAAAGATGTAAAACTGAGAGGTTTGTTCAAGGATGACAGAAATTACAACTCATTAAGACAACAGGCACCTGCTCTAACTGACAAATGAATTAAACAGAATTTAATCTGCAAATAAAAAGTACATCAGACCCTGCACTAAGCTCACATGCTATTAACCGTTAAACTGCTGCCGTTACTGAGGTGGCGGCCCCATTCAGGGCAGACGTTCCTGTTCTGCTTCATCAGGAGCTGCTGCTCTTCAGCCAAATGCCGCCACACTTTCAGCTGTGGGATCCTGATATGGAGTCTTACTGTGTGTGACTCAGCTGCATGATTCCAACACTTAAACACCGGTGTCATAACTGTGGCAAATGTTACACCGTCACTCCACATTTTACTGTAGACAGTCTACTGTAGACGGCCATATAGGAGGCCGTTCTGTTGCCTGAGGCCTTCAGGAAGTGCAAATTCTGCTGAGGTTCATTCCCAGAAAACAATGCAGCAATTCACGTGTTAAAAGATCTTCCAGAAGAACGAGTCTCATATTGGAGGTTTGACACAAGTTAATTAGCGTCTCTGAGTGTCAGAATTCACAGAATAACCTTTAAGAGGCGTGTATAGTGTTATAAATGAAGGTTTTCATGTGTTTCAGTGTTGTATGTAAATCACTTTCAACTGCTTCTCTGTTTCAAAAGAGCTACAAAGATAAACACTGCTAACAATGGACATTAACATATTGTCACCTTTTATCTTTGGATGGTCAAACAAATGTTGGTCATACTGCAAGAAATTATAGCATTACTGGTTTCATAATTTGAAACTGAGTATGTTATTATTGTTATTATATTCATTATCAAATAATAAGAAAATGGTGAAAAAATGCTGTTATAATTTCTTCAAATGTCTTATTTTGTCTAATCAACAGTCCAAAAGCCAAATATATTCAGTTTACTTTGATGCAAGATACCAAAAAGCTTCAAATCATCATATTCAGGTTTTTGTTTTTAAAAAAAAATACAACACTAAACTAAAACAAACAAACAATTATTTGATTAATCAAAGTATTTGCCAATTCATTTTCTGATATTCACATATAAATGAATCAACTAAACAAGCTTCGTTTGTGTTCAAACCAAATTTGTTTGTGTTCAAACCAAATTCATTTTTCCTTCTTTCAACAAAATGGTTGTTTTTTTTTTTTTAAAGAGAAAGCAAAAGAGAAAGAGCAACAACCACAAATTGTTTTGTGGTTGCTGTCAACAATGTACATTAACATATTGTTACACGTATATCTGGATGAACTATTGCACCTGTCAAAGAAATGTAAGAGATCATAACATCACTGGTCTTATAAACTGTGATGAATCTCATTGTTCTCAGCACTTCATACCTGAATGATTATTAATAATTTGAATTTTATTTTGCTGTGAGGGATTTTTTTTTTACAAGAGAAAGCAAAAGAGAGCAACCACAAGTTGTTTTTTTCTTACTAAAGTGAACAGGCTGAAATATTGTTTGAAAAAGTCCCTCCTCATTCTTCTAACTCGCACCAGCACCTGTGTCTTCTTTCTGTTTCTGTTTGCAGCTTCACTGTATAACATGCAGACTCATTGTGGACTTCAGGACATCACGAGAGAAATGTGACACCCTACATAAATAAGAAGCTGACACGACCTCGTTGTTCCTTTTTTCTTCACTGCTTTTAACATATAAATCCCTGAGATCCTGCTTAATTAATTTGTGTATAATGTACTTTATCTAACGTCAGTTTTAGCGACCTAGTTTCACTGTTTCCGCTCAGACACATCAGCTGATGAAGCTAAAAAGGAAAATCCAAGTCGAAAATCTCACCGACAGTTCGACTCCAAACAGAAAACACCTAGCTGAATGTGTCAACTCTGACAAACCCTAATTATAAGACAATTAAATATCACTATGTTTACGTTTGATTGGAGCTAGCTTGTTAGCCGCCCACTAAACAGGAACTAGCGACTCGTAACTAACTTACACAAACATATCAAAACGGTAAAACACTCATTCTCTGTTGGCTTACACGTTCAGCCCAAAGACCTTGGATGCTTTTCTCCTTTTATCGTCTGTTTACGGTTGAACTCAACAGTCGGGATCTGGATAAATCGCTGAAGTTACTCTCCCAGAGATCAGATAGCTTACTGCTAATATGCTAACAACGCGGAACTAGCTTGGTGGAAATCAGACGTTACAAGATTACAACCTTTAACCCGGATATGATCCGTCAAGCATTTTACCGTTACCAACCGTTACGTTTTCGTTCGCGATACTTTTATTCCGAGGATAGCGAAGTCATGTCCCGCCCTACTCTGAATCTGATTGGCTGACCGTGGCTGACAAATCCCACTCCTCCCATCTCAATCTAACCAATTCAACGAACGAAGGCAGCGACTACTATCCAATCAGAGGCAGAGTAGGGCGGGTCATGATTTCGCCATCCTATGAAAAAAATTGGCAACGCTTCAGATTTTATTCGCATTAAGAGCTTTTAATTATTTTTAACTTACTTTTTGTCACTCTTTAGTTGACAGCGGAAATAATTCCCCTGCTATTCTGTGAAAATACTCTCTTGTTTAAAAGTAGAAAATCAAAAATCTCTTGTCAATTTTTCTGGGGGGACCTCTGTGCCAACTTATGTATCCCCTTCTAGCAGTGATAGTAGGTGGTTAATTGTTTCGAAGTCACACAACCCCTGCATTTAACTATCAGAATTTGATCATTGAAATTTCCAAATAGGTTTTATTTGGATAACCCAACTACAATACACTACATATCAGTAATCTAAATTGTTACTTTCTCACCTGAAAAAGACTGAAAACTCAATGAAGTGAAATATTAACAGTCCTACAGCAAAAATGACAACAGCCATGCTGTCGGTTGGTGCCAAATGCATTCTGGGACACTTGAGGGTCAGCCCTCATCACTATTGGTGTGCATGCGTGGAAATGTGCCACAGACACCCGATTTAAAAATTCTGTGTATTGTTTAATACAGTGAGATTTATATGGCAGTGATAGCTACAGTGATTGCTGTAATCATTCCTCCTGTTCATATTGGCCATTTGAAGATCCCTTTATGTGCACTTACAGTGTAAACGATGAGGGCCGAAATCCACAGTCCTCTTGTGCAAAAATGTATTATAAAGTTTATCTGAAGCTAATATGAAGCTTCAGTCGTCCAAATATCTTGCATCATTTGTCTTTTTAGTGCCAAAGTCCCTCACTGCAGTGAAAGTATACTTTCACTGCAGTGAAAGTGTATCAGATATCTACTTGATGTGACTCAGACTGCTGAAGCCTCATATAAGCTTCAGATAAACTTTTAAAAGCATTTTTGCTCACACTGAAAGCACATTAGAAGGGGATCATTGAATGGCCAGTATGAACAGGAGGAATGATTACAGAACACAAAACCTCTTTCACTGTTCATTCAGGAACCTGACTTGAAAAACTTAAGGACAGCTTCACATTCTTCAAAGTCTGTTTTAAAACAATACTCACATGCTTCTTACTGACTCACTTTACAGCCAGTAAGGACATGTGGAACAATCAAACCGACTAAAAATTGTTGAAATGTACTTCTGGTTATACATGTTATGTTTTCAGACAGACAAAATGTGAACCTATCCTTTAATTCAGGTAAAAGGTACCAGTGACGCTTTCCGCCACCATAACAAAAGGAAAACATACTCAACATCCAAGACAAGCATTATATCCTTAAAACATTTATTTTTGTAATAATTTGTCCTTTTTTCTTTTTGCATAAGTGCAAAATGCACCCAAAACAGCCACCTGAGGGAAGTCTACATCTTTAAATAAAAAAACAAGCAAAGTGTACATTTATAGTACAAAATTCTCTTTTTAAAAAATTGCACAGTTTGTGTATAATATATATATTCATAATCTCCATTTTAAACAAACTTTAAAGGCTCAGAAAGTAAACAAAATTCACCAAATGAAAAATAAAAACATTTTTCCCTAGAATTTAAAGCTGAGGAAACTTGAGACCCTGTTTTCATTTGTGTCCACCATAAATATACATATTTATATGCAAGTCTCTTTCCATATAGTCTCTGTGCTAGTGTTTGACCAGACAATCAAAATTATTGCAAAGTAGTTTAGTTCTACTATAAAACATGGGGTGGGGGGTGGAGGATAAAAGCTTCTTTCTGCTGAATGTTCCTTTAGTTATGCAAAAGAAAAAAAAAAACAAAAGAAAAAAAAACAAAAACCCCTGGGTTTTTTTTTTGTTTTTGTTTTTTTTTTTTTACACCCCTTTTAACTTTACTGGAATCCCTGCTTTCACAAAGGTTTCTGTTTCACAAATTGTGTGCATTCAACATTCCCATAGAACAATCCAGAACTCCAGTTTTGCTTTTTTAGCGAGAACACATTTCCCTGACTTTTTTTTGTTTTTGTTTTTGTTTTGAACTTTACAACGGCGGCCCTTCCCTGCCCAGAAGTCACGGTCAGCGTCGATACGGGTGGAAGCCCTGTACGTTGTGGTTCTGCCCTCTGCCAAACGCGGTGGCGGCGGGCTGTGGGGCGGCGGCGGGCTGTGCTGTCGGCGCCCCGTATGAGGCTGTCTGCTGGTTGGGGTCTGCGAATGTGTGGCCGAATGCTGTCAGGTCCTGACCGTACCCTGGTGTGGACGACACAGAGAAGAAGGCAGTGGAGAGAAGAGGGTTTTATTGTCAGTCGCCAGAGAGTGTTCAGGAAGAAGCCTTAATACTTACAAAGTATCCAATAAGTAAAAAAAAAAAAAATACAATTTTGATGTTTGATGAAAAATCCACCTCTTACCCTCACTGTTGTATGTCTGATGGATAGTCAACTTGTTATTTGTCATATTATTGGGACTCCACATCAAAATGATTGTCATGTTTCATTTTTATTCCAATTTTCTTGTCTTGGCATCGACTTCATACTCAGCCAAGATTTATCTCCTTTTTAAAAACATATTTCTATTTTACTGACATTTTTTGTGTGCGTGTGTAAATTTGATACATTTAGTAGTCCATCATGTCTTAATTATAGTTATTGACAAGCTCTACTTTGAGATATGTTAGTGATAATTGGCTATATAAATAAATAAAGTTGAGTCTGAGTAAGAATACATCAAGCAATTAAATGAACCAAGAAATGCAAATCTGCATTACTAATAGCTGATTTTAAACCGTATTTAAAGGGTTCATGGTGGATTTTTCCTCCAGATTCAAATACTGTATTCCTTCAATGAGCCCTTGAGTGTTGAAAATAATAATCCAAATGTAAAAATGTGTAGAGACAAAAATTACAGTTTCAATTGAATTTAAAAATCAGCTTAAAGCTGGGCTTCATTGAGGAAAACAATGTCTAGACGCTCTTGAATGTCTAGATGTTCTTCTGTTTAGACACTGGATGGCACCGTCTCCCTGCAAACAGACAAGGGAACCACAGTGACACCCAGGTAAAGAAACTAAGAGGCTTGTAAATGGCTGGTGCAACCCAAAAATCAAGCTGCCACTTGCCAAGCCAAAGGGCCTTTATGGTTGAAAAGACAGAGATTGGTTTGCTTCCAAATGACTGACCAAATCCTTCCAGCATCTTGCTGCTGATTGGTTATTTTCTCGCACTGCTAACATCCAGTTAGCATAAATTTGAAAATGTCACCAATAAACACTGGAGTACAGAACATTAGAAACAACTGGAATGGAAAGACAAAAGAGAGGAGAAAGAGAAAGAAAGAAAGAAAAAGGGGGAAAATAGATAATACAACATTTCTTTTTGGGGCACTTAAAAATGCTTCAAGATCAGAACAAATATACGAATTCTGAAGAACAGGGGGCAGTCCCAACAGGACCGCCAGACAGAAGAATCTGAGAGAAATTGGAAAATTTACTGGCTTCGTGTCCTTCTTTAAATCTTCTTCTGTTTCTCACCCCTTTAGCTATAATGTGGAGACAATACACGGGGAAAAAACAACGGGTGAATGGACAGCTGATGCATAGAGACAACTGAACCATGAACACATTTTCTGACAATTAGATCATCCTTTTATAAATCAGCAAAGCAATGCGGACGGAGTGGACAAAAGAAAAAGAAAAAAAAAAGGAGGACATGGTATGTCTTGGTATAGTAAAGCTACAGCTGCTGAGGGAGATGACATGTTTAAGAGCTCCAAATGCCAAATTTCAATGTAAATTTCTTTCAAATCCACTCAGCCAAGAGACAGCCGGTAGCTGCGTTTTACTATACAGGAGTACACAAAGTAATTTGTATGTACATGCAAAATGTACATGCAAAATACTAAACACAGAGCAAAATAAAAAAATAAAAAAATTAAAAAAAGAGGCAAAAAACCAGGTTGCAGCTCTATAAACACTACAGTACTCAACAAATGCTACTTTTGTGGTTGGAGAAGACGATGCTGGCACCTACCTGCACTATATCCTCCCTGCTCATCCTGACCATAACTGTGAGAAGGACGCGTTGGTCCGTAGGCAGAGGGGTCCTGAGGGTAGTTACCCAAGCCTATCAGGGAGATGAGGAGACCAGGTTGACTGAACCCAGATACTGCTGGCCGACTACGTTACATAGATCCCCCCTTGCTGAGCTAACAGAGCTTTACATTTATACTCATTTACTGGTTCTGCACTACGCTTGGTGAGGCATCACTGCTCAGCTTCATCTGGAAGTCAAAACAAAATGGAGTGTGAGTATGTCAGCTATCCGCTAGCGCGCCTGACTTTGTGGTTTGTTTGTTTTTTGTTTTTTTCATGCCAGCCTGGTCTCATGAAATTTTGTGAAACGTGCATGATGCGCTAAGATGCAGGTAACGTATGAGAAATGCGCTTTCCCACCATGAAAATATTAACATATGAAAGCAACTAAACACAGGAATTAGCCTGGCGCTAAAGTAGCGTGGCGTGGCAGTGGGGCTGCTTCAACTCCTGAAAACATATTATATTTAATCTTAACCTTAAATGACCACACCAGAGGTTTTATATGTGTAGTCCATAATTCTCCGGCCATTTTCCAAAGAACGCCAACAGTTTCTAGATCAATACTCTATTCTGCAGGCAACCATTGGTTTCCATTCATTTCATCATGATGTGAAAGTCAACTGAACGTGAAACCTGTTTCAGGCACTGAGCCCCGTTTATCTTTACGTCAAAGTTATGTTACTGTTCTGTGTTCTCAAGCTGTAACAACAGGCCATATTCAAAACTTTAGGTTACTTGTGTAACCCAGATTCTCTGGGTAGCTTGACATGGAAACGTGCCATGAAATAAAACTCTCCTTGGTGGGGCATTCAGGGACGTTTCAACATCTAACATTTCTAATTGCACTGTTGAGCTACACTGATGAAAGAAATTGAATCCATAAAACAAGAAACTCAACGGACAAAGTGAGGTTTCTTGCATTAAAAAAAGCAGTAATAAATTTCATATTTTCCTTGTTCTTGAATCTGCCAACAAGCTTTCATGCCAAAAAAAAATTTAAGTCAATAAAATGTTTATTGTGATAAATTAATTGTCAAGTTTTAAGCAAATTTTCACAGCGTACTGAAATGGAATAAAGCCAGTGTCTGCCTGGAAGGTATGAAACTTTTTAAATGTACGGGAAATGATGGTACTAAAATAAATATTAATGAATTAAATATGCAAAACCACTGGTTTGATCCTTGTTCTAACCCTAACTCAACGATATTAACTACCTAACTCCACGTAAGCCAAACAAGTTAGTTTATTTGCCTAACATCAACCATTTCCTGATATGACGCAGGTAAAAATGGCATGTCTGCTCCTGTTTTTGTCACTTAAGCTTTCATGGTGGAGGTGCGTGATCCTCTCATTATTTGTGTCCACAAAACACACCAACACTTATCAGCATTAGTGATTTTTCTGCTCATTTCACAACAAAACTTTGTGCGGCTGACTTTGATTACTTGACTACGTGCCTGAACAGGCAAGTGGACTCTAAATGCAAAAAGCTGGATGGAAGATAAGCACAAGCAGGAAACACTGAACATGATGGGCACCTGTCATGACTGACAGAAATCACATGACTACTTTAAATGTAGATCTAGCAGTGCGAGGCAGCTGTAAGCCAAGGCAGAAGAAAAATACCGGCCAGCCAAAAAAAAAAAAAAAAAAAAAAACCGAATGTAACTTCTGAATGAATGTCTGACTCTTATGTGACTGTGTGCTTATGTCACTGAATGCGTGAATGTTGAATAAAGACGAAGCTTGGTCCTTTTCCATGGATGCTGGGTAGTTTTCATAATATCTCTCTTTTTGGTTTCCGAGTTGAAAACCTCCAGCCTCCATTTGTGCTCTCAGCATGATCTCAAGCTCTTAGTACTGCACGTTCATACAGTACGTCTCTGGAAACGCCAGCTCCCGGCAGCATTACATGGAAATCTGATCACATCTTTTAATCAAAGATATTAATAAGGCACATGACATTTCTTTTCAAGTCCCTACATGCCGACTGAAATTCTGCCAAGAGCACACCGGCTCAACTGAGATCCAGGTGAAATGATTATCCAGGCCCAACACAGTCCAGAGGTAAATGTTAGACTAGACTAACAGTCCAGCTCAAAGACCACAAAGATATCAGTAAAATCTATAAACACATTGGTCAAAAGTGAACGGAGATCTGTATGTATTTACAAGGAGAGAGGGGGCAAAGTTCACATATTGTTGACAAGCATGCAAAGCTCTGGTGTGAAACAATAGATGGGTCATGTTGAAAAGTTTTGATAGGTAGCTTGGCAGGTTGGACATGCCTGATTCCAGAAATAAGGTTTCGTTGGCATTATATTGCCATGCTGGTGCTCTTCTATGGCGATCATGCCAAGACCAGGAAAAGAAGCCAGCATCAGTCATCATCAATCATCAACAGGGAAGAGGAGGAGGAGGTGTAGGAGGGAGTAATTAGGAGGAAGGAGTATTTGATCTAAGTCAAATGTGTAGTGCAGTCAGTCAGGAGAAGGTCGCACTACCTTCAGAATCAAAACAAAATAAAAATGCAAAACAAAAAAACATTGCAAGGCAGGATGATCTAATTCAAACCTACCAAGACCTACCAATCTTTTTACCAATCCACAGCCCAGCTGGAAAAACTTGACAGAAATGACTGCTGAAGACTCCTGGATATGGTGGACCTTCAGCAGCATCTTCACGGCAGAGCCGGGGGGGGGGGTCATGTATGCAAGAAGCATGTATGCATATGTAGCTGTTGAAGCTAAATGGTACCAAGAGCAAGCTCCTGCTTGTTTAAGGGTTGTAGTTATGCATTTAAATGAGTTGAGTTGCACCCAATAAAATATCCAGGGACATGGGCAGGACTGAGAGATGAATAAAAATAAAATAGGAGAGAGAAGGGCAGCAAACTATTTTATGCACAATGCTTTTCTTACCATACTGGCTATAAGGGAAGTCAGGCTGCCCAGTGGGAGCTTTGCTCAAGTCCTGAGTTGGTGTGGTGGCGGGAGCAAAGCCCAGCGGTGCAGTTCCTGGAGTGGTGGGTGGAGGAGGAACCTGTGGAGCATACTGGTCTGCTTGGGGTGTGCCAAAACTGTAACCTGTTGGAGAATAACAAGATCATTTCTATGATCGTTTCCTAGTGATGCTTTATCACACATGGTATCATATGTGGGAGTACAAAGACCTTTCTTAAACCGTGACCCTGGTCAAGCCCCAGTGTTGCTGTTCCTGAGTAAAACCCAAATTTTCTTTCACACGTATATTTCTGCATGGAAAAATGCAGCCCTCTCGTTCATCTGAATCGAGGGGAGTGTGTTGACGCTGTCGACACAGAGTCCTGGTGGATTACTTTATTATAGGAACACCATAATTTCTGCTGTTTACCTCAAACAGTTTCTGCCGTGATAACTTTGCAGAGTTGTAAAATCCTCTGAGCGTTACAAACTGCTTTGTGGTGTTTTAAACACATCAATCTGTCACTACAACTGGACTTCCTAGATCGTATTTCATTTTCTCACCAGCACCTTAACAACACGCCCACACCAGCGCAGCCCACTATGCCGTTTCATCACAGGGCTGCCTGCAGTCTGAATCCCTGCTTTAACTTGAGAGCAACAGTGTCGCCAACAAGTCTGCAGTTGCATATTGGATGTAAAAATAAAGTCTAGTATCAATACAACAAGGACCCTGTAATGTGTGATTATTTAAGCTTCTTTCCTATTTGTTTTATAATATTTTGTCCACCAAAGTGTTATCTTTGTACTTCAGATGAAACTGCAGGCAAGTTTAAATGGTGGAAGTCAGTAATCCAACCACAGGCTGCTTAGCAGAATTTTAAGTGAGGTTTAGCCAATGTATAGTTTAGCATTTCATGAAGTGCTGGCTATCTATGAGTCACGCTGTCCATCTCTGATAAGCTGGAGGATCCTCCCTGACCGCTGCAAGAGCAAAAGCTGCCTGGAAAACATGACATAGATTGGATTTCCACATGGTATGCACTCCTAAAAACAGTTATTGCCTTGAAGAGCTGAAAATAATTTCATTTTTATTTTAAACAATGTGCTTTTGTTTCCCTAAATGCTGTTTCTAATAAGAGGAAAAGTCCAAACACTTTATACTTTAGCAGGATTTGCACACTGGCCATTTGTGACCTTAGTTACTATCAGTCTAAACCTAATTCATTACTCGTTAATACACCCTCACCCTCATTACTCTTATATATTCTACAAAACCTGTAAACATTTTGTTGTGATGTCAGAAGTGTGTTATGAGTGAGCGTATTAGTAACACTGACCAAACTGAGGTGCTGTGCTGTAGCCCTGTTGAGGGTAGCCCTGAGGTGCAGCGAAGCCGCCCGCTGGGGTCGTGACCAGGAATGCGCTGAAAGGTGACGGAGGCTGTGTGGGGGTTCCCCGGCCTGCTGATAATGGAGGCCCATATCCACCTGATCCGACACAGAACAGACAGTTTTTATATGCACATTTTATATATATTTATGATTTGAAGTGTCAGCAGTGATGTACTATATGTGAATAATATCAGTTTGATTATGTACTGAACAGCTAAACAAACAGAAACTAAACTGATGCATACGTTTAAAAAAAAACAAAAAAAAACTGAATGTGCACGACATAATCTGAAGCTGAATGAAACTGAAGTATCCTCTGAGCATGCACAGGGCCGACACTGCAGTGAGCGCTGCAGGTTGACCCGGAGGTAGTGATATGAAACCGAGCCTGACCAATAGCAGAGGGAGGCCGGAATCCATTCAAGGCTGCCATCTGTCTCAAGCAGCAAATTATCAGCAGCTTCAGCCATTATGAATCAGTGATAACACGTGCTGCTAACTGTCATCAGCCTATTGGCCACACTTCTGTGACACAAGCGTTTTGAGATAAGCACATGACTACATGACAAGGACACAAATCTATCTGCACTTTGATCAATTATCAGTTATGCAACATGCACAAAACGAGTAATTTACTGAAAGACAAGAGAAAAGACAAACAGTATTCTGTGTGTTAAACGGAGGTCAAACACCTACCTATAGGTTGACCGGTAGTCGACACCCACACTCCTTCAGGAAAAGAAAAAAAAAAAGTTAAGACCAAGGACCATATTGTTTCCTGAAATGTAAAATGTTCACAGAACCAAGTTTAACATTCAAACTGTCAGTGTGGGCAGTGACCTACATGTACAAGGTTAAAGTTAAAGCAGAGGCTTCAACACATTTTAACAGTTACTACTTACTATTTTTTTTTTCTCAGAACAGTGAGCCTCTCTATTCGCTCTGCTCTGGGACTTGTTCCCACTCACCCTGTGGCCCGTAAGGCTGTTGCCAGCCGTGGGCAGGCTGTGCTGTCCAACCATTAGCTGCACTCAAGATGCCCCTGGGTGCCCACTGGCCAGGGCCAAGCTGGCCAGGAGCTTTGCTGTCACGAGGTTCGGCCTTCTTTACTTCCACCTGGACAAAGGACAAGGAGGGCACATTTGGCAACACCAGTATAAGGTCCATGAAGTCCCTCACCTAGGCAGACCTGTCCTACCACTGATATTTAATCCCAACATTTTGGGCCAGTTTCAAATCTTTCACTTTATGTTTATTTTAATAATGTGGGGCAACTATGTTATTTAATATTACTGTGTAGCCAGGAGAGCTTTACAGCTATGTGTCTCAGGTACTAATAATCAAGTAAGAATTTCACAGCACACAGGATATTACTGCAAGGACAGCAAATAATGCAAAAAAACGATTTTTGAAATACAGCTTCTCAATATGTACCTGAGAAACATAGATTTATTTTTTTCCTTTAATGAACTGCACTATATATGATAAAGACGTCTAATGGAAGGTCATGACTTACCTTTCTCCAGCTAACGCTTATCAAGAATCTCATTTTTATTTTATTTGGGATAAGTTTTAGGGGGGGAAATGGATGTAGAGAGAAATTTGTATCTCAGTTCTAACAGAATATAAAGGTAAACATGCAGATAGTACAAATGAGCAGTCTTTCCAGTCAATTTAAATCGAATCTTCATACTGTGTCAAAAGTGAAGTTCAAGTGACTGATACACATTGACCCCGATATAAATCATCCAATCGATTGCTGCAGGACGACACTTTCTTTCAACCAAACCCCAAATGTGAGAATGATGACTCAACTTTCTCTTTGTTTTTTTATTATAATAATAAAGAAGAGCCCATTTGTTTTACTGCACTGTAGATACAATAACAGCTCAGAAACCAATTTCAGCCATCTATCCCTTTACTTCTTATCCATTTACTTATCATCCATCACTGGGAAGGTTTTAATGCCTTGCGTCAGAGATAAATTTAACGCCCCAATAACAAAACTTTCCTCTCTGTGACAAGGCAAAGCCACCAACAGTTAACCAGAGCAAAGAAACAGGCTGAGACTAAGGGGGAGCCAACCAGAAATAGACTGAGGGGTTGAGTTATTGGGGTCACCTTGCAGGAGGAAAATGAATCGCAAATTCATCCCCGCTTTAAGGTGTTGCCACCTTCCCCAGCCTCCCCTCTTCCTTCTCTGTCGACCTAATTACATGCACATGTTTCCGGCAGCGGCACTACCTGAGCACTTTCTCCCGTGGGCATCACGGCTACGAGTGATGGATACCATGACTTCTGTACAGTCCCCAACAGCGGAACTGGGATTTGCTCCAAAGTTTGATGTGCTCCAATTTCTAATTTTGTAACTCATATCTCCCAGTCTCCCTCAAGGCCCAGCGTAAGGTAATGTCAAGTCAAGAACAATGGATTAAGTCTAGCCTTGATTCCTGCTGAAAACCAGGGCAAAGTCAAGGGGGGCACGTTCCACTGGAGAGTTTACAGGTTGGCCTGAATCGTTAACCAGTGAGACGGGATTTGGCTCATGTTTTCAATGTAATAATCAGTGAGAATTTAATAAAGACGTGTTGTGTTGCTACTCCATGAAAATCCATGAAAGCGTTAACATTTCCTGGTCTAAGAAGAGGCGTCCACTAGCTTTTTTTCTGGGGAAAACCAAAAAACTCAAGCTCAAAAGGTCTACAGAGTGTCAAGTATCACAGACCGACCTTCAAATATTTAAAAAAAAAAAAAAAAGGTTGTGCAGTCATGTAAAGACCAAAGATGGAAACAGGATATGACTGAGCGGATATAACTACACAGTGTTTGACTTTGATCTTTTTCTTATGCCCACACATCATTACCGCCTGCATGGAGGACAGAGAGGAGACGTCTCTCTTCTAGTATCTCTGAAGAGTGGTTTAAAAGCTGTTAATTACAAAATGTCTCCATTGGGGAGAAGGAGGAGGAGAGCGTTAAACATGCCTTTAAAGCTAAAGTGTTAAGACCAATCGTAAGCACACAGAGCACTTGAAATCATTTTTAATGGTTTGTTTTACTCGGCTGAGGCGCCAGGTGGGTGATGTTTGTCACATACAATAGAGGCCAGAAGGTTAGGAGGTATCCTGAAACACTACACTGTGTTGAATTTGTTGTCTTTTCCCCCGGATGGACAGCTTTCCTGATACTATCTGAATTGACTTTGTGCAGTAAACCCCATCCATCTGTTACACCCAACAAACACTAAAAAGTCACATGCAAATATTATTGTGCGACTCGTGTCTCATCCTGAGCAGCATTTTAAAAAGGAGACGTTGCCATTTGGTGTATTTGGTGGAGAAGTGACGGACACAGTATGGAGATTCTTCAACTGAGGTCACTGAGTTGAGCTTTTTTTTTTTTTTTTTTAACTTTTCAAAAAAGAAAAAAAAAACATGTTGACGTGTAAGTGACCTGCCAACAAAATATCAGAAAACAAAAGAAACAGAACTGATTGGACCAATCCTTTAGGTGATTTTTATTCAGTGAAATTCTGTGAGCTTTTATATATATTTTTGGGTTTATTTTTTTGTCATTTTATCATCAAAAGCCAGAAAATAGTATCTTTAATAGTAACTTTAATGTTTAAGTACAATCTATTGCACTTCATACATCCTAAAGGAGTGGTCAATTTAAACAAAGCCTTGGGCGACAATAGAAACTGTAAAATAACGTCTACAAAAACTATAAAAAGACAAAGCAAGAAGAGTAAAAGTACAATGTGTTGAGAACAAAACAATTAAGTACATTAAATTAGTGGTCTGATTATTTTAAGATGTTAAAAGCCAAATTAGTGGTTTATGATGCTTCATTGACAAAAATAACTATAAAATGAGCTATAACTAGTGAAACAGCATCATAATATATCGTAATATCGCCCAAGCCTCTGTTTGATCTGAAGGGTAAAATAAAACTACAACTACACACTTTTTTGCCCATGATGTCGTGAAAATGCATGTTGACAGCCTGGTCCACTGATTGTTCGGCCTCGAAAGTAATAAATCCAAAACCTAGCCAACGACCAAGAGTGAATCAAGGTAGCAGGGGGTTGTGACAACACAAGATGAAGAACAGTATTGGGCTTCAGCAGAGTGAGGATCCATCAAGACTGAGCAAGAGGCTCCTGGGGTTCGGATGATGTCGCAGACTTGCAGAACAACACATATCCAAGACTAAAGCCTGGGGAGGATTGAAGGAAACTTTTCTCTTTTACTGTGCAGTGAAATAATTTGTTGAAGATAGCAATACAGATTGCTTAACTGTTACACATCAAGAATGACAGGTGTAGCATTTGAGTTAATGTTAAATGTCTCATAAAAAAGGTCAATTCAATCCATCTTCTACTCTCTAACAAGACTGAACATGTAGTTACTTTTCTTTTTTTCCAAATAAGCTGCTAAATGCCAATTGATCCAATACTACATTGTGTTACTTCATGCTGTTTCATCCAAACCCCACCTTGATCTGTCCCTTGGTATATCGCTGTGGAGCACACACTCGCAGCAGCCATTGTTAATGCATCACAAAAATATGGAGAAACACAAACTGTAGAATGCCTAAAGCTTTCTCCAAGCTTTCCCAAACTGAGTATTTTACTTTTGAGTCAGCCAGGATAAGCCTAAAAATGGACAATTAAAATACTGCTTATGGTAACACAAAGATATAGGCCATGACTGGTTTCAAAAGTGACAAGTTGATTATTTTTGCTGAAGAGTTTCAATGGGGAATACGCAAAGTTCACCAGCAAGAACCCAAAATCTAAAGTTTCAAAGGCCTCGTAGCTGAGACATAACAATTTGGTAAAACATTTCAGTCTCGCCAAATGCTCGATAAACTACTTCATCTCCATCTGTAACAACATATTTCAAAGCGTGGAAACACGCCACAGTGATCTACTTTCAATTTGATTAACTTTCCCCGATGGCAGAATTGGGTTGTGTGCACATCTCTACTTGGGGACCTAACCTGAATCCAATTAAACATCCTGCGAGACAACTGAGATTTTAGAGACCTCTCGTACCATGCCAACCACTCCCAAGCCTCATGATCTATCGCTATTAATAACATCTGTCAATGACCCGTCCCCTAATCTAAATTTAAAACCACGTTGGCACATTTAAGGGTTTGACATATCTTGATTACACTCAAGTTGAAAATGAAAAACGGTTCAATTACTCAACGCTATTGATAAAACTGATGGGACTCAAAATTATAATTTATTGTCTCTACAATCATATTGGTTCTTAAATCACAGCATTTTATTCTTGTTTTGGTTCATTCTTGTCGTCATTTTGTAGCATTTCTATTTTAGAGATAATGGTGTGGTCATTACCTCAATATTGTTGGTCCATATCAGCCATTAATTAAATAAAATTAAGACGATAATAACAACTATTCAGATGACGTCATGCATCATAAGTTTTGAAAATATCAAAGAGTCGCCATCAGGTTCCCATTATCCTGCAAAAATTAAAACAATTAAAAAATTTAGATTTTATTTGCTGCTAAACTATCCCTCAAGTACCTCTGAGGCAAACTTTCCAATAACTCTCCATCAAATTTCCAAGAATAAGAAGGAATATGATGTAACTTTGTGTAAACCCCATTTTCAACAAGTGAAACTTAGATTTTTTTTTTTAACATTTGGCCTGTACCTCTGTGGTACCAGTCAATGCACAATAACCTAAAGGAGAAAAGACAAATCTTAAGAGACACCGTTAATCACATTCAAACCATTCACAAGGAGAAGGGGGACAGAAGAAAGAAAAATAGAAAGGGCTTACTTACAAAAATACTTAACTTTCTACATATGGGAAAACACACTAAGCCATTTAAGATACATGTATCAGTTACATCTAACGTCAAGGTAAAAGAAAACTTATTCCAATGTTGAACATCTAATGGTTTTAGTAAAAGAAAACTGTTACTATACTATTAAAGATTATGTAATGGTTGTTACTGGTGCATTACATCATGTTAAATCCCAATGACAAACTATTCTGGTTTTCTCCCAACAGAGAGTGAACTGGGTTTCTTTTTTTTTTTTTTTTTGAAGGAAGAGCAGTAATACAGTACATGTTGTGGGTCAGTGGCCGCTGCATCACTGCTATGTAGGACAAATGCAGACGAAACAGCTGTGACTGTAGTTCAGTGGGCAGAGTTTGACACCAACACTGCCGGTGGCACGGGTCTGATTCCCAGTGAGGCCGTCCACACTAAAAGTGTCAGCACATGTCAGTACGCATATGATAAATTTATGACTGGACAAACTCCTCTGAGATATCAAAGCTCGTTAGGAAGTTTGTTGGAGAGACTTTTGAAGTAATAAAAGGGCATTTAAAAAAAAAAAAAACCTCCCTTTCATTGTTTCATTGTTTCATTGTTCTTGTCACAACGTTGTGTTTTATCACCTTCAGCGTTTGGGCTGAAACCAGCATCAGAAGGACAAATCCAGCTTTGGATACTCAAACTGTGCTAAATATGCCAGTCGCATGTTGTGATAAAGTACCGCTTTTTTTTTTTTTTTTTGAGCACCTACTTTCCTCCAACCTGTCCCCCTTTTTTCCCAGTTAGTGATTTCTTTCTGCTTCCCAGAACGTCTTTGAACAACTTTCCAATTAACTGGATGAACTTCATGCATTTGATTTTTTGGAGAGATTTTCAAGAACAGAACACATCTCGTCGCTGTTATTAAACTCTGCTTTATTGAGGCTAATGTGGGGACAAACTGGCACCCATGTTTCTGAAATGGTCTCTTTGACGGTTTTTAATAATCTTTTTTTTTTGTCAATCTTCATTTTAGAGCTGAAACAAATTATTCGATTAATTAATTAATCAACAGAAAAGTATTCAGCAACCAGTTTGATAAGCAATTTAGTGTTTAAGTCATTTTTTATCATCAATTATCTTTTTTTATTTAAGTTTCCAATAAGCCATTAGTACTATAAATTCAGGATAAGATTAATGTTGCTGAAGTCATTTTCATTCAAACATGCCAAACATTCACTGGACTGTTGGTCGAACAAAACGAGCTATTTAAAAATGTCACCTTGGACATAATTTTTCCCTATTTTCCGACATTTGACAGAACAATTAATCAAAAAAAATATTTCGCTGTGAATAATCTTACGTTGCAGACCTGCTTCATTTCAAATGCAGTAAATATTGAGAAGTGATGTCATATTATATTTACATTTAGCCAGTTATCCACAGGAGCAGGGAGAAAAATTAAAGTGTGAAGTACCAGTTAATGTCCTCCTTTGTCTTAGGGGCATTTTATTCCTTGATAAATGAGAAGTTGGTGGATTTAAATCTAGTAATTCTACATCCTCAAGCAAATCTGAATGCATCAGTGATAAACTGTCTGGAAGATTTGGAGGAAGACAAATCTTCCTCCAAGATTTCATAATAATTACGGTGATAATAAATGTCAATGCGGTTGTTCTAATCCATCAGGAATAAAACTACATATTTAACCGAGTCGAAATGTGTGCATGAAACAGACTCTTATTGTCTACAAGGTCATGAAGGACACTGCAACAATCCAAATTGAAGCCTGTGATTTCTAAAAAAGCTTCCTCTAATTTTCAGATGTGACCATGTGACAGAGAGGCTGAGATGTGGTTTTAAGGTGCCATCTATTGTTGTGAGATGTGAGCTGATTGCATCTAACATTGTTTAAATTTGTAATATATTGAAGGCCTTAATGCCTCTTTAGGAGATAAATATTAAAATTTTGAGTTCTACTTTGATTCAGTCTCCATAAATGTCAAATTATATTTTATATTTCACTTACACTGTGACGACTTGGTATTAGGTTTTACTTCAAATGCTTTCATTGTATTTTATTGTCACCATAAACCCTGTGAGCCAACAAAATGTCAGATACGAGTTAAGAGTGTTTAAATTGAATCGAATATCTGGGGCTGATTGGGCCTTTTTTTTTTCTTCTTTTTTCTCTTTGGGCCAGAATAGTTTGTCATGAGATTTAAGATGGTACGGTATGGAGAGGGGAGAGAAAAAACGGGATCAGCTTTTACCTCGGGGCCTCTGCTTCTCTGCATCATAGATCATTACCACCTCTGTGACCTTGAATGGGACAAAGGGAAACAGTGGCTCCATTTAGAAAACCAGACAGCGTCCGTTCTTATTCCAATTAAATATTCTGCCTCAGTTTGGACAAATAATTAATTGTTCTTTCCTATCACACATAAAATTTTATTTTTACACATTAATATTGACCCTGTTCAATGTCACATCCATTCAAGCAGTCATAATGACGATATGAACTGATTATGCACTTGGTAATACTCACCACTCCGAATCTATTGAAATAGTCCCTGAGTTCAGGCTCGCCGCAGTTATGGGGGATTCCACCTACAAATATCTTCTTTGATTTATTGCTATCGGCTTTGCTGCCCTTCTGAAAGAAAACAGGGAGTGTATGGATTTCAATGTCTGTTAAAGGATCACTCTGGGAAGGGGCCAGTTAGCCATCATCTATTCAGACAGTGCAGAAGAAATTAGGTTCTCCTCTTGCCCTGGGGTATAATTCTTAACATGTCATGTCAATGCAAACACTAGTCTCCACAGATCAGAGAACACGGCTTCCTACACTCACTCTCTCCACCATCGCTGTGCAACTGCACTCAAGACTGTACGGAGCTAGAGGCTGCATACTACAACAATGATTTTTTTTTTTTATAACAAATACATCTTCTGCTTTGTTAGTAAAACATTCAGTACCAGCTACATGGCTTAAAGTCAGTGAAAAGGGGGTTTCAATAGCAAGAAAAAAAAGGGCCTCATTTATAAAAGCTTCTGACATGCAGAGTCTGTGCTCACAGCCAAATATGTGACTTATAAAAACGCTTTCTTAAACAGCAAAGGTGCAATAACTAAAATATCTGCTGCCTAATGGGATAAAAATGACTATAATAGATCTGTGGGGGATTTATTAGCATTGTTGATCGACCCACAAATTACCCAGATTTCTCCCTTTAAAAAAAAAAATCACTGCTGAAAGCAATTTTCTGTACCACACTAACTAACTTGTGTCCAAGCCTACTTGTGTTTTGTCAGTTTTACACAGTGGGGGAGGACGATTACAACACATTTTAACTATCAAGGCTGGAAAATGTTACTCAATCTTCAAAAATCAACAAAACTAATCTAAATTCAAAAAACATTAATGCATACACAATATTATAATTCCAGTATTTAGCTGGTTAGATAGACATAGGACTTCTTCATGAGACATTTTTTGTTACATCTGGGGAACTATGACCTTATTATGTGTCAATCCAAGGCCTGTGTGAGCTGTACGACAGATCTGCTGATATTGTTGCAGTCCCTTGCTCACAAATAGAGGTCGATAGGATAGATTCTTTAATGCTTCTGTGATTTATCAAAACCCCAAACTCATTTTGTATCATTCTCCAAGGCATAAAGGCTATACACTGATGATTAAAAAAAAAGGAAACATCTCACTCTTACAAGAAGAAGAAGAAAAATTAGGTCAAAGTCAGAGTGTTTTTTATAAATGAAGTTCAAGGTCTCCTCATGCCCCATGAAAGGAAACTAGAGTCCAACCTCAGGAGGAGGGGATGGACTGAGTCTTATTCCAGTAGAAACACCTAGCTTTGCCTCCCCAAGTAGAAATCATAGAATCCTCTTACCCAGCCCTCCTTGGTCCGAGACTTTTCAGGTTGCATTCCTCTGGGAGTGCACGGCTTCGGGTCAATCTGACAGCAGAGAAAGAGAGAGAGAGAAAACGTTTGACATTACCCTCAAATAAAAAGGCACCTTCAAATGCTCTTCTTCAGTAAAGCCAAAGCACTGGCTTGCCTCACAGTACACGGCAACATAAGTACTGACTTACAATCATTTGAATACAGGGCCAATAAAATTTTATGTCCTTCTCCGCCTCCATCGACAGAACAAAGGAGGCAATATATCATTCATGGAGAGAAAACCGTGCGGCAGAATTAATGCAGTAGGGGGGGGGACTAGTTTAACTGTGCGTTTCTTTTCAGCCACCTTAAAGAAACCAAACACTAGCTGCCAATTTTGCTAATCTGACTTTGAACAGGTAAGTCTAGTTGGGCAAACAAATGTCAGTCTTTGCAAGGTGTATTATCTGTATTATTGGCTGCAGGCAGGCACAACCCAAAGCAAAAAAACTTTACTTCTCCTTGAATAACTTCTAACTACTGTTGGATGAGGAAATACAGCAGGAGGTTATTTCACATCGCTCACACAAAAACGCAGGCAGATTGCTTGAATTGATTTTAACTATCTGGTCCTTTGAATTAAAATACTCACATTTCTTCCATCAAGATTATGCGGCTTTGTCTCCAGCACTGTCCGTACACAATTGGGGTCTTTGAATTTGACAAAGCCAAAGCCTCGCGACTGATTTGTAGTTTTGTCCTTCATGATGACACAATCTACTACTTCCCCATATTGTGAGAAGTAGTTTCTCAGTGTCTCTGAGAAAATAAGAAAAAAAAAAGAGAGAGAGAGAGAGAGGGAGAGAGACAGTAAAGACACAACTGTGCAAAAATAAGCACAGAATCACTACAAATTGGGAAATTACAATCACAGACACAATCCAGCCTCTTGAATGAATGTTTCCTTTCATTATAATAAAGAACGCTATAAAATATCTTCAGCACTTCAACCTGAACTGAAAGTGTAACTGGGACCATAACAGGTGTGGAAAGATGAAGCAACACTCCATAAAATTACTCATTAATTGACCTTGATTTTCAGAATATTGAAAGTGTTTTGTTTTTTTCAAATGTAAAAATATAAAAACACTCTTCAGTCACATTCAAGTGACATATCGACACTCCTAAAGAGCAAATTAAACCACTGACCCACTGTCATCTTACATAGTACCAAATGTACACCCAAGTACTGTAACACCCGCACACACCCACTGAGGCAAGGCGTGCAAGTTTGAACAAATGAGGAGTCACTTTGGAGAGCGTTACCGTAATTGCTTTTCTCATTGCTGGGAAGCCCTGGAGCATCTCCGAGGAAACAAGCTCAGAGTTACACAGCGCTGTGGTTCTGATCTTAATGTTAACATTGCTGTTCACACAGACGAGCCTGAGCACCAAGTTACACAACGGCCAAACCGAGCAGGAGCCAGTAAAGAGCTGTAGACACACTAGACCGTCTCTGAGCAGGTCTGAATGAGAGGAGGATGTATACGCAGTGTTTTTGCGGTGGTGCAAATTATGCAATCAGGAATCACAATGACATAATCCAAAGACAAGAACTGAAAAAGAGCAACATCGACCTCATGTAGACTCAACTAACACTAACTGGAAGACACTTCCTGAGATTATGCAGGGATTTTGATTGCAGTATTATTATCTGCAGGGATGTAGTATTGTGTTATAAGGTGTTTCTGTTCCTTTATCCAATTTATATCATGATATTAACTGTATAATATCAAGACTGATCTGATGTGTGATAAATATTTATGGTATGTTGTTCACTCCATGTTATATCTGTACATCAACAACACATTATATCACCTGGTTACTGTCACAGTGTGACATATTTCAAATCTGTCCAGATGGGGTAGAAACAAATAAAATGTTACTGGTTTCAATACCAAAACGATGCTTCCGATACTTTTCAATTGTGAAAATGAAAACACACTGCTCCACAAAGACCTTTTCTACAAAATCAACCAAGCTTAGTCAAGCAAATGTGTCAGTGTTTAATGTTACTGCAACACAGTCAGAGACTTATTTTAACCTAAATAAAAGATCAGTCCTCCTCTAGACATATAATAAGTAAACAAGACTCTCTATCTGCCTGACCACAAGAACCATGTTAATAATAGCTGTATGGTGAGAGACGATGTCACACATATTTAAATTACTGTATGCAAGCACCTCAAACATCACAATATTGATATCAAGGCAAGGGCTTAAAAACACTAAGATTTTACTTTATTATCTCCCAGTTCTACTTTGTGTTTTGTACCTAAACGTGACCAGATCATCTATAAAGAGTTCATTTCATTTTAATTCAAGCTCAGTTTCCAAACAGGAGTGCAAATAAGCTACAAGCCCGAGCGCTAGTCTCAAATTTCTGTTCCTTGACAACAATTTGTGCATAAAATGACTGAACTTCTAAAAGGTTAAACAGTGTGACTTACCTTGTGTGGTACTCCAGTCCAACCCACCCACAAAAAGTTTCCTGAAAAGAATGGATAAATTACCGTGAGTCGATCACTGATCATCACTTTTGAGTCAGAGTAAATGATGTCAAGTATGTGACATACAAAATGCTTGATAAAGGTCAAACTCAGAGGACCAAAAATCACAGGAGACTTGGCGGAAAATATTGACAAGCATAGTTGGAGAGCCATAACAACACCACAGCTGAGTTGCAGAGCCATAACAACACCACAGCTGACCAAACAGCCAAGTACACAGATATGAGGCACCGCTGCAACCAAAGCCGGTGCAGCATGGGGGGAAATATACACAGCTGGTTTGACTCCTGGCTGATGTCACTGTGGTCTTCTAACATTAAATGCAATGGCCTCGACAAAAGAGGTCTTTCTATAAACCTCTTGCCACGTATGTTACCCCTGGACAGAGCCATAGCATAGCAGTGTGTCCTGCCCCCGGCTCCAGCCTCCACCGCTGAGTGTTTTCAAGTCAGAGCGGAGCGGAGCGGAACGGAGAGCGGCTGCTCGGCTCGCTGCATGCGGACCGGGTGAGCTCAGATGCTGGTTACATGACTGCAAGTTTAACGGCAGTTTAAACATCGCCACAATCAAACCTAGCCGACAAATCCTCTAACGCATGACAACTACCGGTGTTAAAAAACGTGTCAGCGATAGATGTGGAGGGGTTAGTGCAGTCGAGGATGCTCCATCCTCCAGCAGTGCCCGCTAAATGTCCTCGCTTTGGCGAAGTCAGAAGAGGAGACTTTCGCTTCGCTGGCAAACGTTAGCTAAGCTAGCTTCGTGCTAACAGAAAACAACACTGAAATAAGTAACTACACTTTTACACATTCCCCTGACAAGCCAAGCAGCGGCACTCCAGACCAACATGGTATAATTCGCCGTAAGTAACAACAGTGGCAACGGGGCTACTTTCGTGACTAGTTTCACTTTTTGGCCGTCTTTTCCTCCGGCTAGCGATCTCGCTAACTTACTGGGGTTAGCCTAGCTTGCTAGCTAATGTTAGCTGTCAAGAGAGAACGCAAACTAAGTTACAATGCAGTTTACAGTTAACTGCGTCCGCGGTAAAAAGCGCTGCGTTAAAGGGATCTTACCCGACTTCATCTCCGACTAAGTTGTTGTTCATTTCTGAGGCTAAAGCGGGGGGCTGCGGGAGCTGTGACCGGCTTCTTGCTTCAGTGCTGCCCCTCTCAGACTGAGAGCGGAGGAAGGTCACTCCGCTTTTTGGTTCAAACTGTTCTGCGCAGTGACGCCGCTGCAGGGGGCAGCGGCCTTTAAAGGAACATTACACACAACCAGTCCGCACTCATCTCCACCGTTTAAAGATCCCCTCTAGACATGTAACATGTTTATAAAATATTCTTCTTTGAATGATAATTTGTGTGTCTGGTATGTTTTTTTTTCGACAAAAAGGCCAATTGTGTCATTAAAAATAAGATCTCCTCCTTCATTAAATATTCTTGAATCTATACATCCATTTTCTTTACCGCTTATCCTCTAGAGGGTCATGGTGGAGCTGGATCCAATCTCAGCTGACATTGGGTACACCTTGGTGTCCAGGGCTAACATATAGTACAGAGCCAGACAACCATTCACAGCTACAGACAATTTAGAGTTACCAATTAACCTAACCTGCATGTTTTTGGTCTGTGGAAGCTGCTACTCTAGAGATCCCATACAGGCACAACATGCAAACTCCACACAGGAGGGCCCCAGCTGGTCTGTGGGTTTGAACTCAGAACCATCTTGCTGTGAGGCAACAATGCTTACCACTGCACCACCATGCCACCCTTCTTGAACCTATGAGCTGCAAATATTCCAGATGTGATAAATATGCAAATATTTTTCATTTTAAAAGTTTAACTGCTGGACACAAGATGTCTCCGACTTCACTAAAAGTCCAATCTCAGTGTTTCACATTTCCACATCAGACTTCTGCTGCAAACTGGACCACAACTGGCTCCAAATTAGTTGTGATGTCACAATCATGCTTCAGCAGATGAACATAAAAATAGCTTTCTAATGTCAAACTCTGCACATACATCAGTCCACATAGTAAATCTCAAACATCCATCTGAGGGAACAAGAAGAAAACACATTTTTGACCAGAGGAGGACTTTAAACATCCCACAGGGATAGCTAAATGCTTTAAATCTGGATTTTTTTTTTACTTTGCTCTTTGTGATATTATCAAATGTTTACATGACAAGAAAGTAATTCAAAGCAGGCAGACCTCTCCTAAGGCAAAAATTTAGAAAGGTTTTCCTCGCTGTAATGATTCCTCCTGTTCTAAATGTTCTCTTTGTGTGAAACATGAATGCGCACACCATATTTGTTTGTCTGTATTTGACATAACCTCATTTGCCTTTAAAACTGAAAGCTTGAGCCTGTGATACATGGCTGAATTAACTTTCTTGGGGGACGTAGGCAGAGATGAGCTGAAGGGCCCCTAATAACTGCCAATTTCTCCCACTCTCTGTGCAATGTGTATAGTTTTCCTTTCTTAATCACTACCTGGCCCCAAATTTACTGTGTGGTAACACAATTAGGAATGTGCAACATGAAAGAACAAAGTTGGTTAGTAATCCGTGAGAAAAGATCAGCATCCTAGTGTCTAAAATCAAAAGATATCTTTCCTATTTGCATGAATATGTGCAGTAAATTTCATGCAAATCCAGTCATTACTTTTCAAGATATAAAGACTACATGATCACATGACAGAGACTCTTTGGCTGAGTCAATATAACAGCACACAAGTGGCAAGCATTAAAGAGTGACATTTAAAACATGGAAGTGACAGAGGTGACACATAATGTTATGTGATTAAATAACACTTTACAGCAATGCCTATTAATTTCTCTTTAAAAATAGCTTTTGACAGCTACTGACGTCTGTGTTTCTGCAAAGTAGTGTGTAAAACCGTGTTGTAAAGCCACAGTTTCCAGATAATATGTCATTCATATATCTGTAGATTTCCATAAACAGTGTCTACATGTAACTAAGGCAACAGCAACACTGTTTAAGCAAACATGAAAACATCTTCACAATCACATTTGCCTTCAGTGCACCTTCCTAATTAACCAGAAATTAGACAAATACATTGTATTTTGTCATTTATTAGCTATGAATATCCCAATTTAGTGTATATGTATTATATTTTAATTGCTGTAACTACTACTAATACTATTACTAATCACAGTTTTATTTTAATTTATTATCAAATAGGCTACTCTAGTAAAAGTATAGGTCATTCATACATAGTTTTACTTGAATACAGACCCTAACTTCTTTTTTACATTATACAGACGAACAGGAAAGCTTTCATCTTCAGGATCAAGTTGTATTTTACAGCTACAAAACTGATATTGTTTTAGAAACACAGACTGTGGGTCTTAGTGAGCAGCCCTGTGGTGCACTTTTCAGTTTCTGAATAGTTTAACATCCTATTATAAATGTTTTATTGAATGAACGCCTCGACACTTCCTGAAGGCTCAACAATACCTGCATTCAAGTCGTGTCAGATTTAGTTAAATGTTCTGCAGCTGGAAGAAAACATTCACATCAAACTCCTGCTGCTATTAAGCAGGATCTTTGTCAGAGGCTCCTACATCAGCAAATACTGCAGCGAATCCACCAAAGCTGACTTTTGCAGGATCTTGGAGAAGGTGATATCTGCTAATGCAAAAATACTTTGAGCATCTGATAATAATTAACAATAAAAATAGTGCATGGACATCACTTTTGGTAGTATTCGCCGCGCTGTGACAGAGCTCCCTGAGGGAAACATCAATGTCAAAATGAACTGACCTTCTCATTCATTGTAATGTTTGTCTTCGGAAGATTTTCCTTTCTCTCTTAATCTCTTTAATATAATTTTTTTAGAGGTCGCATGCCAAGATCAATCTTATGTTGAGAAACAAAAAGGTCTAATCATGTTTAAACCAGTTTTGTTACAGAATCAAAACAGAGCAGTGGGGAGAAGAAGGTAATGTCATGATGTCATGACAGACCTTTTTCACAGAAGACATTTTGACATGTCAAAGCAGGAAACGCACAGGTGCAATAACAACAAAATAATGATGTTTGAATCTCATTTAAATTCATGAGCCTGGTATAGTGCATGATTGTTCACCAGTATGAATTTCCCTGAACACCTGAATGAAACTGAGCCATCGTTAATGTTAACAGTTCTTGTGCTTGTCCTGCTATGACAAGTCAAAATGTCCGCAGTGAAAAAGGTCAATTGCCTCACGTCCTCTGGACTGTCTGCAACTATTCTCTGCTTAAATGGTTAACGTCAGAATGTCTCCTGGGATATAATCATCAATCAATAACTACAAATGTCAAGTTAAGTTGAGCTACATTGACACAGATAACAGATAAATGTGTGTCAGTTTAGATTGTTGCTCCTTCGCATGATATGAATCTAACATTTTCTAATCAAGGAGTAAAATTTTCTAATTCCAATCAGGATAAATATGTGCAAAATCTACATCTTCTATTAAGATATCAAAGCATTCAATATAAATGCAACTTTGTAATTGTGAAATCTGTATAGAAAAACTGTCATGAAGGTAAATCTGGCATCTTCCATCTGGGACAATTTTCATAATGTAATAAAGCCATTTTGAAATCTCCAGCTCCATTGGCTCTGAAAAAACACTGCCCTCTTCCTGTCGTGTGCCATACAGCAATCAATCAGATTTCCCTCCAAATCTGAGCCCGTGGTACCTTATCCAAGGGTGGATTAGACCCACACAAGACCCACACAAGAGCCAGTATAAACCTACATTTGCCACCAGTGTAAATGGGTCTACACTGGTTATACAAACTGGCTGCACATTGCAGTTTGCCACAGATCTGACATGGTTTACTACAGCTACTAAAGTCACTACAGGGTTACCATAGTAACTCTATGACTGATATATATATATATATATATATATATGTATATATATGTATATATATGTATATATATATATATATATATATATATATATATATATATATATATATATATATATATATATATATATATATATATATATATATATATATATATATATTTACTATAACATAATAGATATTGGCATAGATTTCCTAGCAGCATTTTTGTTGTGGTGATCATTGCCTTTAAAAATTCAACAGTATCTTTTTCTTTCAAGAATCAATGTCTCACTTACTGTCTCACTCTAGATAATCCACATAAATCACTGTCAACTGTTTTCACTAGAGCTAAAATCTTTTTTTTCCTTATTATTATTATCTGTAATAAGACAATCTTCAGGCTAACATTTCTAAATTAAAAACAGTTTTTTTTAAAAAAGGTACTGCAGCTGCCCTTGATTGACAAAAATAACACATTTTCAGACTAAATCTCTTATTATATGCTAGAAAATCTATTGATTTACTGAGTGTTATACGGCTGCTTTTGTTTTGTGAAAACCTCAAAATACTGATTTAGCTACGGTCAGTTCATACTGCTGTAAACGCTTTGACAGGATAATAGCAGCAGATAGCAGTAGCCACAGTAGATACTGCAACTGGGAATTAAACTCCGCATATAAACTCAATATACAGATTGAAGTGAGCGAGACTGCAAACTGGAGTCTCTTCAGTATTTCATGAATGTAAAGAAAATAGGAGCTTTCACATGTGATGCAGTGTATAATGACGACCTACACATGGTTCAACATACAATCCCAGGAAAGCTTGAGTTATGGACAGATATGAACTGTAATCTGACCAACTGTTGGTGTATTGACTTATTTCTTTGTCACTACAGCAGCACGTAACATCCTGTAATCCTCTCAAACTGCTCATTCGGTAGCAGGGCGAGTTCCTGAGTGGAGAGAAAGCAGTATCGTACCTGGTATTCAAATGGGATTTGCAAATGAGTGTTTGTTCTACACTGTTCGCAGTATATATGGGTGGGGTTTGCTTCAGAGTGTAAAGGAATGAAAGTTACAGGGTTTAAACTGCTCATTGGTTGACTTGGTTGAAATGTTCTTTATAGTAAACATCTTGATTATTTGGCTCTCAGAATATTGACTGGTTTCAATGTGTTAGTACCTGTAATTATTTGGGTCCAGCTCCTGTTACGTCAAAAAAAAAAAGAGCAGAAGACTGTTATGTCATCATAGAGTGACAGCTTAAAAATGTCACTGTACTGTTTCAAAGCAAACATCTACATCCATAATGATTATTTTTTCACTTTAATTGAATCATTTTTTAAATTGTATGACAGATCATTTACATTTTATTAAGTTTGATTGGGTTTGCTGCAAAACCTGTTTTGCCACATTTTCATTTGTGATGCAAAATGAGTGACAGACTGAAACCATCCTACATGTCTTAATACTGACGACCACCAGGGGGCTGATGTGCATGATTTGTTCCAGTTGGAAAACTGTATTTTAAACAAATACAATGTATTTTTAAACACAGAACAGTTTGTCATAAATATGAGGGACAATTTAACTAAATCCATAAATAATATGAATGACAAAAAGGTTGCCAAAATCAATTCTGCACCTGTGTTCAGTGATAAAAGACAAAAAAAAAACAAAAAAACAGGAAAAATACAGTATTATGGTACACAAAATAGGATAATGTACTAACTGGACTGCAAAATGATTTTCCTAAATGATGCTTAGATTCACAATCACCACAATGTTATGCAATTTTGCACAGAGCAGCCTAATTAATGATATATTTTCAAATGATAACCAGTTAATTTTGGGCCTAAAGTTGCATCATGTTCTAGTAAAACATGATTAATATTTTACTTTCTTGGACACAACGACTGCTGGAGTGTGAGCGTGAACACATGGGAATTCTGCACTGACTGATAATGAAATGAAGGGTTATCTGGCTGACCTGTGAAAGACAGTCCATCCACTGACCTTTACCTTTGATTACTGAACATTATCTTTTGTTAGAGCTGAGGACAGCAGTGTGTTATATAGGAGGAGGAGGGCAGGAGACCTGTGTTGAAACAGGTCATGTAATAAAACAACAAAGTCTCATATTGACACCATATTGTTTTAAGAAATAAATGTGTGAGTATAAGAAAGAGGCAACACTGTGTGATTACATTCATAAAATGTTTATGCTCTTCTGAAAATCAACGATAATATTGGGAAATTTAAGATATAGGAAAGATAAGAGGAAACTAATTATTTTCATTATTGATTAACTGTTGATTATTTTCTAAATTAATTTATTGTGAGTTGAGTTGTTTGTAAAATGTCCTATTTCCTACAGCCCAAGATGATGTTCTTGAATGTCTTGTCTTGTCCCAACCAACAGTTCAAAACCCAAAGACATTCAGTTTATTATCATAAAAGACTAAAGAAACCAGGAAATATTCAGATTTGAGAAGCTGGAATCAGAGAATTTGGAAATTTCTTTGAAAAAAAAAAAAGACTCCAATGATCGATTATCAGAATAGTTTGCAATTAATTTAATATAGTTGGCAACTAATCAATGTAGATTTACATCAAGTAAGGTTTAGGAGTTACTATGCAGTCCTTTAATGTGTTTCAGTCTTCTTCAAGGGGTTACTAAATGTATAATTCAAGTCTTTAAAACATCAGTTAATGCTCATAACAATATTTATAAAGCATATGAACATGTATCACAATGAAAATGTGACTTTTAAGAAGCTTTTTAGATATTTTGCAGTGTCTTAGCTGTCATGTGACTTTATGAGAAGCTAATCCAAAGCAGAGAAGGAACAACAGCAAACACATGATCACAACCCCCACTCTCAGGACCTGAGAGGCCTTTACAGTGGTGTGTTTTGTAAGTGCAAGTGTGTTTTGTATGTCCTTAGAGGCAATGAATATACCTGAGATCCTTGAAACCACTGTAATTGAAATCGCTGGAAACGATCCCAGTCAGGTCAAACTGCTGCCAGCTGCCTAGTAGCAGCACAATTTAATACCAACATTCACCAAACTGGAACATTTCCTGGAACAAAACCTCATCAGATGTTTTCAAATGGGCTTTGCGGGGGTCTGTGAGATGACAACATTTGAGAACTGCAGAACAAGAGTAACGGTTTATTGTTTCTCTGTGGTTGCTGCATGAATGTGAGCTTCTGTGGAAATGTTCAAAGGGAGCGTTGATGAAGAGTCTCGTGTAAGAGCGGTAGGTGGATGGAAAGCTGCGATTTGACGAGGACCCTCGCTGAGGAGCTCCACTCAGCTTCACCTAATGGGAGTGAAGTGGATGATGGGTAACCGGGGCAGAGGGGACGTGAAGATCATCAAATGAGCCATTTTTTGACCGTATCATTGTCTCACCATGCTGTGATTCGTGTTGCACAAAGGAAAAGGCTAAGTGTAAGAGATAATAGAGGATTTATGCTTTATTATGGGTTTGGGGGGGGCTTATTTTAAGGTCTGTTATCATTTTTAGGTAAAAATGTTTGACACCAAAATCACCATCCTACATGAAAAATGAAATAAAATATGATCCTGATAATACTCCCAATGAGAATTACATTGTATTTGTATTCCTCAGAGAATCTATGACAAGCTGAACTCAAATACCTTCATTTCTATAATATTCCTACATGGATCAATAATGTCTAATTCTCATTTATTATACTCCTGTAACACACCTATAGAGATCTGCAGTGTTAGAAAATATGTGTTGTGAATTTATAGTGACTTTATAACACTTACTGCGATAGTTACAATATAATAAAATCTGTGCAGGAACTGTTTGCAAACAAAGCAGGATCAGATATTTTTGCACAGTAGTGGCTTTCAAAACAGCTGTGGACTTGAAACAGGTGTGTTTACAACAGACAGTCTGAACTATGTGAATTATATTGAAGTTTTCATTTAGAATTAGAGGAGCACAGTAACATTTAATGCATTTATAGTGTTTTTCAAATATAGCAGCTTTTTTTTTTCAAAGTCTACTAAAGTCTCTCTTTAAGCTTCATATTCAACATGTCAGGCTGCTTAAATGATGTTATGCAACAGCAGCAAGTGCATAAGGTGAGTGAATAAGATCCAATGCAATGGTTGACCTCAGCTGTGCATACCAACACGCAGAGAGCAGAAAAAACCCACAGAGCTCTCACTCTGATGCTAGTTCAGAGGACTATTCAAATCATCCAGCGTCAGCAAACACCGTGGCTGAATGTGATGAAGTTAATACAAAAGTGCCTATAGATGGGATTTGACAATGGACTCTAGACACTGTTGCACTGTAGTGTAATTAATGTTTTTCTATAGAAACAGGTGAAATGACTTCCTGAATGTTGAAAAGTGTTGCAATGAGTTCACAGAAAATGATCGCTTGGCTCTACAGCTCCACTAAGCTCCATGGACCATTTAATCAGATCACTGGTTTTACTGCCCGCAACTTCACTGTTTTGATTCACTCCAACGGATCTTATCAACCTCATCTCAAGCTGCAGCAGGCGGCTGTAAGCTACCTGGCCAGCACCAAACAGCAGGTAGACAAAGTTAGAGACTTGCTGGAGCATTTACAGCTAAATAGACAGAGATTTCCCAACAGTGGATGAAAGCTAAAGCTAAGGGAAAAGAGATTATTGGATTTTTTGGCTGTTCAGAACCCTGAATCCAAACAAATAATGTTATGTTGGGTCTGCAGGATGTGTAATTAGGCAGCTAACTGTATAACAAATTTATACAGTGGTAATAAATCAATGTTTTGTTTATAGGTTGTTCTGCTGTCCAAAGGAGATCTTAAATACACTTATTGCAGCTTTAAAGGACAACAATGACTTGATATAGTTTATAGTTAGCGTGGACCAGTGTGTAAGATTTAAAGGGATCAATTGGCAGAAATGGAATATAATAATCCTTAGTGTGTTTTATTAGTGTATAATCACCTGAAAATAACAATCATTGTGTTTTCGTTACCTTAGAATGAGACCTTTATATCTACATGGAGAGCAAGTCTTCCTCTACGAAGCCCCCCATGTTGCACTGCCATGTTTCTATGGCAGCCAAGAGCCTTTTTGCGTTATTTGCGAGTTTCACGGCCACCATAGGTTCTCCTACACACTTGAAAGGGAGGCGTAAAGGCAAAGGGTTATCATTTGGTTGCGATCTGCAAGTTCACTGCTAGATGCCACTACATCCTATGTACTGGTCCTTTAAACATGCATAACAACTTTGCACTGGGTAGCATTCCTTGGTTACAATCAGTTTCACAATTGTAATTTATAATTTAAAAAAACCTAATGACAATATTGTTCAACCTCTGCACATATTAGCAGATTTGATTAATTGTTTCTGCTCTTAGTTTGACACAGTGACAGGAACAAACTTATCAATATAATTAAGAAATATTTCACCTAAATTGAATAAAATGTCGTTGTAATTTTCTTTTCTTGTACATAAAATTCCCACGGAAGAAATCTCTTGTAAGCAGATGCAAACCACTTTCACAGCTGAAAGCAGTCTGTGTCTGAACACACAGGTTCACACCGGGTAGAGCTGAGGTAAACCAGTTATCTACCAGAGTGAATCATCTGCACGTCAGAGGATCTTGGGCGCAGTGACCACCGTTATTTCTCTTGGTATGTATGTGTGTGTCCTTTTGACCCAAGGTAGTGAAACTCCAGCGGCGTCAGCACTCCAGAGCCCGATATAAACACCCGGCTCCTCCTCATCACCCCTCTTGTGTAGAGACACGGTCTGTCAAACCGTTGACCAAAACCAAACAACAACCACTGCTGCCTCCATAACACAACAAAAAATGACCACCACCGCCGCGCAGCCTATTTTCTCAAAGGGAGAGGACTGCAAGTCCAACTGGCACAACGCGGGCGCCGGTTACAATGAGGCCGACACACACCTGGAGATCATGGGCAAGCCCGTGATGGAGCGCTGGGAGACCCCGTACATGCACTCCCTGTCGACCGTTGCCGCCTCAAAAGGTAAAAAAATAGTTTTAGGTAATCGAAGCTCCCTGAGATCCATTATCGGACAAGTCGCTCTTTTCACATGGTGCGTCCGATGTTGGACTCAGGAAGATAGCCGGTTGCTGGCCCAAGAGGCATATATATGCATTTAATGATTTACAAGTATAAAAACAAACTTATGTCACCGAGTGTCAAAAAATATTGATGATAGTTTTATAAACAGCTATATATGCCATTCATCAGTGGTTCATCAGTTGAGAACCAGTGATGGAGTCCTTGAGGGAGTTTCAGGGGATCTCCAGCAAAAAAGGAGAATAATTTATTTTCACTATAATTACATTAAAAAGTAACACAACATTTTAAATATTTGTCAAAAATTTTATTAATATTTTTGGTCATGTGTTTCATACACTTTTTGTATTAAAACATCTAAAAGGGGGGTCCGTGGTCCTTGACATGAAAAAGTTTGAAAAACACTGGTCTGTATCATTTGAATTTTTTTCCTGTCAGGTGACTATAACCAGAAAACAACATTCTCAATAAACCAGACTATAAATCAGCATGCAGTACTCCACTATTACTTGACACTATATTTACTCCCTAAGATAAGGAGTGAGCTGTTCAAAATGTAGAGATATGTCTGAAAAGGGATGATACTAATTTAAAAATGTTTGGTGCATTTTAAGCCAGGGTAACAAACTCTGGAGTTTTTTTTCACACATAGCTAAAAGTGTTTCCTTCATTTTTTGGTAAATGATCTCAGGGACACGTGTGAAAGAGTGAGCAGCATGGTGCTCAGTGCTCTGTGAGTACTACAGCAGCTGTTCCTCTGTTTCCTTTCTTGTGGAGACCAGCCAAGACGTCTGCACAGAGAAACCGCTCATTGTCTCTTTGTGTTACAAGAAAATACTGATACTACACACCCTCACATAGGGCTGGGCAATAAATCAATATTATATTAATATCATGATATAGGTTAAGACTAGATATTGTCTTACATTTTAAATATTTCAATATTGTGATGTGGAATAAGTGTTTTAAAGGCTGCATTACATTAAAGTGATGTAATTTTCAGAATTTACCAGATGGTTCCAGATGTTCTATTATTTGCCTTTAACAACTTCAAGTCATTATATCCACATTATTGATTATTATTTATCTAAAATCTCATCGTGTAAATATTTTGTGAAAGCACCAATAGTCATACCTACAATATAGTTGCAATAATATATGCACATTTCTTGCACTCTTTACACATTTTAAACATTTGTTTTAGATAATCACATAAACATTTGTTGATGTTTTTCATAAAACTACAGTATTTCTGCAGGCATATCCATTGCATGTCCTGGTCACTTACAATGTATTTCTAATGAATGTTATCTGCAAGTGTTTTTATCTGAATATTTTCAGATATCCTGTAGACAAAACATAGATGTGAAAATGTTACTTACACGTGATAAATACGAAATGTCACATGATCTTTGTGGGGATGTTTCTGTGGACTAATTTCAAATTTAAAATGCGAATATGACACTATGCAGCTGTCTTAACTAATTGAAAGCCCAATAAATCATTATGAGGGGGTTAAGCAACAACAAATTATGGAAGCCAAGAGCAGCCATGTTTGCAATTATTTTTATGTTATTATTATTTTTTATCTTGAAAAAATAAGCTTTGTTATCTCAAGATAACATAATCAACCCATTTTCATCAGAAAACAAAAGCTTGTTTCCTCTTATTACTTGTAAAGAGATCAGGAGCACCACGCCATCAGGCATAGATGGCGTATTAACAACTGTAGCAACTGATTTAAGCTGAATATGTGAGATTAAGGAGTACCAATTATTTATCGACGTCTCAGACTGTATTTTACAGGCAGAACTTACATTGTTTCTTGCTATTAGAGATAACATTCAGATCATTTATATATTTATTCAATCTCATGCATGCTTACATTTTCTCCATATTCAAGCAAGAAGCCCTCAGGTGGTTCTTAAAGGTTCAAGTCTGTCATATGTTGGTTCTTATTCCCTCTTTCTACCCCCCTTTCCTTTCTCTCATGACTGATTACAGTCTAACACAATGAAAATGCTCGAAAGGTATTGTTTGCTTCTGAAAAATCCCACCAGGAATTAATCAACCTGTCAGTTGGCCGTGACACAGATGTCATTAATAAAAGTGCCATTAATTAATCATTAATCAAGTAGTATTTTTCCTTACAAAGGTTCCTTCAGGAACTCTTTCTTTTAAAAAGTGGTTCTTTAAATAGAACGGGTTCTAGATATAACCATTTACGTCCATCAGAAACAATGAGTGGAAATAGATAAATAAGAGAAAACAACCTTTTGTTTTCTTGTGGTAATGAGTTGATGATCTTGTGCTCTCGAGATAATAAAATAATTAATTCAAGATCTTGAGATAATGGCATTAAAAAACAAAATTGCAAGTATGGCCGTTCTCGGCTTCCGTAACAAACACCCCCTCGTCTATTTATGTTCTTCCCTGAAGGAAAATGAAACCCTTTGGCCTTTCTGTCCAACCACATGTTACAACCAACTGGCCTTCCCTCCACACCCAAAGGAGGAAGCAAACATAAACACTGAACTGTAATTTTAACATACATGTAAAATCAGAGGGTTTGTCTATCAGGAGAAAGAAACTACTGCATTATGTCATCAGTTAATGAACGCCAACAATTTGCTTCATTAGAGGCGGGGTTGTAAAACTAGAACCCAAACGATTTTATTTCTTTTTAATTTTAGCATCTTATTAGTTAACATTGTAGAGAGACAGGTATATGTGGCTGCAATTGACCCCACGATGTTGTAATTGTGTGCATCTTACACCACCGGCCAACAGTATCAATTTGTCAAAAAAGTAGGGAAATACAACAAGTCCTTTCCTTAAGTTCTCTGACAAGCTATTCACGGACATTTAAAGTTCAGAAATTTTCTAACTGAGTTGTTCTTTGTTATGTCTTGTCTGGTAGGTGGTCGTGTTCTGGAGATTGGTTTCGGCATGGCCATTGCTGCCACTAAACTTGAGTCTTTCCCCATCGAGGAGCACTGGATCGTTGAGTGCAACGATGGTGTCTTCGCCAGACTGCAGAACTGGGCCAAGGCTCAGCCTCATAAGGTCAGTAGAGCCCGAGTGGTATGTTTACCCTCAATAATTTTCTGGTTTATGATGCTTGGAACCTGGTATACCTGCTTGAAAATCTAGTTTATAGTAAAAATGTACTGTTCCTGTGATTAAATATGAAGATACTGATTAATTAAATGTTTTTTATGCTGCTGCAGGTCGTCCCCCTGAAGGGCCTTTGGGAGGAAGTTGTTCCCACCCTGCCGGACAACCACTTTGATGGTAAGAAATCACACAGATATAGGGGGATTTTGGTCATATATTAAGATCTACAGTGTATGGTTCAATGTGTTTTGAGGAAAAACTGAGCCAACAGTTGTTCCAAATAAAAATGATAAAAATACATCTGTATTCAAAGCCTTTGTTCAACACAACAACATGGTCAAACTGCGCTATCTCTCAGAGTTTCATCACAATCTAAACAGTGAAGTCTGAGATACATCATGTTAAAAAAAAACTGACTTCAGACTTCACTGCACTCTGATACAGCAACTCAGTAAAAATGATTAAATGCTGCAACTAAGAGTGAACTCAGATGTATCATCAACTCAAGAGCTCAGGTTTGACAGATAGTATGAAACATTATGCTTGATAGATAAAAGTAGGAAAAGATATGAAGAAAAGCGTGTTATTGTTGTGTGTTCACTAACACTGTGTCTCTCCTCTCCAGGTATCTTGTATGACACTTACCCTCTGTCCGAGGATACTTGGCACACTCACCAGTTTGACTTTATTAAGGTAATGAACACAGAGACTGTGAGACCCAGAAATATTGGTATGAAATGTCACTAAAAAATGTAAATGACTGTAGTCTCAAAATAACATTGTGCTTCATTTGGTGCACATAGTGTAGCTTCTCAGTGTTCTTCAGACCACATCCCGACAGGACTGGAGGACTGATTGATTTGTTTGTGTGCATGTTTTTCTGCAGGGTCATGCTCACAGGCTGCTGAAACCAGGCGGCGTCCTCACTTATTGCAACCTGACCTCCTGGGGCGAGCTGCTCAAGACCAAATATGACAACATTGAGAAGATGTTTGAGGTTAGTCGCCTTCGTGATCTCATCACAAGAAATTTAGTTTTGACTTGATTCATCTGAAACATGCCTGTTTTATGTACATGACTATATTGTGCTTTGTCCTCTTAGTTACTTTCCAAACTTTACAGCAGAAATGTTGTGTTCGATCACTTCATGATGGACATTTGAGGAAAAACAGGAGGTGGTGGTAGCATATACAATGTTTCAAAATGTCCAAAATACTTTTTGTCTCCCAATTCCATACTACAAATGAAATGTATACAGTATGTTCTATATTATAAGCATTATATTGTGCTGTTTCTGTTGTTAGTTTACAAGAAAACTTATTTTACAGTTGAATAGTAACAAGAAACGATACCATGCCTATAAGTTTGAATGTGTTTTTTCTCCAGAGACTTAATGGTTTTTTGTTTCCTAAGAGCTTTCTGAAACTGTTTTGCCTCCATTTACAATTTTTCTACTGTTTTGCAGCTGTGAGTTGCTGCTCTGTTTACTTTTCTGCAATGCATTGTCAGACAATAGAGTACATCAACAGCCCACTCAAAAAAAATGTGTTTTTAGTATGTATCCTGACTTTTTGAGTATACTTACTTACTTTCACTATAAACACACTATATACTCAAAACCCACTAAAATTAGTATGTAGTGTAGAATTAGGACACAGCTGTTGTTATTACCATTTAGCAACCAAAAAAATCCAGAAAACACTACACTATGACCAGAATGTACAGTATTTTTTTATTTATTTAATTAACTTATACTTTATTTTTTAAATTCATTTCAGGTATCTGGTTTCTTTAAAGACCTAAAGCCTGTAAAAAAAGTTTGATTTCAATTACGTTTTAGTGAAATGTAATGAAGTAAACAGAGTATTAAGCATTTTCTTGACATAATTCAATATGTCAGTAATTACTGACAAAAAACTATCAATATGATCATTCAGTCATTGATGTTGATAGAATTTTTCTGAACTGAATGTAGAGTTTTAATTGTTCTTCCTGTTCTTCAATGCGTTTCTTTGACTCTAGTGTTTGATTTCCGTCATGTTTCATTCACTCATGTAGCGCAGAGTCGAGCACACGTCTCCATCAGAGTTGAGTGCGACCTGAATGACATGCCGTGATAATGTCAAGATTATTGATAAACGAGGCCAGGCTGTCAAGGCCGGTAAAAACCACCAGTCGCCTCAACATTGACTGGTTCTGTTCTGTTAATGATTCTCAGGAGACCCAGGTGCCTCATCTGCTCCAGGCCGGTTTCAAGAAGGAGAAGATTAGCACCACCACCATGGACATTGCTCCACCCAGCGAATGCAAATACTATTCCTTCCGTAAGATGATCACTCCCACCATTATCAAGGAGTGAAGTCTGAAGACACTGCTGCAACCTTTTTATCTTTTTTTACGCTAAAGTGCCTTCTCTCATGACCTCTCATCTTACTGTTCATCTTTCAATAAACTCAAATCCATCCAAACTCAGTCTACAAGTCCTTCTGTTTATTATACATTTATTGGCGTTCATGTATTTTCCATTGAGATCTCACTTTTCAAATTTCAGGCTTTTGCCAGGCAGTAATTTCTTGATCTGAGTTGAAGTTTTGGTGTTCAGTCTAGTTATTTAGCTGTTGTCTCCCACCAGACTGTGCTGTCATATCCACTACTATATATACATATATTATTCTTCACAGCAATGAATATGCACGACAACAGCAGGCTGAAAGCTGAGCAAAACAGCATTTACACCCCACTGAGCCTCAGCTGTTTTAGGTCTTACATCACCCAGCAGTTTTCTTACCGTGCATAGCCCAATTTTAGACCAAGCAGTAGATAAATCACTATGTGCTTAAATGGCTGCTTTGTCATGAACTTCAGAAAATATAGTCAGACAGCCTCTCTACTGTCACTGTTATACTCTGGACTCATTATTCATGTGGAAAATTGACTATAAAATGCAACATCAATGCAGAATTACACAGTGGTGTGTATGTCAGGAGTGTGGTTTTCCAAACTGAAAGTGCAGTTTTTTTAAGTATCAAAAAGCATGAAGGTTTACGGGAAAACGTTTCGAATCGCCTCCTAAAACTGATGAAAAACAGCAGCTTAACTGACAAAAACTTTTAATTTTAGTAAAGTGAGAATTAGACTATTGACAAAATACATAATTGCATAAAGCACTTGTTTCCTACACCTTTAACAAGTGTTTACTGTTTACTGAAAATGATTAAAAACATTGTATTAGCTCTTTAATAGTCCAGTGAGATGGACACACTGTATACAGTATATTTTAATGTCTGGCCAGAGATAACAGTGCATGCTATCTGAACACGTGGGAATAAGTTGCCACCTGGCCAGGACACATTAATCATTAGATGAATGGATGATGCAACAGCGGGCTGCAGTCAGGTGGAAAAACTACAGCAGCTGGCGGATCTCAGATCTGAATCAGGAGCACAAGACTTCTATATTTTAGCGAGTTAGTCAATGAGTACAGAGAAATATGAAATGGAAACAGATCTTACAGTTAAGAGGGCAAAAAACACCAATATCTACAAATTTACAGTTACAGCCAACACCGTCTCTAGTAGTGTGGGGCAAAAAATATGAATTGTGTGAGATGTATCATATTGTGTATGACGCATATGGTCTCTAGTTAGTAGGTGACACACTGGCACCGATATGATACTTTCTGTTGTTATACTGAAGCAAAGCCATTCAAGTGATGACTGTAGATATTTAAATCATTTGTGTTCAATCATTTTTCCTGTTTATGGAATTAATGTTTATATTGTTAAAGCTCTACCAATACATCAGCATGGTTCCAGGTTTTAGCTTTTCACAGAAATATCAGAGAATACAAAATAGTGTAAGAAAATAAAATATAAGAAAATAAAAAGAAACTAAGGGCCTTATAATATAGATTTGTTTGTATTTTTGGAGTACTTGTATCTCAGTTCCCATATATCTATCTATCTATATATCTATCTATATATCTATATCTATATAATATATATATCTATATATCTATATAATATCTATATATCTATATAATATCTATATATCTATATATCTATATCTATATCTATATCTATATATATATATATATATATATATATATGTGGTGTGTATATATATATATATATATGTTGTTCTATATATATGTATATGTATGTTCTTTAACACATTAAAGGATATATATATATATATATATATATATATATATATAATATCTATATATCTATATAATATATATATATCTATATAATATATATATATCTATATAATATATATATATATATCTATATATATATATATATATATATATATCTATATATATATATATATATCTATATATATATATATATATATCTATATATATATATATATATATATATATATATATATATATATATATATATATATATATATATATATATATATATATATATATATATATATATATATATATATATATATCCTTTAATGTGTTAAAGAACACCAGAACCTGCGTACACATGTAGACAAAGTTTTAAAACATAACACATGACATAATCTTTAACCAGATATGGTTGTCACTGTGACAATGTTTCACTTTAATGTATTTAGAAGTGCACAGCCATCACAGCATAAAAAGCACACGGTTATCCAGAGCAAATTAAAACAAATAGCCAAGTAGGAATTAAGTGTCTCGCTCAAGAACCCTTCAGCAGCACCGACCGCCGAACCAATGAAGCTGTTAATTCACATTGACGATGCATAAAAGCTTCTCTGCTGTCTCTCTCTGAATACATAATTATGGGAGCAGGTTTACAGTGGAACAGCTGAATAAACTGAAAATACTGCAGCTGGTTTTGTACAGATGACACAAACATTTTCACAGAAGCTTGTTAACAGAAACCTGCCATTAACCTGGTGATCTGACATTTCACTGTGTGTGTTTTTGCACAGTGTTTCAGCAGACCGTGACCTCAGAGTTAAACAACACACAGAGTTAACATACAATAAATTTCTAACCACCGCTTTGTGTGGACACAGTGAAGGTCAGAGTTGTTAATCACAAGAGCCATCTAGTGGCTCTACTCGGCTCTGCTGGTCACAGAGGCTCAAATGACAAGACGTTACAATAATGCTTTCCCATGAGATCTGAGTTTATTTAAAATAATATTGCAGATAATGTAAGATGACATAGATTTCTTATGGCTATGAGTGAAACTTTACTGTCTGAATAAAGATGAGTCACATCTATGGTTTAAGTTCTGACAGAAGCTCAAACTGTGTGTCTGTGAACATAAATACTGATCCTGAAAAGCAGAAAAACTGAGCTGACTGCCTGCTGCTGTGTTTGGTTTAAAATAAGCAGTAGTGCTTCTCGTGTAAATTACAATGACTTTATTGAAATGAGTTCCTGCAGCTCTACATGGAGGAGGAGGAGCGACGCTCCAAATGAAACCAGAAATACATCATTTACATACCAGATACACATACATATAACACATTCACTTCCGATACCAGATCCTCATCTTCTTCTCGCGTTTGATTTTCTTCTGCAGCTGTAAAGTCCCGTAGAGCAGAGCCTCTGCAGTGGGAGGACAACCTGAGGACAGTAGAAGAAAATATCAAATATCAGCCTCAAGAATCCAGTCCTGTCCATCTGTCATTACTACTGTGGTGCTTCTACTACTGTTACTACTTGTACGACTACATCTGCTCCTAAATATGATCCGCAACAACCTGCCAGAGATACGGTTACCATGACTACTACTGAATTTAAGCTGTGATTGAACTATTGACAGGAAGTTGTCTAAATTAGTCCTACGTGGACACTCCAACATGTGTGAACGTGACGGCATAAATTTACTCTAATTCAGCCACATGAGCAGAAGTGAGGTTGGGTCAATTGTTTTTGAACCTGGCTTTGTGCACATGCTAAAATCTTGCCACAAAGATTTCCCTTGTTGGAACTAAAGGGCCCCCAAACCATGAAAAATAACCAGACCGTAAGTAAAACCTGTGGACGTACAATGCATGTCTGACATGTCCAGATTTTAATGGACAGTAGTTTTCATTAATCTGATATCAAGGATTTGCAGATTTTACACTTCATATTGTGTAGCGAGTGCAGTAAAACCTACCTGGAACATAAATGTCTACCGGTACGATTCGGTCACAGCCTCTGACGACAGCGTAGGAGTAGTGGTAGTAGCCTCCTCCATTAGCACAACTGGAAGAGCAGAATTATGAGGATAATGATGGTTATTAAGACATTTACTGGTCCAGATTTAGACCCTAACCCTGAACTTGTACAGTAGGAATTAGCTAGCTATAAAGGCACACAAAGTTATACAGTACGACTCAATAAATCAGTGAATACTGGGTCAGATGCTGAGATACAGCTTTTAAATATGACAATGTGAGGTTTAATATTGTATATCAAAGCTTGTTGACAAGAGGCTACAGGGCAGAAAGTCACAGAGAGAGCACTCAACAAAAACAGGAAGAAAAAGAAATCACAGTAAATATTAGCATCAGCTCAGCTGTGGAGGCTTTAAGGATGCTGGATTATACAGACTACAGATCAACAACATGACAGGTGTTGAGGCGTCAGCTGCTTTCCTAAGAAGACAGAGATGCTAGTAATAAAAATGCTTAGTTGCTCAGACAACCATCTTCAGGAGTGAGCTTACCTTCCCATGGAGATGACGTATCTTGGCTCAGGCATCTGGTCGTACACCTGTTGGGAAGAGGAAGTTCAGTCGCTGTTATATAACATCTGACTAAGAACTAATCTGTCCTCTCAGATGGAAGAAGGCTTCATGCCAGTCTGCCAATCCACAGAAAGGCTGGTTGTAATCCTGCCAGCGTTTACACAGCTATACTCCCATCCTGCTGACAGAAAAGTCTCAGCAAGAGCACTTGTATATATGCAGTGTCGGGAAATATTTTCTCCCCAGAAACCAGCTGCATTGTGTCCCATAATTACCAGGCTACATATTTAATGAAGTCAATCAAACTTGAGACAGTGGTCGGGGTGTTAAATGGAGCATCATTAGTGGAATTACATATTTAAATGTAAGTGTACAGTAGCTGCTAATATTGCTGCTCTCACATCCCGTACTTTCCCTCCCCTCACCTTCCGCAGAGCCGGAGCCATCTTATTGGTTAGCGTTCCTGCCACAATCATGACATCAGACTGTCGGGGACTTGCTCTGAACACCACGCCAAAGCGATCCATGTCGTAACGGGGCGCAGCCATGTGCATCATCTCTACCGCACAGCATGCCAGACCGAAGGTCATAGGCCACAGAGAGCTCTGGAGGGAAGAAAACACAGCAGCGATACATCAATGACACACTGACGGAGCAAACGCAGAAACACTGTTTGGTGGCGACGATAAATGTACAGCATGTATTCTCGCTGCTTCAATATATCTCCTAACTGTTTGCACACCAGCAGGGAGAAAATGTAGATTACAGACGCACCAAACTATCAGCATAATATCAATATCAGGCAATATCAGCTTTAAAAAGCAGGTTATTGGTCTCTTCATTTATGAATGGTTTTCTTTGGAATTAACAGCAAAATGACAGAAACACCTGACAATACAATAGTCCAGCAGTTAATACCAGGGTCATCATAGCGCTGATGTATTGAGACTGAGGCAGTACTTTGTAGTGCTGTCAAATAAATGTCCATTAAGTACAAAAGGATGAGGGAATCTCCACGCATCAGACACCTCATACTGGTGGTACTGAAGCAGCTTTCTGGCTTGTTTGTGCCTCTTCAATTTGCTTTTTTTGCCTTTAAAGTTGCAAAATGGTGACTGTCATGTCACACATACTGCTTAGTGGTGCTCAACTTATGACTTACTCGCTTAGCTGCCTTTGTAGTTATGATTTATAGCGGTCAGTGTATCTTTAGAAACATTTGTTGAGGCAGCTTCAGATGACTAAAATCCGAAAGGAGTGAAGGCAATACATATACATTCACAAAAGGCAACACAACCAACCATGTGACATTTAAGACCAACAGCAGACAGTCACACACTGTCTGATGCTGGAGTCGCATCACAGGCAGAGGACTTGATTTTATTTTCAGGTGTGCCAACTGAGATCAAACAGCGTCATTCTGAGCTGTAAAAAAGTAGAAACCAGGACTATGATTAATCCCCTCCACACATGCTGGGTGTTAACAAATCCAAAAACTCACCCTTCGTGCCCAGTTAACCAGGTCGTCCAGTTTGGTGATGACATACTCGCCCTTGCTGCTGGCTACAGATGCTGGTTTGGCTGCTGCCACTGCCGTGCTTTTCTCTCTGACTGGAACCACACTGCAACAGAAGGATGGACGGGATGTTGTTTTACTATGTGCAGAGTGTTTACTCGATATATTTCCTCCATTCTGATAATTACACATTAGTCTCACCTTGTGGTGGTATTCTCGCTTTTAGCACTGCTGTGCAGACTCTTCTGCTGAACAGCAAAAACTGAAATGGGCCTGTCAGGTGGAGAGAAAGTCAGAGGGAATAATAAAAATGGTGGCATGAAAATAAATGATTTTAGAATTAATAAGTTAATTTAAAAATATACACACATGTGATCATTGCATGATTGTGTTAAAACAGTCAGAAATTACACTGAAAGTATGCAGATTCCAGTCAGTTTCAGTAGAGGGCAACAGTGTAATACTAAGTTTTAAAATGTATTAAATCCAAGATATTGTGTGTGATGGACAGATGGATGGATTTCATTGTAGACTTGTAAACTTGACGATGCTTTAAAGGATTAAGTTGGCTGTTCCTCTGAACAGCATGCAGGCTGAACGAGTTTGCTGCTGAGAGAAACTAACAAGAAATATTTCAGCACTTGCTTTGAAGTGGGAATTGTCTGTTTCAGCCTAAAATGCTCTTTGACAGGAAGGAATCTGAACTCTAAGGAACGGAAAAACATAGTTTGGATCTGAGTTGATGTGTGTATCATATGTGGAAAAGAATTACATGTTCTATGTAAAATGACCTACTGTGATGTTGTAAATCAACACATGATATTTCAGGTGAATATTCTGCTTTTTTTGCCTACATAGTGTAAAGAAAATGAGTTGGACCTTTGAAAAGGTTCAGTAAAAAGTGTATGTGTGTTGGTATGAAAGGCCAACTCCACCCCTGTAAAGGGCATAATACTGGAGCAGCTGTGGTGCCAGCAGGGCAGAGCTGGATTGAATTAAAGTTTGAAACAAGGAACAGGATTAAAAAGGTTCTTACCTTGTTGAAAAGCAGCCAAATGAGGCCAGACGGGGCACTGCAAAATAAAAGCATTTGACAAACTGAAGAAAGCTTATAAACATAGAAATGTACTTTTTCAGATGTATCACTGTTGACTGCTGTTATTACGAAAACCATTCATAATTTAGATCACTGCCTGAGAAGTTATCTTGTTTAAACAATACTTAAGTGTGTCATAACTCATTATTTAGCTACAAACAGCATTGAGAACTTTGTGAGGTGCACAAACACTTAAAATCCCCCTCCACTCAAAAATATGTTTTCCTTGTTGTTCCTTCATTTGGATGTCTGAGATTCACTGTGCAAAGTTTGACACTGTTTTCACATTCATCTGCTGAAAGTGAAGTTTCTCTGTGCTCACGGAAAATCCGATTTAAGGGGGTGAGTCTGTGAGCATGATTGCTGACATCACAAATAGTTTGGAAACCAATTCTGATCCAATATTCAACTTACACAAGTGGAAACTTTAAGCCTCACAAACACAAACACTGAGAATAGACTTTACAGTGAAGGAGGAGACGTCTTAACTTCTATCAACCTCTATGTCTTAAGTAAATAAAATATACTTGCATATTGTGGAAAAACCCTATCAGAAAGAAATTATTATTCAAAGTAGAGTATTTTATGTACATCTTAAAACCTGTCTGGAGGGGTTTTTAAAACCAATTTGCTATGGGGATTACATCACGCCCAACACTTAAATTATCTACATTTTATGTAGCCTCACTTAAAGCAAGACCACCCAAATAATAACTGATTACATGTATGAATCAATGAGGTCTTCTAGTAAAAAAATCAAATGTATGTCGCACTTAAATGATTCGCCAAATATAGTCTACATATTTACAATTGATCAATTGTGTTTGAAACAGCCAGTCACGTCGAATTGTGAAGGAGAAAGACAACGTGAGTAACTATTTAATCTTTTATATCGACCAATATATAACTATATGTAGTGTTGGCTCGTGTCTTCAGTTTAAGCTGAATTTATGAATGGCTGCTAGTAATTTGTATGAGCCGCTGTTACTCTTCGCTTGTAAGTTAATATTCACAAAATATAAATAAGAAACACAGAATGACAGAGTTTTTAAGTGGAGTTTGGTTTGACGACACATCTGTCATAATAATCAAGCAAAGTCTGATTAACTTTTACTAAAGTAAGAGACATACTGAGTATATCAGACATTAAGTGTGTCATGATATATGTTATTTATCATCGGTTTTCGGCTTGTTTGTAGTTGCTGATACAGTTTGTATAAGCGCTAACCTGGTTAGCTGCCATGCTAACGCAGACAGAGCAAGGTCAGTGTGCGCATTTACTAAAAGCTACTGGTCCGACCACCGACACAGTCAAACCACTCGGCAGTGCACTTCTGTGTGCTTAATCTTTAACTACTGTGCATATCACACGTTTCAAAAGAGTGAAATGGTTTGTAAAAGCGTGTCATTTTAGTCAAAACATCACTCACCAACCAACGCCGCCATCTTTAGGATTCTGTTTACGTCACACTTCTTCCCGTGTTGTGTATGAGCGCGAGCTGCTGGGGGCGCTGCTGTAACCTTGACAACTGTCTGACAGAAAGATTATTACGGTACTTTGGCGATAATATAGTTAGTTAATTTGAGGTTTATCCAGTGTTGAAAAGCCATCCATTATCTTTTATGATAGTTGGTCATTTTTGAGCTATTTTCATCCCTTAAACATATAGTTGGCACAGTTTGTTAAATCCGTAGAGTCCGTAAAAAAATAAAATAATAATAATAAAAATCACATAAATATTTTATACATACGGATTTTTCATATCTTATTTAGTTATATGTGTTTTATAAAAATATTATTTTTTAAAATAATACAACATGAAGATCTAAATATGTTTGCCAGGAATAAAATAATCGGTTGGGGAAAATGCAGAGTACTTCATTTTTGTGTCAGCCTATATTCAGTCTAAAAATATCGGAATTATACCCTACTATAAATACCACCATGTGTTACTTGTTTTGACATTGTGGACTGTAAATCACCAGAGGAGACTGCATGACCTCAGTGTCTTAATTGGTATGTTAAGTTTCTTTGTTGCTGTAGGAACCAATTTTCTTGGTGGTAAAATTATCTCTCCATCATCATCTATACTCATCTAACTGGCAAAATATGTTTCCTGTCATTTTTTCGTCCCTACATGAAGGTTTCAAGGTTGTTTCACGTACATGCTTCTTCAAGAGCAATGCCATGAATATCTTATAATGCTTGTTGAAAAATGCTAAATCCCTTGTCTCCGATTGTTTGGCCTAAAACAGGTCAAATCTAACAATATTAACTCTGGAAACTGAACAGTTAGTCTTAACCCTCACTGTTCACATTCATACATTTTCACTGTATCTCTTCATAACTGTACCAATTTTTTTCACAACAAATCATTCATGAACACCTCATCAATCAGAGATAAATGTGTGATCAATCTTTAATTGGGTTTCAGAGAGCAGACAGAGTTTATTTATTAGTTTTTATACTTTTTGTTTATGGAGAAAAAACATTTACAATCACACTCTATAACAGAGATAAAACAGGGGAACATAACGAGTTCAATGAATAATATTAAATGTGAAGAATGCAACAGTATTTTTTAAATTTTTGAATAATTATGGGTCATACACTCCACAAAAATGTATATCAGCTGCACACAAATATTTTCATAATTTTGCATATTCTGGGTCACATTAGGAAAAGTCATCAAATTTCAGGCTAAAAGAAGGAAAGTATTTAGGCTGTATTTACTGTCAAATTTGACCCTGAACAGTATATAAGGGTTAAAAAAAAACACAATGAGAAATATATGTGTAACTCTTGAATACATGAATGACATGAAATTCCCAAAAGCAACACTAATGACATTAGTATAATAGTCTTTTTGATACCAATAGTCTATTTTGTATATACAGTCTTTATTATCGCTGTTCAGCGTCCCCTAGTGGGATGACATTCATGGTTTTCATTCATTAAGTAATTCTTTAAAGTTTAAATAGCTGTTCAAATAGATGCATTAAACCTCTGTATGATGATTGAAACTGAGCATTTAACACAGATCATCAATCGATTTTACTTTTGCAAAATTAAAAAAAAAATTTCATCAGATTGAACTTATTTCAGGACCTCCATTACTGTCTTACTTGGGTCTGCGCAAAGTATTATTTTTTATTATAAATGACTGACAAAATTAAAAACACATAAATTACGCTACTACACGTAAATCGCTTCACAGAAATCCAACATGAAGACACATCATGTATTTTATAGCAGCTTTGTGGCTTCATGGATAAAAACAAAAACGGGACCTTTTTATCTCATATGAGCTGTGAAAACATCAATGAGCTCCACTTCAACTTGTAGATCTTGATGAAGCATCTCAACTACTTTTGGAAATACATCACAAAGTATAAAATACTGAGGATATTACATTCAAGTTGCTTTGATCTTTTATTCCCACACTCGGTAATCTGTGAGAACACATGGTCACAATTTTACAAAGCATGTTTGGAGCAGGATTTACTGTACATGTGTTACTCACAGGGGTCATTTTAAAGAACTGATTCTGAACTTTCACTTGGACTTCAGGACTTGCGTTTGTCTGACCCCGATATACTCAGACCGGAGCAGCAGCCTGGTTCTACTGGTTCAGCTGCTTTCATTACACCTGTTGACATAACAAATACTTTTATTTGATATCATTAGAATCAAAACACATCTAAAGTCAGAAGCAACAACCTGATTCATTCATCCTTAATATCTGTAAATTGAAATGTAGCAATAAGCTGTTAAAAAGCACCGAAGGCTCCTTTATGGTTCCTTCTATTCATCCAACATTATGATAAATTGAAGGAACACCTCATATAATCTACAAGGCCTGATCATCCAGCAGATTATAAACTGTCTGGACTAAGTCTTTAATGAAAATATTGGAAAAGGTGACTTGTAACTTGTAATCTGGACAACTGGAGAAAGACTCAACATGTACTTAAAGCAGGTACAAGTGTCCTCAAATTTAACACAAACTCCTAGTAGGTCAAATACTGGATCATCTTTCACTACTTGAACTGCTGTATATCCTGCATTTCTGTGTTGGTGTATATTAGCCAAATATACTGTATATACAGGATGTAAACTAATCTAATATGAGACATAGCAAATGTTTGTACTGGGCTCTGTCAGTTCTCTGTTAGATAACAGGAGGCTCAGCTGTGTAATAGTTATATTCAAACTACATTTCAGTTTACTGCTCTCAAGAATTTCAAATATGAGCTCAGGACTTGATGAGCCAAACTTAACTATTCAAACTGATCATATCTGACTAGAATTGGCCTCTCTCTCTCTCTGTCTGTCGTAAGGAGTTGACTTAACACGAGTGTGCTTCAGTAAGCGTGTACACACACTCACACATACACTAAAACACACACTCACCCTCATTTTTATTTATTTCATGTCTTTGCTCGATTTAGCCTGCCCTACTTTGCGTTTTGAGGGTTGCTTGTTTGCTTATTTTTGCGTATCACATGACTGTTGTATTTGCTTATAATGTGTAATGAGGTGAGATTATTTCCATAAACCTCAAGGGGTTTTTGTAAATCTCACCTGCACAATGTATTTCTTCTCTTTTGTTGTTGTGTTTATGCTGCTTTGTTTTACTGTGCAAATAAACAAATAATATACATAAAAATAAACCCGTTAACATACATCTTTTACACAATTCGTGCTCAAGAACGCTACATCAGTTTAAATTGCACCAACTCAACCTTGCACAACATGTTCTTTTACTTATATGTTTTCAACCTTAAATTTGAATTCTTCTTGAATTTCAATTTTTTTTCTAAACTTGAAATATTTCTTTTGTGTTGCACTACTTTCTCACCAAAGCCCCCAGGAAATACAATGTCATGTCATTATATGGAGCACTGAACTGAAAAGTTATAACTTATAACTGTGGCGAGATGACAATAAAGGTCCTTTTATCCTCGTAAGTCGAATGGCTGGAGGAAAAAATTCCACTCACATTTTCAATAATGCAGTGATGATCCTTCTTACACGCTAGAAAAATCTAACTGCAATGTTAAATGCTGAAATTGTGAGATGAAAGCTGCAGAAAAAGCTAGTAAGAAGGTTTCAGTGAAGATTATTTTGTCACTTTTCTCAATGTAAGGAAATTAACTTTCATGCTGAAATATTGCAGGTTTTTATTAGCTAGAATAATCATTGTAGGGATCAAAGTTAAACACAAGTTGTTTGGCTGCAGTTTTGTCACTTTGCTTTCTGTCACTTAGGTTTGTTTTTAGCATGTAGCAACACTACACTATTGAAGCTCTTGAGCAAGGCACTGAATAGAGTTGCTCAGTGGGTGACTGTGGTTTTACTGGGAAGTTTCCAGAGCGAAGGAGAGAGCTGACAAATGAGAGGTGATTTGATGTTCAGCTGTCTTTCCACAGATCTGAAGGAATATAATCATAAATCCCATGAGACCACGGCAAAACAGCGTCACAGGCGTGGAGCAGAGCAGCCTGGCACCGAAACTAACGACTGTCTGGATTATCAGTTAATCTGATGATTATTTTTTGATGAATCATTTAGTCTCAAACATGAGTCTCAAGATCAAATTACCTCGGAGGCTGCTGGCTGGATTGAACACTCAGTAGAGGATAAAAAACTCGCAGCTGAGATTTAACGTTTGTTCTTGAACTTGGAAGTAGTAGGAAATAGTATTTGACAAAACAGTCTCAACCACAAGATCCATTAAGAAGCTGTTCTGGAGTTTTTTGTTTCACATTATCTTCATCAGCAGATGGAGTTTGCCCAATTGTTTCCAGATGGGATTGTGACATTTCTCTGAATATTTTAAGGACTTTGTGTCCTCCAGGAAGATTATGTAATATGATCAAAAGAAGAGCTACTAATTGGACCTAATGGTTGATATTTTCAAGTCAAAACTCAAATTTTACATTTAAAATTCGAGCAGTTTGTATGTAATCTCTTCCTGGAGAAGTGTAACTTTCTCCTTACAGACTGAGACAGGAAGTTGTTCACATAATCAGATGTGCACTTCACTTGAACCTTTCTGTCTTGGAGGTCAACTTATTTTAGATTTTTAGTGTCAAGTGCACCGCAGTTGCACATTTAGGCACAGCTTGATAAATGTTAAATGTAGATGTAATATTTAAAAAAGTAATATTTACACTTTGAAATTGCAGCCAGATTACTCTAAAATAAAGAGAGACTAGGGGGGAAATTGTAAAACTGGCCTTTAAACTGATTACTGTATAAAACTTTGTGCGTAAGAAAAATGTGAAAGAAGAAGAAGAAAAAGTTGAATTCCTGAACAGTTTATTAGACACAAATCTTTGCATTTGAGCCTGAAAAAGGTTTCTTTGACTTGATGAATATACTTGTAGCCAAATGAATTGTCTTTAATTACAGTAATTTGGACAGCTCATTAATCTCATGTTGACTCAGTGGTCCAAAGAGAATTAGTGCAGCCGTCTTTGGCATCCTTTTTTTTTTTTGTTTTGGCCTCATTTTAGTGCCACAAACCCAGCAAGAGCAACATCAGCAGCAGCAAGGACGCCAGCAGGGTGGAGATGGAGAGCGACCAGAGAACATCGAGAGCATGTTATCACATAATGACAGTCCGGCCACTGCAAACGCATAACTGCAGTTTCTCCAGGAATAGCCACTCAGTTGAAGCAAAAGCAGCAACTGGTCAACTGAAAACCCCACTGGAAAAGATGAAAAGACGTTTTTACAAATGGCTTTTATTCTGCCTTCATCATGTACAAACTTTTTGGACAGCTAAAATAACAATAAAGTCTGAGAACTGAAGTTGCTTTGCTCGTGGTTTTTTAGGTTAAACCAAATCCAGCCATATATATATAGCTAGCAGAGCTTTTAAGTACTTAAGAGTTCAAAACATTAAATATAGGCACTGGAAGAGCTTAAAAGGACAAATAAGACTGGAGCATTGTTCAAAGGCTTCCTCTGCCACTAGCAGGGAAAGAGCTCTTGCATTTCAGATAATAAGCATGAATCCACATTTAAAGAAGTCCTGTATAGGAGGAGCAAAAATACAAGTTAAGCCATCACAGACTTGGAGGGTATAGTGGCAGCATGTGTAGCTGTGCTGAACTGCAGACCACAGGAATGGCCTATTTTTGGAAAGATCTCCTCCTCTGACAGAAGAAAGCGCAGCTCGCCTCCTCACTGAACGTCCAGGATGTCTGTGGGTTGGATGTCTGGTTTGCCACTCGGGCTCTGTGATGTGTCCCCTGTCCAGGAAGAGGGGGTGACCTGATTATAGAGGACGTCCTGGGAGCCAAAAAGTGGCTCTTTGAGATTCAGGTTGTACATGACGAACAGATTGAGAGCCACCATGGCGAGGAGTGGGAAGATGGTCAGGCCGGAGCCAAAGCCTCGCCAGGGGCTGCACACGTTCAGGCTGATCCAGTAAACAAGTCTGTTGTGAGGAAAATAACAACAAAACAGGAAATCAGATTAAGTTCAAACCTCACTGATAAACATTCACAGCCTCTCTGATGGGTGTTTCATGAAGCAAGAAACCAAACTTACTTCAGATGTATTAGATATTCAGATCCTTTACTGAAGTAAAAGTACCAATACAACTATGTAAAAAGACTATATACTATACTATATAATAAAGAAGCGTTATCGACAAAATGTACCTCAAGTATCAAAGTACTGCTTTTGAAGAAAATGACTTGTTTGTGATATTGTATTTAAAGCTGCAGTGATTAGTCAATTAATTGATTAGTTGCCAACCATTTATATAACTGATTAATTGTTTGGAGTCATTTCTTAAGAAAAAATGTCCAAATTCTCTGATTTCAGCTTCTCAAATTTGAATAGTTTATTTCATGGATGCATAAAGAGAACTGGATACAGCATTAGAGGCGGGGCCCCGCTCATTCCTATGAAAGCTGCTCAGTGGTGCATGAAGCCAAAAAAGCCACTTACTGCTGTAAAGAAATTGCCTGGATGGAAACATACTGTGCATGCTTTATGGGCTGCCTGTGCCCATGGAGCCCAGTGGAGACTTCCACCAGCTGAGATGGCTAATTTCCGGTTTAGCCCTCCTGCTAACTTGAATGGGGATAAAATGATTCAACTGTGCGGCTCTTCTAGACTTTCGAAATGTGATCGGACTGAATGGATCAAATTCTAATAGTGAAATGAGTCATTTCACGGGAGTTGTGGATTGTTACGCTAAAAAAATGTATCTGCTCTACAGACATCTCTTTTACAATGTAAGTCTATGGGAAAAAGTATTTTTGGCCCAGTGTGCGTCATGTGATGTTGTAATTACACGGTTTGGCCACTATATCAAATTTGCTTCAAAGGCTGGTGCTGTTCCTGTATCCAGTTCTCTTAGACATCCATACGGTCTTCTATTACAGTAAACTAAATGTCTTTTGTGATGGACTGTTGTGGAGAAAACAAGGCATTTGAGGAGATCATTGTGGGCAGTCATCAACATGTTTTACCATTTACTGACATTTTATAGACCTGGAAACGAATAGATTAATCAAGAAAATAAATAATAGATTAATCAACAATGAATATAATTGTTTGTGACCAGCGTACCGTTGGAGTAGGAAAAAAGATAAGGCAAAGTTATGAGACACAAATCTAATTTAAACATTTTATGTTATTTGTTTGAAACATTGGATCATTTCACCCCTTTGAGCCTAAAATCATTTTTAAATGGCACAACCTGAGAAGTTTAGGTGGAACGACTGGTCTAATCTTAAAAAAATGGTTGGATTTTCACAAGCTGATCATATTTTTTGTTATGTGCAGAGTCTTAATGTGGAGTAAAAACTACACTGGCTGAAACCAGTCTTTGATGGTCCCCTGGCAACTGCTCCCAGTTAAGAAATAGTTCACTCACATGATCTCCCATAAAATGGTGAACTGTCATGTTTACACTTTGTATAGATTAAACCAATGAGATATAACATGTTAATCAGTGAGCTTCAGAGGCTTCATGCAAGCTAACCAAGCTAACCAACTGCTAGCTTCAAGTTAATCATACAAACTTGAGTGTCAATCTTCACGTTACTCTCAGCAAGAAAGTAACAGTTCCCAAAATGTTAAACTATTCCTATAAATACACCCAGAAATACATGGAGGTTGTTGCGTTACTTGCACAAACCACAACTTTAGTTTCTCAAAAACGCTAATTATCTTCTTGATACTTCAGATATATTTGATGTTGTATGTTTTCTTGTACAATATTTTCAGCACTTAATAACAAAGAAAATCCACATTATTCAGACTGGACCTGAACCTACAAGGGCATGATCAGAAGCAGAGCACTGCAATAAACTGAGCTAGGTTCATCTCTCCTCGTGTCACAGTCTGAGCTCAATGCTGCTTTACAACATGCTGCCAAAACTTCTTTTTGGCTTTGTTAATGACAGTGGTTTTGGTTGTTTTTAGCCTTTCTAGCGGCGTGGCTCTAGGGCTGGCAATGTCTGTCTGTTAGTCGATCCATCACTTTGGTCCAGACTGAAATATCCCAACAACTGTTGGATGAATAGCTATAAAATTTTGTACAGACATTCATGGTCCTCAAAAGTTGAATTGTAATAACTTTGGTGATCACCTAACTTTCCCTCTAGTGGCCACCATGAGGTTGCCATTTGGGGTTTTAAGCAAAAGGTCTTGACAAGACATCAGAGATCTCCGCCTGCCAATGTCTGGGGATTTCTAAATGCACGGTAGTTACTTTAATGGTGGCGAGAATGGATGCTAACAAACCTACACCCCTTACATTTTGTCAAGAACACACCTCATCAGAAGTGTTGCTCTCCGCTCATTCTCCTCCGTAGTGAACAGCATGTCATCACTCCAATATAAAGGATTGACCTAGAGACTTTTTATTGGTTCTACAATGCTGTTTTTAAAAATTCTTTAATTGTTTCCACCTGGTTTTAACCATGAAACCTGGGAGACTGTCTTCAGTCTCTACGTGCAAAGCATTTAGACACTGATCTGTGAGTCTAGGTGTCTACAGATTTTCAATAGCCTAGATTACCATGACACATTCATGTGCCCCTCAGGAGGATTTGTAGGCTAATGACTTTCATAATCACAGCACCATCAACAAGTCAAAATTTCATTAAACCAATATTTGGTTTTTCCCCTCAAAGCTGTACTTTATTTACATGTTTAATGCTAATAAGCAAATTAGCATGCTAACACGCAAAACTAACAAGACAACCATGGTAAATATAATCTGCTATCCAAAAAATGCATTTATTTCAACAAATGAAGCTCAACATCTCAGCAAACTGCCTTCCTTTCTAAATTACAGCGCCAGGGCTGCCAAGTCTCATGCATTGACCATGAGACTCACGCAACTGACACTTTTCCAAACAAGTAATTCCAGGTCTGAGAAGTGAAGCTAATGCAGAAGTGCCTTAAACTTGCATTCTCTTTAAGGGCCATTAGGGGGCGACTCCGTTGGCTCCAAAAAGAAGTCAGTTTGTATGGAAGACTATGAGAAAATGACCCTATTTCTCACTTGATTTATTATTTCAGTAAACACTTTCCTTCTTTATGGTCTCTATTGCTAGTTTCTAGTCTTCTTTGATACAGCATGATGCTCATTTTGTAAATTTGGGTCACATTTAGAGTAAAATAGATGATAAAGTGGGGTATCCTTTATGGTGTGACAACCTTGTGATTGATAAGTCGTTACCACAGCTGCATGAGGTGCTGTAGTTGGTCCCTATGAACTTCTCATCACTTCTGTCTCCAAAAAACCAAGAGGCGACTCAAGAGTTCACAAACCAATGGGTGACATCAAAGTGGCTACATCCATTATTTTTATAGTCTATGCACTTTTCACATGCTCTCACGCCACATGTCCGAAACAAATCCATAATTTATAACATTGTGGTGCAAAAAGAAAAAGAGAAAACACTCACAGCGCACAGACAGACAAGACAGAGCAGCACCACATTATTCAGACCACCAGGGGGAAAACACAAAATATACACAAATCTACATTGTAATTTATCCCTATGCATGATGCTCAGAGTAATTTCAGTCAGCAATTCTTCTAGCGCCAGCACAGCGTCTCTCCTCGTTCTCTCGTGCCGTGCACATGCAAGCAGGACTGAGAGCGAGTTACTATGGTTCCTGTCCTGATCCACCCAATTATAAACTGTTCTTGATACATTCTTGGTTTTCATGGCACCCTGCATCTAACTAATCCAGACTAGTTCAGGTGGCTTTTTCTTGACTTAATCCAAGAGGTTAAGTGGTGTATGAATGCATGAAATTTATATATATATATATATATATATATATATATATATATATATATGCCAATCATATATCTTTCCGAATTTGCTTGCTCCTTTTAAAACATAACCAGGCATCCACAGTGAGGAGCACAGATCTTTCTTATCCTATATTTTGAAGAAAAAATATGTGTATGTCAAAAATGCTACCTAATAAAAAAAGTCTTATGAAAAAGGTGTTGGTTCATAAGGACATAGAGAGGTCAAATGGGTCAATTGACCACGAATAATGCTCATTTTTATTATGAACAAAAATAACTACTACGAAAGTACCCTAACCTCCCCCAGGAACAGATCTCACTCCGAGATGAAGTAAAAACTTGGCAGCTCTGCTAAACTGGGACAGCTTGGTGCTACGAATCAGGGCAATCAACCAAAGAGGTCAAAGAAGAAGAAGCCTGAGATGCAGTACAGGTCTAAATAAATCAAGAAATTAACCAGTAAAAACCAGAAAGACAAATGTCAAAATAGAAACCTGAACATTAGTATGCTAACAGTATTTAGCTCAAAGCACCTCTTGAAAAACCTTCCAACATTTTACTCTCCATATTTAATGTTTAATATGTGTGCTGCTCTGTGGTCACAAACATCACCGTTTACATGTCTGTTTTCTTTACTGTGAATTAATATGATTTGTGTTTGATGTCTGTGTTTCAGTCATGAATGAACCCTTTTTAAAACCAACTTGAATTAGTTGGATCATATTAAAGGACGGGTTCACAAATTTTCAAGTCTGTCTAAAAACAACAGTCATGTGTCCAGATGAACATTGAAATAGTTTTTTCTTGCCATAATCATTCCTCCTGTACTGACATTAGAAGATCCCTTCATGATGCACTAACAATGTAAGTGATGGAGGCCAAAACCCACAGTCCTTCTGTGCAAAAATGTTTTTCAGAGATTTTCTGAACATATATGAAGCTTCAGCCGTCCAAATTAGTCAAATCAAGTCTTTCAATGTTACAGGCTTTTTAGAGCCAAAGTTCTTCTTTTTGTTACTATACTTCCACCACAGCTGAGCAGGGAAACACAAAGAGGGAATTTTATGCTACAAAGACTGTAAATGTGGCAGATATCCACTTGATATGACTAACTCAGACTGCTGAAGTGCATTTTTGCACAACATGACTGTGTGGACACACTGTGGATTTTGGCCTCCATCACTTACATTGAAAGCACATATAAAGGGTGTCTTTTAATAGCCAGCATGAACAGGAGGAATGATTACAGCAAGGAAAACTTTCAGTGTTCATTTGGACACCTGACAGACTTGAAAAGCTGTGAACCTGTACTTTAATAGGCTTTCTAAAACAGTGTTCAGATTGTTAGGTGCTTTCCACAATAACTTTTGCCTCCAATCCACTTTTAAACCTCACCTTCCTAGGACGAACATGGCGACCAGTATAGGCACCAACTTCAGCTGGTCTTGAGGCAGTAAAGCGGCCATAACGACGAGGTTGAGGACATAGAGGAGCAACTGTTCCAAGGACGCCATGACAAACAGCTGCTGAACTGCACGTCTTCTGGGAAAAGACTCCTGCAAATTGAAGGAGCCTGTGCAGAACTGGCACGCTGCACCCACGAGCATCGCTGGGAGGGATAAAAGAGCAATAAGTCAGTTAGCATCTTGAATCTAGGCCATTTTTCCACAAACAACTCTCAACTTCAAGCAACTCCTAGCTGCACTTGATCTCGCCTGACAGCATGCTTTGTTTTTCTATATCTTCATTTGAATACAGCAGCTGCCAGCAGATTGGCCTACATGCAAATACTCCTGTCTGGCTGCAACATATCATCAGCTTGACAAATAGGTGAGAGGAAAAGGGTCTGGACAGGCTTTGGTTTTGGATGTTTTTGCCACCTGCCCTCTCATCCTGGTCGCTCAGGTTGGGAAGTGATTAAAATATTCAGAAACAATTAGGCCACAGCCTGAGAGACGCAGAGAGAAGCAGCCAATCTCTTATTGTAGTTTCCATTTAAAGCTATGTGCAGGAGAAGGAAATTATGCTTCTCCCCAGAGGGAGATGTCTGCTGCATTGAGGTTGAAAGCGCATGAAATTAAAGGGGACAGGAGACGTTGAAACATTCCGAGACGAGGCGGCCAGACAAACCAAATCCTCTCTTAATCTTTATCTTTCATTTGTGGCGCTCAGACGGCTGTTTTTGAATGTCAGTGCGCAGGTGTTTGAAGCGTACCAAGCAGGATGGGGATGGCTGCCACCACACAGCAGCAGAGGGTGAAAACGATGCGGCTAGCCACATCAGGGCAGTCGGGGGGTTTAATGGGGACATAGAAATAGAGTGCATAGAGGATCCCGGCTGTGCACAGAAGAGAGGCCAGGACTGAGAAGAAAGCGGGAACTCGGCCACTCTGGCAGCATTTGCACTGGCAGCAACGGCAGCAGCAGCGGCCCCGATCTGCAGCCTCCTCTCCGGCCTCGCAAGTCTCTCCCCGCCCCTCTGATCTCCACACAGTCAGCTCCACACTCTCTGGCGGTGGGCCTATCAGAGGTCGACCCTCGTCCGCAGAACAGTCCAGATTGGTGGACTCTGGACTCCATCTCGGTGTGTCTGTGCCATTGGGAATGTCTCCCTGGGTTGGACTGCCGATGCAGTTTTCCGTGGCAGCGTCCAAATTGTGCGCTGCAATGATGGGACTGGAAAGAGTTTGATCCAGCTCCCCCTTGTCTGTCTCGTCTGCTCGTTGCTCTTCTGGGAGACTGTCGCTGGGCCGCTGGTGGCAGGAAGCAGAGCCTGTTCAAATCAGAACAACACTTTTATTACGGCATCCAAAACCAGATACTGAAAGTAATCAACTGCAGGCTTCCTCTAATCAATCACTCGCTGCCTTATGTCCACAGTACTAAGCAGAGGTCTGAGTCTGATTTAACATTGTGGAGAGGAAGGCACATGGCAGGATTGAACCTATTAGTGGGCACCAGGGCCAAAAACTGCCGTTGGGTACCTTCCTGTGCTTTGTGTGTGTTCCCATCAGTCACAGTCCACACAAAGACCGACTACTGTACTGGCACAAATATAAGGAGACTTTTCCAGCTTTTTGTAGAAATACTATTTTAATATACATCATAGTAGAGTCACATCCCCACAAACTCTCCTTCCAGGCTTCCAGGCACTTTTATAGCTGACTGACTCACTATAAACAGACTTTAAGATACTCGCTAGGCTACAAACAACCCATAATGCAACACTCTGTGTACTCTGTGCACTTTCTACATTCAAAAAGAAGATCTGATGTTGTGAACATAATATAACGTAACATAAATGTCTAGTCCGCGAATATAAAACAAGCCCTTTTTTATAATCTGGCCAATCCAGTAATTCTCTTATGCTGGATTAATATTGTGACCACAAGTTTCTCTTTTAGTTGTCATAATTTAACACAGATTTATTTAGGAAATGCGCCATGTAAGAATAATAATGTACTAAAATAATTAAAGTCTTAAAACTGGATTAAGGCTTTAATGCAGGACCCATCTTAGTTGATATTGACAAAATCAAGTGACCAAAAAAACAATTGACAGTAAAGTTGGAGCTTTTGCGGCCCCTGGCTGTCTGGTAATCTGTTAAACTGACAAATAATGTCTCATCTTTACTTTATATTCAATAGAGTCCATTTTTCCTTTTCATTCGAGCATCTGTTGGCACACGTGTCAGTGTACAGAAAGAAGCCGCTTCCACATAAATCTAAACCGAACATTTAGGGTAATAAAAATCCAGTTTAGGAAAACTGTTTGGAACCAAAATAGTAAAAAAAAATATATATATTCAAATTTCAGGCAGACATCTCAGCAGCTGTTTTCACCATTGCTGCATCAGCCGCCGTATCAACATCTAAATGTTTCCTTGGTCAAAGCAGGAACGACGGGAAGGATTACAAACATTCACCCACTTCACGTTACAGATGGAGTCTCCCTCCAGCAAGACTGCAGTGTTTCAGACTCCAAACACTTCTCTCACATGTTAAACTTCCCCTGTTTTGTGTCTTTTTTGACTTAAGACCAAGAAAAGACTTCTTTTTTAAGTCAGTGTTGGATGATGCCTCAACTTTTGCTCATCAATTTAAACAAAATCAACACTCAGGAATATGTTTTTTCTCTCCTGCACTACAACTTATGAGATTTTAATCTGTGTATAAAGATCCTAAAACTGCAAAAATGCAGCGATGAGGTGGATGTTGAAGTATTTCCGGAGATCTTTTGCAGGTAGATCTGCATATTTTTGAGATTTAAGAAACACCTAAATCATTATTTTCAAAATGCTAAAGACTTGTGGGCTGCTTCTTGACAGCTGACTTGCTTTGCCCTGGTTTCATGAGTCCTGACTTTGTCTCAACCCTCTTTGGATCAACTCAAATTTGCCTGCGGTGGCCTTTGCTAATTTGCTCTGGCCTCCCCTCAAATCCTACAGCTCCGTCAGACAGTAAAAAGCAGCAGTAATAACTCACCCCTTGGCTGATCGGTTGCTGGTGGCGGTTCAAGTGAGTGCTGGGAGCCGGAGACGGAGTGGGAGGACGAGTGCAGCTCCTCCACCGAAGACTCGGGGCTGTCTGACACCGGCGCCAAGGAGATCTGAGTGTCCAGATCCAGGAACGGGGAGAAGGAGAGCCTGGCCGGGTCAATGTCCTGGAGCTGGTTGATGATGTCGCTGATGGACTCCTTCATGCTGTCGAGCTCTTTCACGTTCTGCCGGTTAGTGGCCTGAAGCCCCGAGGTGCTCATAGTCGCACAGCCTGAGAGCAGCAGGAAGAGGTCCGGCCAAAAATAAAGTCAAAACAAGTCAAAAACACCAAACCATGAACACAGAGAGCGGTGACATCACTGAAACCATTCGAGCCACATCAGTGAACGTAATTTAAAAATAATCTATTTGTTTTTTTGGCTTTGTCTTAAATTTCAGTTTGTGGGTTGTATTTCTCCTTCTCTTTATTTATTGTGTTGGCTCTCTCTTTCATCTTCCTCTGTTTTTTTCCTGCAAAGAACTTTGCAGCTTCTGTTTTGACTTTACTTGCTTACGTTCAGTTTTCCACTTTCCACTGACAGGGATATTGTTTACCTTCTGTTTTAGACAAGTATAAATCCTAAAAAACTACATCTTTATAGTAGTCAATTAATCCATCAGAAGCTTTATCTGCAACTGCACTGATAAGCGATTGATCGTTTCACTCATTTTTCAAGCATAAATTCTCTGGTTCCTGTTTCTCAAATGTGATGATTTGCTGCTTTTCTCTTTGGTTTAAACTTGTTTTGTGGACAAAACGAGCATTTTGAAGACGTTCATTTGGGCTCAGAGAAAACATAAAGGGTGTATTTTACTTGCAGCCTGACTTGTTGTCACTATGTGGCGCGATGTTAAATGGTTAAGTTATGTGAGGAAAGGGAGCTTTTTGAGGTCATGTTTGTGGTTGTACTGTAATCCTCGCTGACAGGATGTCAACGTTTATCTTCCTCTGCTAGGTGTGCACGTTTGATTTGTTATCAGTGACCTTTTCTGTTCACTTGAGACCTTTTCTCACAAAATCTTCACATGTAGAAATTATAATGTGATTTAGATTTGACAGCTCTTAAGAATAACATCAGTTAGATTTCCTCTCAGCACCGGCTGCAACTTTCGAGTCTGCTGGATAAAGTCCAAAAACACACTGACTGTAGACACTATATACTTAAAGTTGACTACATTTAGACCAACAAAAACATAAATAAACGAAGATTGATGGCTGGGAATCTACTCTATATCAGTGCCTGTTTAACACTCAAGTTTGAGTGTTAAACCAGCTTTGACCTTTTTGCACGTTAAAAAATAGTTTGACATTTTGGGAAATGCACTTATTGGCTTTCTTGCAGAGAGTTAGACGAGACGATTGATATAACTTTCATGTCTGTAGCATCAATACAAAGCTGAAGTGAGCAACTGGTTAACTTAGCTTAGCATAAAGCTTTGAATCCTTTGCTTTGAATTGTAGTCATGTTATCTATTTTTTGATCTGTTTAAAAGCCAAAGTGTAAAAACATTTCTTTTACACTACTTTTTTAATGCAGATTAAACAAATGATGAAAAATGTACTCATTAGTGAGCTTTAGAGGTGCTGGTAGTCAGATTTTATTAGATCTTATGCTAAGCTAAGCTAACCCTCTCTAGCTCTGGTAGGCTATCGATCTTCTTGTCTAATTCTCGTCATAAAAAAGAGAGTACATCTATTTTCTGAGATGTGGAACTATCTTTAACAAAATGTATCAAGCTGCTTAATTTATCAGCATTAAAAACATTTGCCTAAATAAAATACAGGCTACAGTTAAAAAGTTTCCATCTTTAAAGCCAAGAATCTGAACAAGCATACGATATGATTTGATACTCGACGCTACAGACGCATTTCAGTTGATACTAAAAAGTACTAAAGTTTGATAATCATGTTTTCTCCACCAGCATTTAATTACTGACAGTGCAGAGACGGCTTCATGCTGGGAAATAAAATGTACAGAAAGTATATTAAAACTATTAACCTCAGACATGAAATTGCATGTAAAACCCCCAAAAAGTTGTTATTATAAGTTGTAATATTGCATCATGTAATCTCATGTGGGATAATTGTTAATCATATGGTGAAAATATCAAGTATTTCATTTATCTTAAGGTTTTAAGAGGCCTGAAGAAGTAAATTGATCCAGTATTGAACTAATTTCATGTATTTTAGAGGCATTAACGAGTGAAAGTATCAGTAAACAGCAAAATGTAGAACAAACTAAGAAAAAAACTGTAACAGATATCTTTTCTTAATCTCTTTCATCATGTGATCAAAACCCCTCAGATTTAATTTGGGACTTCTTGGGGTTCCCTCAACCCCAGTTTGGGAACCACTGTAATTAGCATTTAGCAGATCAGAAATAATACAAGGTGGGATGATGTCACTAACAGGGTCTATACAGTGAATGTTAACATACTTAAAGTATATATAGTGGAGCCTTGAGGGGGAAAAAATACCACAAATCACATATAAGCTGCAGTATGAATTATAAAATCATTACAGAGGTTCAAAGACTGTAATTTATGGCAGAATTGTTTGGTTGGCAGTGATTTAAAGTACATTTACTCAAACACTGTACCCCATTTTATGTTTCAAGTTAAAATTCAGGTATTTTTTTGGATTTTACTTGCAAAACATTTTGTTAAATGTAATGTATGTTACAGATTAAACTTAAAAGTAGTTTCACCTCGACCAACTACAACCCTGAAGTACTGCTTACATATTAAATAATGATACAATAATATTATTAACAGGGACAGGAGTGATTCTTATGATTACTGATGCTTTTTAGACATTTTGTTGCCAATATTTATGTATATTTACTCAGCATGTTGAATGCAGCAGTTTTACTTGTAATTGAATGCGTTTACAGAGTGGTATTGATACTTTTACTTGAGTAAATGATCTGAATACTTCTGTTGCCACTTTTCTTCCAATAAAAACGCGTAAAAATGCACTTTTTTGTGCGTGGATTTGGACAAAAGGCTGGTCTGCCAAATCAATGTAATGTAAAATAACACCGATCACGCGCCTTTCTTTGTCGCTTCAGCTGTGTGGTGATTTTTTTTTTTTTTTTTTTTTTAGAAGTTCTCATTAACATCTGCAGATTGAATTTGGAGCATTTTCTTCTGAGTTTTTTTTTTTTTTTTGGCGCACATCCAACTGTGGCGCAGAGTCGGCACGCAAAAATCAGTGGCGAGGATCTTTCTCCAAACAAATGAGGACTTTACCATGTATAGAGCTCAATTAGGGCTCGTCGCGCTCTTTAAGGTCGGAGGGAAATAAATCTCACTGCTTATCAGAGCTGGCGTGGAGGTGGAAACGCGCGTAGGGGGCCAATGTGCTTCTAACTCCCCCCGCTGAAAAATAACTTCACCCGCTGCTCAGCAACTCTTTCAAACAGAAAAAAAAAAGTTTTACAAATTCCTCCTACACACAAAGCAAATCAAAACCTGGTCCTGTCTGGTTTAGTGAGGGCTGCAGGAAATACCTAATTTGGTGATAAATTAATCAAATGAGGCCAAAATGCGCCCGAGCCGTGCGTGAAGCTGCGCGTAAAGACACACAAGTCACTCTGAAATAGCAGCAGGTTTCAAATCTGATAATTTCTGGCCATTCAGCGGCAATTAAGAGCAGTTAAACCGAGAGAGAAGGACAAAAAAATGAAGCATTGTGGATTAATTCAGCTCAATGAGGAGGGGGAGAAGCAAGTTTAAAAGCGCTTCAAGTCTGTTAGAAACATGCCTCGTATAAATGGGACTTACTTTTCTCGGAGGTTGCAGGAGTATTTGGTGAGTTTACTCTTCTCGCAGTTTTATTAAAAAAAAAAAAAAAAAAAAAAAAAAAAAACCCTCTCTCCGTCCTTCTCTGCCTTTCTTCCCTCCCCCTCCGTTTGCTTTTTGTCTTCCAGGATCCTGAACTTCTGAATCAAATTTCAGGACGGACAAAATACTAGGCTTTTCCTCCGCCCACACAAGAGTTTTTCTTTCTTTTTTTTTTTTTTTCTTCTGGGTACCATGTCAAACACCATATGGAGCAAATAAAGCAGAGGAGCAGCAGCAGGCGAAAGGAAGAGGAGGAGGAGGAGGAAGAGGAGGGTCAGCACTTACTTTCAGTTTACCTTCAAACTGAACATCCATCTCCAACACGTTTATCTAAACATGACATTAGAGTCAAACTAGACTTCAGTATTTATAATATTAATAAGCTGGCTGATGGTAGAGTATTAGTGTGATGACTGAACTTTACTACATTATTTATATATTAAATATCTCTATAACTAACTGAAGTGATCAATAATTAGTTTTTATAGCGCTTCTGTGTTTTTATCTACTGTAAAAGTCATTAAATAATATAAAGTTGTGTCCCTTTAAGCTTTATATTACACATTAAACAAAAATGAATCAATAATGAAAATACTGTCTGGTTGCAGTTTTAGTCTGTTTGTCTTTAGCTTTAAATTGTCTAAAACTTTTGCACTGGTGTTTATTTCTTCTTTATCAAACAAGGAGGTTTTTATTTTTTATAGTTAAACAAAAATTGTTTTCCTGACAAACCTTCCTCAGCAATAAATTGAAGTTTTTCTGCCTTATTTGGTTGTTTTGAAGGAAATCTGCACTTCAGACTCCAGAATAAAAACAATCTGACACATTAAAAGCTTAATTTGATTGTCATATTTCTATATTAACACACAGTTAAACTGCTGCAAAGCTGATCCCACCTCTTTTTATTTCACACATCTTTTCCATTTGCTCCTCTGAGGCGTCACTTTCTGGTGGCTCTTTCCTGCCGAACAGGAAGTGATGAGGCTTTTTCTTTTTTTTTTTTCCAGCAGCAAGAAGAGAAGATTTTTAGGAAATAAAAGAGGCCAGTATGCAGCACCGAAGAAAAAGAACAACCCCCCCCCCCCCCCCCCCCCCCTCATATTTATGACTCTGATGAAACACGAACAGCTGCCAAACTGTCATTCAGGGAGTCTGGTTGGTTGTTTGGAGGCAACAGAACATGAATGATTTAATTATTTTGACACAGAACAGTGAAAAGATCGTTTCACTGTAACTTCACTGACAACACTAACAGCTGCTCATCATCTGCAGTCCGATCTGCATCAAGCTGGAGCAGATTCATATTATTATTACACAGAATTTAAACAGATCACTGTGAACAAGTGTTTATATTCCCTTTATTATCATCAGGGTAATTTTATTGCATAAAAAAAGCATATCTAAAATATACAGGGTTAAAAGCAGTTGATTAGCAATATAATGAATAAATTAAAAATTATGACTATTTACAACATATTTAAAGTTCTGTAAACACACACACTGGGGCTTTATTGCCTTGTGGAATGTGTCTTAGGGGGGAAAAAAAAAGGTGTTTTGGTGATGAAGGACCGGCAGCATGTTTGAAATACCAGTCTGCCGTCCTTTAAAGTCATCAGGGAGACACGGGAGGCGTGCAGGTCCACCACGACGCAACAGGCTTCAGGTTAACAAATTCCAGCAAGATTCTGCTGCTTTCAGCCAAAAGCAAAAAAAAAGAAAAAAAAAATGCAAACATGAGCTGTGAAAGTCAAGTAAAGTAGTTAAAACGGAGGGATGGGAGAGTCGTTTCAGTCCTCTGACAGCAGCCTGTGGAAGTGATCCTTCCTCTTCTTCAGCACCTCCCGAAAATCCTCCTGAAAAAACACAACAGGAGATTTTCAGACAGTGCGATGAAACCGGAGGAGGAAAGACGGCAGAACAGATGCTGCTGCAGATAACCAGCTGATTTATTCACAGCCAGCCGTTAAGTAAACAAACCTGTAACATCAACAAATGACACAATTTCTACTAGAAAATGACTTTTAACTGATCAACAAAATGTTAAATTGACAACAATTTAGATAACTGATAAACTGTTTAAGTCATTTTTTGAGCAAAAATAACAAAACATTCTCTGTTCGAACATTTTCTGCTTTTTTCAGCTTTTCCCTTCTTGTAGATCGAATCTTATTATAAAATTCAAGTTTTTAACTGTTATTTCAGACAAAAACAAGACATCATCTTGGGCTCTGAGAAACCGTGGTGACATTTTATAGACTAAACGACTGATTTTATACGCATTTATCATGATAATGATCGAGCATCATGTAATTATCCGGGTCATATGTTGTTATTAATGAGCTAAGAGGAAGATAAAAGGCGAGGGATGATTAGAGGAGCAGAGCTTCTCGTCTGTGCGTACAGGGGGATGGGAAGGGGAGGATTTAAGGATACAGACACAGACTTCTGCGTCTCTTATGTGAAACATCTGTGGAATAAACACAGAAGGTGAATCTATGACAGACGTACCGCTGCCGACAGTTTCTCCATGTAGGGGATGAGCTTGTGCAGTTCTCTGTCCTCCGACTCGCCGGACCAGCTCTTGATGGGAATCGTGTTCATCAGCTAAAAAAACAAAACAAAAACACCAGTTTAACTTCATAAAAACTGTTTTATCTGTTTTCAGTGTTGTGATGATACAAACGTCACAACCAGTGACTGAAAATCCCTCTTCTGGCTAAAAGATAAAGTTAAAAACAACCTAAATTTATCATGAAAATGTGGCTTAAAACTGAATAAAAGACAATTTATAACAGTTTCTGTTGAACAAGCACAACACCGATGTATTATCTTGTATGTGTGTAAGTTACTCTTTGGTAGACGACTAAATGAAACAGTATAATAATTATACCTTTAATACGGAGGAATTTTAATTAAAGACCAATAAAAACCATCTTATTCATATCTGAGGTTACTAAATATCAGCAGTCACGAAGCGTCTTCATGAAGACTTTCAGATTTTTAACTCGTGTCTCGGCGGTGCTTACGTGGTACGGGTAGGTGTGAGGCGTGTTGTCCAAAACCACCGTCTTGGCGAGATCCCTCCCGATGGTGCCGAGATCTTTGATGTAGTGACCGAGGACGCAGGCGCAATCATCCTGATACAGACGATGCCTGAAAGAGAAGACGTCTGTTAAAACAAAACACCTGTTTGCTGATTTCTGCAGCGGCGACACGTCAAAACACTTTATTTTGCGTCACGTTTATTGTCTGAATCAGGTGGAGACGCTGATTTCTGTCATCTTCTTCGTACAACAGGAACTTTAATTCACTCTGGATGTCGGCCGGATGAACCGACACATGGCCGTTAAATATGTCAGCAGCACGTTAACGCCGCCTGGCTGCGAGCGTCTCTATGGTCAAATAAAGAGTTTATGAAACAGGAGTGAAAACAGAATCTCACCGAAACAGTTTCCTCTGCGGGTCGAGAACGTCCAGAATCTTCTCGGCGTATTCCTTCTTCGCACATGTGTAAACAAACAGCTGGAACAGAAACACAAACAGCAGCTGGAATCGATCGCACATAAAAACCAGAACTGAAAGAGGCATCAGGACGCCACGAACGCTACATTTAGTTTGATTTATTTTCACTTGTATAACTGGCGGAGGGACACGTTTATCGTTTCTGCAGATAAAAAAAATATGATAAAAAGAGGAAATAAATAAAGAGGAAGGTGTGAGTAGATCGTTTATAGAGACTGAAGAACGGCTCAGACTGGCCCTTCAATATTTGTGATGATTATCATTGAAAACAAAGTCAGACTGTAGCGTCGACGGCGCCAATAAACAACCAGACACATTCATTTTACATCAGATGAGCTCCGTGGTTTCTACATACCTCATAGACTTTGGCCATGGCCTGAAGGAACTCCTTCACATGTGGACGTAGGACCATGTAGACCTGTTGGTAAGACGAGCAGGAAGGATTAAACACATTCTCCGTTTTCTCTTCAGTTGATATTCAATCATCCAGAAAAAAAAAAGACACTTTATTTAATCTTTGTTTTGTTTGCTTTTGTCTCTTTTCTGCGTCTCTGTCTGGACGACACAAGTTAACATCACAGCTGTTAGAGTGAGTTTATGTTAATGTGTCTCGATACTAAAGAGACTTTTTGAGCTGAATGTAATAAATCTAAACTATCAGGGGATTCACACAGTTCAGCTCAGTAACTGTAAATCATTTTCAAAAGAAAACACTTGAGTTCAAAGGTTAATTTATTCTCCTCTAGAAACCATTTTCAGTTCATTCTCATGAAAATTGATCTGCAGAGACTTTAGACTTCAATGCTGTTCAGTGATCGTTTATCAATACAGTAACAGTAATGTCCCACCGAGGATCTTTGAAACAGTTCACTGCTCACGTTTTAGCACTGAAACAAACTGTTTGACATAACGAAGCTTAACGTGCTGAAACACGTTTAATAATTGATTCATTTCAGCTGAAACAACCAAATAAAAACAGATGACGGATGACGGCGTTGTTGGTTTTGGTTTTCCTCCATCTTGTGCTTCGTCTGCTTTTATCTGTTCAGTTGCTTAAATTTCAAACGACTGCAGCAGGCGGTGAACTCTCACCTTGTACTGATGGTCCTGGAAAGCCGTGTGGAAGGTGAACTCGGCGTCCTCGATCACGTTCAGGGAGCTGAACATCAGGGTCTCCTCCTGGAAATGCAGGGATTGATTGACTGATTTTATTTGATGATTAAAAACACAATAACTCTAATAACCAATCAGCAGGTACAAACATGAAGGATTAAATCAGAGTCTGGCGATTTGTTTCCGATTGCAGTCAAGAGATGAACCCTGACACCATGTCGGCCAATCAGAAGCCTGAAAAAAGGATATTTCTATCAGGCACAACGGCCCTGTTACTTGTGAGCGAGGACCCCGGGTCCATAGTTTTGGTCACATGACGAACTGAAACATTTTCTTTGTTCAGGTTCAGGAGAGAAACTCGTCATTGGACCTTGATTTAAATCTAGTTTAGTTATTTATGTTTCTTAAACGTTTCGTCTCTGTGCAGCGAGTGAGAAGATCTAGAGGACTGGACTCACCAGGTCCAGCACCAGCGTGGCCTCTGGGGTGCTCCTGGTCTTGGGAGGAATATCTCGGAGTCTGGGTTGGGAATGCTGAGACTGTGACGGAATGTTCTTGATGAAGGTGAAGCTGGAAAAGAAAACGGAGCAGTTAAGAAAAGAAAGAATCACAGAAGAAGACAAAACAGGCAACTGATGAAACAGAAACCAGGACTTTTAACGTCTCTGATTCAGGTTCTGAGTCTCTGAGTCATGATGAACATCTGGAATGACGTCAGATTAACAGAAGAAACCAAAGCGAGTGTTAAACTTACGGACTGAAGACGTCTTCGTCCTCGTCTCCAGCCAGAAGGTCGATAGAGCCGTAACCAAACACACCTTGTTCTGGACTCATCAGCACGTTGCTTCCTGCACCTGCACACTTCACATCTGGATAGAAGAAAAACAAAAACAATAACAAGATTCAGATTGTAAACAACATAAATCTGTTTAATCTCTGATGCCAGATTCTTGTTCTTCTCCATAACGTTGAGGTTACCTTTAATGAAAAGCTGCTTAACAATTAAAGAAACAAACATAAATCCAATAAATTTTATATGATATTTTCTAGACAGCTGCACCGAACAACAACAACAACAACAACATGAAGCACAAAACCCAAAACATGCGAGACTCTTTTATTGCAGATTCACAGTTTGAACGTTGTTTCTGACTCTTTCAGATGGGAATAACGAGGGGTGTGACGCTTCTGAAACCGAGACTGAAACTGTGACACAGTACGCCTGACTGCGGCGCTCAAGTTGAGGTCTAAAAAAAAAAAAACCCCAAACTGTGGACTTTTACACTCTCAGGAATGAGTCACGCTGGATCGTCTTCCAATAAAAATAAATAGCAGCTGTCAACTTGCCACATTAACGCCTGAAGAGCAGCTCGAGAAGAAGCCGACACTGTTTTTTTTCCCATTTCGGTGGGAAATTTACCACAAAACCACCAGGAAGCTGCTGGTACGTTGATGATGTGGTGAGTTTACTCTTTCATCACCAGAGAAGAAGAAAAACACGGACAGGAAAGCGGTCAGAGTGTTTTTAATGCACCACAACATGAAATGTAGATGAAATATCTGGAAGAGGCGTCGACGGCCTCTTGAGATTTTAGATTCATGTACGTTTTAATTGTTTAAAGTCTTTTAACGCTCAGGACTGCCGCCGCTACTCACTCTCTTTGCTGGGTGTGAGGAAACGCACGATGGGCGTGTAGATGTTTCTGGCTGTTGAGTTGCGAGGAGTCACGGCGTTTATCTCTGACAGGATGTGTTCGTGACGCATGATCGGCCTGATCGGCGTCTTGAAGGACAAATCTAGAAAAAAAAACAAAAACACAAACACAAGCGTCAGGAAAACATTTTCAGACAGAGAAGAAGAAGAAGCATCTTAATAGTGAATAAAAACACAAGTAGAAGCTGTTCATTGAAAAGCTGTTACCCGTTTCCGTGTCATCGACAGCGATGGCTCTCTTCCTCGCCCGGCCACGGGGCAGCGGCCGCCGCGTCATCGTGGGAATGTCTTCATCTGACTGGTTGGAGTCGTTATCCAACGTCTCCTCAACCTACGCAGCAAAAACGAGACGTCGTTATTTATGAAAAACAACTTCATCAAGTCTTTGACAGGAAACGTCAAACGCCACAATAATCTCAACAGATATTCAAACTGATGACGATGATGTTTTCGGCCTTTATAGACCGACAGGAAACAAAGAGTGAATGTGAGGAAGATGACACGTAACAAAAAGGTCTTAATCAGAGCAACGTTGCTGCAGATAAACTGTATGAATCTCGACCGCCAGAACGGCCACATGTGAAAAGGTCGGAAGACTGTCGACGGATTGAGAGAACGTTTTGAGAAAGACGCCATAAAACTGAGCGGAGCGTCAGAGGAGACGACAAGTGACGGTCAATACAGTCAGTCAAGTAGATGGATGCAAGTTACAAACATTTAAATAAAAACAAAACTGTAATGTGACGGAAATACATTGAAGTTATTTCACATTATGATAAATGTAATTATGTGGAGCATCTGACTTAACAAAGACGTTGTGGAGCTACGATTCAAACTGTTCTGCAATCTAGTGTCAGATTAGAGCCGCATCAAAACAAATAAACAAAAAAAACAAAACAAAAAAAACAAACCCTGGTAACCCCGTCTCATTGCGCAACATCAGGCCAGGTGAGACCTCGTTGAAGACGGCGAGAGCAGCATGAAGTCGTAACAACCTTATTTACATTCGCTGCCTGGCGATTCGATTCAAAATCTAAAAAGTTGCTGTTTATACATCGCCTTAAAATAAAAGCTCTTATCTGGTCGCTCGATGCTCATCGACTGAAGAGTTTATCTGCGCTGCTTTGGTTTATTAATGTTAATATTTTTAATAAAGCATCAAGTCAGAAGGTTGTTTGTCACATTTACAGCATCAGTTATCTGAGAATCTCTTCCATGTCCAAAAAACCCTGTCTTCTTAACTAAAATATTCCAAACTGAAGCGATATCGAATCAGGACCTGATGAATCGGGATCGGAATCAATTCAGGAAATCCATATCGATACTCGTCTTCTACGTCAGCCTGATGTCAAACTGATGAAACTACCCAGTGAGACCTTAATACCAAACACAACCACAGATGTCCTGAAGAAAAGTTTTTATCCAGCAGAGCAAAAACCAGTTAAGTGCTGTTATGTCATTTATGGGGATGATGGGTATAACGCTAACAAAATAACAGAATCACTGTTTAGTTAACTCTCTATTGTGCAAATGTTTATTACTGCAAAAATAATAAATCTGAAAATATGCTCCAATAAACTGCGTGGAAACATCTGTGAACGAGTCTTTAAAGAATCAGGATCCATCAGGTGTTTCACAGACTGCTATCAGCGTTGTGAATAAAACCTGACAGACAAACTGTGACACGTAGACGGCAGTTGTGCCATCGTTAAACACGAAACAGACACAAAGAGGTAAAAAAAAAAGGTTAAACTACGACCACACGGAACCGTTTAAGAGTTTTACTGTCAGCAGTAAACAAAAGATGCACAAGTGACAACAGTTTTAGTCTTTAGTCAAACAACAGTTTTAGTCTTTAGTCAAATTAAATTAAACTCAAAATAGCAAATCTGTAACTCATCCGTCTCCCGGGAACAGAAACAGTGATGTCATTTAACGCCACCAACATATTTAATACAGATAACCATGAAACTACAGGATCAATACCAGTGTGAGGATCAATCATCACTAATTGTGATCAATAATTTGTGTTTCACCACCAGAAACATTTATTTCTGTTTTGAAAACATGCTGAGATGCTATTTTTCTTCCTTCTTTAATTCCGCAAGCGACACCAAATTAAGACACAAACATCTGATTCATATTAAAACGTACAACTCCGCTGCTTCGCGAGTGTAAACAACCCGCATGCATGTGACCTGCTGACCTACTTACTGGGACCCTCGCTCACATGTAACTGGGCGGTTTAATCCTTCTGTCGGACGTCACGTCACATCACGGTGCTGCTGCTAGACGACCTCACACAGGGACGAAGCCATAAACCTCAGCAAAGCATCCGCAAGGAAGATTATAAACGTCTGCTGGTTGATTTAAACCGACTGATCAGGAGTCGACTGTTGAATCCGACTGGTTTCACTGGTCTGATACATTTTTCTTCTCTTAAATCGGAGGAAGGTGTTTAAAACGTTGGTGTGATGTCGGATGTTTACTGATTCAACGTGTTTAATTTGAGAAATACAGAAGCAACAAAGACAAAGTGGGTCGATGTCCCAATGTGATCAATGAAATAAACAACAAATCAGTAATGAAAATAATAATTAATGTTAGTTGCAGCCTCTCATGTATTAACATACATCAGTTTCTCTAAAACATCATTAATCGGTGACGTCTGAAAAACCCTGAGGTCGTTTAAAAACACTGACGGTTGTTCTGACGATATTTACTTTTCTTATTATCTGGATGAAAAATTATTTTATTTATTTTGTCTGCTGATTCATAAAAAAGATTTTCAACCCGTTTCCCAGGTTGCACCTCTCTCTGTGTCAAAACAAAGATGGCAGCGCGTCAGCTGAAGAGTAAACAGTCTTTTCATTTTACAGTCGACTGAATATTTGTTTTTAAATGTTTTTTTTTTTTTTTTTAAACAACCTCCTGAGTTTTTCCAAACGTTGCTGATTAATTATCTTCTGGATAAATCAATAAGTTACCCCTGTGACTCGAATACATGTTAACACACGAGAGGCTGCAACTAACATTAATGATTGTTTTTATCATTGATTAGTTTGTAAATTATTTCCTGGATTAGTCGTTTGGTCTAGAAAAAGTCAGAAAATGGTGACGTCCTCAAAAGACAAATTACAACCCAAACATAATCTGTTTACTATCATAGAAGAAGAAAAATATGACCTTCAAGGGATTTCAAACATTGCTGGTTAATTATTTTTTAGAGAAACCGAACAAGTGAACCGACCTGAATATGTGCTGATACAAGAGAGGGACAAACTGTGTAAAATAATGTATGTATATAGTCTCTCTTCTCTCTCTCCTTTTTAATGGACTGTAAATATTACATATACAAGCTTTAGAATATCTTGAACCACCAAAACGAATCAACAGCTCTCCAAAACAGTTTTTAAACAGAAAAATGCTTGTTTTGACTTATTGCAGGGTTGTTATTAGACTGTATTAGTTTTAGCTAAAGTTAGTAGGTGTAACTTAATCTAATACGCCGGTGTTTTGGTTTAACAAGTGACCCTGTTAACTGGTGACTTTCAGGTCCGTGGTTGCTCATTGTGACGGTGTAGGTGTCCTCCTGAAAGCTTAATCAATACTCACCTGTTTATAATCTACTAATAACCACTTACGTAGGTTGTATTGTGCTCAGCAGGACTCATTCACCTCTCCTAATGTGGGAAACGTAACGTAGCCAATAAGTTGGCAGTGCATCTATGGTCTATGTGGGACAAATTACACACCATAGACTGTATGGTACACACAATATGCACAGATTGTGGATAAATATTGTATAAACTGTGTAGTCACCCGGTAGTTTCATCTATAAGATAACATTGGAAAAAGACGAATTTCAGGAAAATAACTGGAGGAAAGGTGAATGCTTCATGTTGGCGACACCATTTAATTTAAATAATGCATAGCAAGAAAGGACCGGACGTGTATTTAACTTTCATTTTAGGAGAATTCAAGGATTTTTTTTTAAAAAAAAAAGGACACCTACGTGTTGTGTTGAGTGTTTTCAACGGAGGTCACTACGACAACCACAACACATTCGACTGAAAAGTCATCAGTTAACACGGTCACTCGTTAAACCATAACACCTGTGAACTGAGTGTATAACACCCCCTTTTTTCGTAATATTTCATTCAACTACGTCACGCAGCAGTTTCGGGTGGTCGTAAACCAATAATTTGTGTTATTCGGAACAGAATAAGAGCAACCTAATTCAGCAGAAAACGGGTGAAAAGCCTCTTGTGTAGCTGCGGCTACAACAACGGTTACCAATGAATTGGCTACAACCCCTGCTGTCATGAGAGCAGTTAGCTACCGTTAGCTTCATCGGGCTAACTCCGCTGTACACTGAGGACGGCTCGATTAGCTGAAAATTATTAAGATGGGTAGGTAAGGTTATTTCAGGTGATCAATTCGCTGTTACTGTCTGAGAATATAAACTTGACTTTCAGTTGATGCTTACCTTGTTATGAAGCGGACTCTCGGTCACCGATAGGCTCGCTCGTTTCGGTGTCGCTTTGTTGCACCGTCGACGGTTGCTCCTCGGCGTCTCTGGAAATGCCGTAACGGTTTTCTGAGACCTGAGTCTCATGTTTGCTTTTCATATATAACTTGTAATCACTAAACATTTAAGCACAATACAATGAATGTTGTCGTTTGTAGTCCGACGGTGTACTTTCTTTTCCTCACCCCCCCTTCCTCGCTAGGCTGATGGTTAAGCAGCAGTGGAAGTCGGTGTAGCTCCGCCCCACTCGCCGCCGTCTCTTCTCGAATCATTAGTGTGTTTAAATCTGCCGGGGTGCGATAGGTTCACCACTGCGGACGCTTTTATTGGGCGGTGCTTCGGAAAAATCCAGCGTCAACGTGAGACTGGAGTCACGTTGCAGTGTTTGTAGGGTTACGTATGAATGAGCGGTGACTCTTGATCTAGATCAACGCAGAAAACTTGCTTTAATTCCCCCCCTTTTCTCCCAAAACCCCTCTTTTTGTTTCAAATAGACAATAGTAAAGCATGTTAAAGTTAACGCTACATCAGATGATAAATGGATTTCTGAGAAACTGAAGAAACGATTGTAAGATTACTTAAACAAGACTTAACTTACTGAAAACAAGACTACAGTAAGTTACTTTAGAGGTGACTGGTGAAGTGAAACTACTAGATTTACTGTCTTTAAATATGATGATTAAGATACTTGTATTTTATTTATTTATTTATGTAGATAGATAGATAGATAGATAGATAGATAGATAGATAGATAGATAGATAGATAGATAGACAGATAGATAGAGAACTTTATTAACATATATATGTAACAGTCTATACAGACAGTACTTCAAAGAGTATTTTAATTTCCAAATCCATGTAAAATATGTGTAGTTATAGATTTAAATACCTTACAGAAGCATAGTTAAGTAACATTTTTCAAGTCAGGTATCCATGTTGAACATTGAAACAGGTTTTGCTCGCTGTAATCATTCCTCCTGTTTATACTCACTGTTAGAAGATCGCCTCCAAGTGTGCTAACAATGAAGCTTATATGAGGCTTCAGCAGCCTGAGTTAGTCAAATAAAGTTGATATCAGCCAGAGTTACAGTCTGGAAGAATCATAACACAAAGAGAGAAATTTGGCATTAAAAAGACAAACATTGAATGATATCTACTTGATTTGACTCATTTGGACGCTGAAGCTTCATATTAGCTCCAAATAATCTTAAGTACATTTTTGCACAGAAGGAGGTTTGTGGATTTTGGCTCCATCACCTACTTGATAAGTGCTTATGACGGGATCTTCTAATGTCAGTATGAACAGGAGGAATGATGATGGCAAGAAAAACCTGTTTCAATGTACATTTGGGTCCTTTAAATGAACTCACTCTTAACCGACTACAACAATAAAAAGCTTTTTATACAGTTGTGTCTAAGCAATAATAATACATTAATATATATCATAGTGATATAGAGGAGTAGCTATTTTATAGTGTGGTACAGTATTATTGCTACATCTGAGTACTTCTTCCACTCACTACTGTGATTAACTCAAATGTTTTTATTCCTTCCTTCCTTTTGTTGATAGTTTTTTTCCTGTTTAAATCATATTTCATTCCCTGTAATTTGAAATTATGTAGTGATTTTGGTTTTGGACACAGAAAAACAAGAGTGATAATGAGGTAAATATAAAACCCCATATGAATTTTAACTGCTGTAGTGGCTGTAAAAAGTTTTAGTCCTGTTAACTACAATAATTCATTAGACTTAATTAAGCTTCAGTCATTTAAAGGGGAAAAACATACATTTGATTTTATTACTGACAAACAGGCTATAGCTGACTAATCTAGAGCTGCAATGTTTAGTCGATTCATTGATTAGTTGCCAACTATTTTGATAATCTATTTATCATTTAGAGTCATTTTATTGAGAAAAAATGTCCAGATTCTCTTATTCAATCTTCTCAAATGTGAATATTTTCTGGTTTCTTTAATCTTCTACGACAGTAAACTAAATATTCTCTTTGGATTGTGAATAAAAAACAAGACGTGTGAGGATCATCTTGGGCTTTGGGAAACAGCGATCAACATTTTTCACCATTTTCTGACCATGGACCAAGCTATATGATGATTAATCAAGAAAATAATTGACAAATGAATCAATAATCACAATAATCATTAATTGCAGCCCTGAACTAATCTATAGTTACGTTAAAAATATCCAAAGCTGTGGTGACATTTAAGAAAGGTGATATTTTATTAATTTCAGATTCAAAATTAAAGTATTCACACAAACACATATTGAGTAAATAGGCAAGAATAGCTCTTCACCCTTCAAAAAAAAACAAAAAAAACAAAGAAAAATAAACAAAAAAAAAAGAAAAAGAAAACAAACAGTTGCATTGCCCGCCGCCACTTCACTGTTACCGTGGTTACCGGGAAACATCCCATTCATCAAAATGTAATCATTTATAGAATAAAAAAAAAAAGAGGAATAAGCACACATTAATAGAACAGACTGAAAACGACTTGCAGTGCTAACAGTGGTACTAGAAGCAGTACTTGTTGTAGTACTAGTAGTAGTAGTAGTTAGCTGTTGAGCTGTGGGTTCCCTGTTGTTGGCGCTCAAATAAACTAAACAGCAGAAGTGTTACTAATCTGTAACACCAAAAGAGAAGCAGGGAGACGGAGAGAGAAGCGACCCACGAGTCCAAAATGAACCTCTAAGCTCACCAGAGTGAAAAACCACCTGCTGAGAATATATTTAGTTTCAATCCAGCCAAGATAATGATACAAATATACCAAAATACTTGTCTTTTTTTTAATACAATCTCATGTTTATCATCAATCTGAGCTGGTTCGCTGCCGGAAGTTAATTTCGGAGCCTTGGCGTTCGCCCCCTCTCGCCCTCTTTGTGTACCCACTAAACTGTAACTTGAGCCCCAACTGGGTTAAATGCATCAAACTGGAGGTAGAGGTAGATTTTCCTGAGAAGTTGTAAGAGACAAGAGACAGAGCCTTGTTTCAAATCTGAAGTTACCTGAAGACACGTGAAGCCCGCACACACATCACATGCTTCCCTAAAAAATAATAACATTATTATCATTATTGTCATCATCATCGTTATCTCTATATTAATAAATCTGCTCTAAATGTAATCTCTGCGTGCCGGGGTTGCTACAGCATATTAAAAAAAAAAAAAAAAAAAGCAAAGAAAGACCAAACAAAACAAACAATATAAACATGATATAATCCATAGCCCTAAAAAGCCATATTTCAGAAATATTCTATTTAATGAATCTTAGTAATACAGGTTAATTCAACAATTGTCACAGCAGAAGGCATCTTGTTATTTTCTCATCATCATTGTCCTCGTCCGCAGTTCACCTGTCAGAGGTAAAAGTCAGTGGTGAAGTCCAGTCAAAAGCCTTTTTCCCCCCACATGCACCGTAACCCGTAAATGTTCCATGTTGGCCTCATGTGGGAAAAGGCGTCGGAGTCAATTTTCCAAGCAAGACGCTCTGGCAATTTGCCGGCTCTGGACCTTGTAAGATTTCTAGATTGTTGGGTTTGTTTTTTTTTTGTGTGTGTGTGTGTGTTTTTTTTTTTTTTTTAAACGACGGCTCTGATGGGAATAAAAGCAGCAATATTTCAAGGTAAAACACTTTTAAGTTATGACATTTTTTTTACATAGAGCAATGCCAGCCAATCACATGAGACTCCGAGGGGTTTGTGCTGAGTGGAAGCTGCAACGTCATCCTGAACAGAGCGACATTTACTACTTAAACTGACGGAAAAATCAAACTCCAAGACAGACAAAATGCTTTGTGAGTTAAGAAAGTGGTGAGAATGAGTTCAGCGAACTTCCGAGTAGGGAAGTTATTTTTTCTGATCTACACAACAGCGCATATACGCACCAAAGAAGAAGACTTTCGAAATCAATCCAAGCTTTTAACTGCATTACCACAACAAAACAATAATGTAACTATGACAAGTCGGAAGTCAAGTTTGAGCAAGTTTGCATCTAATAATGAAAACTTCTTTACCTCAACAGCAGAAGTTTCAGCTTCTACAAGTGAAAGACACACAGACATGAAGATGCAGCTGATAGCATTCAGAAAAAAAAAGATCATTCTGACCTGAAATCTGCTAGAAACTCTTCTTCAAGCTCAGAACAACGTCGGGTTTCATACTTGGTGCTACAGAGTTAAGACTGATACAGTTTTCACAGCTACATGTTTCCAATGTTTCCTAAAATATCAGATCAGCCTCTGATATGAAGGCGCCTGTCTGACCACAGCTCCACAAAAAAACAGGCAAAGGAGGACAATTTGATTATTGAATGTGTTTTAAATTTGTGAAATCATTTTTGATGTGATCTTACAGAGTTTGAGCCTGGTTTAAGTGGAGTATTTTTTTTTAGTGTTTTAAATGCTGTTTCAGAGGATTTTGCATCCCAACAAGCAGAGAAAACTCTGGAAACACTGGAAGGAAATGATGATATGAGCATTGGAAATGGAAAAAAAAAAACCCAAATCTTTTTGCAGTAAATGGTCATATTGAAGGACAGCCTTCAAACACTTGGGTCAGACATTTTTTGGGTTCCCATTTAGGAGAACAAAACTGATTGTGCGTCATAACAAAACCTGCCACAGAGGGGAGCTCTTACTACAAAGGTTGGAGCCTGAACTGAGTCCTCGACTATCTCTGGTTCCCCTTGAAAGACTAACATGGTTACAAATTAAACGTGAGAGTCACATTTTAGCTGATATCTGATTGTCTGTGGTCAATACAATCTCTTTCATTGTCAAGGCGAGCTCATTATGAACCGGCATCAACATCATTTCGATGAGGTTTTTACTGCATGAACGCAGCCTTCAGCAGGAGAATCTGCTACAGCTGATGTGAAGAAATCTGCTAAAGCTTTAGTCTTTGAGGTAGAAAAGGTGGCTTAACTGTGGCTGAAGGGATGTCAGAATGTTTGGAGGTATACAGTGTTGCCATAACATCTCCTGATTGTCGCTACCACACAATTAAAAACATGCCGACCTTCCCTGAAGATGCTGCCGTGCGCAGGCTGAGAAGAGAGAGAGAGAGAGAGAGAGAGAGAGAGAGAGCTGCAGTACCTCTGCTGTTCAAATGCAAATATCTCACAGAGCCGCTCAATAGATATGCGATAAACATGGATCCATTGAAAGGGGGCAGGTGCTTGAATGCTGCCTCAGGGGCCAAAAGGTCACAGGGTCAGATCTGAAAAAGCAATGTTGATCCTTTAGATCAGGATTGATTGAATTTTGCCTCCCCCCCATCAAACCAATTCTTTCAGCCACAGCACGTCTCTATTTGATTGTCAGACATTACCGGCAACTGTGACATCTGCTACTCAGGAAGATGTGGAGAGAAACGCTTCGTTTTCTGAGCTGACCAAAAGGAGCTAAGTCATGTGTAATCTACATTAACATCTGCTTAAATAAATATTGTAAAACAATCCTAAAGTGTACAGATTTTGGAGTAAATGTGGTCTTTTTCCTCATAGGTTAACATCGCCAGTTCCGCTCAAAGGGGTTAAAAAACAAGTCAAATCTTAATTCAACAATCTAAAAAACAGCAAATCTAAATAGTTAATAATTCAGTACAATGAAGCAAAGTATTTTTTTGTGGTCAGAATGTTATGCTAACCGACAGTAAAAGTTTGTCCGCCAAAATTAGGATGTAATTTGACCCAGAGTGTAAAAAAGAGATTTGAATTTAAGAGATTTAAAGGTGACTGGGTTCAGATATGTGTCAGATACTGGATAATGCTTTGCATAAAGGAAATGTAGAGAATCTAGTGCAGCATCAGTGTGTGTATCTAAAGACGAGTTGATCTATTGTCTGCGGCGAGGAAGCAGCCAGGAGGCACTGCCTGTTTTACATGTTACCTATATTGTTCACTGCAGGATGCAGCACAGACTTCACCTGTGAAGAGTCGACGCTGAGAAGCTGATCAATAATCAGACTCCATCACGTGAGTCCAAACTGCATAAATGTCATTCACATTTTCAAAAAAGGCAAGATGGCTGATGACTGCAGGGAAACATCTGCTAAACAATTAGCTTTTCAAATTAATTAAATTCATTATTCAAAACAATGCATTTGATTAAATTAAGCTATCAATCTGTAAAATAGTAAAACTTTAAAAATTCTTCTGAGATAAACGAGTCAATGTTAGAACGGAGCGAGTTGTGCCCGCAGCAAATAAAAAGGAACATGGTTTTGTGTTATTTTCCAGATACGTAATGCTGTTGACAAAAATCTGTAATCTAGCACAGACTGGAGTTTCAGTTCTGCAGATGTTTCTCTGACACAAAAACAATTCCATTGGTTGAGTTAACCCTCTGAGCGCGGAGCAAAAAGACCCAATGGACTTAAGTAACGTGAGACTGACAGCCGGTGAGAAGAAGCAGAGGTAGTAGAGGAGGAAACTAATGAAAATCATGCAGTCTAGTTCTACTGTTATCTCTGTTTGTTCCATAGACTAGATAACATCGTGTAGCTTTAATAGCCTCGCTAACTTCCCTTTCATTAACTTTCACCTAAACGCCATGAACGAGAACACACACAGATACTGGAGTAAAAACACCTGAAACCAGCAGCAGCAGTTTCAGCAACGAGGTGCAGAAAAGTCCAAGCTGCATGACCTAAATGTACTTGTGATACTCGTGCCACCTGCAGGCAACAAGGGTTAAAAAACAGTAGTTTTTTTCCCTTTTTATAGCTGCTGCTTGTGTGTGATTGTTTGAGGGTTTTCATCTATAACATTTTAAAAAGGAAAAAAAGTTTTAACATTTTCTATTAAATATGATAAAAGAATAATAACACACAAAAATATAATTAGCAGGTGAGGTTGATGCATCTTTCTCCCTTGTTTCATCTCTCTACGGTTCTCATGTAATAAAATACATAAAATTCTGAAAAAACCATAACAGGAAATAAATAAAAGGCTAAGTTGGTGTTGTGAAGTCATGAGTGGAGTTATATTTCTTTTGAACACCTGTTGAAGTTTAGCGATGCTTCATTAATAAATTATTTTCGTTAACAGGTGGTGTAAACTGTAAAAGTTAAAACCTCAAACACACACACACACACAAAGGAAACAGTAACTATAAAGGAATAAACCCCATCGCCTGCCAGCGGTGTCATAAACAGCTTCTTTTACAGGTCTCAACGGTTGCTGCTGTTACTTTTCTTGCCTGTAGGCGGCAGGTCGGCACGCACACATCTGGCCTGGAAACGAATGGTGTGCCTCCTCGTGGAGAATATGAAGTCTTCTACAGACGAAGGAGTGGGTTTGTAACTGAGCTTCAAACTAGTTTTATTAGCTGCTTCACATCTTAAGACACATTATGATTTGTGTGGGGTTTTTTTTGCAGATTTCAGTGACCCCTGTGGTTCTGTTTCACTGGTGTAACTCAACCAATGAGATCCTGTTTCTGTTTCCAGAGCAGCTCTGCCTCTGACACACTTCTTTTTTTTATTTTTTTTTTTTATAAATCAACTTAAGTTCCACTTTGGTTTTCTAGGAAGTAGTAAAACACGTGAGGCTGGATAACAATACATTCACTATTTTACCAGAGCAGAATTTGACAATATGTCTCTCTGTCCAAGTAGAAAGAGTATTCTCCAAAACTGACCAGTGTTTGTGTAGCAGCTGGTGGCGATTTCCCACCGAGAAGCGAGTCCAGAATCAAAGCAACGACAGCCATCTGGTGATATTTGACTGGAACAGTAAAAACTGATTAGACGGAGGTACTGTTCGCTCTCTGGTCATCTCACGCTGTGCTAAGGCCTCAGAACAGAACCTACATACAAAGCCTGATTTACTTCCTAACATCAGTAGGAATGAGGCTGCTTTGCGTAGAGGTGGGGTCGGGGGGGAGGGGGGGGGGGTTGAGTAACAATTTTTAACAGCCAACAGTCCAGAGAGGTTACACAGGTTAAAGTTCAAAAAGCTGAATGATTGATCTACTTCAAAACGCAGAGACACAACTACTTATGAAGTGACACAGTATATCCGCTGTGGCAGATTTAACTTCTTATAACTGCAGTGAGTGTTTCGTACAAACACAAGCGAGTGCTCAGCCGCATGTATGATTACCTCTGAGCTCACATTGTCAAAAGCCCCAATTAAGCAAACATTTAAAAACAGTCAAGAGGATCACAAGACATTCTCTGTTAAACCTTCGACAGGTGGAAAGCAAGTCTCAAGGAGACCTGGTCCTCGTCACGGCGCGGGATAAGGAGCACTTGGATCAGCAGAAGCACTAAGTCATGCAAAACACAAAGCTGAAACAAAAAATAAACGCATCTGTCATCTATAATACAAAAAAAAAGCAACAAAAAAGCAAGCTGAAATAACTGTCGGGAAAAGTTTCTTCTGAAGCACAGATTACATCACCTGATTGTCCTTGTGAGTGTCTCTACAACAAGAAGGATTTAATAGATACAGAGCAAGAGGAACAGTCGTGAGGACGCCGCAGAGACTTGAAATGAAATGCAGCGAGAGAGAAAGGAAACCCCCAAAGGAAGGCTTCAGTTCATTTTCCCCACCTGCACAACTGACCTGACTCCCACAAACGGCCTTTTCGAACACTAGACTTGACGAACGACCGTCAAGAACGGCATAGATATGTATTGAACTGGCTTAATGTCAAGAAACGGAAGAAGATTTTTGCATAATAATGATTAAATTAGCCAGCTGTCTTTGGGAAGAGCAACCATAACGACTGCTTGAATTCAGCAGGGACGTCAGCTGTGTAGCTTTCTAGTTAATGAGCTACAACCTCGACTTGTGGCCGGCGTTAATGGACCAAATATATTAACAAGTGAACTGAACTGCTCGCAGATTCTCGAAATCCAGTTGTTTCAAATCTGCGTTTCACTGGAGAATCTCCAGCATCGATACGTGACGTGTATCTTAGTACACAACCGACGCGTAGACCTGGACTGGACTCGCTCTTCCACATAAGAGTCCCCCAAATGGCTGCCATGTAAATAAGGTTATAAGGTTTTACACAAAATGAGGTCACAACGGTACATCGTTATATGCCCTGAAGAAACAACATATACCTTTAAAGCTTTTCTGATTAAAAATAGAGGATATTCATATTTTCTTTTTTTTTTCTCATAGAATTCTAAATATATAGATTTTTTTTCCTGCAGTGAGAGGATTGTTAAAAATTTAAAAGATAAAACACAATAATGAGAATAACAATAATGATAATAATGACAATGAAAAGGTAAAATAAAATAAAAAAAAAATCTCTCCCCTAGAGGATAAAACATTGCTGTCAGTCAGTAGCTGTGTTTGTGTGTGTAAACAGTGCATTACCCTTCCTAGTTATTACCTTCTCTTTTGTTCTCCGATAGTCTGTACATTTATGCAGAAATAAATAATTCACAGGATGTGCATACATATTTGTTTAGCATATACTGGCTCTAAATTGGGATTTTTTTTTCAAAATCATTTTGGCTGTGAAGAACAAAAGAGGTGAGTTGGTGAGAGAAAACCTGAGATAGTGTACTTCAAGTGATTTGAGTTTCAGTTTGTGTCTTTCTGTACGGTTTATGGTTCTTCTCTTTTTTTTGGCATAGATTCTGTAGAAAATGAGGTTGATTTTTGGCTTTACTTAGCGTGGTAATAAAAAAAAGGAGGAGGGAGGGGTGGAGGGAGGGGAGGCTGAGGGTTTGTTAAGACAATGGGTTGCTGGAGGTTGAGGTTGAGGTAGGTGTGTTCTGCTGCTGCTGCTGCTGCTGTTGCTGAGGCGGAGCGACGCGAGCGCTGACGACCTTGTTGGAGACTGACGCACCAGAAGAGGCCAACCCTGCTGCTGCCTGAGCAAAAAGAACGCCTAGAAAGAAAAAAAATAAAATAAATTTTAAGTTTAATTTAAAGAAACAGTTCAAAATTCTGGGAAATATATTTATTACTTTTCTTTATTTTTTTTTAGATAATTGATACCACTTTCGTATCCATGTGTTAAGTATTGAGGTGGAGCGAGGAGAAAGTTAGCTTAGCATAAAGACTGAACACAGGGGGAAACTGCTTGCCTGGCTCTGTCCCAAGTCCAAAAATGAACCTAACAGCACCTTTAAGCTCGATAATTAACACATCGTACCTTGTTTGTTTAACCTGTATTCAAAGTATTAGGGAGTTATGTGCTGTGAGTATTTATTGATGAACAACAGCACTTTTGTGTGTCTCCATCTACGTGGTTGAACGGCCTCCTCCCGACCTTTCCGTAGTCGGTATTGTGGTGCTCCGTTTGACAATTTATGTAACTTTCTGAAACCAGCACTGATATTCACACCCTCTGTCGCAGCGATTACAAGTGAGAAAGTAATGATTTCACTTCTGAACTACTTCTGACGTTTTTCCTGTAAACTTTACAAATGAACACAAGACTATTATTATCCAAATTACCGCCTCTCACCTCTCTGTATGATGGCTGACTTTCCACACTGCATTCAAGTTTTTTACTTCTGATCAGTTAAAAACTTTTGCCTTCTGACGACAGATTTCTATAAAGTTCAGCTGCTGTTTCCCAAAATATCGAACTATTCCTTTAAACATAAAACACTTAAATTGAGAAGAAAGGCAGTGATCACATGATGCAGGAACTCACCTGTGTACACGACTCCATTGAGCTCCACTGACATGCTAATGCTGCTTGTGCCGTTGGTGGTGAGGTTCAGGGCCGAGTCCTGCCTGCCGTCTATGAGACAGACAAACAGGAGAGTTAAGGTGTATTCACTCATTCACTTACTTAAATATCCAAAATGTCTTTGTGTCACTAGTAAAGAGTGACTTTCCCCTGAATTATCTTTTAATCAAATAATCAAAGATAAACTTAATGTGGACATATTTAGCCTTTTTTATTATTTATATACTGTTATGATGTTGGATATCCATGTTAAGTCTGTTCCAAAAGTTGAGGTTAACGTATGTAGAAAGGCTTCTTGTAGGTCAAAACCCAGGGCTTCAACCTGCCCTGAATACGTTTTTTTTCTACCTTGCCGACAAGCTGACGTCAGCTCATCAGGCCTGCTCACAAATGTCCGCCTGTCCCGTAGCCTTGGTTGCTAAGGTTGTTTCTATTTTTTTTTTCTACGTCTTTTTTGCGCTGTCCACTTTCATATTTTCAGACCATATTTCTGCCAGACCATGTATAGATGTATTTGAGACGCTGACATTTTGAATAAAGGACGAGAGAAAGAGGTGAAACCCTGCTATTATAGTTGGTGTCATGGTTTGTTGATGTAGCCTCCAAAGCTGACCAATCAGAACACGGTGGGCTCATCAGGAGGGGGGTCTTAAAGAGACAGGAGCTAAAACTGCCTGTTTCAGACAGAGGCTGTATTGAGGGGCTGCATAAAGGATCTGGATGAGTTATAAGGATAAGGAGTTTTTTAAACTCTAAAACTTTAAAATCTTGCAAAGATATTCCAGTAGAGCCCAAGATTTAAAATATAGACCTGAAAACGTACAACATATGTCCCCTTTAAACAAACACAAACACACAATAGTCTCAGCACAAGCAACTCTGTATGTGCATTTGCAACAATCCAATTGAACATTTCTTAGAAGTCACCTGTATGATTGCTACTGAGAAATAGCATGCTTTATCACAAACTGAGTGAAACCTAGCTATAAGATCAAAGTGGCTGCTAGCAGATGGAGGGAATCCCCACACAGACAGACACATGTGTGTACTGTATGTTTGCATGCATGCTGCTTCGAAAGCTAAACGGGTCAACATATAGGCCCGCTATGAGTTCCTTCCTCACTGTTGGGCGCTGTGGTTTGTGGCAAGATGACAAGAATGCTTTGAGACACTAACTGTCAGCAAGCGTGAGAATATGTGAAATTCGGCTCCATGACATTGTGGGGTTTAATAATGTTAGATGATTCCATCATAAACTGTTGTGTAGAAATACTGATATGCATTAATGCTTCTATTCTCTTTCTTTTCAACAAAAACCAAAACAAAGCATGTACACTGTGCTATTGTACGGGTGATTTATGAGCTACGTTTTCTGGCCTAATCCAGAGCATAGGGAAAAGTCGGTAGATCTAATTGGTTTTACTCTTGTCTCTGTGGAAGAACACACTTTGTGCTGATTGATTATTGTAATTCTGGTTACATAAATATAGATTTTGGCATTTCTCAAAGCAGCATTGTGCAGCATCTCTTATAATCTATGTACACGTTACCTTTAGGCAACGTCGTTAATCACCAGGAGCTACATTTAATTTTTTTTAAAGCAGATAATTCACAGGTATTGATGTCTGATGATGTAAACAGATGGACAAATATGAATTTTCTTGAACCTAATAGAGATAAAAAATATAGGAAGAGACCAGGCAGTTTGGTTTCTCCAGTAAAAGACTCTGTAAAGCAGGTTCTTGCTTTCACTTCGAGTTGATCAGATAATGGAAGAATTTCTTTAACCCAGAGGGAACATTCACTCTTTGATCTGATGTGAAACATGAAAATCACGTCTGACTGGTTGTTTTGCTCTGCTCGTATTAGCTGAAATGCGTTCAGTACCTTGGTTGTTGATGCGGATGTTCATAGGTATCTGGGCGGTCATGGCCAGCAGGTTGTGTTGCAGCGCTCTCTGCAGCAGTCGGTGGTGTTCCTCGGCCGGCAGCGCCATCTTCTTCTCTGGTGGTTCCCCTGCCTCCAGTTTGTCCCTCAGCTGCTCCAGAGCTGCCACTTGAGCTGCCATCGCTGCCTGGGCTGCTGCTGCCTGCACAGAAGCCACCGAGTGACCTGCCAACGCCCCTGCTGGCAAGCGAGCCACACCGATCCCTGGTAGCGGCTGGCCTCCCTCCTCTTCTGGTCAGACAGAGAAGAGAAAGAAGAACTTCAGTCTAGCATGTTCAACTGAGTATGACGTAATATCTGTCTAGTACAGATATAATTAGGTTCCTCCCTGATCACTGTCACAAAAAACAGACATGAGAAACATATAACTGCCCGGTCAAGATCTCTAACTGCTGAGATGTTTTAGCATTGCAACCTCCTGACTTCACATACAAGACAAAGTTTGCAGTCGAGTGCAGGACAGGTGTATGAGAAAGTTAAATAATAAAACAACCAACCACAATCCGCATATAATATTTTTTAAAACTCAAAATGACACCACTTCCTTCCAACAGTGAACCTCACCTTTCTTGATCTTCTGGATGGGGGTCAGCGAGGCCCCATTGGTGCTCACTGTCATGCCCACACTGGGGATCTTGGGCGAGGAGAGCATGGTGGGCGTCCCATTGGGGGAGTATGTGAAGAGGGAGCTGCCGAAGCTCTGTCGTCGGCCCTCCCGTCGATTACTATCGATGGCCGCCTGGAGCTCGTTGGGGTTGCTCAGACCCCTCTTATCACATTCATACGGATACAGATACTTCATGTATCTAAAAAGGGACACATGCGGTATATTTATGTTTTGGTTAGAAGCTTCTTAACATAAAAACATGCAGAGCCTTAAAATTAACTTAAACTCAACTTAAAAGGGCAAACCAATTTATAACATCAAGATCAGTTTACTCATCATGGGAATCACTATTCAGCCTGTGAAAACGTCTCCTGTGGCTCTGGATGGAGCTTTTTAAAAATCAGATCAAGTAATGCGAGTGGGGTCATCAGGTTTTTCTCTGCTTAGGCTTGGAGTTTACACATTTTTAAGAGACATCCTGTGTAAGAAATTAGTTTTACAGACACAGACATTTACCTGGCATGGAGGGACCAACAAAAGATGTTATTAAGCTGCACTATGAGAAGAGTCGGAGCTTTTGCTTTTAAGAGTTTGACCCATTCTTGAGACTACACATGCCTCTGTTACTTCTTTTATTAATCTAAAACTCTCACAAGTCCCCCAACTTTATGGAAACACTATCAAATACTAAATCATTTGAGTGTCCCTTTAGCTACAGTAACAGCTCCTAATTATAACAGATGGACATTAACTTGAAGCAATATGAGGAAGATAGTGAAAATGCGAGTCTCGTTCGTTCCTGTAAGAAGAGATCTGTGGTGAAGCTAATCAGAAGTGAGAACGTACTGCAATCTGACACAACTACAGGAAATGACATCAAACGCAGGGGTTAATTGGTCAAACGAAACGGTTGTTGACATCTGATAGCCAGCAACTCCACATGCTTGAATAGCTGAGCGGGACAAAGTGATTACGGTTATGACAGTTGTGGCTACCTAAAGTTACTTTAAACTCGAAAACACTTTTGCTGATTTCTACTCTGGTGAGTAAATGGTCAGAAAATAAGACGTGTGTGTGTGTGTGTGTGTGTGTGTGTACTGACTGTGTGCGGAGGGTGAAGGCTGCACTGGTGATTGAGGTAGGCAGGTTGAGTCCCTTGGTGATCTCCCTCCACAGCTTCTTGTTGATGACCTCCACCAGGCCGCCCTTCTCTGTTACCAGCCTGTAGAGCATGTACAGATCCAGGACCTGCTTGGCCATGATGGGAATACGATTCACAGGAGTTCCTGGAACAACAGATACACACAGAGCGGGAAGGTCAACACAGAGAAAGAAAGAAAAAACAAGCAAACAAACAAGCCACTATCATGGCAGGAAACTGTTTTAACGTCACACTGCAGCTTCCTGTACATAGACAGCAGGACGGGAACTAAAACATAAGTACATAATGTGAGTATTTAGCAATACCATACATACAAATACAACATCTCTACCAGTGAGTTTAGTGGAAGTTACCCTACATTATTGTCCGTATATCCTTTATATAATTAGGTCAAGCTTCATTGTCAATGCACCGGACATACAGAGGAGTGAAGTTTCATTCTTCCAGTGCCACAGTGTAACAAATATAGACAAGAGACAAGTGTGCTCAATAGAGAATAAAAAATCTAAAATATACACAATAAGTACAAAAATGTTCCCATTATATATAATAAATAGAAAAATGTTCACATTAAGATGTTTACTATTAAATGCAAAAGGCAAGATGTAAACATAAATGTATTTTGGCAGTGGATAGACAGATAAATGTTTTAAATATTTTACTGGACTGATTCTTGCTGGGAATCTTTGAAGTTCGGCATATGTTTGGAAAGTGTACGTGTAGGCCTCAAACTTCACTAACATTTGATTTTCACTGTTTTATCAGCCAACTATTTGTTTATTTATTGACATATTTGTTCACCTCACTGCATATTTTACCCCCGTCAGGAAACTATATTCACCGTCCAGCTGTTGAAGGGGGCTGGAGGATCTCAAAATGTATGTCAATTTTGTGAGACAAACACTTTCTAGAGGAGGAACAGGACAAACCAGTAACTGTCTGCCTCACATTTACAGGCTCACACCAGCGATAATGAATCAAAAACATCTACTACTTTGTATTGATCTGTAACAAATGTCTTTTCTCCATTAAGTGAGATCAAAGCCTTCATTAAATTACATTAACTTAGACACTGAGTGATCACAAACACAACTTTCAGGCTGACATTAAGCATGATTAATCCCTCCATATTGAGGAGTTGCGTCTCAGTTATCAGTGCAACCTGCAGAGGGCACTCTCAGATTCTCAGAGCGGACCCGGCAGACCCGCCCATTAGCGATAGCTCTGACACTGTAAACATCTAGTGCTGTTTTTTTTTCAGTTGTGAGCACATGTCTGTTGTCTCTCATGTCAGTCGTTGGCCCACTGATCTGATTATATAATACATAAGTCAACCTGTCATATTAAAAAACAGCTGCCTGGTATTTCATCTGCAATGAACCGTTGGGTATTTCTGCTGCCAAAACATGCAAGTTACAATCTTGCACAATTTGCAATAGGACATGAATGTCTGGATGAGGAGAAATTATGCCACAGTTTACAGTTTTCATGTTGTGTATGGCACCAGTATAAGTATCCTGCAGGGTGGCTGAGTCAGTGTTTGTGTTTGTGTGTGTGTGTGTGTGTGTGTGTGTGTAGTGTAGAAGTGTGGGCAAGCAGCAGGGCGGGAATGTAAACCAATCCATTCCCAGGCATTGATACAACGTGTCTCTTCTAGTTATAGCCTGGGAATGACGACAGGTTGCACGACCATAAAGCAATCATATCTGAAATGAATAAAGACCCCACCCATCCGAGTGAAAGACGAGTAGCTGGCGTTAATTCTCAAGAGAAAGACGGGTGGGAGATCATCCTCTCTGTATCCCATATCTATTAAGAGTCTTGCTAGGATAACAGCCGGAGATAAAGTGAGGAGATATAATAACGACAAGACAAGGAACTGAACAGATAGTGATCTTTGATGAGTGAGAGCAAATGTGATGTGTTGACGCAACTGAGACTGATCTGATGAACAAAATGCAGGAAATAAGTACTAATTGACCACAGATAAAAAACAACGTAAAACTATATGCTTTCATAGAAACTGTTAAAAACATCAAGACAACAATCTAAAAGTAAGATTAATTCAAGTTTGACGCAACCAGTTACGTACCTCTTTTTTGCATGAAGCTGAAGAGGTCATCCAGAAACTCTTTCCTCTTTGGGTCTCCGTCCAGTTCATACAGCTGTGGAGAGAAAACAAGATATTCTGCTATCATAAAAACAATCTCAATATGTGACGATGGATAGATGGAAGACAAAAAAAATGACCTCATGATATCAGTGTTACTATGACAACCAACGCCACAATGTGTGACAGCAAGAGGAGCATCGTCAAGAGCCGAAATAAATCAGCCTTAAAGATCACTCATGAGAAACCAATCAGCTGCCTTCTGATCATATAGAGAGATGACAGAGAAACAGACACGCAGTGAAATGTTGTGGACCAGCCTGGCCCTGATGAGAACCTGATGTGGGTCCAGCTGCTAGCGGGGCCCCGGGCTCCGGAAAGTTCAGTGAAAGTTAGCAGTAAAAGTGGGGCGCCCACTCAGGGGGAGTACAGTAAGGCCCATTGAGCCTGTGGTTGTTTTTTTTCCCCCAGCCTGGTTTGCCAGTGCGACAGCGAAATATCATCATGTTGGAGGTCTTTCTATTTATGTGTCAACAAAACACGGACTACATTTAACACTAACATTTGCTCTCTCATCAGAGAGCGAGCAGGGCCGCAGATTCAGCACCTAACTTGAGGACATGTCAGCACGGCTCACAGTTCTGTGAGTGTTAAGGTCTTAACAATATCACACAGTCTATGTGAGGTAATCCAGTTTCATAATCTATTATTGAAAACGGCACATTGTGACAGACGATGTACAACTGAGCACAACCAAACAAAACCACAGAAACAGAACTAAAGAAGCATATTATTACTACACAGGCGTCATAAAAGCCCACCGCTAGCAGGCGGAACCTCGGCTAACCCTTATGTTGCAAATATCGCATTACAGGAAAGCAACAACCTCAGCACAAAAATGGCGCAATTTGCCACGATGCACAACAGCTGAAATGATTAGGGCAGCAACTATTTCATTACTGATTCACCTGCAGATTCTTTTTTTGAATTGATCATTTAGTCTATGAAAATAGTGAAAGAATTGCAATCACAATTTCTCAGAGGCCACGGTGATGTCTTCAGTTTGCTCGCTGAGTAATAGTCCAAAACCTGAAGACATCTAATTTAGCATCAAATTGATTCTCACATTGTCACATTTGAGAAGCTGCAACCATTTTTGCTTGAAAAAATGAATTGATTATCCAAATAACTGCAGTTTCATTTTCAGTTGATGGACTCCTTGATTAATCGTAGCAACTCTAGAAATGATGATTGATTAGTTTGACTGACAGAAAACTATTCTGATGATCAATGAATCAATCATAGTAATCTTTCAAGCAAATAGGCCAAACATTCTCAGCTGTGAGGACTTTGTCTCATGCGTTAGATTCATTAATTAAGTAAATTTAATGTCTTTGTGTGACTGTCGGGCACTCAGCCTGGGCTACTGGAGATTATGATTATGAAAAACTTATTCTGTTTGAAATGATATAAAATAGAGAAAAGCTGAAACCAAAGATGTGAAATGATTGATTTCCAGTTATAACATGTGACCTGTAATTGCTGCATCACTGATAAAGTCACAGCTGAACAAGCGCACTAAACCTCAAACTGGTCTGACTAAAATGTATTTGCATGCAGACTTATTTGCCAACTTCTAAGCTGCCACCACATCACTAAGTGAATGAAACACCTTTTTTTTCCCTCCTACGGTTTCAGCAGAAGGAAAGTTTCAGTCGGTTACTTAAACCCGTCGAGAGGAAATAAAGAAATGAAAAGCTTGTCCAGCTGAAGTCGTGTATGATGGTGACAGCAGCGGCCTCTAACCACTAACAGACTGACCCTCATTGTGGCACTCAGCCCTCATTAGTGACGCCAAGTCGCCATAAGATCTTATTATCTAGTGGGTAAGGAAGGAGGGGTGGGGGAGAGGGGGGTGGAGATTTTTGGACTGAAGAGGGTTAAAGTGGTCGCGGGGTGGTGGGGGATGCCTGCTAATGTACAGGCCTGCTGGAGGCAAAGGGGGGGAGTTTTAATTACAGGATGCATGCATTTCGTGAAGTGCCGCGCCATAAATCTCGGAAATTACCCCCCTACTCCCATCCCCCGTCGTGGCTTTATTCGCTCTCTATTATACCTCTCTCTCTCTCTCTCTCTCTTTCTGTGTCCCTAATCACACAAACAAATATTTCCCTTGTGGCGCGGCGGGTGCGCTGTCACATAGAAACAAGAGGGTTTAGATCCTCGCCGTTCCAGATGTAGTAACATGGCTGCTGACTGGAGAGCATTCATGTCAGTATTTGAGTGATTAAAACACACACACACACACGTTGAGAGACTCAGACAGAAACAAAACGCTTTTCTTTTACTTTAATGACACCAGTAGTCAAGAATGAGCAAAGCTGAGATTTTCATGTGATTCACAGCGATTTAAAGATTAGTAATCATCGTGTTACGGCGCTGAAAAGGCAGCGTGTTGATAAGTTTTGCTGTTTCCCTGCCAACTGAAGGAGCTGGCAGCCTACAAGTGAAGTGTGTGTGTGAACTGGACACACGCTCACAGTATCGCTTTTACTAATGCATATCCAGTTTCAGGTCTCGTACAGTATTCACTGTAAACATGGACACGGCATGCTGCTTTGTGTCAGCGAACATGTGACAACAATCTTTAATTCCTGCAGCTGTTATCTTCTGTTTCTGCCCGCTGTCACGTTTGTGTGTGTCCAATTCCCCTTTTCGACATCTGATTTTTACCGTGTGAATGTTTGTCTTCAGGAAGTGACAATATATAAATGAGAGTATTCAGACCACAGCGATCACATGTCCAGGTGTCACAGCTCACGTTAGCATATCTAAGTGATGGTGTTTGCTTTAACGGTTTGACCAGGTTTTCTTTGTAACTGATGTATTAAAGGAATCCAGTACTCAAAGTCACAGGCTACGATCACAAGACTTGAAAATACTCCAATTAAGACAAAACCTCTAATTAGAGCTGCAACGATTGGTTGATTAATCAACTGACTGACGGAAAATTGATCGATTATCATTTTTTAAAGCTTAAATCCCAAATATTTCTTGTTTTTCACTTCACAAATGTGATGATTTAAAGCTTTTCTTTGGCATACGTGATAGTTAACTTAACATCTTTGAGTTTTGAACCTATGACTGTGCCGTCATTTATCACTATTTTCTGACATTTTACAGACCAAACAATGAATCAATTAATCAAGAAAAACTGGCATTGATTATGATAATATTGTTAGTTGCAGCTCTACTTCCAATAAAGAAAATACCTTATTTTCTTATTACCTTAACCTGAATGATGCCACACTCAAAATAAACCAATTAATTCATTTTAATCTAATTCCTGAAGAGAAGTCCCATTTACACCTTAATCAAACCACAACTATCACATTTCTCACTGCGATTTGCGGCTCTCAGGAGGAAACATAAAGCAATCAAACTGCTAAATGACGCAAGCTCTGCCATCTAAATCTAGTCGCATGTACAGACAAGCTTGAAATAGTGTTTCTGACAAGATATAGGTACCATGTTAGTGCTATGACTGACAGTGAGGAGGGTTTTAAGTTAAATACTGGAAGTTGTCTGATACTGTGACAAGCTGTGGAGGCCAAACGTCGCTCTGTAGCAGGTAAAAGGATTTAAAAATGGATCCATTCTACAAGCAGAATATGGAAGCAGTTTTAGTCAAATACTGTCTTATTTACAACAAAGTTGACAGTTGAATCACTGAAGTCTACGTCAATGTATCTAATAATTTAAAAAAAAATTTTTAGTTGAACAGCCTGACAGCAAAAACTGAGGAGTGAACAAAAAGTGAAAAATCTAAGAAAATGTAACCAGACAGGGTTTGTCCGGTGGCTTTAAATCACTCTTCATACCAACATGTTCAATTAAAAAGACGACAACCTGCGGCTGGTAATGGACCAGCTGCATTACGGAGGGCAATAGCTGGAAAAAAAACAGCCATGGGGTGGGTTGGGGGAGATGTTTCCGTCCTGACTAACTACTGCAGAGGTGACATCATCAGAGTGGGACGCTCAAGTGGTTTACCAAAGGCAGCCAATCAGGATCCTGTCCAACCGGCAAGACCACTGCCACCCCCTCCCCCTCATCATATCTTTTCTCGCTGTCTGTCTGTCTTATCTCTTTTTTTCTCCCCCCCCTCATTGTTCTTTTATTTCTTTATCTCTGCTGGCCTCGCTGCTCTGTATCTACTTTCTTTCTGTCTTCGTTTTCTATTTTTCTTTCCGTCTCTCTCTCATTTGCTCCTCAACTACCATCAGTTTCTGTCTGTTCATGTTTGTCTCTCTCTCTCTCTCTCTCTGAGCTCCATGTATATAATAAGCCTTATGTACATTATAACTTCCCTGCCACCCATCCACCCACCCACATACAGACTTTATCAGGCTCGAGGTGGGTGTGGCTGTTGCAGGCTTAGGTTTCCATGTCTATAGTATGTGCACTGGGGCAGGGGCCCCTCCTGGATTAAAGCTCTGCTATTCAGATAAACGACAAGAAACTAGATAAACGACTAGAAACTGGGCCAACTGGTAACTCTGGGAGCCAGTTCACGCCCGTCTACCAAATCCCTTGGAACAAAAAAAAAAGACACCCATTAAACCCTCAAAGCAGAGGCTGTACATTTCCAGATTGTTTAATAAGCTGCAGGCTTTTTTTTTTAAACTTGACATTTAATTAACTTTTTTTTCCAGGAGCAACACTGGAGAAAAATAATCACAATTACAGACAAGCTGGTGAAGAGTTACACACATCTTTTGTCGTGTCAAAGACAACATTTTGTCATGGTGACAAATGGCGACAGTGGAAAGTTAACCAAATGCTGGCTTGTTAGCTGCCAGAGTGTCAACACTTCAGACTTCACAGCCACAGATGAACAAGTATTTAGCGTTTGACTGATGTTTCCCACGCTGGCTGTGTATGTAGGTCAGCGACAGGCAGCCCGTCTGCAGATAAATTATAAACAGGCCGTAGACCTAGAAAACAAAGTGGTTTTATACTGCAAATAATCAGTTACCAAAGAGCAGCCTGTTGCTGCTGTTTCGCAGTCATCAAAGCGGCAGTGGTGGGTGGTGGTGATAGGTAATACTGTAAGGGGGGGTGGGGTGTGTGTGTGTGTGAGAGAGAAAGACAGAGAGGGGGGGGAGGGGTTCACTTCACTGTTAATGCAAATGGCAGTTAGCAAGCCAGCGGCACACAAGTGTCACATAGCACAAAACAGAGGCTTTGCAACTGAAAACCAAAACTGAGAGGAGACCGGGGGTATCACCTACATGTTCCCTTACACCTGCCAATCACTTCAATCACCTTGAGGTGAGGCGGACACACACACAAACAAACATGTATACACATACACCCACACACAGAGTTCAAAGTTTAATAAAATATCACTGAAACTCTGGCTCAGTGTTTTAGGGGTGGATGACTTCTCATTAGCATCTTCTTTTCAATGTTTAACCTACAGTTTTCAGTGAGAACTGGCATCTATAGAGGAAACATCTGACGTCCGTACAGCGCACTGGTGCACACGTACGTGTGAAAGCTGCATGGAGTTAGGGTGGGGGGGACGTTCACTGATCACACTTTTGCAAGATGAATGGAAAGTTCCTCTTTATACAAACTGAGTATTAAAGACTTTTTCTTTCTAATTTACCAATTTAAATAATTTTATCCTAGAACTTCAAAATAAAAAGAGGTTGAAATCCTCCTAGAAGCACCCAGAAGCCCCATCTGATGTGGCTCTAGGAGGATTTCTGCCTCTTTTTATGTGTTGCCACTGATGTAAAGTTGCTGCTATATCAGATTAACAGAAATATAAGAGTGTCGGACTGACACTAAGAGACCTGAAAAATAAACCTTAAACAAAATGTAAAAACACACACACACACAAAAGTGGGGGAAGGGAAATTATAGCTAGCAGGGAGCAGTTGGGATGGGGGGGGGGGGGGGGGGGGGTCTCGATACGGCCCATGAACACATGATCAGCCGTGTTCAAACAGTGCATTGTTTCTGACCAAAGCCCCTTTACGGGTGTCATTAATGTACCACAGCAAACTCAACCACCAGTCCAGTATCGCTTCAATATTCCCACAAACAAACCAGTGTCCACAGTGTGTACAGTACTTTAATCCCACGATGCAACGCACCGCCTTTGTTCCTGTGATGTTGATTACTTTTAAAAAGGCAACGCTACAAAAACGTCAGTGTTGACACAAACCGAGTGATGATTCATAAGTGTCAAACCCTCGCTTACACATTGTAAGAACAGTGTTATTGTGTGTGTCCTGTTGTTTACATAAACGTGTGTGTTTTCACTGCAGCGCCACATCAGTTTATGGTCACAACGTAACGAGACAAACTAAATATGAACCAGGAAAAGCACAGAGGTCAGAGGTCACAGCAGTCTGATCAGACCAGGACTGAATATTCTTGGGTTTGTAGAACAACTAGTGACTTTTTTTTTGTCTGCTGTACATTTGCATGGATGTTTTTAAAAAGTGTGTTGTTCAAGGGATGGAAGTGTTCACAGAGAGCGGAGATCTCCACTGGACACCAGCTGAGGTCAAGACTAAATTTAACCCTGGTTCCTACAGGTGGTTCATCAGCTTTGGGTTCTTGTAAATTTGGCCTCAGCGGAAACAAGGTCTCTTCTGTGTATAGAAGGAATTTCACTGACTGAGCATACATGCAGGCCCATAATTCAATTTTATTGCAGCGGAGGCAATACTCTGGCTATTGAAGCTATTATGCGATTACCTTCATCACTGTAAGGTCATGAACTGAGCCAGCAGGTCAGTTTACACAGTCAGCTTTCTGATGGACCTCCTCAATATTTTAGTTACATAAACTGATGAAATGTATGTTTTCAGCCTTCATAAGATGCAGAGTGAGTCATAGTTACCCTTAAGTCTCATTTATAAAACCTACATCATGGTGCACTACAAGAAAACGCTATTTTCCAGATTAAATGTTTTGTCTATAAAATGTAGAGAAATTGTGAACAATTATGGTTATAATTATAAGTCCAAGGTGACGTTTTCAAATGTTTTATATTGTCCGATCAACAGTCCAAAAACTAAGAATATTCAGTTTAATATAAAGTGAATCAAAAAAAGCATCAAATCCTCACATTTGATAAAATGAAACAAGCAAATCTTTGGCATTTTTACTTTAAAAAACTACTGAAATGATTATTTGATTATAAAAATAGATGCCAATTCATTTTCTATTGATCGACTAATTGATTAATCAACTAATCGTTGAAGCTTTAGACTTATTTTATATTAAGATAACTGCTTTTTCTCAGCTTGATAAACCTGATGGTATTGGAGAACCACAACTATCTGTTGACAAAATGAGATTTTTAATAGACTGGAACGTTTTAGAAAATAAATCAATAACCTGAGATAATACACTCCGTACTAATAAACAATGAGTCAACGGTGATTCACTCTTGTTTTTTCCGTCTGTGAATCATTGAAAAGCTCAGGCTCATTCTGTCTCGAGCAGAGATGGAAACATTAATTCATGCTTTTATATCGTCCTGTCTTGACTCTCTTTTCTCCTGCCTCAGCAAAACATCCCTGGATCGTGGTCCAAAGTGCTGCTGCTAAACTCTGGACCAGGTCCTCAAAAAGGTCTCACGTGACACCCATTCTGATGCCTCTTCACTGGCTCCCTGTCAAATTCAGAATCCAATTCAAAGTTTTTGTGATCACCTAAAGAGCTCTGTATGGTCATTAGAGACCTACTGCAGCTCCACATCACCAGCAGGTCTCTGAGGTCCTCTGATCAGGGTTTGCTTGTTTTTCCTTGATCTACGTTTAAAAGTAAAGTTTGTGCGTTTGAGGTTGTGGCTCCTAAACTTTGCAACTTTCTCCCTTTGGACTTAAGATCTGTGGACACCCTTAAAAAACAGCTCAAAACCCTTTTCTATTTACTTCTGTTTCATGTCTGTGTGTCTCTTCATGCTTTATTTCCTCTGTGTAGCACTTTGTGACGTCTCTGCTATATAAATAGTTACTTACCTTGAGTCCTATTCACCTAACAGATTAAACACTGAAAGGAACAAGTCATCCTTGGAAGAAAACAAGAGTTTGTTCAAACCTAAATCTAGAAGCAGCCTTTCTAGATTTGAGTACAGGTGAGTAACTAGATATTAAAATTAATCTCCAACTGATAACATCATCTGTCTGTTCTGCACGATCACAAAAAGCTAAAGAGTGAGATTCTTACAGCGTCCAACCTGTGTGCTTGTTTTTCTTTCTCTTTGTTGCTCAGGATTACTTTATGCTCTTGTTTGCACAACACTTCTGAGACATCACCTGTTGATCAAATAGCGTGATCAGTCCTGTCACGTCTGTGAACAGTTTGACTTTCGTGTAGGTGGTGCTCTTTGTCTATTCAGCCATGTTGCCTACCGGCTTTCCATCACTACCTGGTAACCAGTGTTAGGAACAAGAAGTGGAAAGAAAACTCAACCAGTCAAATGTTATTGATCAGCACTTGAATCTTCAACTCTGGCAGTTAAAAGTAGCTACTTGTGTGTTATTTGCATTTCTGTTTTAGCTTCAGAAGCTCATGATCAAATAGTAAAGGCTTCTTTATAAAAGTGACACTCCAACAGTCACACAGAGAGAAATCCACTGTAGAAAGTGCAGAAAGGAGGATTTCTATACACACACACACACACACACACACACACACACTAAAAGAAAAATGGACCATAATGCAATTATAGACAGCTATAAGACAGCCAGCAAATTAAAAGCTGGTCATCTGTTTGTTAATAAACTGTTCTTTAAACAAAAGCAATTCATTTTACACAGATTTTCTCGAGGCTGTTAAGAGCCAATCTAAGAGATGTGGAAAAAAACAACAACTGCCTGTTGAATGGTTTAAATAAAGTGGAAATAAGCTGCTGCCCTTGGTTGTGTAAGTCTGATATTAAATTGCTTCCTTGTGTGTCTTAAATTCATCTGGAAAATAGCCTGATCTATTCAGTCGACAGAGCTGACAGCAGCGTGACAGAAAGCGCTCTGCAGTGTCTCCATAAGCTGACATCTATAATGAATCTGTCTTCTGTCCACCGTGCTCTGCCCTCCTCCTTCCTCCCGTCCTCCCCCCCCCCCCACACACACACAATTAACAGCAACAATGGAGCTTGTCTGATTGCAGATGTACTGAACGGTATTTTATTGACTACGCAGGATCAGACGCATCATAATCCTAACTTCCTGGCTCGACCTCGTAAATTCAAAATCGACTGAGGATGAGGAGCTGTGCCAACAGCCAAAGACAAACAACGTCGCTGTGACTGACTGTATATCTGATGCGGCTTTATCTGCAGCAGTCACACTTAAAGGAAGAAGGCGATAAGCCAGTCAGAAAAAGACACTGCGAATGAGAGAGTGGCAGACAGTTTGAATAGTTAAATTAAACTGCATATTGTAATGTGTAAAGCGTGGAAGCCGCCGTCATTCATGAATCCCCTGCAGCCATCTTTTTCTTCAAGGTGTCTTTTATGGCCTTGATTTAAGATTGGCTAAATCAAACAAAACTTTATTTGACTGTGTTAATAAAGTTTCTGATTTCCGCCCCAGTTTCTTTCTCATTCTAATGAATCAGAAGATGTGTCCAAACTTTTGACTGTTTTTTTAATATTTAGCTATAAACAAACAATCTGTAAACTTCCAGATAGTGTGAGATTCATTGTCCTAGAAAAAAACTCCTGGAAATTCAACATTGTCCCAGAAATCCTATCGTCTTTGCCGTCATGGTTTCTGTAACTGTGTGAGAGGTTTGTAAGTGAGGCCTCAGTCTTTGGGGATTTGCCAGGAGGATTTGAATGCTCGGCTTCTGCTGGATATAAACTGGATATACAGTATCCCCTGCTCACAAGAGAAAAGGGTGAAAACCAGTTGATGAAGACAGGACATGAAACCAGAATGAGCACTCTCCCACGCCTATATTTTATTTTATTTATCCTTTATTTAGTCAGGAAGGTCCCATTGAGATACTAAGATCTCGTCTTTCAGGGGACTCCCGGTCAAGAGAAGCAGCATAAGCAGTTTCACGTTAAAAAAAGGAAAAAGAACATGCACTCCATTCCTGCCTGCTGCCGTCAGCCGCCATGGCTCGTAGATTTGGATAAGAATCAGAAATAGCAGCCAGCTTTCCCAGGCCCTCAAGAACCTGATGTATGTAGCTGTGAGCAATCCGGTCTAACCACACTGCTAATGAGTAGTATCACGATGATAGACGCCCAAACAGGGCAGGGCAAAGCTTAACAGACCGAAGGAAGGGAAGTGGGTGTAACAGCAATTTAAGATTATAAACCAATGTATCGAAAGAAAGCAACCAAATAATGATACTCTCAAAATGGCCAAAAACACGAGACGTATATCTTCAAAAACCCAGCCTTTTCCTTAAGATGGTAAAAAAATTCTGACCCAGATAAACATCTATTGAGTGTTTGTGTGAAAGCTGAAGGTATTTATTCAGCGCCAGTGCAGATGCCATGATAATGTTTGCGCCTGAAAGCAGAAAGATGCAGACAGAGATAAAGGGGTAACTGAAGGTTCAGAGAAAGGTCTGTAACAGTGCATCTGTACAAACAGGACAAAGACAGGCAGGGAAATCAAACATACGCCTATTTTAGCGTCTCTACTGGTTACCTGTAGGTTTTAGATTTGATTTTAATAACATACTAACCCCTAACGAGCCTGAATGCGGCCTGTGGTCCTCCGGCAGAGGTCTGTTAGTAATTCCTGGGTGAAAACCAGAGGAGCCCAAGGCTTTGGAGTCAGGGTTGGAGATCAGTCAGGCTCGCTCTGTTTCTTCTAAATCTCTCTCAAAAACAAACTTTCTCAGAATTTGCTTTCTCCTGAATCAGTTATTCTTCCGTTCTTACTTTACTTGTTTTCAATGTGTTTTAGTAATTCATACCTCGCTTATCATTATTGTAACAATTCTACTTAGTATTTGTCGGGTAATTTAATCTGGGCTGAAAGAGGCGCTTTCCTGCTGATTGCTATGAAGAGAGGAAGTTTGCACCGTCAATCAGAGTGATGAATGGGCAGGGAAATGAGTTTAATGGTTGACAACAGTGGCCTTATAAACATATCTGGCCCACCGTGTGGCTCATCAGAGACTTCAGATGTTGTCGCCACGTGGCCAAGCCCGCCCCGATCAATAGGTGGGTGGGCTGCAGTTTGACCTCGAGCAGCTCCTACGTTTGTCCTCTCCATGGAGCTGCGGTTTTTAAATTCTGATCTGAGACACAGCAGCACAAAATGAGTCAATGTAGCCTGTGGAGTTTTTTTCTTTTTTGGAAACAAAATGAGTTTAAGTTTACTAAAAGGCATTGGTGTGTTATCTATGAGGCCTACTTAATGCGCTGAATGTATTTTCTTCCTCAAAAAACATCCGGAGAGCCGACTTTTGAAAAAGTACATTATTTACATCCATGTTTGTCTGTCAGCGCGCTTCCTCTTCCTTTGCATTGCGACATTTTCTTGGCTGTCACTTACTGTTATTTAGTGGAATAGCATGAAACTAGACAAAGGACTGTGTATCACATCAACGACATGAATGTGTTTCCTTGTGCCAAGAAAGAGATACAATCAAAACAGGCACCTACTCTTCAAAACATTGCGTCACAGAGCATATCTTTAAATATGAAAACGTATTGGTGTTAAAAAGGACAACGAGTAAACTGTCATTTGCTGGAGACAGTTGTCCCGGTTCAGTCAAAACTTGGAGGCTCATGTGGTGATAATAATGTAAAACTGACAAAGTTGTTTGTTTTTAGTGTTGACTTTGCTGTACTTACTCTGTATACAGGGCGTGTCTCTTTTTAAGACAACTGACCTTTTTTTGTTTTGCTTTTTAATTTAATTTGCTTTAATTTCTCATAGCAGGTAAAAACAGGTGTAATTAATCACATTAATAATTGCTCTGTCCCATTTAGGCATACCAAAGAGACTTGTCTGTGATCCATCATGTAGCTGTTCTTAATGTCATTTGGCTTTCACATGACTTTTCTTGCTTTGACATGCCAAATATCTGCAGAGAAAAAGGATTAATTATCAGTTCACATAGGTGTGAACTAAAGGTTGAGAATCAGTATCTGTATCCGCGTTGTGAACAAATTCGCAACTCCTGCCGTGCCCACACAATTATTATCATACAGACAAGACAGGACAGCTCGAGTGTTGTCACAGGGGTCAAATGTACCTCGAAGATTATGGATCAAAGCACTAATAGGTTCCTTTATGAGAAGAGAAACATGCTCTGCTCTGCATAATGTTTGGGCAATTGACCGCATAGTTTATTAGAGCTATATATCATAACATGTTGTATATTTTCCACTGCTCCCTCAGTCTGGTTTTATTTCACAGCAGGACAAAGAATGTGCAGCTAAGTATCTCTATCTATGTTTGACCTATTTCTTAATTGATTCTTTGAAGAGTGAAAGCTTTCAACACATGCCACCTATTCAGAAAGCATCTGAAGGCAACAGCATACATGCACTTCTTTTGTCCAAATGAATGCTTTCCACTGGGTCCTTGTATGAAAAGATGTCACTTAGGGTTTTTGTTTGTTGACAACTCCGACCCTTTAGTGCAGACCTATTTCTGTGCTTGTATAGAAATACAAGGCTACAGAGAGCAGGGTTCCTTATGTTGAGACAAAAAGAGGAAAATAAAAGGAGATAAAGCAGCATGAGCACATTCTGGTGAGAAAGGAAGAAGGGACAGATCAAAAATAACATTCACACATAATGGCGGAAAAGACAATGAAGGATGTGGGGCTTGTGTGAGTCTGCATGTTACACAATAAATGCTCATTTCCTAATTTCTATATGAAGGCTTGCAGAAGTCAGGAAGCGTGGGAGGAGGATATCGTAACCAAACAGTAATCAAGGAATTTGTCAAAAATAAAAATAATAGAACAAAAACACACAAGAGCCAAAGAAAGAGACGGGATGAAACAGCTAGCCTCAGCCTTTATGCAATCTTTGTTTACATTCCTGCTCCAGCACCCCCCTCCCCCCCTCCCCCCCTCCCCTCCCCCTCCTCTCCCTCCTCCTCCATATTGAGTGCCTGCCAATTTCCAGAATTCCCATGGCTGTACAGTTTCTGACATCAGCGCCATGCTGCACGCTAGGCGTCGGACACGATTCAAATGCTCTGCAGGGCTTCACAGTCAAAATGAGCATGTACTATACTCTACTTGGCAGCGGTTCAAAGCTCAATGCCAACTAACTGACTTTTTTTTTTCCTGTTCCCTCAGTCACACCTACCATTTCCCCTCCTCTGCCTTTTCTCCTCCACTCAACAGGAAGACTTTCATAGGTCTTCCCGTGCTGCCACGGCCTTTGTTTTTGGCCCTTTGTTTTCATGGCATAAACGGGGCCCATTAACCCCGGTTTTATTACTGTTAAACACAGATTGTTGCACACAGAGGCTTGTCCTGGCAGGGTATAATAAATTTAATGAAAAACTGCCTTGTGTTGATTAATTGAACTCCTGCTCACTCGAGTTAAGAAAGTCAAATCCAAGTTAAACTTATGAGAACAGGTTGAGTAAAAAAAACACTTGATAGTAGTGTGTAAAATGTTTCAATATTGCAAACTGTGCAAAAACACAGTTTGATATAGTTTAGTTATTCATTAACAGTGAACAGCTCAGTGGATTTGGTGATCTAAGAAGGATTATAGGATATTTAACCTTGTTGAGAGAGTGGGTACAGAAACAGTTGTGAGGGACATCTAAACATTTAAAATAATTTAATCTGCAGATTTTAGTTTTACCTTTCACACTACACAAACCTCCCTAACAGACAACCAGAACTCTTCATTCAACCCAAAGGCAGATCAAAAGGCCTCGATGAAAACTAAAGCGGAATATAAACCCAACAAGCACTTATTAGACAGCTGTATCAGCAGAAACCTGACGGGCAATCCCAATAAGTGTCGCTCCCAATTGGCTCTCATTTGAGCTACACTTCCTGTAGTCGCTAACAGCCCCCTCCCCCCTTCTCACAATGAGCATGTGTGTGTGTGTGTGTGTGAGCAATTTAATGTTTAATGCCAACTCCCCTCCATTCGCCCTGATCATGGTGAGTGCCATGAATTTTTAAAGACATCCCTACTTTACTGTCCATCTGGGCTCCATCTGCCCAGCTGCTGGTGTTTAAAGCAGACAGAGACACAGGAGAGGAGACTTCAAAGGCTCTGCGTGGCCTCTGGACGATTTCTGGCCTGAGGAGGATATTGTTTATAAAGGGGGGCAGGGGAGCAGGGTCAGTTATATGGGATGTATACCACAGCATTGAGGAGACTACACATTAATGAAACAAGATTGTGATTTTATACAACCGAGTATCTGGAGTAGGAGTAGAGGTTACTGACAAGGCCTGCACGGTCAAATTAAGTTAAAGAAAAAAGGTTAAGTGTGTAAAAATATAATTGGTCATGACTTTTTCCAACCCTTCATGTCTCACATCTGTAATGTTTAAAGTTTAGTAGCAAGAAAACTAGACAGCTATTAGTTAACTGTTGGAATGAATCATTTTAACAAGGAATGCTAAGCTGACAAGCTAACGCAGAATTTAGTTAGTATCAAGACAAAGGTATTATGAAGCCCTTAATGCCCTTAATAGCTATAAATTACATCTTATTGTACAATTAATAAATATTAATTATTTATTAATATATGGTTAGAGGGTTCAAATTTTGACAGTTACCCCTCACTAGCCGTTGCTGTTGACAATTTTCACAGGAACCATTTCCTACTAATGAAGCTGTGCTTTCAAAACTATTTGTAGAGTAGTATTTGGTGAGAACATTTTAATTTTTATAATTTGGATAAACTCACCCTTTAATAAAATGCCTTTAAGGTTTGAGCATTGTACTTGGTTTAAGTTAAACAAATTCTACAGGCATTTTCCTACAACGCCAACTGTGAGTCTGGTGAAATACACTGCAGGAATAATTGGAAACGTCTTGATAGGAATGTCACAGCTTATCAATAAGCTACAACACTAAACTAAAGAAAAGAACATGATGTGCCATATAACATATCACCTGGAAACCAGGAAATTATTGCTGTTAATCAAACTGTAATCACTCTTTTATTGTAGTTCAGAACTATCTAAAGCAAATATGAACTGGTTAACTCCATACATGTGGGTTCCAGCATTTGACTGGTGTCTGATGGGAACAGATGCATGTTAACCTATTGGCTGTACATGTAGGATGGCTCATTACCATTAATGGTACCATTAATGTTAAAAGGAGTGCAAATACTTCCTGGAAATAAAAATGCAGGGTGCAGTACAAAGTGTGATATTGGTATCTCAAGTTGCAGCTGTATGGAGGAAGGGGGGGTGGAGGTATGGTGGAGGGTTGCATCGGTATCACTGAAATAACTCAGTTGAAATGGCACTCCACCTGCAACGCAAATCAGTTTCAATTACAAAACAATCCAACGATGCTGGCATAATTTGATATCTACATAAATCCTCGTCCTTCATCTAGCGGCAGCCAGATCTGACAACACTAGACAAAAGTGGCTTGAATATTTTGATTGATTCACTTAAAACCACGATGTAATCAGACATCTGAACAGACGGCAGCTCCTCGCTTGATTTAGTCTGACCTTTCAACTGAGAGTGTGCAGAGAGGAAGGTGGCTGGTTGATCCACCAGGAATGCCTGTTGGGCGCTCAGCCTGGTGCAAACATCATCTAAAAGTCGGATTTGTGTGCGCGTCTCCTCACCTACATGGCACCTTTGGCATCGATATGTGTGAACATCTGATGTTTGACTTACTATCTTGAATCAAAAAAACCCATTGCTGACATGCTGATTGAGACATCATACGTGATATCAGGCTACAGAAATGACGCAACTTAAACGTAAGGGAGAAAAGGACAGTTTTCAGTTTGGAAGAGCTCTAACTGCTTTAGACTGATAGAGGCACACAAGGTTTCTGCTGAGGATCTGGGGTTCTCAGTGGCCACATTATCACCCTCCCTCAGGCACATTCCAGCAGCCTCCACCCACCTGCCCAAAATAAACTGTAAACCCTTAACTCTTTCCTCCCCACCCGGTGCCCTCTGAAACACTCAACCTAAACATTAACTCATTACTCATTAACTCACAGAGCAATGATCTTTTTGCTTTTGGGCTCTGTGCTGTACAGAAATTAGACGGTAAAACGTTCTCAAATCAACACAGTTACAGATGTTACTGTGAAAAAATGTCAACATTTTACATTACATAGTTAAATAAAGTTGAGTTAAAATGTATTCATATAACACAAAATCACAAGCTTTACAATCTGCACATATATATATATATATATATATATATATATATATATAACATCTTCTATCCTTTGACCCTCAGTTCAGATAGGTGATCATGTGGGTCATGTGATAGATAAACTGAACCTACGTTTACATATAATATCTGAGGAAGTTTTTTTAATGTTTCTGTTTGTTTAACTGACAAAGACAGGAAAATCAATATCAATCAAATAACCAGGAGAGATGGTAGGCTCGCTGGAACGACGAGCACATGAACGGCTGCATGTCTGAGAGGTTCTGTAGCGTCATGAAGGATGAAGGATGTCCATTGTATACTCTTTTTTAACTTCTGCTATTACTTTGGTAAAATCAAAGAGGAAAAATTAATCTAAATATTACATTTTGAAGTGTTTAGACTTGTATATATGTTTTTTAAAATTGTTTTTAATTCATTCTTCATTTAGTGTTGTGTTTCCTGTGTTGTACTATTGCTGTCCAAAAATATCTCCCTTTGGGGACAATTAAGTTATTGAATCTTGAATCTTGCATGTGAACAGTATGGAGTGTCTTATTGAACACAATAGCATATTAAGATTGTATTCTTGCTCTTTTATCCAACAGGAAATACAACAATGCAACCAGAACTCTGCAAGGACGTAAACTAGGACTGTAATCTATATTTTTGTTTTTATGTTTTTAACAGTTTCTAATATGCAGTAAGAGTTTAATCTGTGGTTTATTTATGGGTATTTATCTCCAGTATTGTAGTTGACAGTTGGAATAAATTGAATCTTTGTACCCTCAGAAAACTCCTTTAAAATCTGTTTAATGGTATAAAAAAGAGGACCTTTCGTAATTTACTGATAAACCAAAGAATAACTTGAAAGTTTATACGAAAATTCTTTCGAAACATTTCTCAGTAGATTTAACAATAGCCTCTCTTTCACACAGTGAGAAGAATTTGTGTGTGTTCAGGAGAAAGAAGAAGAAGAGGAAGAAGAAGAAGCAACTTTAAAAAAAAAAAAAAAAAGACACACACAACAAATATAATTATGGATGAAATCACAGAGTATGATTTGCACAAGGTTAGAATTATCAGGGGACAGACTGTCTTCATCATCACAGGTGGGTCATTTCACTTCACACACACACACACACACACTGCAGACGCAGCACATTCACACAGGATTATAATCACTGGGTATAGCTGCAATTATTACTAATCACTGTTATCATCCAAGGGCAAAATTAGTCCTGTGTGAATAATGTGTAAGATTAAAAATCCTGGAATCCTGATATGATAAGACATCGGTATCGAGGCCACATCGCCTCGAACAAACTGTGTAACGTATTAAAACGGAGACGCTTTTGATAAACAGTATGCATTGTGGTCTGCCGCCCTGCCGTGTCTCCATAGCTGGTGGACGTTGTGTAGGCGTGACATAGGTTTTAACCAACAATGGATTGGGTAACACTATCTTTCCAGTCAAGATACTGGCTGTCTTGATTATATAACTGCCAGTTGGAGTAAATTCATACGTGCGTGATCCACTGCTGACTCACATGTCATTATGAAAACTACTGCATGTCCTACCTGACGGATAAAAAAAAAAACCCAACACCAACTATGGAGTGAGTGATTCACATGGAGCTTTACAAAGGGAGGGGTGAACTATTTAGAGAAGCAGAACATAGGTTTTATGGGTTATAATCCATACACTCTGTAATTACAAGATATAGGCCTTAATCTATGGTTAGGGTTAAAAATAAAGCTCATGTAAACTGGGGGCAACATGTTCATTTACATTAGATAACTCCAACATACTGAAAGCATCAATACCGATGTATCCCAACAATTATCAAACCAGTTTTCTGGTTTTTAGTAATGACTTGCTGAAGATAAAAGACAACCTGCTGCTCATACTGTCATGTTTTATGGTTTGAAAATATGATACAGGCCACGAGTGCTTTTACATTTCAATCGCGGCTTCATTTATGTAATATAAAACGCCTTTGTGTAAAATGGTGACTCACTAAAACCTGGCAGAGTTTTTACACAGAAGCCGAGGCACATTCAAAGGGTTTCCTGATAAATTACTTCAATTAAGTTTACTAAAAATACTCTTCAGTGTTCCAGCTTCATGTTTGTAAAACACACAATCCATTACTACCTCTAAAATCGTACCATTTTAAAAGTTAAAAAATAATAAGGTTAAAAAAAAATAAACAATAATGTGCCCCCGTTTTAATCTCATTTCATACTACACTGATGGTGGGCGACAATCTAATTGGTAGAATTGTTCATGTATAGTATTCATTGTGGAAAATATGGTGAAAACGCAGATAAATTCAGTGTTTAACAACAGGTAATTCGGGTTTATATCATCAGTAGTGGACAGTAAGTGGATTTTACATCACTTCTCAGTCTCTTAGTCTTTTTTATCAACAGCAGCTCTTCGTCTAAACCTAGCTGTTGACAGACTTAAATCTCTTCACGTAAACAGTCCATCTTATTCCACCGGGGCCTCCCTCATAACATCCAGCCCACTAGCATGTTTACGGTAAACGGCAGCATGGTAAAGCTGTTAAAATGTACCCCAACCCCCCTTCTCCCCTTTCCCCATTCCTCCTGCTGCCCTCAGCTTCTTCCTCAGCTTGCAGTCCTATTCATGGCAGGAAACTACCTTTTTTTTTTTTTAACTCTTAGGCCACAGCAGCCAGTAAATGTCAAATCTCAACAGGCACTAAACTGCTCCACCAAAAAAAAAAAAAAAAAAACTGATTGTTTTAGACCCAAAGTTTTAACACATGTACCCTGCAAGAATGTCAGGTGGCAAAAACAAACATTAAAGTCTCAACTTAAGGTTTATCAGCATTTGGTCAGTGGCTGGTGTGAGTTTCCCACCCTGGTTTTCTGTGCAGCTGAGAAAGTGGCATGCTGCTTCAATGTGAGGGGTGCGAAGGCCAGATGTAGCTTCCTGGTCACCAACTAACATTTTTGATTCATGTAATCCCCTCAGTGTGCTACAGTAGCTGACTTTAGGACATCTAAGGCATCTATTGTAGCTGATATAGTTATCCAGAATGGCAAAAATGAGAGCAATGATCTTTAGTTCCTGATATAATCAAACAACAGCCAAGATATTGACAAAACTGAGGTCTGAATCTCTGAACACTACATTCATTTACATACTAACAGTACAGTTAGTGCAACAGGGGAGTAAATTCACAAGGTTAAACAGATTCCTACCTGTCTGAACTGTTCCTCATAGGTCCATTCTCCATGGTCCTGGCCGCCCAGGTGGCTGTGTGTGGCGTGGGGGGGCAGGATGGCTACGCGGGGCTCTTGGTCGACATTGGGACGGGCCTTCAGTAGCTGGGAGTGGGGGTGGAGCTGTCGGTGGGGCAGCAGGAGGATACCTTTCCCGGGGACCACGGCATTGTGGCCCGTTGGCAGACCCTCCTCCGCCAGGTCATCATCAAAGTCTTCTTCCATCTCGCCTTCGAAGTCTTCCTCGTCCCATTTCTGTTTGCTGTGTGGGTGTTAACAGAATATAGTTTATAAAAACATGCTCCGATGAAGTTGAACACTGGCAAAGACCACAGAAACTTTAAACAACGTTATAATAATGCAACCAAAGAGATCTGATTCTTACATCTGCTCCTCCTCGTCTGACCCCATCATGTCCTTGTATTGCTCCTCTCCTTCCTCATTGTCATCATCTTCACCTTCCTCCTCGCCGCCACTGCTGCGCTCAGACATAGGGCTGTCTGACACTCTCTGCAACCCAGCCGCCGCTGCTCGCATGGCCGCCAGTGCTGCCATCTGGGCTTGCTCCGTCTCAGGGGCCGGGCTTCCCATCGGCTCATCGCCTCCTCCTCCACCTGTGCGGACAAGAGCGTGTTGGGCGGCAGCTTGCTGCTGCAGCTGCTGCTCCATCAGCAGCTTGGCCCTCTGCTGCCTGTGCAGGTTCTCCATGACAGCCTGCAGCTTCATCTCCGGGGAAAGCGACACGTTGCTCAGCTGCCTTCCTTCCCCTCCCTCCCCCACTGAAGGAGCACCAGTCGGGGGCCGGTCGGGGGACGATGGTTGATCCTACTGCCCAGGGGGAGCGATTACAAATCGCGCCTGTGATGAAACAGCTAGCAGGTGGCTGGAAGTTTGGAGGTTACGGTTATGTAGAGATGTGGGTCCTTAAGGAATAGAGGAAGGAGGAGGAGGAAGAGGAGAGGGGTCGATCAGAGCTCTGAGACATGCAGTCAGAGGTCGGCTGCAGTTCTCGAGAGGCCTCTCTCTTGTCTCAATGGTTTTTCCTGCAGTCGAAGGGAAACCAAAGCTGGCAGCAGAGCAGTGTTCAACGAGGCACAAGCAGTGGAAGTGAAGGTAGGAGTACAAGAGTGCGCTGAGAGACTACAAAAACCTGTGGGTGAGAAAGGAAAACAGTGTCAGACTGTTACTTCCCCACTGTCTGTGAACATCAATACCCTCAGCTGAAACTTTTTATTGTGACAACACCAAAACTGCTTTACAATTTTCCCCAAAGTACCAGTATGTTTCTATTTTAAAAACATGTTAAAAACTTTCCTTTCAATAGCATTGCACTGCAGTTAACCTATATTGCTCTCTTTGATTTAACACCAAGAGCATGGCTAAAAGTAAAAATTGTCTCAGTTTCCCTATTAAGTGAAAAAGGTTTTGTCAAAAAACTTTCATGAGTTGCAGAAGAGCAGAAGACTACAGCAATGACTACAAAGACGCTGTCAACTCAAATCATGAGTAAAGAAAATGTGACAAGAGAAGCAAATGTCCAATTTCACACACAAAAATGCAAATTTCAATGCCTGAAATTCACGTGAAGCATAAATGCGCAGTCCCTGAGTTCATGTGCGCTGTGCAAAAAAGAAAAAAAAGAAAACTCAGACCAGACATGATGCTCACAAAGGACAGAACATTTTAACCTCAACAACAAGAGGAACTGAAATCACAGGAAGAACCGTTGCTTTCTTTACCTGGTTGGCTCAAAGCCAAAATGAGTTTCAGCCAAGCAGAAAAAAATGAATGTAAGTCAACATCATTTCCAAGTAGTTGAAACACACAATAAATATTCATATTTAGTATTTCCTTAAGTATAACTGCTGTGATTCCCCCCCCCTCATTAAAATGTTTTATTGCATGTTACAGACACAGTGGGGAATTTATTGTTTTGTAACTTCTGTGGGCGGTATTTCTTCTCCTTCATACCTGTTCCCAAAAGTGCTCAGTTATGCAAAGCGCGTTGTTTTAAGCAGCTGGCTTCAGTTTTCTTCTATCAATAATGTCTGTTTCCTATTGTCAACACTGATCTAATTTGAGGAATACTCTCTGTTTACTTAGAAGGTGTTCAAATTGTACAAAAACACAAACAAACAAAAAAAAAAGTCAGGGTTCAGGGAGGCTGTGGCTCAGACCAGTCAGGCGGAGATAAGTGCTGCACAGCGAGTCAACAGCATGTGGGGAAATAAATCTTGAGCACAGGTGCTGGACAAGCTGAAGTACCAGTCATGACAGGAGGCAGCGGTGACTGTACGCCAGCACTCATTCAGCTACGGTGACTAATACATGAACAGAAAGACCTCTGTGGTCATCACCTGCCCAAATTGTGTACTTTTATAGACCTTTCATTGTACTTTTACATTTGGAAAAGTCTTGAGTGAAAGTATGAGTCATGTTTGTGACTTACAGTTTAATTTGTATCACTATTACAAGAAACTCAACCAACCCGTACTGATATTTCTGTTTCCAACAATTTGCGCCGATATTTGATATTACCCCAATAGCAGTTTACTGTAAAGGTATGTCGCTTCGAGACTCCGCAAACGCCTCCTTTCTACTCATCTTTCGTGTGTGATTACTTTACAAGAATATGATCATCTGTCTTTGACTCTCACACACTCATGCTGACAACAGCTGGTACCATTATTTCAACAGGACATTTCTACACCATAAAAAAAAGAACTAAAATAAAAATGCAAGGAAGTCAGTGTTTCAATTTCTATTAAAGTCACAGTGCAAAAAAGTATGAAACCGAATCAGCAACACAGTATTTTCAAGTCTGCAGCTTTGAGGCAAAATGAACACCACACGCACCATATGGAGGAAACTCAGTGACGGCGATAACTACTACGTATATTCAGCCACGCATTTAACCAGCAGGAAATACGACCACCGCTGTGAACCTTCCCCTGCAGTATTCCCGTACACGTCATCCTCACATTGCAATGAATATATAACCATAAGAGGGTTGTTTTCTCCCTGCTTGCCGCCCCTCCTGGAATTACACAGAAAAAAAAATAATCATACCAGAGTTTCACAGGAATAGCAGGATAATTACGGTGTAGGCACGTTCTGAGCACAAGAAGGTCCGAGGTCTCTCTGCATGCTGAGAGGGAGAGCAAAATCAAATTTCCATTCACAGAGAAATTGGCTGTTTTTCATATCTTGTTTACTCCGTCATGAATACGTAATGAGAAGACAGATAACACCCACAAACATCCTGATTATCACAATTATTCTTTATGCAGACGTCTTCTGGTCAGGAGATTATGTGTCTCAGTCAGTCAGCAAAACAATATTAGATCAAACTGAATGAACTAAAGGACAGTTTGTGCAGCATCACGCGTCATATAAATGTCAACTTATCTTTACAAAACATAAAAAAAAAATCTCCAAGTGTGTAAGCTTGTGCGTGACTCATCAGATGTGCAAGTGCACGATAAAAATGTTTCCAGGAGACTCTGTTTACACACAACAAAATACATTTCAGGCTCTGCTGTTCCTGCAGCATCCTTAACAAACAAAAAAAAAAAAAAAAAGGAAATTCATTTACAAGAAAAGAAATCGCAGAACAGCTGAATAAGCTCTTAAAGGATTTAACAAGAAGTACAGTTTGCGTGTCTGTGGGCGAGGAGAGACAACTGTAATGGAGACTGACTGATGTGTAAGACATAGTAAGCTAATTTGAAGAAAAACAAGACGACAAATGCCTTCAATCTTTCTTTGTTTCTTCAGTTTATTTGACTACACATGTAGTTGACAACCTGCTAGCTCCTCACTTTAGTTCGACTGGTCAGACGCTGCAAAATTAACCCCAAAAGCACCAAGTTCTGCCAACACTTGAACAATTTTACCTGCCTTTAGAAAGCAAGTAGTCGTTTGACTTATTACAAAATGTTACATCAACCCTAACCTCTCAAGCAACAGTCAAAAGTTTGAGCCACACAGCATTCACAGAAAGAAAAAAAAAATTAGTCACCCTATACTATGGCTGTATGTTAGAGAAAAATGTTGCGCAAGGAAATAAGAGCTGTGAAACTTGTGTTTCTTCAGAGGGTGAAGGAAGTGACAACTGACGGAGCAGATGCAGTGAGGCAGCCGACAGATATTCAATATTGATTCATTACATTCTTTCAGGGCGATAGAGGCACAACTGAACGCCTGCAGTTGTCAGATGGAGAATAGCACCAGTATAAGCAGGATTAAAACATCTTACCTAACTGGATCTGGTCTGACGGAGAGACAACTTGTCTGCGTGACTTACTCTAAATACAAACATGACAGTGGGCTCAAAGTGGAAATACACCAAAGAAGTGGGGGAAAGTTTCACGATGAGATTTTTTAAACTGATCTGTAGCATTTCTAGCGTTCAAAAACGCTAAACCTAAATCTTCATCCAGCTGTCCCCGGGGTAACTAAGAGATAAATCATTCGGGAATCAACTTGAATGTAAACGTCTATCTGACGTGTAACTGAAACCATCTCAAGGATTCAGACACGGCGCCTCTGGAAATGATTTTTACATAAAGTGAAACAGGAACACAAACCACACACATGTGCTGTATGTATGCACGCTATATTATACACAACACCTAACCAACAGGACTGCATTTGCTTTAAACGCATGCGCAAATCAGGAGCACACCACCACAAATATCTCATGTTCACTCCACGAACAACAATTTCCCCCCAGCCACCACCACCAATACCGTTTTCTCTCCTGGTGTGTGTGTGTGTGTCATATATGTAATTTCAAAGACAGAAGTGATTACAACAAAGCCGTTCTGTTGACTCTTCCTGTTCGGAGGGAAGCAGAAGTGGTCGCTCTGTTTCATGCCAATGTTCATCATAAGCATCATGATTTCCTACATGCTAGATGGTGCAAATTACATTGCGCCACCACACATGTTCTCCCCACTTCCCCAAATGAGGAGGCTTTTGAAGAAACCTTAGTAGTATGACAACGGTAACGGTCATGAAGTGACAGAGTTGGATGAAAAAACATGCTACTTAGATAGTGGCATGTCTCTGTATAAAAAGGCAGAGCAGAGAAAAAAAAGACAAGTATTGAATGTGTTTCCTGTATGAAACGATGACCTCATGCGGGTGTCTGGTCAGTAGCAATAGTTCAGGTATGAATCATTTAATCTCCTTGCTTTCAGTCACGTTTGATCTGCAGCTGATCTCAAACTTCAATCCGCACCTCCTCTCCAAGTATTTAAAGAGAAAATTCAGCCCTCTTTTTTTTTAAAAAACATTATTAGCGTATGACTTATATTACAGTCAGCAATCCAGCTGCACTGAATAAGACCAGTATTTAGTGTTAAAAACAGTGCTTAAAAGGAATGATAACACTCATACTAAACCTTTTCTGGGTGCAACTCTGCTGTGCAAAATGTCTGGAGGTTGACTTTAGTATCTCATTCTCACACTCTATGAATAACCAGACCTTGGCTTGAGTGATAAGGTATTTGATATCTAAACTATAACTTCGTGTGAAACTAAGCAGTATGAGCAGTCCTGGGCTGCATATTGAGTCATTTCTTTACATCATCAACCCTTTTGGGATTGTTAACTAGCTATCATTTGAAAATCCTGCTTTGTTCATGGTCCGTCCGCAGTCTTATTGCTGCAGTGTTCGCTGTAACTGCTGGGTAACGCCAACAATGTCATGAGTAGCAGGGGAAAAGGTCACTGGATGTGGTCTAAGAGAGGATTTCCTCCACAAATTCATTTCTAGACCTTTTATGAAGGCTTTCGAAACGCAACGGTCTGCTTTCAAATCAGTATGACAACTTGGCGTTGATCAAAGACCAAAAAGGACAAGGATGAATATGGTGATTTTCAGTGCATGCAGCAATAATGCAGCAAGAAATACAGTGCTGTCAGGTCACAGGATGGTTTTAACATGAGCTTTATGTGTTGTTCACATCAAACTTTGGAAAAAAATGGGTTCAAATATGATGCTGCGTACAAATGGAATGATTTTTTTTATAGGTTGTACTTATATATGTTGTAATTGCTTTTCTTAAGGGTGAAAATAACATCTCCTCGGTGTGTTTGTGAATGACCTCTACATCTTATATATGCTTTAACTTTATGTTTATTCCCAAACTCAATGAGACAACCTGTTTAAATAAAGGATTAAAATAAATAAATAAATTAATTAATTAAAAAAACATTCCCTGTCTGACTGCCGTTAACTGCTCCACTTCACTGCCTTGTTTGTCTGTTTGCTGTCAAACATGTTTTTCGCTTATATCCTGTTTTTTTTTTTTTTTTTTAACATTTTAAGGCTAATATATTGAGCAAGGTTCCAGCATATTTAGAGCTGCTACTCTACTGTGCAGCACCATGACCTCTGGCCTCTCGGAGCAGGGTGGGGGCAAGAGCATATCGACTTTTGCCCAACCCTCAGGTTAGAAAGCAATTGTCGCACATTGCAAAATAAAGTAGAACAAAAAGAGAAATGAAAACTGAGAAAACTGACTATACAAGATCCTCAGGGCTCTTTTAACACCTTAATTGGCTAAAGAGAAGCAGGTCTGCTGGGATAGGTGGTTGGGGGTTGGGGGGGACGAGCCACAAGGATAGAAACTTTGACAGTTGGCTGAATGTGGGATAAAGCACAAAACGATGAGAGCTAATGGGTTAATCCTCTTTTTTTTTTTTTTTAAACCCACATTTGAGAGGTGGAAGATTGCAAGGTCTGAGCAAACAGGACAGAGTGATAAGAAGGAGAGCTAAGGGTCTAACTCCAACGAGATAAAGAGACCCACAACGCCTCATATACATGCACATACATCTAATACTGGCTGCTTGCATGGACACGTAGCCTGTTGAATGTTACTCTAGAAAACACAGCATCGAATCCTTCTGATGCCACAAAGTACAACATATGTGAAGGGATTCATTCTTAATTTGTGAGGGATTTTTTTTTTTTTTTTTTTAAATACAAGAACTCACTGATAACTGTTGAAGTAGCGCTGCTGCTACAGCTCACATATGTTGTTTCCAACAGGTTGTTGTTGCTACAAACAGGTTTTGATGGTAGAATAATAATAATAAAAAAAAAACAAAGCTGCTCAAACAGAACATGAACACAAGGGTTTTTCCTTCCTGTAGGTAGTTCTTATCTAACATTAGTGCAGATATGTATCTTGCATTTCAACATTTGGAATCAAAGTCTTCATTTCCTTTCATGTACTGAGAGAAGAAACCATCTTTAGCCCGATAAAGCTGTGTGGTTTGAGATGAACTGGGTGAGGTCTTTGTGAGACTTGAAACTGGGTATTAAAATGAACGTCTGTCTGTTCTGCTTGACTGGAAAATCAGAGACAACCAGATTCTTAAAGTGGCAATCCACAAGATTTATGCTTTTCCTGTCCAACTCTGCTGCTGCTGCTGCTAAACGCTCCTCATTTTACAGATCAGATGCGTATCAGCGTGGGTGGTACTGTAAATGTCCTCCTTTGATTAATCTGCTGATGCTGTTTTAGTTTCTAAAGATGGGTACTTGCTGTACTGCGCTGCTGTATTTATCAAATTATCTACTGCATTGATGTTCATGTTACACCCTGTCCTGAACAAAAGTCTTTCCAGCCTGACTTGTAGTCTACAGTTGATGCGATAATCATACATGTACATAGATGTAGACTGTCTATTGTCAGGTTCAATCATCTTGTCACTCTGCACCGTCGTGTATCATGATACAGTTTGTTCTCTGCTGCTATGATAGCAGTGAAACAGGCTTTTATGCGAATGCTGTCAACACACACGTTCCTGGACAAATATTATACGTGTGTGTTGTTTTCTAGTTTGTTTTAGCACCACTAAAGCTTTTTTAAAGCTCTTATTTCTGAATGTGATTTTTGACACCTGAATATATCAGGCAGTTCAATTAATCACAGCACAACAAAGGTTTTATAATACTTTGAGCTGCAAACTATGATGAGTTTACAGTGGTTTTTTTGTTGTTGGATTATCTTGTTTGTTTTGTATCATTACATGTTGAGTGACACTAGAACAAAAGCTCTCAGGTAAAAAAAAACAACAAAACACCTCCACACCTTTCTGACCACAAAAATCTATGTGTGAAACTCACTCTCTGTTGTTTACACATAAATTTAAATAACAGAGGGGCAAATATCTTCATATCAGCAAATAAGCTAAGCTGCAGTTTACTTGTAGTTTACTTTTTTGTTTTCACAAGGTTTTCAGTTTGTTTCAGTTAACAGCTTCGAGCTCTTCCCTTTGGCTACAATCTTCTTCTCTTTTTTTTTTTTTACCCCCCGAGGGTGGGCTACTAATATATCTTAACGGGCACTATAAACTGTACGAGGGGTGACATGTTATTAAAATTAGTGCCATGAATAAACACTGTGTTGTGAGCCCTGGCATAAATACTTGATCTACATATAGCCAGGATCTCTCTAAAAAGGGATTATGATTGACAGGACAAGACATTTATGGACGCTTCTTACATTGAAATGGTGGTAAAATTGCAAAGAACTAAATATAAAACTCATCAAAGGACTTCTGATTGCAACATGCCACCCTCATACTCGCCCACATAATAAAAAAATTAACAATTTCCAGTAGTATTATATTTTAATTTAAATATAAGGTATATTAGGATTCACTTAAAGGACAAGTGTCTAAGATGTAGTGGTATCTAACAGAACAAACTTGGCAGAAATGGGATATAATATTGATAAATTCCTTTATATCTACATAGGGAGCAGGTCCTCTTCCACAGAGCCCGCCATGTTTCTACAGTAGCTCAGAAGGGACAAACCAAACACTGGCTCTAGAGACCTTTCATGTTTTTCGCCAGTTTCGCGGCCACCGTAGGTTCTCCTACACGCTTGGATGGGAGGGGGAGGAGTTTTCGTTTGGCTGCTCTCTGTAACCTCGCTGCTAGATGCCACTAAATCTTACACACTGGTCCTTTAATGAATGATATTTCAAGTTAAATTTAATTTCATCCTCATTATTCATCATTTAATTGAACCAATTTTTAACTTTTATGTATTAACAAGTTACTTATTTTTAATTAGTTTTTGTTAATAGCATTCGTTCACCATGTAAACACTGGTTAGTGTTTAGTGCAGCAGACGTTAATGAGCGACTGTGTGGGGGAGTAGCCAAACAGTAGCCATTCATGATCATTTCTACATAAAAAAAGAAAAAAAAAAGGCATAAAAACAAGTCGGTCAGTGGTGCTGGTCTTGATTATGCGTCCCTCTCTCACATTCCTTGCAGTATTACCTCGCAAGGCAATAACACAGGCTCCATTGAGCTCCATTGCACCAACAACAAGATCATTGAGGAAGTGTCGCACAGGCTGGTCACGCACTTTCCACTGACCTCTTCCACCGAGCCGCAGCAACACAGCGAGACAAATCTGATTAGCCCCAGCTATGCCATAAATTAAGTGGGCATATAGCAAAAATAATCCAGTGATCCACTGCTCAGCGGTGAAATGTGTGGCTATCTATCAAGCACCAGGAGTCAGCTGTGCAAGAGAACGAGCCCCCCAAAATGATTTGTTGTAACTGTTGGAGCCACATGTATGGTATCAAGTTAGCTCTCACATATTATGAATATGGTTGTATGATTTTACACTTGGAAATATGCGAAGGAAAGACAAAGTCATTCCTCTTTGCTCGTATGTTTAATACGCACTTGCACAACATTTCAAATTGAATATTTATTTGTTCAGTACTCTTATTTATTTTGATTTAAACTGTGCTTTTGGCCCTTTGGTGAATGTTTCAGGGTTATTTACAATCTGAAAATAAGATAACACTGGTGGAAACACTTCTGGTGATTAAAGAAAAAATACATTTCAATATTAGATAATATTAGACAAGATATCACACAAGATATCAGATAAGAGTGACTCAAGTAAGGAAATCAACATAGAAAAACTCACAATACTAAAATCTTTGATCAGGAGTGGATCAAAGACACAGGAAGTCAGACATGAAGTGGAACAAAATATTACTATGTAGGTTGAAACAAGTGCTATATAAAAACAGATCAACCCACAGAGAAAAATATACACTAAATATTTGAATTCAGCTTTATGGAAGGACTTCATCTAACCACAAGAAAAGTCATCAAGATATGAATCATTAAAATGAGGGAGTGCGCGGGGGGTATCTGCTGACTCAGCAGAAATGTTCACAGGCATTCATGTTTGCCGCCCATATGGTGGATATTGACCTCGCCATGTTACAAACCTACCTACTGTACAGCTTCACGTGGAGACGGTAGTGTTATGAGAGCAAACATAAATCTCATGTGATGACAGCTCTAGTGGAGAAACATGGGTCATTCTTAAGGAGGTGATCACAAGCACAACTAAAGTAAAACAACGCCACTGTGCGTGAGGTTTTTTGCTTTTTTTTCCAGCTCTGTTCTGGTTGAATTGTTGTATTTCCAGCTCATGCTCGTGGCTTTTTTTGTTTCTTTTCTTCTTCTTCTTTTGTTCCATACGGTCCAATCACAAGCTTCAATCAACACTTTTCTGACACAATCTTGACAGAAGGTGAACAGCGCGTGCTTTGACAACAATAGAGTTGAATGTAGAGCTTTTGTGTTGGATCGCATTAGTTTTGTACAGTTGTGCATTCACTATTCATTTCTATTCATTATTTCACCTACGCAGCTTCCTATTACTCAGTTTTACCAGAAAAAACAAAAACATGTGACAACGAGGGAAAGCACGTTTCCTGAAATAAAAATAGGTAAATGTTACTTTTGATTTATACACACTGATTTAATTACAACTCTAGCACGTTTACAGCTGGCCTGTATGACTCACATTTTTCATGCTTAACATGAGCTGCAGAGGCAACCAAATTCCTCATGTGTGCAAACTGACTTCACCATAAAAAAAAAAAAAAAAAACAGGGATTCAGGAGACAGCCTGCGTGTTGCTGCTCGCAGAGTTCAGCGCGCTGCTATTGTAACCCTAGACTGACGGTATGATGATAGTTCCTCTAGTGCGGGAGAGGTGGGGTAGGGGGGAGGGGGGAAGAGGGGGGGGGGGGGGGGGGGGGGTTGCATTTTCATTCAATGGCATGAACGTCCCAAACTGGATTAACTTGTTGGTTTATATGGTGACTGTGCGGTCACGTCATTGTATTGTGATCTTTAACAATCAAGTCTTTTGTCTGCACAGAGGCTGTGGACGAGTGGAAATCTTAGATAAAGAGCTTTATGTGGTCTACATGGAGACATCCAGAACAGAAATTGTCACATCTATGCTAAATGCGGGATCACGGTTCCACGTGCATATACACTTCTCTGTATACCTATCTAATAAAATCTAGAAGCTATGTTTGCTCACGAGGGATGTGTACTTTTTGGCCACAGATCTGATTAAATTAGCTTTTGATTGCTTGGGCAGGTCGCCAGCGCCGGCAGACGCAAATATGACATACAAATGCTTCAGGTTTGACGGACGTGTCAGCATGTCGCAGCTGTGTGTTGGTATCCAGGCAGACAAGTACCAGGATAGATCACGCTGACTGAAAAAACACAAGGACTACAACTGTCCTAGCAGCTCGGTTGAGGAGCTGCAGGGCATCCTGCAGGGCAAACCTCAGACCTTTCCTTTAGGGCTGCTCTCTGCCTACGTCACCGTCAGCACTGCTGGGATTCCCCCATGGCTTCAAGCCCAAGCAGTGAAGTAGCTTGTGATTTTTTTTTCTCTCCTGTGTTTTTTGGCAGGATAACACAGTTAAAGCCCCACGTGCCGTACAAGCTCTTCAGAAATGTAGCTTTTGGCACAAGAGCAGCTGAAAGGCAGCCAAGCCACGCTGCCTCCCCACTTCTTTAATGGCAGGAAAACTTGTGGTGCGCAGACAGAGCTCACAGTCACTGTAACACAACTCATGCTGATATTATTTACAAGTGGGTTATTACTGAAACATTCAAGTAGCACCATGTAAGCCTTAAGCCAAAGCCCACACCCTTAAGCCTTGAAGGGAGATTGGAATCTAGTGACAACATAAAAAGCGGTCTTTACAACCCTGCTGCAAAGGATTATTGTTTGATAATAAGAAAACAAACAGGCGTCAGACCTGTTTGTCTTCGTCTGTGCATGTTTGTCATTTATTCACAGCCACTAACCAGTTTAGTGGCCAACTGCCAGAGACAGCCGCTCACTCAGCCATGATGCTCAGAGGCAAACTGTGCAGGATATTTGCATATTACACTTGTTGCTTCTCTAAATGTTCTTCAAATACCCTTGAGCCAAGTTCAGAGGTCTGTAATGACTGGAAGCTGTGTGTAATTTTGTGAGTTTTGATATCGAACATATTTACATGACAAATATATAAATGCCTTTGCCGTGAGCCTTGAGCCTTGAGTTGGTTTCAATACGGATCACACCAAACGCTTGATTAGGAAAAAAAGAGGCCGGAGGGACCAGTTTACGTGTCAAGAAGAGGAAAGGCATGGCAAATACACTCCGGGGGGGGAACCAAGAGCATGTTACATCAACACAACAAGACGGCGAGCAGGCATACCACCAGAAACCAAAGCTAGGAGAAGACAGACGTGACCGATGGCCACGCAGCAACACGTGTCCAAAACTTTCATGAGGACCATCTGATATGATGGCAGACTGACTGTAAAAAAGGGAACTGGAAAACAATTATAGAGACTAAATTACAGCTACACCTAACCTTTATTTGCAATATTGATTTATCTGTTCATTATCCTTATGATTAATCCATCAGCACCACTTGTTTGGTCTGATCGACAGTCAAAAAACCCAAAGTGATTCAATTTATACTTTAAAAAAAAAGAAGAGAAAAGCAGCAGAACTTCACATTGCAGATGCTTCATAAATTTAATCTTTTTGAATGAATGAATGAATTTTTATTAAAGCACTTCACTGTTCACTTCTTTCTAGTAATATGTCGACTGTTTCAGAGGCTTTTCCTCAATGATAAGAACATTTTTCTTGAGGCAGTAATTGCCATTTTAGTATCTTTAGAAATTGACGTGTTCACTATTACATCAGCGGCTGCCAACAGCAGTCAAAAACTATCAATATAGCCCACTTAAAATGCCTGTAAGCACTTTCGGTGCTTGTAATAAGATGACCAAGCGGTAGGCAGATGTTCAATATATTCTTTAATAATTGCTTTAAAGGTCTATCATAAAACAGCAGTCAGGTGCCCAAATGAACACTGACATGTTTTTATTGCTGTAATCATTCCTCCTGTTCATACTGATCATTAGAAGATCCCTATATATCACTCTCAATGTAAGTGACGGGATCAAAAATCCACAAAAATGTATTTAAAAGATTATCTGAAGCTAATATGAAGCTTCAGCTTCAACTGCAGCTGAACAGGAAAACATAAAACTATGGGTTTGAATGTTGTTTTAAGACAAACTTGAAAAATTGTGAACCTGTCCTTTAAGCCTGGAAAGACACAATATTAAAAGTATTACTGTGATAGTTTAATAACCAAAAATCCACAATGTGTGACGCCATAATATCAATATAACATATTGATATATGACCAGGTCAAAGTCTTCTGCTATTTCAACAGGCTCCTTTTGATGGGATGACAGAGAAAAAAAATCAACACAAGCATCAGTTCTTGAAATCAAGAACAACCACAAGCATCTTTATGTAAACCCGGTTTCATAACAGAGCGTGTTACTTGTTAGGCCAGCCTACATTATGCAAAAGGCCTTTTTTAAAGATCTGAACTTGATCGCCGGCCATACGTTTCTAATCCACAATGGACCAATCACAACGTAAACACCCCAACCCCCCACCTGCTCGAGCTGCAGAGGTATTTCTCTTCATTGGAAACACTGAGCCGGTGCAGTTAGCCGGTGCCAGCCAGAGGATACCATATGCCAGATTGGACCAAACAGATTAGTGTGGCAATTTCTAGGCAAGCCCCTTAAGGTGATTGGAGGATGGAGGGATGTGGAGTGTGATAAGGGGCCTGGAAATCTCTCTTAAGAATTTCAGTGCTTAATAATCACATTAGGAAGCAGCAGGTGCCAAATTCAATCTAACTTCTCACACTTTCTTTCTCTTTTGTCAACTGCAGCTTGAACAAGTTACCTGCACTCACACACATTTTAACACATCAGGAAAAAATGCTTAGTTAACTGTAATTATTGTTTCGCCATCCCCCCCACCCCCCCCGCCCTGTATCTTAGCAGCCGGATTTATTGTGAATGCAGTTTTCCTGTCATCTGAGTTACTTACGCAGCAGAATGAAACATATGGGTCAATATGTTGTATACTTCCTGAAAATGCATTTAGATACAATGAGTTGCTTCACAGAAACCAGACTCTGTGTTCATTACGTACATATTTAAGGTCATCATGTACTATGCGTTGCTTTAAAGCGAAACCAGATTCCTATGCTTGTACTCCCCCACCCCCACTACTCAATGAGCCCCTGGTGAGAAACTATAACACCCAACCACAAACCAAATGCCTGTCAGGCTTGAAGTTTTGGTTGTGGCTGTGAGGTCTGTGAGCTTGGCACAACCCACCAGCCTCTCCTAAAAGAAACACAGTAAGGTCCTGAGTGCTTTTTGAATCAACTTGGAATGAAAAAGTTGCATTTTGCTTCCCCTTTTCAAGCCTGTTGACGTCACACAGTGGAGTTTCCCAGCACCCCGCTGTAGCAGTGAAGGCAGTTCATTGTATCCACATTGCTCCCCCTGACATGTTGGACTTGCCTTGTGGATGTTTTGACTTGACTTGTCTTGATCTCAGCCACTAAGAGACGCTGACAGCCTTTTAATCCACCTACTCCACCTTGTGTGTTACACTTCCACTGAAACACCAACAGTTGTCTTTTTTTTTTAGGGGGTTTACCTGTGAGATAACCTGAGATACAGCCCTTATCCATTTTTGTGAAATCCAAGTCATTCAGAGAAGCTTTAGTGCAGAGAAGTTCACAAAATTGTCATGTCAAGTCTTAAAACAAATCACATGTCCTAATGAATGCTGAAACAGGTTTTGCTGGGTGTGAATCATCCTTCCTGTTCATACTGACCATTAGAAGATCTCCTCATAATGTGATTTCAATTTAAGTGATGAGGAGACAAAATCCACCTCGTTTTGAGCAGAAATGCTTTTAGAAAGGTTTATCTGAAGGTAATATGAGGCTTCAGCTGACTTAATCAGGAAGAATAGTTACAAATCACATATTTTTACACTAAAAAAAACAGTATTTGTGAAAGATGGTGGCTAATTTGGAGGGCTGAAGCCTCACATTATGTTCAAATTAATTTTAAAATACATTTTTGTATGGAAGGAGGGCTGTGGATTATGAAGTGCATTATGAATGGAATGAATCTTCTTACAGCAAGAAACATATGTTTCAGTGTTCATTTAGAGCATCTGACTATTGTTTTAGGAGTTCTTCTTCCTTTTTTTAAAAAAAAAATACATGTACATATACATTTGTTGCTTGCTTTGGTCTTAAATATGACTGAAAGTCTGGACAATTTAATCCTGCCATTACTACTCAGTTTTAGGTATTGTTAATGTGAATAGCAGAAAAGCCTAAGGGATATCAGCTGCAAAGTCATTCATAAACCCACCTTTAGACCCCTAACATGACATTTTAACTAACCAAACTTTGTTTTAAGGCCATGCAGTCCATTGTAGCTGCTGTCACATGTACTGGCTTTTATATCTGACTTAAAAGGGCAATCTGATGTGTATGTAATGTTACACAATCATGTAGTGCATGTTTAATGGCGTTGTAAAAAAAAAAAAAAAAAGAAAAAAAAAGAAAGAAAGAAAGAAATAAAAAGAAAAAGAAAGAAAAGAAAGACAGCAACTCAGTATTATTGGCATACATACTGTATTCAAATAGTAGACGAGGCAAGCTGCCACCCTGAGAAAACTCGTTTTACAATCACTTTAATTAGTGAGTTTAATCAGTTTTTATTACATAAATCTTAAATGGCGAGCACATGAGCAGTTGGTTTATCCGTTATTGGCCTCTAGCTAACCGGATAACGACACTGTAAATAATCAGCTTGTAATATTAACTGAAGCCAAGTTACGGTTATACATTGTGAGAGACTTTTAGTCACGTTAACGGTCGACATCCGACCGTTAGCCAGTTAATACAGTTTAAACGTTTTTTCTTTGTAACTGACGGTTAACACGAACAATGCTAGCTTTTAACGTACTCAGTTTTATTTCTTACTCTTTAAATTCCGTTAAAAATCGGTCAAACCGCCGAAAAATCGTGTACAAACGTCAAACACACGTTCTTCTCTTATATTTTAATACGAGAAATGGCTCCACTCTCAGCTGAGGTTACATTACATTCATTGGCTGACATAACTAGACTATCGATCAGGCGATTTGATTACGTCGTATCGATAAAAAACACACACACACACACACACACACACACATACACACAACGTTGCGTCCTGTAAGTGACAAGTGAAACAGAAGCAGAAGAAAAAAAGAGGGAAGCAACGGAAACAAACGATATTTCAAAAGACTGTACAGGCTTAATAAATAATTAAATAAATAAAGAGAAATATAAACTTACCACACCGGCTTCCGTTCGGTTTTTACACTCTTTGGAACCGGAAGAAACATTCCTGTTCTCCCCGTCTCTGAATCCTCGTCTCCCCCCCTCTGTCTCTCTCTCTCTCTCTCTCTCTCTCTCTCTCTCTCTCTCTCTCGGTTACACACAGAGGAGAAGAAAGCACCAAAAATAGGAAGAGGAGAGGTGGTTCGTGTGTTTATCGTCTAGAAATAAAGTGGTTTCATGTGACTGCATGATATCCACGCATTCGGCTTGTGCGTGTAATTGTGTTTTCAGAGTTTGCGTGTCGGTGTAAGAGCCCGCATCGCTCAGATAGACAGACTGACTGACGGACGCGCAGACGGACGGAGGGAGGGAGGCGTGGAGACACTCTCCGGCCTGCACAGTCAGATCATTGGTTGACAAACAGCAATCAGATGCAAATTCCTAACCTCTGAATCAGCAGGGGCCAGCCCCCAACCCCCCTCCGTTAACCCCCCGCCCCCAACCCCGGAGCAGGGGCTGTCGGTAAATGCAGGGGTGTGAACTATAAAGAGCGGCGGAGGGGGGGCAGAAAAGGTGCAAGCAACGTGATTTATAAGCCTTACGTTTTCCATTCTTACAATTTTTGAAATATAAATCCTTAAAGATCCTCCCCAGACGTATTTAAAGACGTAAAATATTCTACTTTGAATAATATTGTGTGTCTAATATGTTTCCCCACAAAAAAGGTAAATTATCTTGCAGATAATTTATAAATTCTCTAGAAAATGAAGGTGAAAACAGCCTTATAGCCTTAAACGCTGCATATATATCATTCTGCACAATGAAACTCAAACATTCAACTAAAGTAACAAGAAGAAAACACATTTTTGAGCAGAAGAGAGACTTGACAACTAATTTGATAGTAGGATATACTGCATGTTTTGTATTTTTCTTCTGTGTGAGCAAATTAATCAAACATTAAAAACAAACAAAAAAATATTTATAGGTGTATAGCCAAAATCTGATATAGTTTATTCCTCAGTGCCATAAACATTAGTTGTTATCTTAAAGCTATAGAAAATACATAAATGAGACACACCACTGTAGAGCTGCTATTAAATGATTATATCTGGTACTGTAAATATATGTGTGTGTAAAACTACAACACATTTAATTTATTTTGTATTCATTACTTCACCTATATAACTGTACTATATATCTATAGCTACATGTACCAGAAACATCACTTCTGCACATATTTTGCACAGCTTTTCTGTTTTTACAACCCACAAGTCAGGTCACATATATAATCTAAAAGTATTGTAATGTTTATAACGTTTATAATGTTTATAAATTGAATTCCATTTACTTGACTTTTTATGTTGCTTGTATTTATTACCCCTAGTTCGTATCTGTTTCCTTGTTTCCTGCACTGCTGTTACATGCGAATTTCCTCTCTGAGGATCAATAAAGTCTTATCTTAATCGCCAACTATTTTGATAATCGATTGGCTGGAGTTTTTTTTTTTTATTAATAAATGTGCAAATTCTCTGATTCCAGCTTCTCAAATGTGAATATATTCTAGTTTCTTTAGTCTTCTATGACAACGTCTTCGGGTTGTGGGCTGTTGGTCGAGACAAAACAAGACAAGGCTTGATCAACATTTTATAGACCAAACAACTAATTGTTTAATCAAGAAAGTAATTAATTAATGAAAGTAATGGTTAGTTGCAGGCCTGCACAATTGCACTGGGTGATCTGTTCTTAAATACGTTGAACAGGGGCACTGTAGTTTATTTTGACATCATCTCAGTGCTGTAAATACTTAACAGAGAACCAATTGTGAATTAATCTGCAGCTGAAAATGCACAATGTATTCCTGTTTAAGTTATGTTTACAAAAAACTACAGTACCCAGCTGTTTTAGGATATTATTTAGCTTTTTAAAATTTGAAACTAGATATTTGACCAGCTACAGTTTAAGTCACCTCATCAATAGGAACAAATAGGCTGAATTGTGATGTCAGAAAGTTTCAAGATGGACTGTTGATTTTCTTTTCATAGGATTTCTTGACAGTGAGAAAAATACAGAATAATCCTTTAATGTTTAGTACTCATGTAGGTTAAACATTTATCATCAACAGCCACTAGTATAACTTGTATTCCTAACCAGTGTGTCAGAAGGAGTAACAACATTAATATGGAGGGGTGATTACAGCTTGTTTAAAGAGAAAAAAGGGGGAAATCTGTTATCTAAACTTTTGTTCAATTTCTGACTTGTTATATCTTTAAATATTTCATACTTTCACCTCTTTATGTGTCTAAAAAACCTTCAAATTGAATTATTTGAGAAGAAAGAGATCACTTTTTGCTAACAACTCATGCTCACATATAAGAACATAACCTGTTAGGAGGAGTCATACAGACATTTTAAGGGGTCACAAGTCAAAAGATTTGGGAACCAGTGAGATATGCAGTGAGGGAAAAGGCTAATCTGTACAAATGTCTCCGGTTTGTGATCTGAAAATTCTTGGAAAAAAAAACATATTTAGTTAAAAGTCAAGCTACTTATCACCTTCAGGAGCTTAAACGCATGTTACATTTATATTTTCAGTGTGCAGTTCAATATATTTTTTATACATTTGTACCATTACAGGTTGTGTTTGTTGTGTTTATGTTTCATGTCAGTGTTGATTTTTGGTGACGGTCCCTTGGTGAAAACCCTATACAGCTGGGAGGATGAATACAGTGTTAGGTGTGAAAACTGCATAAAATAAGCTTAAAAGCGAAGCCCAATACCTCAGATAATCACAAATATAATTGATTTATAGAGATATGGCTGATTTTGTTTTCTCTACATCACTGAGAAGTGTCATTTCATTTCATTAAGCTTCACAACATCCATTTAGGTCATTCAGGTTAATTTAGTGGAGGGAAACTCACCTAAACTTACTTTTAAACCCAACATTTTATTTTCAGGATATATGTGTGAGCTGAATGAATGAATTAGAGTGAAATAAATCGATTATTAATACTAAACATGAGGCTGTGAGTTATTTCATCACACTGCTGCTGCTGGTCTTATTTGACTCAGTCAGTTGTGACTTTACCTCAGATAACACGACAAAATGTTGAAAATGATTATTTTCATTATAAATTAATCAGTTGGTTATTTTCTTTGAGTAATAAATGAGTTGTTTGGTTCATAAAATGTCAGAAAATGGTGAAAAATGTTGATCACTGTTTCCCAAAACCCAAGGTGGAGTCCACAAATATCTTCTTATGTCTTAACCAACAGTCTACAACCAAAGATGCTCAGTTTACTGTTTTAGAAGACTGAAGAAACCAGAAAATATTCACATTTGAGAGGCTGAAATCAGAGAAATTTTACATTTTCTTCTTTAAAAAAAAGAAGACTCAAAACGATTAATCAATTATCAAAATAGTTGGCGATTAATTTAACAGTAGGAAATTGTTGCAGCTAAATCTCAATGCCACAAATGTTTCATTCATGAAACCGTCAAAAATCTGCATTAAATTCTAAAAATGGAAAAAAAAAACATTTGTATTCAATGCATTTTAATACATATGGAAAATTCAACTGTTTCAGGACCCTCAGATACTGGAATTACATGTTCAAAATGTCTAAAATCCAACATTACTCTTACAAAAACTTTACACTTAGAAAAAAAAAGTTTCCAGCTCTGACAGCCTGCGTGTGAAACTTGAGGATTAATTAATCACACATATTCAACAGTGGAAACAATGCTGAACCACAATGTAAACGAAAGCACTGTTTCATTTACATAGACCAAACCATGAGGTTAAAACAGCACATTTAGAAAGGAAAATAAACCCTTCAGCCACAAATAAATAAACTCAGTGCAGGAAATTGTCTTTTCTGTCCTCATCCCATGTTTGTTGACAGCTGGTCACTATTTCCAAATATAATTTTACACTTGGTTAAAAAAAAAAGAAAAGCCTGTGAGTGCTGAGTGGTCTGTAACTGGTTGAGTCCTGCAGCTGTTTACTAAAATAAAGAGCTTGAGATATTTAAAACAGAAAAATGATCCTTCTTCTGCCTCATCACATGTAACAGGATCCAGGACAGAAGTGTGCTCATTGCTCTGACGTCAGTGAGAGATGAAATTAAAATCAAATGAGTCTCGGGTTTATAATCCGACACTCAATATCAAAGTAATTAAAAATGTGATGTTGCCTTTCAGCTTCAGGGTGCAGCTGACACAGGAACGAATTAGTTTTATACTTGCAATGACAAGAACTGAGAAAAAATATATAAGATTGCAGATGAAAATAAAACATAATTCAGCAGCTATAATCAGCAATATCCATGCAACTTAGTGTTCATTTCCCAAAGTGCAGAGACCAAAACAAAGCAATACAACAAGTAGAAAACCTTAAAACTGACATAAACAACAGCTATTCCTGCTTTAAAGTACTTTGACTTCCAACAACATTGTTAGTACAGCTTTGAGTATTTGTTTCTATGTAAATAATGACGTGTTTGCCAAGCAAATATAACTATATTTTGGGTTGTTTATTTAGATTTGAACCTGTTTGTACCACAATGGATTAAAAGACGCATTCAGTCTTTACTCTAAACTGTAATTTATATTTCTAACACATCAAATTCATTTGATTAATGTGTGTTCTTGTTTCTTTTGTGATTGTTTCAGTGTATGCCATTTTAGCTAAATCCCTCTGAATATTTTGTCTGAATTTAACTTTAAAGGTGTCTTTTTAAGGCACAATACATGATGTAGACAGACTTAATATTGAAGTTAATAAAATACTACTTCAAACAACAATAATAAAAAGGTGGGTCATACTCGTTTAAATACCAATTAGCATTATCTGTCAACCGCCTACATACTTTACTGATGGTGTCATAATTGTATTGTATAGTTTCAGCTTGCGACTGTGAATTTGGACCCTGTCACTCTGTAACTGCATCATGATCTTCTAATGGTAAATATGAACAGGAAAGAGAAAAAACAGTTTCAATGTTCATTTGGGCTTCTGACTGTTGTTTTAAGACTTGGAAAAAATGTGAAACTGTCCTTTAATTTTGCAGTTTTTTTTGGATACTTTGAAGCTGTTAGTTATGTTTTGAAAACTGCTCTATCAATGTGCTGATTTCCTTTAGCTGACAAATACTGACTTCATTCATGCAAATAATTGCATCATCATTGATCCTTTTTGACTCCATGTTTACATAATGGTATAACTCTTTACAGCTGGTAAGTTAGTTAGTTCAAACTAAAACTGCTGTAGCAAAGTATGCATGCAACTAAATATGATCATATAGGTGATCTCTACACCTGGATAAATCATGAACTGTGTAGTCAATGACGGACTGTATTTCTTTGTACTATACTGCCATCTAGTGGACATAGTTGAGCAAAACCCACAGAGCTTTCCTGTCATGTTGACAACTATTCTGTATCTAACAGATAACTTTATAGAAACATTAGAAAGATATCTTTTAAAAAGATGAAAACATAATTAGATTAGATTTTTTTTTTAAATCCCTGATATCTCTTAAAATAAAGGGCATGGTTATTATTTTTGATAACTTAACCTAAAACCCTAGAATCCCTACAACACTTAAAGAAATGTTTACATTTTGTTCTGTTAAAGTCATAGTGCCATGGTTACAACAAAACCTTTTACTTTCAGGTTTGATTAATAGTTAAATAAGTTAAAACATATTTTAAACAATGAACACAGCAGTTTGACCTAATTTCAGCCAGTTAAGTCATATAATGTAAGCTAATTAAATAAAAAAAGTACTGCAGCTGACAAATGTCTATATATATATATATATATATATATATATATATATATATATATATATATATATATATATATATATATATATGTACACACACACACACACACACACACACAATTAAAAAGAGAGAAGATCAGTGGAATTAAAGTGATATTTATTAAAACCGTCTTTTCAGACATGGCTTTCAGCTTTCATAAATACACAATGAAATGAGGAAAGAGGAAAAAAAAGTCAAATCATTATCATAAATCATTTAATAATTTGCAGTGATAATTATAAATAAGTACTGTTGCACACACACCCTTATATACACAAACACATTTCAGTCTTCGAGTTTGGCGGATCCAGGGGTCTCTTGAAGCAGCAGATGAGTACCAAAGGGCTAAAAGGGAAGAAGCTTTCGTGGATGCTGAAGCAACAACCCGGTGTGGAAGGAGTTTGGGGAGGCCATGGAGGACTTCCAGATGCCTCAAAGAAGTTCTGACAAACCATCAGGTGACTCAGGAAGGGAAAGCAACGCTTTGAGAATCTCCAAAACTCAACTGACATGCCCTCCGTGGAGGAGGCAGAGCTGGACGACTTGGGGAAAGCCTCACTCATATCTCTGGCAGAGGTCACTGGGGTCCTCAAAAACCTCCTCAGTGGCAAGGTGACAGGTGTGGATGAGAATCGCCCTGAGATGCTGAAGGTTCTGGACATTGTTGGGCTGTCATGGCTGACACACCTCTTCAGTGACGCATGAAGGTAGGGGCCAGTACCTGTGGACTAGCAGACCAGGGTGGTGGTTCCCAGAGGGTGTGCTCCAACTATCAGGGGATCACACTACTCCTGGGGAAAGCTCATGCCAAGGGAGTTGGAAAGGAGGCTCCAGCTGATTGTCGAACCTCAGATACAGGAGGAACAAAGCGGGTTCCTTCCTGGCTGTGGACCAGCTCTTCACCCTTGCAAGATACTTCAGGGGTCATGAAAGTTTGCACATCCAGTCTACATGTGCTTCATAGGTCTACAACTGTGTCACCGTGGCACCTTCTGTGGGGTGCTACAGGAGTGTAGGGTACTGGGGCCATTGCTGCGAGCCATTCAGTCCTTGTATAACAGCAATGAGAGCTGTGTCCACATCTTTCTCAGCAGTAAGTCAAGATGTCTTACAAGAAGTCTCAAGATGCGGCCGGGTGGAGGAGAGTGTCTGGTTTGGGGACCTCAGGATTGTTTCTCTGCTTTTTGCAGATCATATAGTCCTGCTGGCTTCGACACACCATGACCTCCAACAAGCACTAGGACGGATTGCAGCTGAATGTGAAGCGGCTGGGATTAGAGTCAGCACCTCCGAATCAGAGGCCACGGCTCTCTGCTGGAAAAAGATGGACTTCTCTCTCTGGGTTGGGAGTGAGTTGCTGCCCCAAGTGAAGGACTTCAAGTGTCTTGGGGTATCTCTTGTAGACTTGCGTGAGGTCAGCTGGTGCAGCATCAGCAGTAATGTTGTACCGGACTCTTGTGATGAAGAAAGAGTTCAGTCAGAAGGTAAAGCTCTCAATTTACCAGTGGATCTACGTCCCGACCCTCACCAATGGTCACAAGCTTTGGGTAGCGACTGAAAGAACAAGATTGCAGATACAAGCGGCCGAAATTAGTGTCCTCCGGAGGGTGTCTGGTCTCAGTCTTAGGGATAGGGTGAGAAGCTCAGACATCCGGAGGAGATCTGAGTACAGCCACTGCTCCTTCATGTCAACAGGATCCAGCTCAGGTGGTTTGGGCAGCTGGTCAGGATGTGTCCCTCTGGAGGTGTTCTTGGCATGTCCAATTGGTAGGAGACCCCAGGACAGACCCAGAACAAGCTGGAGGGATTGCATATCTCTTCTGGCCTGGGAACCCAGAGGATGTCTGGGTTTCCTTACTCAGTCTGATGCTACCGTAACCCAATCCCAGATGAGCGGCGGAAGATGGATGGTTGGATGGACGGATGTTTCAGTCTAGTGTATAAAGCTTTCAGACTATTATAGGTCTTTTTAATCCAAATGTTGGCACAAGTCAGATACTTGAGTTTAATATTTACAGTACAACTATTTCTACATGTTTTTAAAAAGTTGGCAGCGCCCCGAGGTGCTGGGGTGAACATGATCATAACAATCTCAGAGTATACAGTACACAAAAAATGACACTATGTGAAATCACAACATGACATTCAGAGCGAGAAAGTTGAAAGCCTGAGAAATTGGATTTCCACGCAACAAATGCACAAACTTTGGTTGTTGACATAATGCACCGACAGCTCAAGTTTTGTTTCACTGCAAAGAACAGTATAAAAATTCGGGGACATATTTTTGTTTTTAAATAACCTGGATATATGTTTCCAAAATCCAGTGAGTAGAAATGTAGAAATATATGTACAGAAAAAAACCCATAGAAACTTGTATTCATAAGGCAGAAGTGCTTTTCCAGGGTTGTAAGTATAGTAATGAGATAAAATATACCTCAGAGTCAAAGCTCAGCAGGTTTCACCATCAAAACACCTTAAATGTGGTTATTTTCAATAATCAATATAACACATCTACTGTACATACAGTATACATTCAAAACCGTATCACCTGTCTACATAACAAAGAGGCTTTATGAGTGTAAACTGAGCACTGTACATGTTGCAACATTAAATCTTAAAGTACATGGACATCAGCAATTTTTTAACAATAGCTCCTTATCTTTTCTTTGAATATTGACAAGACTGAAGAAACATTTGCACCTTGTGTACATCAGTGTGCAGTGAAAGCAGCGGTAATGATTTATTTTACAGGTCCTTTAATTTTACACTAATTTCCTGGAGATTTTCTGAGTAATTTGCAGGTATTTTACAGAGAGGATGGTACAATTTAATACAAATTATCAATTAAGAAAAAAAGGAAAAATTGTTAAGTTAGTAAGTGTCCCTTTTTATATTTGGGTTCATACAGAGATGTTAATTTGCAAAAAATCTTAATTAATCAGATTCTTAACAATTAGATAAAATACTTGGTTTTCAGCAGCTACTTTAAGGAAAGTATTGAAAACCTATTACAATGTTTGATTTTCTGCCAATTAGGAACTTTGCATGAATCCAAATATAAAGGGGGCTCTTATCAACCAAACCAACTTCACACTTATTTTTTTCTTACAATTTGTACCAAATTAATTGTAACCTTCTCTGTAAATTGTCCTAAAACTTAACCTTTACATACCTGCAAATTACTCAGAAGATTTCCAGAAAATTAGTCTAAAATTAAAGGACCAGTAAAATAAAGCATCACCAAAGCAGCAGCTGCTTCTACATGTTCGATGTTCAGCCACAACACTGTTAGTGGAGCAAGTGGAAAAGAATAAGACTTGCAATTGAAGCCTAAAACAATATTTCAGGTGGATATGTAACATAGTTGTTACTCGCTTATTTCTTGGTCGTGTTCTGTCAGATGACTAAAAAAACGCAGCTGAGACACATCTGGTGTAGACAAGGCGTTAGCACATCAGAGACAAAGCTAGCAGAGATCGATACAAAGACAACACATTTATCCCCCCAAAAGTAGATCCTGAAGAAATTGTACCTAAAGAGTGAGATTTCTTCTCTTACATTATACAGACATATTTATCTAAGATGTTTTTTGTTGTTTTTTTTTTACTTTTCAAACATATCAGAAGCTGTTCCTTCACACTGTTGACAAAAACTGTTGACAAAAAACATTTACTTCTTTACCTATGATGAGTAATGTGTCTGTGCGTATAGAGAGATTACTAATATTCATGCTTCTTATCTCACTACTGACACAAATCCTATCGGCTAATAGTTCAGGCAGTGATGCAGTTCCTTTGTCTTAGCACCTGTACACACCGTCAATCATAAATTAAAGAGTCTGTATACCGCAGAAATAGGTTCCAAGTAAATCTTCCATTCATTTTACGTCATTACTGCTGATAGTTGATGTTTCAACGCTTTTTTAAAAATTGTTATTGACCTTTAATGTGACCTCACTACCCACAACTACGACTTCCCACCGATCAGTGTTGGAAGACGTCGTCGTAACCATGGAAACGTTCTCCAAATTTCATGTGCGACTGTTTGTCAGATCAGATCAGGAGTTGTTTCTACTCTTAGATGTCTCATGACATAATTGAAACTCATAAGAAAAATATTAGTGATCCAATGACATCATTTAGTGACATCATCATCATCTCATTTATAACGAGGTGTGTAAGAAAACTTTAATGACAGTGCTCACTTGGCATTCAAGTCAACAGTATGGCAATAATGTGAGATTTACTCACAGTTATTGTAAGATTGTAAGATATCTGAAATGATGTTGTTTTTCTACTATTTGCACTGTAAAAAGGAACATAAATGTTAATAATATTGAAATTTGCTTGAATTGTATCGTGAACGCCACATTAACTGATCAGATCATGACTTTACCACATTGTTGTGATGTTAAGAATCATTCATGAGAATTATATATTACTTTATCAATGAGTAAATAAATATAATTGAATTAATTTAATTGCCAACCTTGTATGTGAACAGTAGTTAATTCTTTCTTAAATAAGAGTAAAAGTTTAAAACCACAACAGCGGTTTCAAGATGCTGTAATGCTTATTAAACACCACAAAGATTAATAATCTGCTTACTAGTGGGGCAAAATAATGTAAAGTTTTGCTTGAGATATGTCAAATGCCAACTTGTGCTTTGAGCTGAATGCTAATAAATGCTAGCATACTTGTGTTTATGTGGACTTTAACATGTATATCCTCTATACACACAAGGAGGTGGATGAACTGATTTTGCTTATGGATAAAATTAATGGAAAATTTACTACAGAAACCAGAGAAACCAGAGAAAAAGAAAAGTAGGCATTTTTTGCGTCTGTGAGACCGGGCCGAGCTTGAGCAGACATTACATACAGACCGCATGCTTTAACTACATCTCGCAGAGCTCCTGCCTGCAGCGGAGCCTCACGGAGGGAAAGGGGGGGAACAGAGCCTGGTCCTTGTCTCAGCTCATCTGCTCCAGGTAGGCAGAAAGCAGGAGGCCGGGAGGCAGGAACTCCTCTTGTTTGTTCACCACTTCAGTCTGACGTGACCCATTGTAGTCGGTGCCTGAGGGTCCAAAAAACGACAAGCAGACTTTAATCAGGCTCATGTGACTGTAATACGTTGAGCTTTGTAAGTGCCACCTGGCTGTGTAAACAGGATTATCCAAACAGGAGAGTAACCATAGTTAATAATAAAAAAACATCTTTTTGAAAAGCCTTAATCCATAAACTGTTTATGTGCTATAATTGTGTCTGCAGGGTTTTGATGACGTATACAATATTTTCCAAATGATTAACTGATGGTTCTTGTGTTCATTTTTACTCAACATGTTACTATGTGTATACCAAAATCTATAAATTCATCACTTTTCTCACTATTTTCTTATTGTCAGTGTGGAAAAGCCGTAAAATTGTTCAAAATAATCCACCATGAACAGCAGGGCAACATTAACGCCTGTAAATGGAGGATTAAGTTACAAAAATGTCATTAAACAAATTTCCAAAGTATTTTAGTGCAGAGCTATTTTTTTTTTTACACAGATGGAAAATCAGATTTTAAACAGATGTTTTTCAGATGTTCAGACAGCATTTTCCATCATATTTAAGGACACTCATTAGTTTGATACACTGGCCCAAGTATGCCCAGTGTGTATTCCCACTCACTTGCAGAGACGAGGTCCATATACTGGCAGACAGCGTGAAGCAGCAGCCTCTCAAAGCTGATTCACAAAACACAAACAACAAAGTCATGACTTCCCTCTCTGCTCCTCTCCACAATGTCTATTTAGAGAAACAATCAACTTGATTCAAGCAGAATACTTCAGTCCTGCTGGAGTGACCCAGTTTCCACTAAACTGACACTTGTTTGCCATTTTCTCACATCTTGTTTTAATTTGGTGTGTTGTACAGTAGTTCCAGCTGCTGCAATGTCTCAATTTCCTTTCATGTAATCTAATACAAATGGATTTTCCAGGCGGGGAAAGATAATTGTGTTCTATCAGCCTGATTCAACCTGTATCTTTTTAATGTGGCGAGTGATAAAACTGTGTGTCTGCAGACGTTTTAACCAACCACCGCTCTCAAATGTGTGCCAAATTATGCACAATACAGTTAATCTGGGAAACAGTAGGGTTTATTTTTGTGAGCTGTTCTCCAAAGAATGGCTGACATGTACACAGAAAACCAGAAAATTGGGACAGTGATGTTGGAGGCTAACGCAGCTCAAGACAAGCACCAGAAGTACTTCTGTAGCAACAGAATCAGATGTTGGATGTAAGCCGGAAGTTAATATAAAAAAAGATATTTTAACATTGCTCTTCAGGCCTTCACTTAAGTATCTCACAAACTTGAAACCTAAGAATATAGAAAGAGGATTTTTGTACCTGCTGGCGAGGTTGGTTGTGTAAACTGAGTGAGGCTGAGCATTGAAGAAGCTCAGGAGGTGTTCCTCAAGCACTTCCAGAGTTCCCTGTGAGGAGAATGAACAGCAGTGGGCGGCAGGAAGAGAAACACTATCTTGTAACCACAAAGACATGTTTCCTTATGCATGATTAAGTGCTTGAGCTCACACTGAACGTATCGTTTTCCAGCTTTTTGGACGTAGTGTATTAGCAGATTTTCTTCTTCTTTCCTGTCATAAGCCACATTTATATTATATTACAGGAATTTTGAAATGATTTACTTCCAGCTGTTTGACAATAGGAGGATATATCTGGTCTGTTCAGTATAATGTTTGCTGCACAACGTCTGGTGCTGTGGGTTGTCTGCAGAAATAATATGAATCCTCATGAACTGCCCATAAGGAGGATTTTAAATCTGTTTGTCATTTGCAAAACTATATTAAAAAAAGGATAGAATCACAATTTTTCAAGTGTCAGGTGTCCATATGACCATAGAAATAGGTTTTGCTTGATTCAATCATTCCTCCTGTTCATACTGGCCATTAGAAGATCCCATAGCAACTGACTTATGATTTATCTGAAGCTTATCGGTGACTTCAGCCATCTGAGAATGTCAAATAAAGTAGATATCTTCTACAGTTACAGTTTTTTTTAGTAAAGAAAAACCCTCTATGTGTCTCGAAGGACATTGTTTTCCTGTTCAGCTGCAGTGAAATGATTGTAACTAAAAGGATAATGACTTTGAAAGAGATATACTTTGACTAATTTGGATGGCTGAAGGTGTGGATTTTGTCCCCCATCACTTACACTGTAAGTGCATTATGAAGAGATCTCTTAATGGTCAGTATGAACAGGAGGAATGATAACAGCAAGAAAAAGATGTTTCAATGTTCATGTGGGAATCTGGTTTCGACTTGAAAATAGTGAACCTGTACCTTAAGACATGCCACTGTTGTTTAACAGCCCAAAATATCCAATGAGAAACATGTCAGCTACGAGAAGGAAAGAAGAACAGCTGAAATGCAGGAAAGGCTCGCAGGAAAGGCTTGTTGAAATGTAGCTATGTAGATATAAATGGAGATATGTGGGTATCTGAACACCCCTTGCCTCCCTGTGAATAAATCTAGCCTAAATTGACATAATCAGTGGCAAAATGTCAGGTGTTCAAACGTGAGATGACACCCACCATGGGGATTTGTTTACGTTTCAGAGTTGCTCGCAGCCTTCGATCGATTCTCTGGAAGCAGTCCTGAGCAGTGAAGGCAGGATTTACTGTGGAGAGAAGAGCAGAGCTATTAATCAATCAACGCAGCCTTTCAGGGTAAACACAATCGTTGACATTTTGACACCAGACGCTCACCATTCCTCTGGTCTTTAAGGAGCCGGTTGGTGTTTTTCTTCTTGGCATCCTCCTGCTCGAGCAGAGACAACAGCCTCTCCTGCTCCTCGCCGGAGCAATTCATGAAGTCGTTCCAAGGCTGCATCAACAAGAGAACGAGGGATACCAGTTTGTTTACAAAACGTTCAATAAAAACTTTTTTAGTTGTGTGCTTATATGTTTGACATCATGTCTGGATCGGAGATGAAAGACTGTCTCAAAACTTCAGACTGTCAATAGCGCTTAGAAGGAAAAAGACAAAGCTGAAATCAAGGAGCTGAATGTAACCGCAGCCGACTCGACTCACCTCGACGTAGTTCCCGTTGGTGCAGGCTTCAGTGAAGATGGACGGGTTGGCCGGGTTACTGCAAACCTCCAGATCATCTTTGGAGCACTCATCCTTCTCCAGAAGATTAGCAAGGAAGCGCGCTGGTTTTCAGAAAAGGAGAGAAGAGACAGACGGGAAGTGGTGATATATAAAAAACTGCAGTAAGAAGTTTATGAATTTTAAGTTTTTATACTTAAGATCAACGTAAAATACTATAATTTTGTAGTGCTGACATTTACTGTAATGACAGTGATTCAGTGTAAATGTTTTCTTCCTTTGTTGAAAGCACAGTTTAACTCTAAATTCATGTTGATGCATTGGAGCAAATCCAGGTAACTGCAGACTTAAAAGCTTTTCCAGCGTCACTCAGCCTGCAGCGGAGGACAGTATCGTATAATCAGAGGAGGTGAAATAAGATCTTACTGTTCTCCTGTCGGCGGAGGCTCTTCTTGCCTTTGGCTCGGGGAGTGAGGTCAGAGTTGCGGATGGCTTGATTGATAAAGAACTGCTTCTTTTTGGTGGGAGACACTCGTTTGGCGGGAGAGCTGGGCAGGGAGCTGCATTTACGCTCCTCTATCAGGCTGCAAAAACACACAAGATGATATTTAAACCTTTTTTTAATCACACAAATATCCTTAAATCCTTAAACCTTGTCAATCTGAGTTATTTCATGACATTGGATTTAACTTTTTTTTGTGTTGTCACTTTTTCGGTAACCCCACTTTCTATCGATCTGATTTATATTCTTCTTCTTCAGGCAAGGATTCATTTTTATTTCCAAAGACTCCCAGTGAATGCAACAACCTGTGAACATCCGGGCATTTAATGCAAAGTGAAATCTTTTAGCTGCAGGCAGGGAGAAATGTCAGACACAGAGAGCAAACGTTTACTCAGAACACAGAATGAGGAAAAAGAGCTTTGGTTGATCATATTTTCACTCATTTCAGGGGTGTTATTCATTTTTTTAATGGTTTACACTTTTCTCAAGCATGTAGGGCTGCAACTAACGTTAATTTTCATTACTGATAAATAGGTAGATTATTTGATTGATTAATCAATTGGTCGTTTAGTTTATAAAATGCCTGAAAATGGTGCAAAATGTTTCTTGTTTTGTCCTGACCAGCAGTCACCAACCCAAAGATATTCAGTTAACTATCAGTTTACTATAGAGGTCTAAAGAAACCTGATAATGTTAATATCTGAGAGGCCCGAATCACAGAATTTGGACATTTAACCTTAAAAATTACTCAAAACAATTATTAATACAGTTGAACTAATTTGCTGTTGATTGACCAATCAAATAATTGACTAATTGTTGAAGCTGTAGAAGTGTGCAGGTAAGAGAAGCGATACAGTCATAGCTGCAACTAGCAATTATTTACATTGTCAGTTAATCTGCCAATTATTCTGCATTAAAGCATCACATCTGAGGAGCTGAAACCGACTAATGTTTGGCATTTATGCTTTAAAAAATGACCATTATTCCATTATAAAATATTGGCAGAGTAATTTCCTGTTGATTGATTCATCATTGCCGCTCTAGATACAGCCCGGGATATTTCAAAGATAAGGGAAGCCACGCTGTCCTTCACCACCAGCTCTCATGAGTCCACGTTCAGTACAAAAGTCCAAAGGTATGGCGCTTCAAGAACAACCTCTTTGTCTCATTAACAAAAGCTTATTTACAGCATAACCTGCTGCATGTTGGTGCAAAAATGATGCAACTATAAATAATAATGAAGACTTAGATGGCTAAAGCTTCATATTAGCTTCAGATAAACCTTTAAATAGGGTTTGCACAGTAGGAAGCTTGTGGATTTTTGCCTCCCATCACTTACATTATAAGAGCATTATGGAGGAAATCCTCTAATGATCAATATGAACATGAGAAATGATTAAATCAAGCAAAACATGCATTCATTTTAATTTAGGCACCTGACTGTTGTTTTAAGACACAGTGGAAAAATGTAAAAACCCGTCCTTTTAATGTGCTATAAAGCCTCTGTTTAATCTCTGCAGTATTTATGACTGGATCGTAGCAAGAAGGGGCATCCTGCAGCAGCCTCAGATGTAGGTCAGTGGGTTGGTGGTGGGCTGTGTTTGGGATCCGCCTCTGCTTGTTTGCTGCCAACTTGCTCAGCTGATGCAATTTTTAGCCTGTGCCCTGCATGTTAGCACCACTTAGAGCAACAACACAATGTACCAGGGTTAGTTAAAAGCTCTGTCAAATGAAACACTGCAAAAACTTCATGTATAAACCAGGTAAAAATACAGGTTTTACAAGCAATTTAACTGTAAGCAAAATGTTCTTCACACTCAGCTTCCTTATCTGTCTCACTTCTTTAACCTGATATTTTGATATTAACATTTGAACCAGGAAATCTGTACAAACGCTAAATAGTTTGCGGAAACACCCAGAGCACTGTTTTCAGCTCGTTTGTTGGTAGAAACACACATAAAGGTGATTTAACTTGGACGACAGCAAAAACACAACAAACATGTCCGCTAGTTAGCAGCTAATAGGCTAACGAGGACTCGGTAACCTGGCAATAATCTTTACATTTAACCTGAACCAAATTATCAACCGGGAATTTGTCGACTTTTGTTGATTAGCGAGCAAGCCGGTGGGATTTTTGTTGAGCTTAAACGGGCTACAACTCCTGACATGAAGCTAAACTAGCTGTTTAAATGGAGTTGAAAGCTAATATTGATGCTAACCGTTAAGTTAAGAGACTCGTAATTTTCACTCACATATAATCCTGTTCTTCATTGTTATCTGTCAAAACGACCATCTTATTCAAGTAAAACAAACCACAAAAACCCCGCGTTGTGGCCTTTTTTCTCTTTTACAAAACGTGTGAAAATAACAACAGTTGTAACGGTAAATAAAAGTTAAAACGGTGTCTAGCAGCTTCTTTTGTTAGCAGCTCCTCCGCTGACCCTCCCAGCGCCGACAGAGACCAGAGGAGAAGTAAGAGCTCTCACTCTGTGTCTAAAAACAAGACGTCAACGTCTCACCACGTCAGTACGTAAGCGTGTTGCGTCGACCAATGAAAAAAAAAAGAATCGAGTAAACATCTTATTTTTACTACTATCTCCGTTATGACTTAGTACATAACTGACAACATTGAAAATAAAGGTGATTGTTTTGGTGTTACACGGTATTTGGTGACCTCGCAGTGTTGGAAGAACTAAGTAAAAGTATCTGGTGTATTAAATATATTTGACAAAGGACATCATTAATACTGATGACCCATTTTTTCTGCAAAATTAGTACTTTTATATTAGTACTGTCTACCTTTACCTAAGTAAAGGAAAGGTAAGTAGAGTACTTCTTCAAACACTGCAGGTCACAGAATGTGACAGGTAACCAAATTCAGTGTAACACCGGGACCCCACCTGACCATAATTTTTACATTATGGAAATAGTTTCCTCTAATCACCTGGTGCCTTTACTGCCTGTCATTTGGGTGTGTTTATGTTTAACAGATCTAACCTGGTGGTTAACAAGCTAAAAACACTACATTGACATATGATCACCATAAAGTTAACAACAACAACCAGTTGCCTATTCACGCACATCCAATGGAACAACATTAGTATTCACTGAGAGTTGTGTTTATGTCCACCAACACCACACAACACATCTGGTGGTTTAACTGCTAAATGCTTCACTTTTTTCACTATGTTGTGTGTCTGATGTTTGATGCTGAGCAGGAAGTAAACAGGTGGCAGATCACAGCTTGTTGCTAAAAATAAATGACTAAATAAATGGTAAAGTTGCTGCTGTGAAACCAAAACAACAAGCTGAAAGATGCTAAAATGATCCACAAAGCTGAGGAGTGCTGCAGAGTTGGGTGATAATTCTTGGTGGTTTGGCACCTTTCACATTATACATTATCATTTGATTCATTGTTTATATAAAAATATGGATTTGTGCAGCTCAAATAGATCAACTAAAATCAACTAGAAACCAGCTTTTATTTCAGTAGCCTCCAATGTTCCTACTATCATCACAAGGAGGCAAATGTTAAAAAATATTAATAATTTCTCTCATTTGTCAGAGTTTAGTTCTGTAAAGCCAAAATGATACAAATGTGCAAGTCCTGTGTGATTCATCTTTCTAAAAGACAACCTCATCAGCAAAAACTCACTGTCATAACTTATAAAATAAATCGACTTCTACCTCCATCACCTGCAAAATCAAGCCGCTCCAAATGGTTTGAGTTCAGACAGGAGCTCTTTTTTATCACTGATTTGAAACGACTGTCTCCAGTCATCAGGAATGAAAGAGTTTGTGTGCATGTTACCATAACAGCCAGTTTAATAGGTCTGCCACGTAGTCATCTAATTGTTCTGAGTTTTTCTCACTGCTGCTGCTGCAGAGAAAAGGAGCTGTGAGGCAAGCAAAAAAGCTCTGTGGAGTTTGGACATTTTATTTCTTAAGAGGCTGTTTTGAGAAATGATTGGACAAATTCAGAGAAGAATCGCAAACGTGTTTCTGTACAAATTTTGGAATGTGGAAAGAAAAGAAGACAAGGGCAGAAAAACTAGGAAAACATGAACCAGACACATGTCCGATGATTGTGGGTGAAGTGATGAGGTCAGCTCCCAGGATGAGGACTGTGAAGCCAAAAGAGAAGATTAAAGTTTCAACATCGAACAGCAGATCCACTGCAGGCAGGGTTATTGCTACATGTGAGAAATCAGGGAATATAATGAAGCTTTGTGTCAACTTGATGCCTGTTTTGGCCTCAGCTAAGGAGGAGGAGGCTGTGGAGGAGGAGAAAGAAGAAGAGAATACCTATATACATGAAAAGGAACCAGAAACCAACAGCAAAAATGAAATGGCTGAAGAGACACATGATGATCCAGATGTCTCTCACAAAGAATTAACTTTTGACAGAACCACAGAAACCGAAGAACCAGTGAGTCCTCGGTTTGTTCTGCCACCGATAATTCAACCTAAGCCACCTCCTGAGTGTCGTGATTGTCAAAAGACTAAGAGCTGCCACACGCGTCTACCTCCCATCAGTTTATCAGAGCAAAATACATTCATCTCTCCAAATGTGACGGCTAAAGGCTGCGGAGGTGACGGACCAGTTGCAAGACAAGCACCAGACAGCAGGCCCTGGATAGACAATCCCCTGTCCTCTAAAAGTGTGAGTTAAAACTACACAAAGTTCATTCAATGCTCGTTTTCTGACTAACTTGAAAAACTGCGAACCCGTCCTTTAAAACCCTGAGGCAAGAAAGTGCTGCTACTCAGGTAGAAATAATTCAGTCTCAGTAAAAGGCACATTAAAGAAGATTTATATGGTTTTATCAGCCACTTGAAAGAACTGCATCATCATCACACACAAGTCTGACACAGCTTAACGGCGGGCAGCCTGTGATTGAAACGACACGATTGAGTCATAGTTTTGCACAAGAGATGTTTTAAAAGCCAGAAATTGCAACAATTTCCTGAGCAGTGATTGTCTTACTGGCATTGTTTAGAAACTACATGTATGAACCTTGCCACATACAGCATGTTCACGCAAGTGCGGATCACCTCTCATATTGCCACTTTACCTCAGTCAGAGTAAACAAAAACATACTAAAAGACATCAGAGGTTCTAAATGAAATGGAAATTAGAGAGTAAATACATAACACATTGTAGTGAAATGTATAGAAGATATATAGCTTTTTTAAAGATACTCAGACACAAAACACACAACAAAAAACACTAAAATCAATAGTTTTACGATTTAGAGCAATTTAAAAAACACAAATGCAATGTTAAATAATAACAGTAGTAAATAAGATCTACTCTGCTGCAGCATCTGGGTCTATCTTCAAACTATTTTGACTGTTATAAGAGTTTATGGTCTTACTCTTCTTCCCTTTTTCCTTTTTTTTTGCAGCGGTCTGCGGAGTTTCGTCTCCCTGACATCTCCTTGTCCAGTCTGGAGGCTCTGCTGCAGGCGGTCACACAGAAACTGGGGAGGAAACGGGGAGGCGGTGACGGAAGACTGCAGGGATGCTTCCAGTCCGACCAACTCCTCACGGTCGAACACCGTGTGAGTGAGAGGAGGGTCGGGCAGCAGACTGAAAGCTGCACTGAGGAGGGAAACCTGAAAAAAATGTATGTTTGTTGGTTCTGAGGAGAATTTGGCAAAATGTTTTATTTTCCCTCAAGTACAAACAGGGAATGTGGAATATCATATATCAGGCTCAGAGTAAAATGATTTAATGACAAAATAATTTGCGCATTTCATGATTTATTTAACTGTTTGTTGCTTTTTAAGATTTCTTCATGCTGCTGACACTAATTTTTTTTACCATTTCCTGATGATCAAGCATGTATATTTTAAGATACTGACTGTTTAAAATATTGCTGACTACCTAAAATATTGATATTTATTGACTTCAAATACAAAATTGAATTAAGTGTTTTTGCTTGATGTAGGTTTTTGCATTTGTTTCACTGATGCTGTTAACAAGAACAACTCATTAGTTTAGTGTTCTGAATAAAAACATTTTCTATTTGAGCTCATCTGGATAATCGAGACAAATCTTCACAGTCATGAATAACTTCAGTGTAAAGAAAACCCTCCAGTAAATGTGTCTTCTGTCTTTACTTTAAACAGTCCAGCAGTATCAGGCACATCAGCGGGAGGAGGATGGAGTGTAAACAGGCGGCGGGGCGTCCCTCCTCTCTGCTCCGCACCGAAACCGACGCTCGTCCTCTCTATGACCAAGAAAAATCTCCTGACTCCCAACATGCTGCGATGACTCGTCAAAAAAACCAACAACAAACTGGACTCACAGTGATTTAAAAAATTGACGCAGGACAAAACATTCACAGCAGACGTAACGTATACCCATGTTCTCTTTACTAGCATATTTTCAGTATACAGTGTACATCTAGTGTTCGAGTAGAACTGTTCAAGCATAATACCTTAAAAGTACATTCAGTAGTAAAGACTTCACTCCAAAATGAGACCTCCAATTTACTTTGATTACATGTTTTGTTTCAGACTTAAAGTTTTGTGTTGTTTCAGCCTTTTTAAAGACAGCTGAGGCTTTTAAAATCACATTTTCCACATATTAAATTGGAGAATTTTAATACAGCAGTTTACATTTTGGAGTGAAACCGTTCTGTTTGTCTCATGCCTATACTGTAGTTACTTCATGTAACACTTCTGAATATGTAACAGTGCATTACAGTGCAGTCACAACCAGCTTTGGACATTCATTCGGCTGTGTTTTTTTTTTTTTTTGGTTTGAAAGAAATAAATATCCATCTTTTTTGATTAAAAGAAACATTTAACAAAATAAAAAATAGTTAAAAGTTGACCGAAGGCATTGTTGTTGCGTCTGGTGTTTACAGCTCAGACTGAACATAACAGGTAATTCTCCATTTCAAGAGGACATAACGAGATTGTTGCAGACCTTCATTATTTAATTAATCAAATTTGAAAATTTGGCATTAATGTTGAAGAATCTGAGATTATGTCTACGATGTACCGGGACTTCAGAGCTTATCCAATAATTTAATATTTTGCAAATATTTCAATATCTTGTCTAAGAATTTCTCTACATGTGATCTACATATATGGAGAAAAAAAATTCATGATCTCTTTTCTTAAATAACAAAAATGACAGAAAATACCAGCTAGAGGTGTTTTTCTTTTCACCCTCCATTTGAACAGTGATATTGTCACCAAATGACAGATCACATAAAATAAAAAAAGGTTTTTTAAAAATACGTTAACATGTATAGACAAAATAATGATTTATAAAACAATAGCAGTTGTAAAGATCATCAGTAACTATTTAAGAGGTATTCAACAATAAATTGTCTCTCCACTTAAGAGGATACTGTATATTATTCTGGAAAAACCCCTTAAATATTTTCTGATATATAAAATCAGCTCAATAATGACGTGTAACAAGTACTCGAGTTAGTATTTGAGTGCGTGCAGCATTTTCTTTTTTAAAGTGCTTTCTGCAAAAAAAAAAGATAAGATTGCAAGAGGTCTAATGATTGAGCCCTGAGGAACGCCACTCTTTGTTTTGAATCTATAAATATTACTTGAGGATAAATCAACTATAACTTTGGAGTGATGAGACTGACACAGAAAGAAAAAAAAAACAGTGTAGAGACACTGTAAAGCTACCGATCAGTTTACGGGTGAACAAGGCACCAAAGCCACATTAGGAAGCATTAACTTTTGGTTCTTTCTTCAGAGGAGGTAAAGAGATAAGATTTACCTCTACGGAGTCAGTTTCACCTTAACAATATCGCTTTCAATGTCCATCTTTTCCACTGTGTCTCCACTTTTTTTTTGACTCCAAAAGATGGACTGTTCTACGTTGCATATGGACGTCGCTGCCAGATTCGAGTAACATTCAACTGAAAATAAACAAAAGTGATAAAAAGCTTTTAACTGTAGTTGGTCCTTTCAACCTGAATCTTCTGCTCGTGCTGCACACGTCCACTTCACAGCGAGCTATCCTGTGTGTTGCTGCTGACAACAAAGAGCGCAGAAGGATCTTTGCTGGAGCTCTCTCCACTGTGTTTGGACCCACTAGGTTTACTGGTTTCTCCCTGAGCACCACTGCTGTTTGAGCCGCTGCTGCTCCTCCGGCTCATCCCTTCTGGCTGAGGTATTCTGCTCATCGCCGTACCGCTGCTTTTCTCTCTGTTGCCTTCTTTAGACTTGCCCTTACTAGTTTTAGCCTGTTTTGATTGACCCTCTTTCGGTTTGCTGTTGGGTGATTTCCCAGGTGTCAGGTGATGCTGCTGTGGAGTCTTGCTGGGCTGAAGGGGTGTGATTGACGGCTGCGCTTGGACGGTGGGAGGGTTAAACCGGTTGAGCAGGGCAGCCATGTTGGTCTGTACTGTCCCGTTGCTGATGAACACCTCTGTGAGGCGATCGTCGTCGGTCTGCTCTTTGGCAAAGTTGACAAACACCTACAAAAATGAAGTAGCTTTAATGTCAAATGGATTCATTCATATCAGCTTGGTCATCTGTTGAGATAACGACAGTTAGCTATCCATCACTTTCTTTCCGGTAACAGATCTTAGCATACATGCTAACTTATCTTGATCTGTGTTTTTGGGAATAGGAGTGTTCAGGATTGTAACAATGGCCTCATTTTAAACAAGGTGCTTGGCATCTTGAATGACCAGCTCATCCGTTAGTTATGAAAACTACGTGATTTAAGCAATTCTTTGTTCCAGCTGCTATCATGTCATAACAACTGCAGCCATCTGCGTAATCTGTAATGACAGCTAGCAGCACTGTTGCACTGTTCATCTTTAGTTTTATGGTATGGAGAGGATGGGAAGCTATCCAGTCAACACACTGGTGATGACGTGCATCTTTTCTCTGGTATCTTTTCTGTTTTCCTGTATTTTATGCACCGTATTAGCAGGCCTAATTTAAGCCTGTTATGAAACAACATCCCTGGACTGACTGACTTATTGTTATATTAGAATATCCCAGATCATTTCACCAGAATGTTTTGCAGAAATATTCATATAATAGTTAACACGCTTGAGAGATTTAAATGCTTTCCTCCCAGTTGCATCCTCCTCCTCACCTGGTCCAGAGTGGTCTGTGAGACAGAGAAGTCAATGACGCCCAGATCCTCATAGTTATTGGCCAGAACGTCGAAGACACGAGCCAGGCAGCAGGCGTGTGAGGGCAGCTGGTACTGCAGCACGTTCTGGTGGCGCTCCTTCAGGTCGATGCTGGGGAAGGACTTCTTCATGTAGGAGTTGACAGGGCACGAGTCCGGGTCAGTTTTAGTGTCCGCTAGATGGAGGATGATGGTGTAGCCGTCACCAAACCTAAACAATGAAAGATGGAGAGAAATTATTTAAGGTTTAATATGTTACATCATTGCTGTTTATTAGAATTGGATTTAAAAAAAAAAGATAATGGAAATAATTGTTAGTCGCATCCCTATTTGACTTATAAATATGACGAGAATCAAAATACCACAGGTTATTTTCACAAGTTGAACAAATGAATTTCTCCTCGGTTATCAATTTGATATTTGAATGGAAACATAGACTCTATTTAATTAAGGATGAGAACTAAATGGGCCACTTCATAGAAAAAAAGCAAGATGCCAAGATGTAATAGGAGTATGGGCATATGAAAAATATGTTATATCAAAGTATAGAATTTTATATTGTGATACTAATGTTTTAGTTTTAGTTATACTACAGTGTAAAGTGTAAGGAAAAAATCTATGACTGTTGAAAAAACCATAAATAATTAATTTAATAACCATTAAATATTGAACGACTTCTAGCCGGTTGAGCTTCCTGTACGACCACTGACAGATGAGAGAGCCGTGTGTGAAAGCTTTTAGTTTGATGATGATGATGATGACTTGCACATGAGTTGAGTCAAACATTGCGGGAATAAACAGTGTAAGTGTCCTCATGTGCTCTCTTTGGTAATTTCTCTCTTCTAGACATCTCGTGACTGTGAACCTCAAGTGACTCAATCAGCCGCTTTAACTGTGACCGCAAATGGTTTCTTCATAGATCTCGTCACCTCAGCGGAGGCGCTGGAAACTCAAGAAAACAAACTTTGTTTCTGTCCAGTGTTAATTTAGTATTTGACACAGATTGGGAGGGATGAAATCAGGCGATGTAGAGACGTGAAATATTTGGTCTTAATGCGAAACAACACAAATCTCCACAACATTCATTTATAGACTAATCAAATGTATTTAGAATGTAAAACTGGTGATTATTTGACAAAAATATGCAGATATAGACGAGGTAAGAGCGTGAGGTTACCTGTTCTTCAAGTGTTGTACAGATCCAAGACATTGGAACCTGCCGTTGACCATGATGGCCATTCTGGTGCAGAGAGCCTCACATTCCTCCATGCTGAACATACAGACACCAGATAAAATCAATTTTCTTTTACACCCTGAGGAAACTAGAATTGATGCAGCAGTAGATACAGCATGTTATAGTAAAGAGTAGTTATTATAGTTATTTTTCAGCGCTCCACAGATGGATCAGGGAGTTGTGGGTATTCCAACTTGGTGTGTCTTCACCATTACAACCTTGCATTAGATTGATATTGACTTTTGATGGGTTTGTGAACATCTCCTCCTACCTGTGGGAGGTGAGAACTACGGCTCTTCCCTCTTTGGTGACGCTGAGGATGCAATTCCACAGGAACCTTTTAGCCTTTGGGTCCATGCCGGTGGTGGGCTCATCCTAACGAGAAGGAAAGAAATCAAAGTGTGGAGCAAATAACCAACAAGAGTTGAGATAAAATAAGAAAGTCGATGTGTATGATTTGAAAAAAGGTGCCAATGAAAAGTTTCAGTCAACATTTTTTTTATCTCGATGTTGTTTCATGGAGGAGTTGTTAAACATGTTACTGTGTGAAAAGTTTTTCTTACAGTATTAATGTAGTATTTGCTTTGTCATTCATGTATTTAAGTTTCTTTATCATATTAAAAGGTAAAGATGATACAGTCTCTCTTTGCTTCCAATAACTGTGTCTACTCTTTATTCACCCCCTTATTGGCAGGTCAGACTGAAAAATTTGGTTGACTTTGAGTATCAATAAATTCTTTAAGTTTCATCCTCTGAGTTGAGAAACAATCTTAGCGTTTGCTCTCCAGCTTGTTGGTGAACAAGTTCGATCCTCACCAGGAAAATGACAGGCGGAGCCCCGATGAGGGAGATGGCAGTGGAGAGTTTCCTCTTGTTGCCTCCGCTGTAGCCTCCAGCCTCCCGCTCAGCGTACTGGGTCAGTCCCAGCTTCTTCACCCCCCACTGAGCCACCTACAGGACAGCAGAGAAAGAACGTCACTGTGACATCCTGCAGCTAAATATACACGTCACTCCGCAGGGGAGTCGACCTTGTTAAGTTTAGTGTAGTATAGAAAGACAGTGACAACTGTACACCGGCTGACTGACCTTGACATGTGAAATGTTAGGAACGTGCAGGTCATGAAGGACAGTGAAGTATCTCTTTACACTTGGACTTTTAAAATTTAGGGATTCAGTGTCATTTAATTTTGAACACAGTGCAGGTATTTAAATGTATAAACATCAAATGGTAGGATGTTCATTCATATCTTGCTCTTTTAATTTCAATCTTGGGGTGAACTGTTCCTTTACGGCACCTTGGCAACGGACTCCTCTGGCACCCCTCGCATTCGGGCGTACAGCTCCAGATGTTCCCGACCTGTCAACAGATCACTGATGGCGTCAAACTGCGGACAGTAACCCATCAGCTGGTGGACTCGCTCCATCTCTGTCAGGACACTGAAAAACAACAGAGACTCAGTTTCACACTTCACGTGTTCTGGTTGATGTTGTTTAGCAAATGAAGGTTTTATACCTGTGGTGGTTGAGGAAAGCTTCTCCACAGGTGATTGGTGTGTCTCCTGTCAGCATGCGAAACGTAGAAGTCTTCCCTGCTCCGTTCACCCCCAGCAGGCCAAAACACTGGAGGACAGAAACACAACAGCAGTAAGTTACAAATTCATGTATTCACATATAACAGCTAGAGGCAGCAGCTGGGACATCTCCCTGGATACTATGTGAATTAATTTGATCAAAAATTGGATGAAAGTAGTAGTAATAGTAGCAGTTCCTGTGCTGATAGCAGCTGTAGCAGCAGTAGTAGTGTAAGTACAGTCACAACAACAAATGTAGGTCTGGAAGTAGCAACAGCAGTATTTTTAGAAGCAGCAGCACAGGTGGTAGAAGTATTAGCGGTAGTAGCAGGAGCAGCTGTAGTAGTAATGATAACATTAGAAGCATTAGGAGTAATATTAGTTATATATATATAAGTAATAGTAGCAGTAGTTGCAGTTTAAGAAGCATTAATAGTGTTGTAAGAGAAAACTGTGATTTATCAATACAGTGTCAATGACAGTAACTGCAGCAGATAAACAAGGCTGCTCTGCTGATTAGAATAAAAGTCAGACATTTTATTAATTGAGGAGTGTTACATTCAGTGTGGTTATCTCTCACCTCGCCGCGAGGAATCCCGAGACACAGACGATCCACCGCCGGCTTCCTCCCTGCTTTGTAAACCTTCGAAACACAAAACGCTTTGTTACACTGATGACCAGGGATTCACTCTCAGCTTAGGATCAATGGAGAAGGTTTATAAAAGGCTTTGCTCATCAATACGACCTAATACACTGGTTGTATTTGTGTGCGTGCGAGACGACGCTGTGACTCTTTACATTGACACTAAGATGACACATGATGTCAGATTGTAATTCAAACAGAAATATGAGTCAGCTAAGATTAACTGTACAGTCTGATAATCCTGCTTACCAATCAGTCACCAACATGCTCTTCAAATGTTTTTATGGGATATCTTTTAATCAAAAGCTGGATCCAGATATATGCTCCCATTCTACCACAACAACAATAATGAGGATTAGATGATGTACATTGGTTTACTTTGACTTTTTTAAGGCTTGTTTGTTGGTTGTACCTTGCTCAGATCTGTCATGGTGAGGATGTCGGCTTGTGCGTTGCCAGTTTTCACCCTCTCTCTCTCCCTCGCCACGTCTTCATCTTCTGGACCAAGAGGAGGCATCTCAGGCTCGGCCCACCACGGCCTGAACAGAGTAATACAACATCAGAGAAATTTTACTGCTTTATTATTGTGGAATACTGCGTAAAAGTAAAAGTCAGCTATAGTCAAACTCTGTCTGCGTTTTATTAAAATACTTTTAAAAAAACATCCCACCTGATTTCTAACAGCAATATCTGTATAATTATCTCATGTTTAATTTAATTTATCATGAAAAGGGTCAAAGGTTACAGCCACTGTGCCAAGACAAGACATACATTTGAATACAAGTTCTGGGATAAAAATCAGAAAAAGCAGAGAGGTTCTTCTGTTCATGCAGACGGGAGTTTTGAATATACCTGAAGCGAATGAAGAACTTGTACTGCAGCAGTATGGTGAAGATGAAGAAGATAACACCTTCAGCTGCCATGGCGAAGAGGTTCTTCCCTACAAAGTCCCACTGAAGAGGGTTCAGAGTCTGTTTGGTGCCTGGAGAAGGAAAAATTACACAAAGACATTCCTGGAAAAACTTGAAATATCTTAAGTCATGTGTGTTTACCACATTTTAACTTGAAGGGAGTGTGCAAGTGATCTGTAGTAATCTAGCTTGTATATAAAAAGGTCTAAACAACAGAATATACAGTATATTATCTACTCAAACTGCAGTGCATAATCACCACAACAATGAAAACATTTGTTGTTTCCCTGAGTACTTTGTTTCTTAAATAATGAAGAGAAAGATATACACTATGGAGTATATAAAATATTTATAGCAAGCAGCAAGAATAAAACCCCTCCTTCGGTCTGTACCCAGTCTCTGAAAGGCGTCCGCCATGGCCTGGTTCTTGGCCATGTCGATGAGTCCTCGTCCCAGACAGAAATGAGGGAAGATGAGGAACACCTTCTTCAGGATCCGGTTCACTTCATTCAAATGCTGGAGAGAAGAATCACCAATAAATCATAGACCAAATACTAAATAACAATTATTTATCACTAAAAGATTACAGTGTGTTACAACTTATGGCTTTCGTACCTTTATTTACTTTTACTATTACATTACACTATTACATTTTATAACTTTGATAATTCATTTGTAACAGTTTGTACCTCGTCTACAAACAGCTCTAACACAAATGTGGCGATGCTGCCATTGATCCCGATGAAGAGGTTGATGGAGGTCAGAACAACGTAGGCCGTGCTGGGAACGGAGAACACAAAGGATGCTGGGTACATCAAAGGGGTGATGGACCACCTAAAAGGAAAGATTAGAAAATCCAGTAAGTAAAGACAGATATTCTGCTTTCGTTACAGACCAGGAGGGAGACAAAAGAAACTGTTGTTTAGAAACATTGTTTACATAGAGACACATGAGAATGAGAAAATCATCATAACAGTACATTCAGTTCAGTGAAAACAAAAAAATAAATGAAAGAAAGGTCAAGATCACGACGAGTGCACATGGAGGCTCTGAAATGAATCTCTCAGAAATATTTTTGGTGAATGAACAGGACATTTAAATATCGAGACAAAAGGATTAAAACAAATCAGTAGATCCTGGTGGATGGGAGCAGATATGAGTCACTCTGATTATTCACTCTGCTCAGACAAGATGATGCATGATTTTAGGAGAGCAACAGCATTAAAAGAGGTCAGTGAAGTCTTCCTGAACTTACCCGTAGAGCAGTAGCAGCAGGACGAGAGCAGGCAGGTTGGTCTCGGAGACGTACGACTGCTGCTGGAAACTGATGAAGATCAAAACCACCATGGTGGCTGGAACGGTGTAGTTCAACTGACGAGATGACAAAATATAATTTCAGGAAAAAGAGGAAGACGTTCAACTATGTGTTTGAGCATCACCTAATCGCTAAGAATAAAGAACAAGATCATGACTGTCCTAAAAGTGCTCAAAGACAAACACAGAAGTGTACAGATGTAATTAAGTTTCAAAACATTGTAACATTCGGGAAAAAACAAAAACAGCCCTGCGTTAAGAAAAGGAGCTTCGCTGGTGGAGGTGTGTTGTTTTAAGTATCAAGAGAGGATGAAATACAACCAAATGAGACCAGTTGGAGTAATAGATCCATAAATTTGAAGACTTATATGACTCTAAACACTTCCCGACTATTTATAATTCTATAAAACAATATTTTGCAACACTGGAGGGGTATTATGGTGAGAATAATTTTACCCTTCATTTTGAAGATTGCTCGATGAAACAGGCTGTATTCTACCGGAAATGTGTGCAAGTTGAACAAGTTTAAATTTTTTTTTTGCTGGACGACCCGGGCCGAGCCTCTGCTCCCCTGCATCGGCACTTGAACTGCTTCAAGGCAGCGGTCTCATTGAAATGAACGAGGTGGCTTTCACAAAGAGCTGCAGTCTGTCTGAACACAGCCTGAGCTTTCTAAAAGGTACTTAGGACAAGCAATAGTAATAATAAATGTAAAAATAAAAATGTTTCATTTATGATAGAAAACCATCTCAGCCTAAAATGTCGCAGTAAATTATTAGTTGGTATTTAAAGTTTATTATCTTAAAGTACATTAGGTAATATTATTATATATTTTATTATAATCTGTGGCTTTTATTAATCTCAAAGTCTAGACCATCACTGACAGAATTAATCTGTTTCAAGTGTCAGTTTCTCCTCTGCTGTAATATGATGCATCACATCATTGCCTTGTCCCACCAAATATTATAAATTACTTGACCTAACTGTCCAAGAACAGGATATTTTGAGATTGTTCTCAAAAGAAACACTTATCACAGTGTGTTGAGTACTGACCATGTCCCAAGTGAAGTTGGCCAGCCAGTAAAGGATTGGTTTGACCCCGCTGACAAACTGAAGGTGTTTGGCTTTGCTGACTCGCTCCTCAATCAGGAAAAGGACAAAGCTGGCCGGAACAAAGGACATGGCAAATATCACGCAGATAGAAACCAGAACATCCACTGATGTGGCCATCCTGAAAGAAAAACACAGAGTCAAGTCAATATAAACAAAACATATTGTACATTATGATTGAATCTAACTAAAATAGTTGTAAATTGACCTGTTGTTTTCGACTGCAGATATCTAATTAGCTTCTTCTGTGTAACTGGCTCAAGGTTCTCTCAGTCAAGCCATCATTTATGCTACATATTACTGCCAATTAAAGTGAATTATTACACTTGAAACTTCCTTCAAACAGGTAATCTTGGGAATAAAGAGCCCTGATTGAGATAAATTCACCACTTGACAAGTGATTGGGGGCTATATAAGTACCCACATCTGCCAACATCCACCCAAAAACCCCACAACAGAGAACTAACATGGCCATTTCACTGAGTTGCTCCTTGGTGAGGTTGAGCGGGTGGTTGTAGGCGGTGATGCCGTGTTTTCTCCTTTCTGAACCTGGTGGCAGACTCGCTCTCAGCAGGCCGTTGTTCATCACGTTAACAAACGACACCATAGCATGCCAACCTTTGTTATTGTACCACACCTGAGTACAGCAGAGAGAGACACATTTTAAACTATTAAACTTGATCGTATTGCTAGAATTATCTACACACAGCAGATGTTTATGTTTGACCCGTTATTGACAGGAAGACGAAAAATACAGCTAACAACTAAGTAAAGACACAAAAAAGAGAGACACGTTTACCTTGACATTGTTTTGACTGTTCAGTCCTCCCATAAAATCCGGCAGTCTGTTCAGGAGATGATCCAGTGAACTATTCTGTGATGCACCGAAAAAAAAAAAAACATTAGAAACATTCATGATGACAGCAGCATTGGTTAAACAAGCCTGAAACCTCACTTCACCTGTGGAACTTGGTAACGAGTCCTGATCGCCATGATCGAGTCTTGGACATGATGCGCCTGAGATAAAGTCTGGGTGGCACTGCCCCCGAGAGAGAAGCCTCCATATCTGCAACACAGTGATTTAACTTTAAATAACTTCTGGAAATGTACCAAGTGTAACTGTTTGTTTTGTGCCTGTATGAGTACAGGAATCTCAAACTGCAAACTACTACAATTACAGGCATTGAGGATATTTTTTATGACAACAACTTACCTGAATTCATTCACCCACTTCTTGGTTTTAAGGCTGTGAATGAAACATTAAGGAGAAACTGTGAATCTGTGAGGAAAATTTCTTAAACATGAGCTTCCTACATTAAATTCAGTGTTCTAATCACAGCCATCTGTCATTCACTCTAAAATGAAACATATTTTTTAATGTTTTTAACATGCAGATATTTGCATTCTTTTGTCTCATATCATCATCATCATTCAGGGGAAATTTAGTCTCATATGTTGCTCTGAATGCTGTTTGTAAAGTGTAAATATTTTGCATGTCATCAACAGCAGCTATTAAATAAAACGATCGATAAGGTTATGAGTTGATTTGTATGTAGGCTACAATTACAATCGGATCAGAAACAAAACGGGGTCTTTGTCATTGACATTAAAGACAGAGACAGAGACTGCCTGATGGAGGTTTACATGTTGGCTAATAAGCTACATTAAAAACCAAAAGCTTTGACCTAAAGTGAAGAAAAGTACTTTACATGGAATATAAAATACTTGTATGAATATTATTAATTGAAGTACCTTTTCTTAAGGATCTGAGAGTAGGTCTTCACCAGATAATCTGAGATGTTATAGCTTGTCAGGTTTTGGAGGACGTCTCCAGTCAGCCTCTTAATCTAAAAAATAATAAAAAAGCAGTGTTGTTGGATACAGGAAAGGACTACAGTAATTTCCACATACACAAGCAAACATTTCATAAATGAAATGTTAGAGAGCTGCAGAAAACATTAACTGTGTTTTCGATTAAGATACATTTTCAGTTCATTTCAAACAAAGATCAAGATATTGTGAAAGTGCAGTGATGATGTTTTCAGTCCAGTCTGCGATCCCGGATGCAGAACTCAGCTGGTTCAACAGCAAATCAGTCCTGATCTGACATCACACTGACCTGTGGAGGCGGAAGTCCACCGGCACCCTGCGGACAGTCAGGGAGCATGCGGCGGATTTCCTCTGTGCTACACTCACAGTCGGGAGAAGGTCTCTCTCTGCTCCAGTTGCCTCTGCTGAACATTTGCCAGGTGGAGTACGACAACTGCGGCCGCATGAAGAAGCTGCCCCGCTCGTTTTTACACTGAGGGTTCCTGCAGGGAGATCGTACAGTAGAGTGAACATCGATTGAAGGTTTTTAATTTAAACTTTGAAAAGTTGCCTGAATATAATAGTATTAAAATAAAGTGCACAAAAACAATGTGGATATTCGTAGCTATACAGATTTTCACAAAACCAGACACCTGTCTGTGTGTGTGTGTGTGTGTGTACAGAGGTCGTCTTACGTGCTGTTGTCCTCTTCCTCTTTCTCTATGCACTTAGTACCAAAACCTGGCTGGTCAAGCAGAGCTTCCAGCAGGTTCTCCATGGCCGGGTTTCCAGGGGCGTCGTTGCTGTAAATATGTAAAATAAGGTATCGAGTGAAGAAAACAACAGACTTGAACCTCCAGTTTGTTATAGTTTACCAGCGACAGAGTAACAGAGTAGACCAAACTATTTTAGTGGAAGAAGAAAAAGAAAATCAAAATCAGGAGACCACAGATTACCACTAAAATGGATGTGCTTCAGGAGCTATCAGTTAGTGCAAATTTTTGGATGAATATAAATATTTTCTGTGCTGTAATGGAAGTAATGGTGGATATTTGGGTGCAGGCCCACCTGTAGAAGGTGTACTGTTCTCCATACATCCAGGGCTGGAGCTGCAGAGAAGGGTACTTTCCAAATGGAGGTACGATGAGGCTGAAGAGCAGCGCGATGAGCACAAACACAGCAGGCAGAACAATCTGAAGCGCAAAACAAACTTCAGCTGAGTGACGAGCAGCTACGAGAAGTCAATAAAGACCCTATCAACTAATTAATAACTGACAACGAAGGGATAACACCTGTTTTCAATATGGAAACCACAAACTCTATAGTGACAGCTGGCTTTTGGATCTAGCTCTCTAACAGTTGCTGGTGTTTGTCATCACCTGAGCGAAGAAGCCCCTGCGGCTCCTGCGAGCGTAAAGCCAGCGTTTGATGAAGAGAGCTCTCAGCTGTTGCCAGGTCAACCACCATCCGGTCAGGGGCAACCCACCTTGGCCATCTCCGCTCAGCAGGTCTGTCTCCTGAGGTTCTGCATGCAGGGAAGGTAAATGTGAGAACTTACACTGATATCAAACACGTACGGCTGTGCACCTCTGAGATGATGGAGGTTCCCATTGAACTGGAAAAATACAGTCTAGAAATCTGACATGACCTTAAAATTTACACATTTTATTGCTCAGTCTTGTTTTTAGAAATAAATCTTTCATTTAAAACAAAAATTCCCTTCCATTAAATAAGTGTGGTGGCTCACTCTTAATTGCTTAATGAAACACTGAGTAATCCCTCAATTTGGCAGTGAAATATAAAAACAACTACTTAAAGTCAGATTCAGTACAAAAATGCTGGTGTTGCTGTTAACTTTCATGAACCTGTGCTCCTTGGAAAGGGAGAGCAACAATATTTTCTTAACTTAACATGCTGCTCTGTTTTTTTATCCACTGCACTATGGTATTTATTAGATATGCTTATTATTGTTATTTATTCTTAGTATAGGACTAATTATTATAGATTATTTTTAGACTTATTACACTGTATGCTGATGGACCTAATTTCATTTCATGTGTAAGCATGCAAAAGACAATGAATTAACCTTGAACCTTGACGATATTTTCAGATAGATCTGATATGGGGAAAAATAAAACTACTATCTTTTTCTATCTAATTTAGATTTTCACTGAGTGGTGGTCTAAAGGTACCTTGCTTACGAAGCCTTTTCCTTCCTGGCAGCATTATGGAAACAAACAGTCAGACTCGGAGACGAAACAGCAGACAGACTGCACATGAAACACAAATGTGTGACACATACACGTATTTGTGTGACTGTGTGTATGAGTACAAACCTGTCTCTGGTTCTTCAGCATGTCGTCTCTGTGCTCTCTGCCTTGATTGCTGCCGGCCGTGGGGAGGTCCAGCCTGCGGCTCTTGTTCAGCATCCACACCGGTTTCCTCTGCTACTCGCAGAAAGATCTGAAAAGAATCAGGATGTCACGATAAAAGATAAACATAATCAAGTGCTCTATAAGGGGGTATTTAGTGTTTTAGCTTTTCAAACAGGGGAAATCTACAAGGTCTAAAACAAGAAGTTTGTTAATGAAACAAGCATCCACAGGCCCTGACAGCAGTTGAAGCCACAGGCAGCAGGTGGCAGTAAAAGAGCGTCCAGCAGTAGATTTACGCAGAGGTCAAAAGAGCAGCACTTAAACCTCACCCTGAGCACTTATCAGGCTCCATAAATCCACTATCAGTGTTAATCTGATGTTAGCGTTAAGCCCATTAAGACCATGGCTGCTCCACAAATATCCAGCCTGAGATCACGCAGGTGGGAATGCGAGGCAGATGGTGGGTGCATGGCTGAAATGGTGCCGTATGCGTTCATCCAGCCAGCGTGAGAATGTCAAACCTGACACTAGATTATAAACTCAGGTGTACTGTGAAATACAGAGAGATTTATCTGGTGGTGACAGGCTTAATAAGCATTGTGTGAACTTATTTGGCAAAGGCTTGAATGTAACAGACGTTCATTTATATGTAAAAGTTCATTTAGTTTTTTCGGTGATGAGTTTACTGTTAACCAAGCTAGCCTTTACTAGCTGTCTGAGGCTAATGTGTTGCTAATACAACACTTGTATGTATTTTACTTTTTTTTTAACTTTTACTCTTGTGGGCTCTATGTTTATGTTTAATAAATGAATCACCGTGTTGTACCTCTCACGGGATCTTAACAAGTTTGTTTACATGAGCACTAGTATCCTGGTTATGTTCGACACATGTAAACACCTTATACTAGTTTCAGAAACCTGGATATGCTACCTGGAGTTCTCCAATAGAAACTCAGACCTTTTTGATACCAGTATCAGTCAGTATGTACAAGTAAATACAGGATGACTGAGTCTAATGTTTGTTTTATGCAGTAATTTAATATTATTTTAGTTTTTTTAGTTGTATTGTTTGTGAAATTATGTTTTGACTTACTTGCCAATGGTGCAGAAAACATCTGGCCAGTGAAGAGTGAGAAAGTGACTTATTTAATCATCCATCAAAAAGAATGTAAATGTAAATATAATGTAAACACTTACTTCCTCCAGTGTGCTGTCTGACAGGCCGTAGCTGCTGATGCCCAGCTCACTCAGTCTCTGATCCAGTTCGGACAGGAAGACCGCCATGCTGCTGTCCTTAGCAGCCATCTGGGGCAGGTTCATCACCGCCTCTCGCCCTGACTCCTCCACCAGCCTCGCACCCGGGATGTGGTGCTGCGCCAGGGAGAGCAGCGCTGCCAGGTCTGCCATGAAGATGATGATGAGGAAAGAGATCATGTGGTGAATCACACCTTAGATTGTCCATACTGCAGTCTTATCCTTATTTAATTACCACTTGTAGAAAGTGCAAATGTACCAAACTGCACTTTACTAACACTGAACCGTCTGAGCTTGGAGAAGTTTAACACTCACTTGAGCTGCTCTCCTCACTTCCCAGCCCGGTGTCTTCACTCATGGAGGACTCGCTGTCCTGAAACACACAACAGAGTTCACAAAATTTACAGAGAAGAAATATGATGGTGTGACCTACACGTTGTTGTTATCACCTGCACAAAGTAACAAAATGAAGTTAAGATTTTGAATAAATTAAGACTTTGGATTGTTTGACGTTTATTTTTCCATCATAATTTGCTGTAGTCTTATTAGGGAAAGGTAAATCAAGCTATTTACACATTTGGTGGGTGTTTTTTTTTTAAATTTTCGGACTAAAACTGTGTGAATTGATGAAAAACCTTGGGAAGAGGAGGCAGCTTGTTGGTGCTGGTACTGGTACTGGTGCTGATACTGGTACTGCTGGGCATGCTGGTGTCCAGTCCTTCTCTCTTAACCACAGTGAGGTAGTATCCAGATCCCAGTTTAGATTTCAGAAAGAGTGGCGAGCCGCAGCAGCACAACTTCCCCTGAGAGATGATGGCGATGCGGTCACCGAGCAGCTCCGCCTCGTCCATGTAGTGAGTGGACAGGATGATGGTCCGGTCTGACGGAGACAAGACAGCAAATACACATATTTGCTTTATTTTATTTCTCATACATTTGGATATTTTTTGCTCTCTTCACTGCATTTTATAGTGTGAAGTGTGTCAGATTAGGAAAGATTGGAACTTAAAGGTTTGGAATGAAGTTGATTAAAGCGGTTGTGGCTGCTGGTGAGATGAAAAAAATCCCTTCTCACATTTCCTTGTCAGAAAAAACAAAGACAAACACTTTTGATTAAAGAAGCAACTTCATTTTGACAATCACTACAGTAAACAATGACACTAGTATGAGGAAGAAGCAAGCAATCAATCTCAAACCAGTATACAAGTATACTAAGCTGTCACAGTAATGTTACAATATACTGACAGCAGGTTGAATTGGAGATATGCATAGATGCATAGATATAAAAACCTTTCTTAATCCCAAATGATTATTTCTCTCATCTCTTGGCTACTCATGTAATTGTTCAAATCAAGCTAACAAAGCTATGAGGTTTTCACATCAAACCAGCAGTGATTGTTCAGCAGTTCAGGCTGGAATAAAATACATTTAATCTTATTTTATTTTAAAACGTGATCTCCTCTTAACCCAGAAAAACTAGAATCACCACCTCACGGTTGTATGCCTCCACCAACCAGTAATGTTGCAGTTTACATCCAACTTAACTCGTATAAAGTTTGTGGTGAGGACATTGAAGGAATTTAATAAAGTCACCACAGTTTCAAGGTGGGCACCCAAGATTAGTGTCACCAAGTCAGTATCCGACCAAATGTGAAATATGGTCACAATCTCCCCTTCTGTTCCTGAGTTAGTGTTGAATAACGGCTAGAAAAGTGTTTTTGCAAAATATTATGATGTCAAAGTGAAGTTGACCTTTGACCTTTTGGATATAAAACATCAGCACTTCCTAATTTTATCCTATTAGACATTTGTGTGAAACTTTTGTCATAATTAACGAATGAATGCTTGAGTTATGGCCAAAAATGCGTTTTGCGAGATCACAGTGACCTTTGACCTTTGACAACCAAATTTTTATCAGTTCTTCCTTGAGTCTAAGGGTCTAAGTGGATGTTTGTGCCAAACTTGAAGAAATTCCCTCCAGGCATTCACGAGAGAGAGAATGGGACGGACGGACAACCTGACAACATAACGCCTCCTGTTGCAGCTGTTGTCAGCACGTAGCCATAGAAATGATACTTATTTTTATAGTAATATTATTTCCTGTCCCAGAAATCATTTTGCAAACTTCAAAAGCTAAACCATGACATGCTGCCAGGTCCTGACCCCCCCCCCCCCCCCCCCCCCCAGGCTGACACAGCTCCACAGCCCCCCTGGCCCACACCTTTGCGGTATTTGAGCAGCAGATCCCAGATCCCTCGGCGGGAGTAAGGGTCAACGCCAGCTGTAGGTTCATCCAGAACAACCACCTTGGAGCCTCCGACAAACGCTATAGCGACAGACAGCTTCCTCTGCATACCGCCTGACAGACAGACAGGGAGGATTTTAGTTTTGGAACAGAAAACAATTGATCAATAAAGAGTTGACACCCCCTTCGTATTCATACAGATTTGGGTCGAGTCATGTTTTGATACAGAAGTTGAACTTGTGAGTTTACCGGAGAGGTTTTTGGTCTGTTCGTGTCGTTTATGCAGCAAGCCGACATCGTCAAGCAGAGTTTCCAGCTCAGCCTTCACCTCTGCTTCAGACAAACCCTTCAGACACCCGTAAAACCACACATGCTCCTCCACTGTTAGACTGAGAGAGAGACACACTGCTCAATGACTAATAATAACAGCAATGAGGAAAAAGACTCTCAAAATGAACTTGAGGTATGAAACATATCATATCTCACATCTAACAAAACAAAAGAACACAGCAGAGATGAGTCTTACATGTCAAACAGGACATTGTGCTGTGGACAAACTCCCAGCGTCCTCCGGATGATGTCCATGTCATGGCGGATGTCCATCCCCTTGATATACACCGTCCCCGAGGTGGGTGGGAACAGGCCAGTCAGGACAGATCTGACATCAGATACATGAATATAAATGACTTCATACATTTTACACTTTAATTTTATGACCTTGTCCTTGTGACTAAATCATTTCACTGTAATTATCTTTAACAAACACAAAAATGTACTGATGAGGTGACAAAAGGTCATCAACACTATGGATGTGTTCCTTTATATTTACTAAATAATAAAGATATCTAATACCTGAAAAGGCGTTATAGGTTGACGACTAGTATTAGAAGGAAAAGCTTAAATGAACTGGTGGTTCTTTGGCTGCATCCATTGAGATAATTTCAGCATCAAATCTTATAGAAATAAAACTCTAAACTGCCCTCATATACATATTCATCATCTTTCAGTCCTCAGCTCTTACATAGTAGTAGTCTTGCCGGCTCCATTGTGGCCGAGAAATGAGGTGATCTGCCCCTCGTAGAACTTCAGGTTGAGGTGGTTGACGGCCAGCTTTGCTCCCTTCTTGTAGATTTTCACCAGGTTTCTTATGCTCACACCGAGGACCAGGTTAATGGGTTCTGGTTCAATGTGATCTGATGACAGACACATTATTTATTTATATGTATTATAAGATATTACATTTATAATACTAACTCTGCTCTCACAGTTATGGAGGAAGAAAAACGTAAAGTCTGGACTTCACACGTCTCCTCAAGTTCTTAAACTGTATAGTTAATGGACTTATTGTCTCAGCTCATTAACTTGATTTGTATTAATAGGCTTAAGCTCAGAAAACTACCAGTACGGTTCTTTAACTGGTATGAAGACCAGATGAGAAGACAGCAGTAACTGGGCAGGAAGTTACTAAAATTGTACAATACGCAAGATACTTATGAGTCATGTGACTTCTGTTTATAAACTGATGGTTGCTTGTACATTTATAAATATATAAATAAATTCAGTGTAAGAAAAGACGAGCAGGTGAGTCTTGTACCTTCATCCTCCTCTGTAGGCGCAGGGGGGATCGGCATGCCCGCCTCAAGAGGGACTCCGCCCCAGTAGTTGATCTGGAAGATGAAGTACCAGGGCCTCGGGATCCCATATTCACCTGGTGTAAATACACACACACACACACACACACACAGACATCACATATGCACACGTTCAGTTGAGGGAAATTTTTTGTATTTTAAATCTGCGTCTAATTGAAATTTAATACATTTTTTAGTTTAACCAGAGTTTCATTTCATTTCATTCGCCTGTATAATCTTATGCTATCCTACAGATACATGGGCCAAAATGACATCAGAACATTATCAAAACAGCAACGGCAGCACACTGAGGAAAAAATCAACAAAAAAGTAAATTTGTCTATTATTAAGATTTAATGTTATTATTTTAACAAGATGAAAAAATGCTTTATTTTATTATCTTTGTATTAATAAGTCTAGTCTTCACTCTGAAGACTTAAGTAAGAAATTTTGGAAAAGTTACGGATTCAGTCCTAAATTTGTGAGTAAGACTTCAGCTAAAATCTGTCATTTGAGAAATGCTCAACACCTGAGGACTTGTAAATTTATAGTTAGTGTTGTGAATAACACGTCACAGATTATTCCACTACTTTTGGTGGTAATGTAACTAATTACTTTTTCAAATTAAATAACGCCATTACAGTTATGAAAATTTAAATGGGATTGAACTGAACTGATTTTGAATTGTGAGGAAAACAAAATGCACTCTTTACCAGGTGGATTGAACTCACATTGAGATTGTGTGATGAGTTACACTTTTGCATTAAAAGTAACGCAAAGGTTACTTTCCCTCGTAACTAATTACTTTTTTATGTTTACTACATCACAGAGAAGAGAAACTGGTTCTTTCATGGTACATTAAATTTAACCTCTGATTGTATCTCAACAGGAAATAAAATACACACAATACTTTTGGCATTTCAAGCTGGAAAAAGTTGTAGAATTATTTCCCCTGAGGGGAGGCCAGTGGGGTCAAAACGTGTTGACTTTATTTCAGTCAAAGTTTTAGGAGCTTTAATCCAGTCTTTGGATTTTGTCATAGTTAGATAAAGTTGTAATGAAAGCGAATGCAGTCTTACCAGGGAACACAGCTTCGATGTACCAGGCTGCAATAGCGTAGATGATGGCGTCCACGTAAAGCATGACTATAGAGGTAGTGAAGTTGTATGAATCTCCTTCCACAGGACTCGAGTGCAGGTTGTACCACTGGATTCCCACACCTTGCTCCTCATACTGAGAAAAGTACTCACAGCCGAACCCAAACGCCACAGGAGAGAGAAAACTCTGACGGAAGAAGGAACAAACCATTTTAAATCTTATAATTAGGACAGAAGGGGAAAAAAAAAAGCCCAAAAGGTTTACATAACCATTTTACTCACAGCAAAGACCCTGTGAGTGGTCTTAAGGTGGTCTCTCCAGGCCACACACAGTACGTAGGGCAAGTAGAGGCTGAAGTATATGAGCCCCCCGCAGGCAGCAGCCAGGTTGGCCTTGGAGAAGAAGGTGCTAATGAGGAAACACTGCATGATCGTGGCGGTGGCAAACGCGGTCAGGAAGAAAAACACAACAGCCGGGTCGCTGTATGGCAGGATGTCCCCCCACTGAAAAGAAGAAGAAGAAGAGGAAGAAAAGACGGCTCAACAATTACACATTTTTCATCTGAAACAAACCAGTCTGCCAATTTGTATTTTAGTGTGTATTTTTCTTTTTGGAGTAAAGTGAGTGGTCATCTTGCCTTGAGCAGAGCAATAAGGAGCGCTGCAGACAACAGGAAAGGCACAATGCTGCTGATGAACCAGCTGAGCCACAGCGTCCCCGTACTCAGACCCATAATCCTCATGGTTTCCTTCAGCCTCGCCTCCTTCTCGTACACCACGCCCTTGATGATCATGGCCACTGAGTAGATCCAGGCCAGCGTCATGAAAAGTGGCAGGGAGCGGTTCAGCACTCGGAGGAAACTGTTGGAGAGGTAACCAAAGTTTAGATTTATTTGGTGATGCAAAAATAATGATGCAGTGAAAGATGAAGCAGCAGGTTTTGATGAGGACTCCAATTTGATCCCTGAATCAAGCAGTGAGTTTGAGACCTTCAAATCCTGTTAAAATCCAGACACCAAGTGGGGAATGATTAAGATTAACAGCTACTATTGAGGTGAGCAAGGCACTGAACCCTTTGCTCATTGGCTCCGCTAGTCTGTTCCCACAATCAATGACGTATGACTCACACATCATCCACATAGCAGGGGTATGGCATCTGCTGGATGTAGATGCCGGTTGTTTGTTTAACTCCAGTCAGGATGCGGGACACAGCTCTCTCCACCAGGTCCTGGACGTACACGAAACCGCCCCAAATGTAGCGCATGTCGTTGAACGGGTCGGCCGCTGGACCTGGATCCCAAAACCTGACAACAAATACATCAACTTAAAATCCACGTTTAAGTGCTAGTGAAAAAAATATCTCCTTGTTGCCACATCAAGACTGAAATAAAGAAAACATTTTTACAAACTCAGTAGAGAGAAGCATCTGTTTTGTTAACACATTCAGAGAAGCAGGTAATCTTTTAATGGTGGTACCAACATGACAAGCAACTAAATTTCACCTTCCTGAGCTAAAACTTTGAGAACAGATCAGGTTGTATCTCAATCTGTTTTGTCAAAATGATGCTCTCAGCCTTTAAAGGATGAATTTTTGGATATGTCTTAAATAAAGAAGCACAATTTCTATTCACATAAAACCAAAACTGTGCTTTCACAACTCCTGTAAAAAGGTCTAGTGAGAAGTAGAGATGTTTTGGGGATCCTTCGTACCTGTCCTTGATCTTATTAGTGCGGGTTACATCATCGATGTCCATTCGGATCTTGTAGGTGATGTGGGGCGGCAGCGTAGAAGATGAGGAGTTGGGAAGCATGAAAACCACACCTGCCCAAAACTGCCTATCCTCCAGTAGCTCCATCGCTCTGTTGATCAACTGACCTTCAGTCGCAAACCCCTCCAGTTTGTTCAGGGAGAAACACTGCAGGAGACGACAGGAAATGCAAAAGATATGAGAGGTGAATGACAGAGAAGAGAAGCTGTTGCGGGAATTTCTGACTTTTTGACTTGTTTGGAGAGCAGCGTGAAAAGAAACAAAAGGCGCCAAAGGAGGATGAAAGGCGGACCTCAGTGATCTGTGCAAGAGTGGCGATGGTGTGGCTGATGTCGTTGTAGATGTCCAGCCAGGTGGGGGGTGCTCCAGGCCTCCGAGGGGTGTCTGGCGAGGGTGTAGACAGGAAACGTGTGATCCGCGAGGCCGTCCAGGATGTGTTCTCCAGACGCATGTTGACCAGCACTGCGACCTCAGGCCGCTTTAACAAATCCTGCCACACACACACACATATATTATACGACCAAATAACATGCAAGGTGTCATATAAACTCAGTAAAACAGTAGCTGGTGAGTCAGACCTGCAGCAGCTGAATCTCAATGCTGCTCTCCATGTAGTTCTTGATTTGTGGTCCCACCTCCATCCAGGCTTCATTCAGCTCCTGAAGGATCTGCAGATCCTCGAAAGTCTTGTTCACCTTCAGTAGACAGAACTTCTAGTTAAAAGGGATGAATTTCCATATTTTGCCAACTTTTAGCTGTCTAACAATTACTGCAAAAGAATACACTTTAAATCCAGAAATTATTAAGATTTTAAATAACTGGTTCTATATCTGAGGACGCTGCAGCTAAGCCATCAGGTTCCTGTCCCAATGTGAGACACAAAACCTGATCATTTGCCGGTCAGCTACGCTATAAAACTGTGTTCTACTAATCCACATTAAACCTGAGCAGAGTCATTTATCAAAAACTAAAACGCTTGCCTCTCTAAGGTGTGACTTGTACCTCTTTCATGACTTCTTGTACTTGAGGAGTGTCTGGTGTGTACAGCAGTTTTCCATTGAACAAAGGTTTGATTCCTCGCCACACAATCCGAGACAGAGGGTTGGACTCCAGACCCTGGATCAGATTTTTACAGAATGGAGCTGCAGGGAGGAATTAACAAAGCAAACAGGAGATCTGGTTAAACAATACAAACAGTACAACAGTCTGTTGTTCATAATGTCCAGTGGTGATTTTTGGATGATGTGTTTGATTTTAAAGCTCACAAAAGAATCAAACCTTGAGAAATTCAGTTTTCTTTTTTATTTATGATCATTTGCATTTTGAAAATCAACTGAAATGTTCTCAGGTTTCAATGTTTTAAAACAAATAATTAAAACTGTTAGACAGGAAATAATTTCATCATTTGCATAATTAAATGTTATTTGACGACTTGGCAAATATTAGTACAGACTTCAAACAAATAAACTACTGTAATTCCACACAAACTAGGTTGTGGAAAGCCTCTTACTGGTGTCGTTGACCTGGTCCAAGACCGTATCCTCTGTGCCGTTTTTGCCCAAGAAGGACTTGATGTCATTGTCTTCGTACCAGTTGAGTGATGGGATTCGCTCACCGCCGACCTCAGGATGACCACACATGATCCTTGAAAAAGCCCGAAAACTCTCCCTGGGCAGTGCTGTCCGATTCATCGGAGACAGAAGTTGCAGCGCGGCGCTCATTTCCGTAAAGCTGGAGAGGGAGGAGAACTGAAGGAAGACAGAAAAGTAAGAGCGAAGGTTACGGAGGAAGAGAAAGGAAACACGGACAAGGGAAGAAATGCAGGGAGACTTGATGACATGTGATATATCCTCGTGCATATATATCATATATATCATCTTGCAATATGAAAGACACAAAAGGCTACTTGAGACTGACAATCCCTGCTGGTCTCATTTGTTTACAATAGTACTAAACTCTCAACATTAACATTAAAATGACTTATTGATAATAAATGTGTAGCATCTGTCCAGTTTACAGGTTGTTGTCTGAACTAAATACAAGCACAGATGGACATGGAGATTCAGGTTGTGATTCAGGTGTTCTTACATCATCCACGAGGACAGCCAGCTCCTGAGAAGCTGCGGTGACAGCTTGGCTGATGAGCCTGAGGTCGCCAGCGTTGGCCATCAGACGGTCTCTCTGACAGGCAGGAGGGAAAACAATGAGTCCACTGAATTTCAAGCAAACAGATGCATATTTCCACAATTGATTTATATAAAAAAACCAAAGCATTGTGATAGCACTTATTATGGATCCTGTGTCCTCTGATTCCTACCGTGAAGAACTTGGTGAAGTCGAGCTGAGTGATAAAGAGGCGCTCGGCCTCCTGCAGCACGTCAGCTGGAAGGTCACACAGCTGAGTCTGCAGATCAGCCAGGATCGCTTCTCCTCTGTCCACCGTCAAAAACTGTCTGAACATGGTGGCGTTACACACCAATTCCTTCAGCTGCATCTGACCTCCAGCCACAGCAACCTGCACAGTACGCATTGATATAAAAACAATAAATAAAACCTGTTTCTTACTTGCAGTTGTCATCTGCATTGATGGTTCATCTTCTATGTTACACAGTTATACTGTATGTTGTTTAAGGCCACATTACTTCATACTACTTTTCCTGGTTTCCTTCATTCTGCAGAGTTCAAAGCCCAGCGTTTTTTTTCCAACACTTATTATTAAATATTATATTATTTAATTATTCTCTACATTTATTACATTTCATTTAAAGTGTCTAAAATGCAAGTCAAGGCGATTTTGGCATCTTTCAGGGGAAAAATGTTCATATCTCACCTGAAGATTGAGACGAGCCTTCAGCAGCTGGTCCACAGTCACAGGCGACAGGCTGCTGTTGGTCACGAGGAAGGTGGAGAACGTCTCATTGGCTTTCAGATATTCTTCTATTGGGAGATCTGCAGTGGAAACATGACGATTAAATGCTCAATGCTACGAATAAAACAGTATAACAAATAGAAGTCCACAACACAATATCTAAAACAGATTAATACAATCACCGGCTACTGCAGATTAGTTGATTAAACTAGGATGATTAGAGTTAATTAGTTGTTTTTCAGGTAATACTTGACATCCTAAACTTAAACTGAAAACATAAATACTGTGTTTTATTGTGGCTGGCTAACTTTTCTATCAGGATCATCAGCAAGTAGCGAGCTATCTTGGGAAAACACATTTTCCTCCAGTGCCAGTAACCTGCTATATTCCCAAAACTCAAAAATTAAAATACACTCTCAGCTCTGAAAGCTGAATCAGTCTAGTTGAGTTAACTGATATTTGCATTTTTCACTATTCGTGACCACACATTTCATCAGAAAGTCCAGCTCATTAGCTTACTTAAAGTTCTGGTTTGTATGGTTAGACTTAAGTTAGATAGTCAACTAAGTAAACCATTTATATTGGCCATAGGTATAGACTTGATAATATTTCTTTCCTCCTCTCATCATTTTTGGGGTTTTCAGTGAACATCAGTGTAATAAACAGTTCTTTTATTCTGTGCTGTGAGGTTTAACTTAACAATTTAAGTTGTATTTCCCTCCTAAAAAGATATACCAAAGAGAGAATCTGAGTAAACTAAAACAGTACAGTCTGTTCTTAACTGTATGAGCAGGTCAGGATTGTGGGAGTCAGCAGATGTCTGTTGGACCATTAACATGGGATTTGTTGCAGAAAACAACCCACTGAAGATCCTGCTTTCATTCATTCCATTATTTGTCAGGGGTAGTCATGTAACTCAATCTGCACACAGCAAGGAGAGGCTCAACAGCCACTCAGTCCTGCTTTCACAACCAGCTCAATAAATGGCTGTATTCAGCCGGTCACTCGACACCTGTTAAAAGCCATTCAGACAGATCGGCTAATGGCTGCTACTGTAACCCTTCAAATAAATCTGGGAACAGCACTGGATTAAAAAAAAAAATTGTGTGCTTTCTTGTTGCTGATGGCCTGCAGGGACTTTATCCCATTATATCCAACATTTATTTCTTATAGTTTAGCTCCACAATGACAAAGAAATGGCTGTCTTTAGTGATCTGGCATATAAAACAGTTACCTCTGAGTCAGATCTTCCCTGAACCACCATGAATCAGTTTTAGGAGATGCCCTACTGCTACACAGTCATCTTCAACCAAACACCCAACAAACATGGTTGGGTCCAAAACCAAAGGGGTCCTACAAGTGTAACCACAGAAACCACTGCACAAATGTCATATAGACCTTTAAGGATTCAATCTAATTAAGAAACAAATGATTTTTCAGCTGAATAAGGTGCTGCTATAGAAAGTTTTCCACCAGTTTAAAAGTGTAAATGAGTTAAAATGTCAAGGTATCACTTCAGTGTTAAAGGGGATTCAAACAAGCTTTGGTACTTGGCCAGGCTCCAGATCTCTCTCCCAGCCTCCGGACGCTGTCCATCAGATCCTGAAAGCCAGAGAAGCTCTGGTTTCCACTGTAGGACAGAACAGTCTGGGCGTCCACGAAGAGACGAGAAATTCTGGAGGAGAAGGACAGAAAGAGGAGTCCTCACTGCGACAGACACATGCAGTTTTATAATGAGCTACTTTTTCAGATCACCAGTTAACACCAACTTCCCATCTGAGAAGACTATGGAGTGTGTTCAACCAAGTGCCTCAAATTTAAATAATCCGAGGAAAAATTTGGTCGTTTCATAAAAAAGATTATTTATCTGACTCTCAAATCTGATCAACAGAGAACACCATTCTCTGACTGTTATTGTTGTGCAATAACATGTAACCACGCAATAGCAAACTCTGACAAAAAACAAATGAATAAATAAATCCTTCTAAACGTTGAGCGTGATGGATTCTTCTAGGTTTCAGGTTTTTTGACATGAACTGAAACCAACTTTTACCAGGAAAGTAGCCACTTATCCTTAAATTTAAGGAATGCTTTGGAAAACAGGACACAGTCATGCAACATACATGCAGTTTGTAGCTAACAAGCTAAAACATCCATCTGATGCTGAGCCAGCTTGCTCAGAGGCTACATACTGTTTTAACTGTTAGCTAGCTAGCAACATAATCTGGAGTGGGTTTTAAATTAAAGATGCACACTTTACTTTAGCCTGATATATTTTATAGCTCTGTGATCTAAGAATAAGCCTAATTCATCTCAAAATATGGATTAAAAACACTTTTACGTGTAATAAAATGAGACAATATACTCATTTAACATTGTCAGACTTTTCTGGACTGACTGCAGCCTGTCTGTTCATCTGTACTACTGTATCCTACAAACAATGATCCTCTTGTAAACTCCACCACTCCAGACAGCTGTCTATGTTTTTACCTCCAGTCTACCTACATGGAGTTGTCAAAGTTGCCAACTTGGCCCGGTGTCTCTCCCGGTGTCGGGCTGTGGAAGCAGGGGTTGTTGATGTTGCAGATAATGCCTTGAATCCAGGGCAGGGTGCCTGCTGATGGCAAGGCTTTGTTTGGGAAGTGACCTATAATTAAAAGAAAAGAAGAACAAACAGTGCCAGTTCAGTACCAGAAGATTAGCCTGGGATACGACACAATGAAAATACTGTGTGAATGAACTGAAAACCAATCCTACAAAAAAAACCCCAACAAACAGCTGTTACGTGAACAAATGCTGTGCTTTTTACACAACTGACATTAAATTATAATGATGTGATCCTCAGCCTGTCGTGAGCTGTCGTTACATGCAAGCCTGATGAAGACACAAACAAACAAGAAAAGAGGAAGTAGATTCTCACTTTGTCTTCATGTAGGAAATGTCTACACTTGCACAACATGCATCATTTGTAAAGTTTCATTTACTTTTCAGCACTTTCCTGCATGTTTAGTGTCTACTCTCTTACTTGGAATAGATCCAAAGCCGTGAGTAAGTAGTAAAGTACTTCTTTATATACAATTTCCACTTAATAAATCTCCAATATAAGCACTTAATAATTTAAGTTGGTAAAATGCAAGGTTCTGTTTTGTGTTATTATCTTTTGAAGGTTAACATTATCTGCAAAAATAAAATTAGCAAGCTTTTAGGGGGTCACAGAAAGTTTAAGACACTCACCAGCTGGCCTATATTGTGTTATGTTACATGATGTTACCACGTCATCTTATGTCACCTTCTGCTAATGCATAAACTTTTCAAAGAAGGTCAACAACACAGCAGGTTAGGAAAACAACTGTGCGTGTGTGGCACAAGAGTCGCTCTCACTGATCTAATCCTCTTTAGCTGGTTGGCAGGAGGCCATTTTTCAGACCTGTAAGTCTTTTTCAGACCTGCAGGTTAGAAAGAAACAGTGATTACATAATATGACTCACATTGGCTCTGTTTGTACGGAGGGTGCGAATGGCGAACAGAGATGAGGATAACGAAGAGGAAGAGTGGCCAGAGGAGCTCGATGATCAGCTGGATCTACATGGGACGAGAAGATACGGAGTGTTATAGGTGCATCAAGTCTCTATCAGAGACCAGCAGGAGGGTCCTCCACCCAGTCACCCAACTGCAGCCTGCACTGTATCTTACACAGATTATTTATTTATGTATTTTATTTCCAAATTTTTACATCTAACAACACACACAAAGTATATACACAAACACACAAATGTCTCCCTGTCCCACTCACACACAAACTGAAAAAAGGACTTAAAAGAAATAGGAAGTAGCCGATTAAATAGAAAAAGAAAGAATAAATAAATAAAAATTGAATTAATATATAGATAAATACAACATAAAATAAAAATGAGACAATGCAAACAATGCTGACTTTTTCATAGATGGCTAATGTTGTATCAGTTGTGATAAGTCAAATCTTATACAGGCGTTGCCATGGTGTCAAACATGACTGTCAAATCATTAGAAAGGTGTTGTATTCATTTCTGACAGCGTATGTGATGTTTTCAACTCGAACGCAACTGTTTCCAAAAACCACCTAGTGAATAGGAGACGGGAATCTGACTTCCATGCTGTTGCTTTACACTTTCTAGTTATTAATGCGTAACTCTATTTCTATAAAGTAGTCTTGAAAGTTCTTTAAATGCGCACTGATGTTTGTAAGATTCTCCAATAAGCAAATTTGTGGATCCAACGTGAAGAAATCCTGTAATGTTTCACCATAATGTCACAGAAGTCATAGCAGAAGTTACTAAGTTGGTGTGATGCAAAATTTATCCTTCCTCTGTACCAACTGACAAAGATAATTGTGATTTTTGCACTAAACTTCAGATGGTGGAGTTGTTATAGTGAATTTGTGCGATGCAGTTGAAAAAACAGCTTCCTTGTTCCTTGAATAATTTCTGCTCTATTCCTTTGCCAAGAAGAGAAATTGTAGGCACCTTGTTTCTCCTGCGGTATGTGATGTTCTTCCAGAGCAGGAGAGCGAGCTGCCTGAAAAATCCCATCGCTCTCAACAGCTACCTGGCCATGATGGTTTACTAGAAAAAAAACACAAAACATGGCAGCGGTGAGAAAAACAAAGGTTCAAGTACAGAGCAGTCCTTTTTTTTTCTTCATATGCCAACATCTCCTCTGTCTCCCTGTTTCCTGTCACTCTCTAATGTCAACAAACAAATAAAGACAACAAACATGTCAGAAAATCAAATCTTTAGTTCAGCAATGACACGGAAATAATCATCCACTATCATCAACTGATTTTAGGATTTATTCTACAGTCTCCAAATTTTAAACTGCATTTCGCTCCAAATGGCAGGAAGAGGTTTAGTGTTTGAAACATTTTAACTTAAATACAGAGAGCTTCTGTAACACTGTGTGCATAATTTAGCATACTGACAAGCTTACTTAGCATACTTAGTGATTTCACTGAGTTAAATGAGAGACAGTTCTGTTTACAGTACTGAAGACAGTTTGATTATCTCACAAAATAATCACTCCAGCTTTAAAATGTTTTTCAAGTAACAGAGGTTGAGTTTGAAGACTGTTTATCTTGGTTAGAAAGATGTTTCAGACAGTTTTCCTTCCAAAAGTGTTCTGCCACATCTCTGGACAACAAATTAAACTCTTTCTACATTTTTATGAGAAGGAGTTCACTTGTATTACAAATCCCTAATTGTAATATTTAATATTCAAATAAAATATCAAAATTTGATATTTGGTCAGTTCTCAACCACATCAGTTTGATCTCTTGTGGTGTTTCTGTCCTTAGTTCTTCTTTTTTGGCAACTTTTTGAAATTTAGTGTGTTTGTGTGTGTAAAAAATACATCAAACTTGGTTTCACTGTAGCTTAATTGCTTCCTGGTCCTGACTGCTGATAAGCTATCATTAGTGAGATCAGTACTAAGAAACTGTACCTGAACTTTCCCCTGCAAAGGACAAAACTGTAGCTGAAGACAACTGAGTTTAATCCTCCTTTTTCCAAAAGCTTATTTTAATGCACTTTCCATAGACACAAATGTGTTGGAGGAAGTTAATACTTAAGATGAATCCAACAGGTTGTTTTTACGTTTATTGTGAGTGAAGGTTGTCTTATGTGGACGGTGTGATCTGCTCAGGTCTGACAATCCCCTGCTTCATCCTGAAATCCTCCTGATCCCAACAGCTTACTGAGACTTTAACATTCATTTTTGCTCTGTGAATGCCTTTTAGAGTATGGTTGTTGTCTTCCGTGTGTTTTGGTGCTGTAGTGAATAATCTGTGCTCATGGTTTGTGCCAGGTTACATAGCAATGTTCAGGCTTATTTGCTTTGCAAATCAAAACTGCACAGTGAAACCATAATTGTGCTTAAAATCTATTTACTTTTGAAGGCTTTGCAGATGTTATTACAGGTACAGGTGTGTGTTTACTATGTATTTTCCCTTAAGTATTTCCCTCTTCAAAACCTTGTGGAGATCTTACACAGTAAATACACAGATTATAAAAGCCACATACCGCTAAAATAATCGAAATTAAAGGTAGCTAGCGTCACAGTTTAGCATTAAATTAACACTGTGTGACAAACATGAAAGGTATTTCAGCATTTCATTTGGGACGCAACTTAGTCAAACAAAATATAAAGTAATACTATTATATAAATGTTATAATTAGTACAACTATACCTTTATTTAACTGTTCGTATATAATATAATCTACTAAAGAAAATAATTACAAGTAAGCTAAGAAGGAAAACATTTAGCTAACGTTTCAGCTTCCTATTCCTAGCATGTTACACAATGATGCTGTTAGCAAGCGAACAGGCCATTTCAGAAGAAAACAAATACAGCATTTTGAGCTCCAAAGACTCGTAGAACTGTTGTCAGTCATTACCTTTCTGTATTTTGGGTGATAAAGTCTCCCTTCACTGATTCGGACACACCATCGGCCGGTCGCTTGTCATTGACTCTACATTTCGTTTGTGACAGCGGGTGGAAGCTGAAGAAAGTTCCGCCCATATCGGACGATGATTGGCTATCGTAAGAAATGGGGCGGGTCATAGAGGCCGGCAAAGACCCTAATTGGTTGTCGTCAATGTTTTGGGTACTGGAGACAGCTGATTGGCCAAACATTGACAGCAGTGTTATAGATAAAAAACTGTATTATGATATTCAAGTGAGAATAAATATCATTATTTTATTAGTACAAGCAGCAAATTATACACATTATGTTTTTAGCTGATTAAAAAAGCATTAGCAATGTTAATTTATGCCACTGCATTTTCAATTATTGCATTATTACTCATTAAAATATTCAATAGCTCTAACTCAGCTGTACTTATAAGAAACAAATACAAAAAGCAACTTTGTATGTGAAATGTATTAATCAACCACTGACTCAATAAATAACATCCAAAAGATATCTTACAGATCATTTTAATGAACATCCAAAACAGCAAATTCTTAAAAATATACTTATCTCTCTATCAAATAAGGCAGTTATCTTTAAATGTGCATATCTGCTTCCTGTCAGGAACAGCCAGGGAAGCGGTGTGTGAATGAACCACAGCGCAGCACTAAAAAGTCTTTGAAGCTTGTGACTGACACTCGTTGACATGCACATGTACGTGAGGGACAGGAAGTACATCACAATGAAATACACAGACCCTTTGTCCTGATTCAATAAAGTTCCCCCCTCCCATGAGCACTTTCAGTTCAGGCACATTGGCAGCCCACAGCAGGCTGGAAGACCAAAAACCCATCAGAAATACAATAAACTCAACACTGTTCACCAGCATGTAAGTTAGTGAAATCAAAAAATATTGCGTTTATGCATTATTGCATCTCAGCTACCGCTTGCGTTGTTAAATATCTGATAAATATAAATTGAGAGCTAACATCTATCCCTGTCACTTTAAAATATGTTTTCACAATAATTCAAAGTACTTTATCTTAAAAATATATAGCTAAACTAATTTGCAGTATTCAGTGGTGTGACAACAGCTTATATGATATGCTGTATGATCTGTTGCATAATATTTAGTGAGTTTGGCAAAAGTTCATGTAGTTTGAACACTTCGTTTTTTGTCCTGGATGAAGGAGGAAGTGCTCAAAGAAACACTGGCTGCTCTTGTCCTGTTAAGAGTCGATATGTTGAGGCTGGCATGGTCTTCAAGTGAATCTGCCAACAGAGTAAAAACAACATTTAAACTGTGATAATGTGATCCCATTCAAAAAATGTAAAAAAAAAAAAAAAAAAGCAATTTCTATATTTCTATTTCTATATTTTAAGACAGAAGGATATTTAATTGTGCATGTTAGCATTTCATCCTCTCTCACCTCTCCGACTGCATTAGTCAAGATCTGGATGATCTTGTTGTGCGGCGTGGCGACCACGCTCTGCCCGTTGATTTCAATGATGCGGTGCCCGACACGGATGCCTCCTCTTTCCGCTATACCGCCTCGCATCAGACTGCAGATCTGAGGCGGAGAAAATAAAGGAGGAACATTTTAATTTCAGGACCAAAGGGATGCATCAAATGTGTTTTAAAGTTCTGGATTCAGACAGTAGATGGACTTAAGATTATTTTGTCAAAGTTTTGTCTGTTCCCAAGGTTTTTTAAGCTTTTAAATGACTTTTTATCATGATAATATTGACTGAGTGCATTGGTTCTATTGTTAAAACACTGATGGTAAATTGATGGTAATGAGTTCCTGACAGTTTGTGTTCAGGTAGAAAAGCATCTCATCATCAAAACTTAACATATTGGTGAGACAAACCTGATATTTAAGTCCTGTAGTGAAAGACTAAATATATGAATATCGACTTACGATGCCGTCCTCCACACTGAAGCCCAGCTGAAACTTGGGATCTGGTCTCCTGATAATCGCCATGGTGACCGGAGGGCAGTGGACAATGCTGAGCTTCACATACTTTTGGTTTTTCAAGTCCTGAGACAAAAACAAAACGTGAATATCAGCGACAAGATATGTCTACAGTATTTGTTTGATGCACTATCAGTGTTTGGTGGCTTTGAGACTTGTTTTCATTTAAGACTTTATACTCTGAACAGCTTAACAGAACCACTTTAATATACCTGACATAAAATATTAATCTCTTTGCAGAGTGAGAAAAACAGTATATGCTTCACATGGCAGTATTACTGTATGTATTACTGTTCAGGTGTTTATATTATTTGATATTTTGTCCACCACAGGTTAAATTATTTCAAATGCTTTTCCACTTTGACAGAAGGAAAACTCTAACAAATGCTTAAACATTTTAAATACTGAATAACAGAACCAAATATTATACATAATATAAACACCTTCAGTGAGTGAATACTGATACTGGCTTTAAAAACCAAATCAATACTAGTACACTCATACAGCATGGAAACACAGTGCCATCTAGTGCATCCTGAAGACACTACATCTGAAGAAAACAGGCTCATTGAACTGTGCAGTAAATGTTACTTTTAGGCAGTTTACAGATGATTATAGTGTTTTTCCGTCTTACCCGGATGATGTTCTGGCAGGTGGTGATGGGCAGACCCACCAGGCTTGTGCCGTTGACGGACATGATACGGTCGCCGATGCTGAGCTCGCCACAGCGTTCAGCAGGTCCTCCGTGAAGGAGGTTGGCCACCACCACAGTGGGCAGGATGGAGCCCCAGCCCGACTCCACCACCGCCAGCCCCAAAATATCTCCAGGAGCCTTCGTGATGGCTACCTAAACCACAGACACACAGCTGTCAACCAGTGACTTCACTACAATTGTCTACATTTGACATTATGAGAGGGATTCATTTGAACTTGTGGTTGTGTTTTGTAAAAGGTTTTTTTTTAAATATAAAAAACAGAAGAAATCTCATAGAAGACACAAACATAAAGCTGTAATATGCACATATAATAAGCTATGAACTCATTTGTACTGTTACATAAACCTTTAATCAGTTTAACTCCAATCTGTTAAATTAAAATCTTGTGTCTATCTTTATATTTAACATAGTTATTTGCACAAATGGTAATAAGTGCATGCTATGTTTATCCATTTCAGCTTATTGAGCATTTTTTTTGTAAATCTGCACATTTTTCTTGGCTCTCTAGTAGAAAAAATGTATAAATATTTCTTAAAATATATCAGTTTTTCTTGTATATACTGTTCTTGTTGGAAATATTTTGTCTCTTTCTTAGTCAAATCCACCGCTCACATGAAATACTATGTCTATGACGTTTGCTTCATTTAGAGAGTTAACTATGCTTTTCATTTGATTCAGGGGGAAGAACAATGGTTGTTATCCAACTGTTGAGCAGCATTTTCCGCTCAAAAGGGCCAGTGGGGCACTTTGGGTCTTTGTGGGCATTCGTGCTTACTTCAGTTGCACTCATATTTTTCTCTTCTTGTGTTATTTGGAGTGAAGAGAAGTTAAAGATGACCTTTTAGTGTATATCATTATGAACTTTAGCCCCCGCGGAAAAGTGGATTATGTTGCAGGAGTTGTATGAAAAGTTTTGATATTTTTTGTGAAACTGGATCATGACTGGAATACATTTTAACTGCCGTGAATCCAAGCTGATGTCCTCTGTGAGTAAGTCAAAAACACCCTTTTTAAAGCCACCTTTCAGGGGTGTGAGGAGAGACTGTTTGATACTTAAAAAGTAGATTTTGGTTGTATAAAACCAAATCATCCTCAGAACAGATGATGATGTTCCATAATGTATTTTTCAAGATGTTTTATACCTGTGTCTTTTTGAAAAACTGATTCTGTTCATATTCTAATATAAATATCTATTTTTTCTGTATTTAACAATTCTGCAAGTCTTCTCACACGTGTACTGTCATTTCTTTGTACTAGACCTCTTTTAAAAGGTCACCTTGTACAATAAACGACTATGAACAGGGATTGTGTGAATGATAAACTGCAGTTCTTTTTAAAACATGTAGCCACAATCACTCTGCTTACGTCTCGGAGGTTCTGAGTGTCAGAGAAGTGGGCCAGGTCTCCGTTGTAGAGCTCCTGACTTTCCAGGTAGTTGCTGTACTCGCCAGGCCTCAGATCGCTGGCCTTGATGCCGTTGGCCTGAAGGAACTGCTGGTAGGCCACTCCGAATGCCTGACCGATAGCCTGAGCTATGATCTGAGCCTGGATGGAGAGGAGAAAACATTGTAGTTACATGATTTTTTAAGAAGTTTTGAAATGTACACGGTAAGTTTCTTAAAAGGGTTTTTTCAAGAAATATTCTTCTTTAATCACAAACTGCTTTTAAATCCTAAAACTGAAGTATCAACAAAAAATGGAGAGTAGGAAAAGGTTCCCTGTTTTCCTCTATATGGTGCTCCATTATGTTACTTTCACCTTCCTAACACCAATAAAACTCCACACTAAATGAATTCAGTTAGGAAAAACTAGCAACAGAAGCAGTGGCCTCATGGCCTTCAGAATCCCGCAGCTAATTAGTTTTTAAAAGAAACTCTTCCTCCTCCTTTTCAGTGTTGCCAACTGTGGGAAACTGGGACGACGGCCAGACCATTTTTATATTCAGGAGAACTCACTGGCCGTCTAGAGGAAGGAAATCAGGCCACACTGAAGCTGAAACTGTTGTCTGGCAGAAAGCAGCACATTTAATCAGAGGCAAATGCAACATTGTGCGACACAAGAGAAACCATAATATTGCCTTAAACTGCTACCCAGTGTCATGAGTTATACAGATCAAGGCTCAAGACTACAGATGAATCTGATACTGTGAAGTTGTTGCCACTATGAAGCTCATGAAAGGAAACACTTTTTTAAAACCGTCTGACCTCAGTAGCTGCGGGAGTCCAGGGTTCAAAATATTAAATCTTGTCTAGACAGACTCCAATTTGTAGCAAATACTTAAGCTAAATTCATTTAACCCTCCTCCAGTATGTGAACATGGCAGAAGATCTAAGCGCTGCCACGTCTATCTGATCGCTAACTCACATCCTCAGAAGAGAAGACGTGGCAGATCATTAAGCACTTCTTCTGAGGCCCAGAGGAGGACGAGTCAGAGGACGGGTCGGCATCCTGCCCTTTACGTTTCCTTCGCGCCATCAAGACCACGATTTGGCCGATGTCTGCGATGTAAGAGATCATCTGCAGAGCATGATCCATCATGGCCTCCTGAGTGGAAACAAGACACGAGAGGGTTAATTATGCTGCGAACATTAAAGGCAGAAAAAAGGTTTGGTGTTCATGTCAACTTGCAGAGACTTGAAACTTGCCGTAATCCATTTAAATGAGTAATACCGCACCTTTATTTTTTTTAAATTTTTTGTTAATTACGTTCACCTGGTCCTGTATTTGCAAGCAGAGACTATTTCCAAACTTCCACTTACTGAGACATGCAAGGACAGTCAAATGTCAAACTGCCAGAGAGCAGCCATAATTTATATTGACAGAGAACTGAATTCAAAAGACAAACATGAACTTAATTAAGAAGACTGAATTTTTTGTGAGAGTGCAGAGAATCCTGCACAGTAAAACATTAAAATCACTCTGAGCAATTTGATTTTCCCTTCGGATGAAAGTTGTAGTTGATAGATGCTGATATGAGAAGGAGTGAAATCGATAGTAATAATGAACCCATGAGCACTGTGATTATCTTTATATCCATAAGTATGTTGCGGTGAGGAACAACCGGCCATGCAAAGGGGGAGCTGGCGGTAGATGACCCAGTTTCCCTCTCCTGCCAACTCAACCACACAGCGACGGAAACTCTGCTATTACTGCAACACTACAGCTGAGCTCTAATATTAAATCACCATCCAATTCTATATTAAGGATTCCTGCAGGGCAGCTCGGCACAAAGAAGAAAAACATAATGAGACAGTATGTAACAGTTCAGTGTTTTGGTTCAAGGAAAAATAAACACACACATACACACACAGTGGCAATTAGAGGCTAGAGTTACACTGTTAATCGAGGGAAAATTAATCATCAACTACTTTGATAATCAATTAATTGTTTTAGTGATATTTCAAGCAAAACTGCTGAATATTTACTGGTTCCAGCTTCTTAAATCTGAGGCTTTTATGCTTTCTTTTGGACTTTCATATATGATTGTATGACAATTTAAATATGTTACCATGGGCTGTTTGAAAATTTAAAGACATTTTTTCACTATTTTCTGACATTGTAAAGAGAAAATAACTGGCAGATTATTTGATAATGACGTCTAACCAAGGCAGAAGTTCCAACACAGACTGTATGTTAGTATTTTATAAGTCCTCCACTCAAATTATGATTTTACAACCACATTTTACTAACAGGTCACAGTCAAAGTGTATTTATTGTATGTATTTTTGGGTGAAGTAAGATGAGGTTGATACAGTTGAGAGCAAATCTAAAAGCGCTACAAAAAAAAGAAGCATATCTTAGTGAAGAGAAGTGGTCAAAATGAAAAGAGGTAAAGAAACTCAACACTACAGGGTAGTATGAGGTCACATGACTGTTTGTGAGTTGCTACCTGTGTGTCAGCAGTGAGCACTTTGATCCGCTGAGTGGAGATGAACAGATCCACCTCTGTCATTGGCTGCGACTCACCTTCTGGAGCCTAAAACAAACACAGTCACAATGACCAGAGCTGCACCTCTTATCAATATGGATCAATATCAATTATCAATATATATATTACTATACTGACATGAGAACATCAAAATATGACAGAAGGATTTTGATGACACAATTGGAGTAAAATACCAATGATTTTGGTGAATCTCATACTGAAGTTTACCTTTATGCGGTCCACAGCTTCCTGAGCCTGGGTCATACGGGCGTTCGTAGACGGGTTCTTCTCCGATTTGATCTGGGTGGAGCCCAGATACTTAGCACCAAATATCACTCCTTCTAACAGGTCTTCAGGGTCACACGGACCAGGCACTAAAAAGTACAGTAACACATGTTAACATATAAAATCACTCGACCGTTTTTTCTTTTTATTTATTGTCAGTGAAATTTTTAATATTAATCATTTTCCACTGATTTTGATTTCCACTGAGAAAATAAGCACATTGAAGTGACTTACCGTCTTTATATGATGGATGGTCATCAGAACGCTGCAAAAACAGAAATTAATCAATTGTCAAGTACAGAAATTTAAAAGATCAGTTATGATAATCAATCAATTTAGTCAGTTTAAACATCAAAAGAAGCTGCAACCTTTGCTTCACAAATACGAACACAAAGCAATCTTGGGTAGTAAAAACATTATTAGCTTGTGATGATCATTTGTCATAAATTTGAATGTTTTTTAGACTTAATAATGAATTGGTTTAAACAATAAAAGGCAAACTAAACTGAAAATAATCACTAGTTTCAGTCATAACAAAAAATAGAAATAGTCATTTGAAGCTTATAAAATTAGGGCCTAAAATTAATTCAAACATCTCTTATTATGTGTAACAGTTCATTCTTATTTTAGCTGATTATAATGATATTATCTCATCCTACCTGCTCGCTATCTGCAGCAGCTTCTTCCTCCGGAGGCTCTTCCCCCAGCTTCATCCACACCGGCTCAGGATACTCATCGTCAGGCAGAGAGTTGAGGGAGTCCTCCCTGTTCCGCTGCTGCTGCTGCCGACCGTTCCCATAATGCCCCCAGAACCTCTGAGCGTCCTCCTGGTTGTAGGAAACTGACACGACAGCGTCTACCTCCCCTCTGTGGGGCAGGCAGGTGGGACGGGGTGGAGAGGTGATTTCTGTGCACTGCAGCAGTCCCAGCAGGTCTCGCTGGTGGCTTTCAGAGAACAACAACCCCGTGGTTTCAGAGCTGTCGTCCACTAACAGGGAGGGTGAACATGCCTGCATGTCGGACAGGCTGGAGTACTGATGCTGGGAAAGGCATGGTGGCGTCCTGCAGCTGGGATGAGGCTCTTCCCCCATCAGCTGGAGCTGGCTGAGCAGGGTGTGGATGCGGGTGTGGTCTTCATCACCCGATCTCCTGTTAGCAATCTCCTCTTCACTAAGTATATTCTCCCTACATGTCATCTCCTCCTGGTATTCCCTCCTTCCCTCCAAGTCCTCAACACTCTCTCCTTCCTGTTCCTTAACTGCTTCATCCTGTTCCTCCACTTCCACCTCAGGATCCTGGACCAGCTCTGTGCTACTTCCCACAAGCTCCTGCTGGTTCATGTCGAGTGCAGCCACAGTGGCATTCCCGTCCAACGATACTAACACCTGCTCACCTGGACTCGCCTTGTCCAGATCGTCAACGGCGGGGAGGAAGCCGGGGTCGTCTAGATCGTCTGCTGAGCCCACTTCACTGGAGGAATCAGACTTCCAGTCTAGCGGAGGAGGCTCAATCGGGTTGTAAGAGTCCAGATCCTGCACCACCGAACCCGCCACCGTCCGCCTATTGACCTCGACAACCCCGGAGGCCTCATCAAGAGAGACGGAGGCGGAGCTCTGGGTGTCTGAGGGTGCAGGAGCTGACTGATCAGTAGAGCTCAAGTCCATTTTGTAAGAAAGCCTGTCAGAGGAAAACTGGCATTACTGTGTTGATTCCTGGCTGAAGTCACAATGCAGGAGACTTTCATTTAAGGCCATCAGGAATTTGGTTCACTAGGTTTCCAACTATCTAAATAGCACTGAAATAAAGCATAAAAAAGTCATACTAATGTAAAAAGAACTGTCAGTTTAACTGAAGGCTGTTTTATGTCATGTGTTCATTACTGGTACGACACAGCTGCATCAGTTAAGTCAGTACTATGTGAAGTAAATAGAGCCTCTTGTCCTCATGGACCCATGACCATCAAGATAGAAGTAGCAGCCTGAAGCTCACTGACAACACATGTTTGATGGGTAACCATCATAAACATCCCGATATAACACTTATTTTATCTATGAAAGCGATTTCTGATACAAGTCATTGGATTTCCAGTACATGTATATAAATGTAATCTACATATAGTTGACAAGAGGCGAACCAGGTGGCTTTGATAACGCTGTGCATAAGACAGAGCACACTAAACTTCATTCAAAAGTCTGCAGTTTTACCTTTACAACCATCCCAGACTGACAAACTCTCAGAACATCTTCAAAATTTCTACCCAATTTACTGAAATAACTTATTTTGTCTCTGATCTTCCGTTTTTCAGGATATAAGTTAAATTATCCACCAGGCAGTACAGTATTTTCAGTAAATGTCAGTGTTGATACTGGTTCACAACGATTTTTAGGATGCACTAATATTCAAGATCCGGGATTTCTTTATTTTCATTTCTCATTAACAGTTAGTTTAACACATTGAAATGAAAGTCCCGTTTCTCTCAGACCGAAAACACTTGCAAAATAAACGATTTAAACAAACGTAACTACAGACAAGTACATAAAAGTATTTATGTAACAATACATAAGAAAAGATTAATCGTGATAACCAATTATTTGATATACAGCTGACAGATGAGCACATAGTTTGTAGTATATCAGTAAAAAGGTGCATCTTTACTACATGCTGTGAAGATATCAGGGAGGTTAAACTGACAAAATATTGATTAAAACTGAAATTAACATAAAACTCTTGTTATAACTAAAACAGAAAGTAGCGGGACTAATTTTACAGGGCTGTCAGAGCATGAAAACTAACTATAATCCTCCTAAAAACTCAAACTTTACACACTGCGAGGCAAAAACAGCTGAGCTGCTAATTGAAGTTAGCTGTCCAAGTAGCCTAAAGCTAACTAGCAAGCTAGTTAAAAAAAACAACCCCCTGAGAGCAGCTCATTGATAAAACATGTATTTGTGTATTAAAAACGGTGGTTAAAGTGAAAAGAGGAACTCTTACCTGATATTTTAGGCCTTTTTCGCTTTCTTTGTGCCTGCACAGAGACTCCTGTTGGTGCCACGACAGATAAATTGACGTGGTTCGGGATTTGAGTCTTTTCCAAAACTTTGGCTTGATTTTATTCGTCATACTAACAGCCACGGCACCGTTAAATGTTATGTAATTTCACATAATCCCAGGGTCAAAAGAGTTGCTGTGTAAAACAGAGTTTTCTTGTTGTTCCTCCTGAAGTCGAGACTCGACAGATTTTATTTATTCGCTGACTCTATACTTGCGCTGCGTTCAAGTGCTCCTGTATCTTTCCAATGGTCACCTTCCTCCTTTTCTGACACTATATGGACTTCTCAACTTCTGTGTAACCCTTACATATATACTGTGAATACATTTATAACACTTGTAGCACAAAAACACCTTGTACTAAATAATTACTTGTATCAATTTAATAATTTAAAACTTAGTCATCCAATGTATGATATACTTTATCCATCATTCTGATGTGATATCATTTGAATTATTGATGAAGTAAAGAGCAGGTTGTCCACCCTTCTGCTGTAGCAGACTACAGAAAGGCGCTTCTGACAAGCAATTTGCCTTTTTCAATCTCTTAGAGATGTATTATTTGGTTCTCTTCACAATTCCTACGTGCCCGTTAGTCAGTGAACGCAACGGTTGCTCGGTGCCCAGACGTCACCGTTGAAGCGTCCAGTCCCGCTCAATCAAACATCGATACAAGTGATCAGAGAACGAAAAGACAAACAATTTATTTAAAAAGTTCATTATTTTACATAATCAAATATTACTCAAGTAGCTTCAGTGTCAGTTGACTAGATACAAAAAGTGTTTCCAGACAAAACCTAACCGGTGTTGTCTAATTACTTTGCACTATAGTTTTCTTCTTGATTTTTTTAAATGCAAATCATATTTCTGCAGCTAATTTCTACGTTATCACAACTACAGCAGCCTGAGAAACTGGTCATTGTAGTGTAACTAGAGGACATTACATGCTTTAAACAAAGACCGAGTAGGACTTTAACACAGTCACAGAAATATCTTTTTCACTTGAACTGCAGCAACCAACTCGTAAAAATCACAAAGATGTAATAATTAATTCACAGGTTTCATTGCATATGAATAAATGTAAGCTTTTCAAAAGACAGGTGCATGGAGTGCGTTTCTAAGGCAACAACTTACCAGGCAAGCATCCACACTGTCGTTTAAATTATCTTGGATTCACCTCACATCTTTAATTTCTAAACACAATCATTCTATTCATTATTTTAGCTAATTGTCTAATGACCCTCTAGGGCACTTAAACCTCCTGATACACATATTGGCTGTTGCACGAATCAACTTGTGACCTGAGAGGAGCGGCATGAAGTCATGGACGACTTTGCATGTTGCAAAACAACTGAGGAGATGTGTATTCCTCCAGGAAAAGACCTGTTGTCCCAGGCAAATATTTGGACATTTGGTTGCACTGAAACAGTCTCAGACAACAAAAAGTAGGAGGTATTACCTGCCTAATACTTTCTGACAATCTATACACTGTAGTAATAAGCTGTTCAAATACTTTAAACTATAAATAACGACACATAAATGCTGAATCCATTTCAACATTTGTTTGATTGTGTTGCTACAACAGTTAACTGAGAAATGTGAGGGCTAAATGAACGAACATCTAACTGATTGATCTCATTGTCAAATCACATCTTCCACTGTGTAACTGACTAAAATCTCCAAATATACCTAAAAAATCCAGTGAAATTAAAGGTGTTTTGCTTCTTTTTCAACAGGTCACAACTGAAGAAAACTCTTTGATGATACTCACTAATTACAATTTAATTACAAGTCTAGATGATGTTGATTTAATATATTTTTTGGACATTTTACTTGCTAGACAACTGCAATGAATCTGACTATCTGACCATATGAAAGACCAGCTCGACATCCTTTCACTCAGCCTTTTCCACAGATACACGTCTTTCCTGCAGTGCTGATAAAACATCCCTCACTGTGAGGTGAAGACTAGGCACTGTCAGATTGGTCACTGTCGCCAGCGTTCATCTGGATCAAACCAATCAGAGACGAGATGGTGCCCATCAGTCCGACCAGCCAACTGGGGAATCGTCCTGCCCACAGGAAGCCGGGCGGCATCCAGTGAATGGCGTTACTGAGGTCAGCCATGCTGCTGAGGACAGACAGAATCTCTCCTTGCATCTGCCTGCGGAGCTGAGAGCGACTGTAGGGAAAGAAAAAACATAAAGTTAATCATGACGTGGTTTCAGACAGAAAGATTTAGAAGTCCGTCCTATATTATTGCAAAAGAGATCAAATATTTGAAAGACCACCTGCTGCCGGCTCCGTCTCTCTCACATCTCTTCAGCTTCTTCTTCAGCAGCAGCAGAACTCGGAGCGACCTGTAGAACAAAGGACTCACATGACTCAGACTGAAGGTGTTTCATGCTCCATATTCAGCAGGAAGAGGAAGAGACTAGCTAATATTAAAGGTTACCAAGTGCTTCACTTCAGGCTTGAAAGCAAGTGTTAGTTACTCTAGGTTTGAACATGATCTTCACTTTGCAAGTAGGGATTTAAAATATTAACAGAGCCAGGACACCTTTCAACACAGTATACTAATAAAAACGTCTTTTAAATAAGAAAAAATACACAAACTTTAATAAATATAGAAGACAAACTTAATATATATATATTTTTTACAATACAGTACATTACCGTTTGACTCACTTCATTAACTATAGTCTTTAATTTTTTTTATGGAATCACACTTTTGAACCATCAATAGCCTATAGGCAAACACAAAAACAAACACACACACACACACACACGCATATAAACAAAGGATAGTATTCATGTGTAAATCTATAATGGTAGACAGAAACATCCCACTTAAATTGCTGCATTATGATGCATTAACCCTAAAACCAAACTACTATTTTGACCCTTTAAACAACATAAATAATGACATTACTGAACATAATTTCAGTCTTTACTGTAAAGAGCACTGTCTTTTACTGTACTGTCTTGTTTTTGATCCATTCTGGTGTCTTTTTAGCATAATTACCTGTAAATAAAAAAGATTAAATTATTGTGTTATTTACAACGTAGAGGCAAGGCATTTTTTTTCAGCCCAGAGTAGTGTCTGCAGGCAGCATAAACACCAATAACGTGCAACCAAACATTAGGCATGAGATGTGAAACCCAGGGCAAAAAACCCTTTGCACTAATCTAAAGCTGTATTCCTGTAACACACAGTAATAAATGAAGATGACTCAAATGAGAATATTAACATTTTGATCATATCAGAGCTCCTCCGGTGTGGATTTTGGTGGGTGAACAGTTAGATGATGATGTTTCGAGTTACTTTAGTAAATGAATAAAATTGAAACTGAAAAAGTGAAATAGGACAGTGTAAATTACGCCCTTGCCTTGAAGTAATATTTGTAATTTCTGGGACTCTGTACATTTCTGATAAGCTTCTTGTGATGATGTGAAATCTGTGGAAAGACGACCTCACCTGAGTATTCCCAGCAGCAGCGACGTTCCCCACAGCATCGTGCTAAACAGCCACCATTTATCAGACTTCAGTTTGATGAGCTCGACGTCCGCAGCCCAGGCAATGTGTTCGCAGGGGTAGTAGAGCTGGTCGGCCACGTTGGTCAGTACCGATATCCAGCGCACGGCTGCGTCCTCTTCCTTTAGAAGACATGCAGCACAAGTTAATCCTGCATTTTACTGTGTTTATTTATTACAAACATGTTCAACTGTAGCTGTCAATCAATTTTCATATGATAATATTCACAAATGATGCCTCACAGATGACAAAATTAAAGGGCATTTTTCTGCCCACATTCTAAGATGAATTAGTATATATATGGCTGTACATACTTGTCATTTTAACTGATAACTATTATTTTACTAGTCTTAACTCATTAACAACATATCCCATGTAGAGCTGTGGTGATTAATCAATCGACAGAAAATTAATCAGCAACTACTCAGTGTACCCTTTAAGTAATTTTTTAAGCAAAAATGAAAAAAAAAAAACCCCAAAACTTCCAGTTTCTAAAATGGGAGGACTTAATATTCCTTCTGTGTCATACATGATAAGTGAACTGAATATCTTCTGGTTTTGGACTGTTGATCAAACAAAACAAGACATTTGAAGACGTGATCTTGGGCTGGGTGGAATTATAATTCAGTTATAATCCACCACCACTCATCCAACATTTTATAGACAACATGATTAATTGATTAATTGAGAAAATAGCATGCAGTAGACCCGAGTAATTAATCAAAAAGTAACCAAAACAGACAATGTGACTATCTAATTGGCCTAACTGTAGTCATATTGATGTGTTTGATAAGTCAGGAGGCTGTGGCAGTTTGTTTCAGACATAGCAATCTGTTTCACAAGCGTTTGTTAAAATAATGTCACTCAAACCTATCTATATTAATTATTATGCATGTTCTGTTTTGAATATGGCGAATTAAAATGACTATCCAGATATTTCTGTTTACTTTTCAGAACAGATAACTAATAAGACCTCCACTGTGAGAGCAGAGAATCTTGTGCACAGATGTATTTAATATGATATTGTTTGAGTAACCGAGGTAAATGTGGTAATTCATTGTTGCAGATGATTGATTTTAAGTAATATCGCCCAGCCCTAGTTAGCAGATTAATTGATAGTGAAAATCATTGTTCGTTGCTTAATCCCAGGGGGAGAAAAGTGATTAGAGAGGAGTCGTGTGGCTCACCTCGGCTCCAAACCCGTAGCTTTGAGAGTAAGCCAGCATGGACAGATCATCAAACAGCCTCAGCACCGTCCTGCAGTGGCTGAGCTGAGCAGAAAACAGCAGCAGACTTTTCCCGAGCTGGCGGGACGAAACATCTGCTTCTGCCTTACGGGAAAGAACTCCTCCGACCAGCTGGGAGCCATAACACACCGTCCTGATCTGCAAGGACAAACAAGAGAGAGAAAACTCTGAGTAGGAGACAGGAGAGTTATAAGAAGATATTATAACATGTTTTATACCCTTTTTTTGTTTGTATTGTTTTTCTATTTGGGATTGACATACATATCTTTATCCTTTCTGTGGTTGTTGCACTGCTGTAGGCTTGAAGGAACAGCATTTCAGTTTTTTTGAGTATGCAACAACACATGAAAATGACTAAATGACTAAATCCTGAAATCTGTATGATGTTTATTTTGAATTCTCTTGACATGACAGTAAAATGATTCTCAAAACATGACATTTAAGGACATGTGAGGACATCACTTTGTGCTTTTGGAAACAGTGATGAACATTTTTCACCATTTTCTGACATTTTATAGACCAAACAACTAACTGACTAATCGAGGAAATAATCGACAGATTAATCGATAATGAAAATAATCTTAAATTGCAGCCCTAATTTACATAACACTCATCTATAATACCCTAACAGACAGTTGTGTGTTTATTTACAGCCTTCATCATCAGCCGCATACTCACAACTTTATCTCTTCCTCTGTAGGACTCTAGCAGCCGGACCAGAGACTCCAGAGACTGCTGCATGTCTGCAGCTCTCAAGCACGCACAGAGCTGTAAAATAAATAAAAACTGATCTGTGAAGCTCTGTGACGAGCCTTATTCCTGCTCGACATGCTCAGGTTGTAGTTTTATTGAGCAATACTGCATATTTCCTCTGATCAGGACTTTGAACAGGAAGTTTCGAGTCGATCGAGCTTCTTCTTCTTGAGTTGTTTTGGTAGACGCCACGCAGCGATGACGCAATGACGCCCTCCTCAGTCTGGGCTTTAATAAAAACTTTATTAACAACACAGTAATACACACATACAGTACAGTACAATAAGAACAAACACAATATAAATAACAGTACAGGGAGTGTTGGAGAGAAACTAAACTAAACTAAACACAAAAACAGAAATAAAAGCAGAAATAAAATTGTACAACGTAAAAAAAAAAAACAACATTAAAAATGAAGAGAGGAAAATAAATAAGTACAACTTTAAAAAAGTGAATAAGCAATACGGCAAACCACCTGGCAATGTTGTCCACAATGTTTCTCGAGAGATGAGATATCTTTAAAGCTTTTTTTTTTTTGTATGTTTGTTTTAGATACTTTACAGACAGAATCATAGAGAATGACTGGAGTTCAACATGAAACAATTATTTGTTGGGAAGAAACTGAAAAAATCTGGTGAATTTGATGTTAGCCCAAAAGACACAGCAATTTTATCAGGTTAAACTTTACATTCAAAAATAATTTTGGCCTTAATGTCTGATAATTTCTGATTCAACAATGCTTCTTCTTATTTGGATTTAGATCAGACTAGATGCTGCAATAGTGAATTGCTGCCATCTACTGTTTGTTATTGATATTCCTTTTTACAGTTATTTATATTTTGTTCTGTAGTCCAATACTGTACAGATGTTCCAGCAGTTTCTTCATTTTAGTCCAGTTATCCAGGTTGAGTAAAGCTCACAGAGTAAAAACAGTTTCTCCAGCCACTCCCAGGTCTCTGAACAGCTTCCTCCTTTGAAGTGAGTAATTCTTGCACTGGATGAGGATGTATTTTACTGTCTCTGATCTTCCACACTCACATTTGTCATCCCGGTGTTTCCCAGTCAGAGCCTGTCCACACCTAAGCCCACAATGCCCAAGACTCAACTTGGCTTTTTCCACAGTTTTTCCACTGTTTTGCACAGTAAGACCTCCCCTTCTTGTGTTTTTCCCATGTATTCTGCCAGATTTCTTTTTCCAACATTTTTTGTTGACAATCTACAATACACTACGGATCAAACGTTTTAGAACACTTCCATTTTCCATTTTCATTTACTTTTATATAGTTTTTTATATAGAATGTTCTCAGAAATCAAAGTATAGCACAAATGAACCTTGTTCTTTTCCTCTAATGCTGTGATGACAGCCTGGAGGTTTGTTTTGGGTCATTATCTTGCTATAGTATGAACCCCAGACTAACTAGGTACAGTGGTGGAAAGTAACTAAGTACATTTACTCAAGCACTGTGCTTAAGTACAGCTTTATATTTCCACTCCACTACATTTCAGAGGGAAATATTGTACTTTCAACTCCACTACATGTATTTCATAGCTTTAGTTACTTTTCAGATGAAGATTTGACACAATGGATAATATAACAAACTTTTAAAATACAACACATATACGCAAATACAACCTTTTTCTCTTTTGATGTCTTACAAAAAGCAGTGTGTAGTCAGGGTCACATTTCAGATGTCTATGAGTTGTTAACAGCTTCATCAAACAGTGATTTCCCTCTAAACTCCTCACATGGTTTCATTTCAATAACTGTTCAAATGTTCCAATATTTCACCAAAAATCAGATTAGAGAAAAACTGAAAACAGATCTGTGTATCAGAACTTTGTCTCTCTCATTAATCATCTCGCGACCCCTCAGATTTACCTGGTGACCCTTTGGAGGGGTCCAACTCCTTGGTTGGGAACCTCTGGACTAAATATGCTAACTGTATATCAAGTAGCTCAAACTAGCTCCACCTCCAGCAGCTACAACAGTAACATGCTGCTCTAACACTGATGTTTCAGTATTAATAATCTAGTGATGTCATATATAATAATATATCAGTCAGAGGGATGAAGTAGGCTACATTTTACTTAAGTAGGATTTTTCAAGCAGGATTTTAAGTGAGTATTTTTTACACTGCTGTATCACTACTCAAGTAATTGAATACTTCTTCCACCACTGACTAGAGATAGACCAGAGGGTGTTGCATGGCTGTATGTTAGTCCCTCTATGAAAGTTGATGAATCTGGATCCAGCAAAAGAGCTTCAGACTGTCACACTTCCTCCATCAAGCTTTTATACAGTAAGCAGGTTTGTAACTAATCAACAAAACTTGGGACACTGAGAAATTATTTGCATCAATTTTCAAGGCTCAATTTACTTCTTGCTGCAGAAAAGCTGCAAGTTGTTAACCTATTACTGGATCCCTGAAAAAGACCTTTATTATGACTCCGAAATATACATTATTCTTCAGCATTTGGTAATCTAAGGGGTTTTTTGTTTCTAAATTTTTTTAACCACTGGTAGTTTACCTTTAACTACTTACTTTTCAATAACAACTGGTTTTTGAGTCACATAGATAGTCTAATAATTGTAAAGTGCATTCTATAGTTCTTGAGTTCTTTTCTTGATTTGTTTATTGATAGTTCAGTTCAGTTCACAGATGTTTCTTATGCTTCTTGGAAATATTCTGATTCAGTTTTTCCCCCCAAAGTATTGCTGTTGTACACAGTTCATTTCTCTGTTACTGACCATGTGCTTCTTGGATTTGCTCCTATTTCGATATTGTTTCATCATCTGCAAATACAAAGAGTGCATACTCTCTTTCTATACTGATCACTTCCCTGAGGTGAGATTTTTTAACTATTTTTCTGAATACGCTGTTTTCCACAGAGACTTCTTAAGATAATTCAGGGCTTTTATTCAAACTGAGACATAGATATCAATCAAAAAGTTATTTTATTTGTTTTAAATTATCTAAAAAGTCGAGCAATAAACAAAGCTACATAATAGTGTGTTCATTTTCTATACAAGCAGTTTGACAAACAGTGTAATGGTGATATGTCTGATATTCTCAGCACAAGGCACATGTGTGAGTGTCCAGACTGATCCCTGTTTTCACTCTATGTTCTGTTTTTGTTACTCAGTTTTATTTAGTTTTTTTTTTTTTAAATATAGTTTAAGTTTTACATAGGAATAAGTTTGTTTGTTTATTTTCTGTTCTGTAACAGGCAGCCTGACTGTGAGTCCTGCGTAACTGAACACAACTGGTGCCATTACATAAGGCAAAATGTGTCTTCTCTTCTCAGTTTTATACAGTTATATAGTTTGATATAGCTTTAGTTTGAACATTTTATATAGTTTGTTTCTTTCTTTCTTACTGTGTGAGTTTGTGTGTGTTTAGTTTGACATGTTTTAATAATCAGTGTGCATAGAGTCGTTGTCATAGACATCTGAAAGAAGAAAGAAATAAAAACAGATGAGAAGATACATACATTAAAAAGTTACATATTAACTGCCATGAGTGAATATTTCAATTTAAACAGGAAATTACATTAAGATCTAAAACAAAACTCACCGCCGGCATAATCAACATCATCATAGATGTCTCCTTCCCTGTGAATGAAGATTGATGTTAAACCGACGGCAGAAAGTTTTTAAATTGACATTTCTGTTTAAGATCTAGATCCAAAACTTGTTAACATGATATGATATGACGTGAAGAATGAGAAAAGTATTTATGTAAACAAAGATAAAAATGTATACTATATGTTTAGATTTGTAAAAATGGATGCATATATAGAGTATGTCTATGTATCCATTTCTACTTAAATAAACGATATATACTGCATATGTGTCTGTAATGTATATATGTATTTATGTATGTCTAGATTCATACATGATGATCTATTTATTTTGTTTTGTCACTTAACAACTCTTTTCAACCATACCGTCAAAAACAACAACAACAATCATTTATAAGAATAATAATAAGATGAAAGTCAAAGTCAAAGCTGAGCTGTTACCACAACAATAAAGATTATTTACAAAAAGATATTTCATAATTTACTCACAGTATTAAAAACACATGAAAATAACACTAAAACTGGCAGCGTCAAATATGAGCTGAGGAGGATTCACTTACATTGGAAGAAGAAGAGATCTGGACACATAACCATCTGTGAAGAATCAGAGAAAACATGTTTTTAAAACAGTCACTTTGAATTTGTGAAATACAGCTCTTACTGCATTTATTATATTGTCATCTGTATTTTATTTATTGCAATATTTATTTCATAACCATCTGACAAACACTAATTATTTAACAGTATATTTCCCACAGTATGGTGCTGTGCCACCAGCAGGAACCAATCACGCAGAGGTTGTGTGTCAGCTATAAAATACAAGCAATACACATTTGCTTTCGAACTTTATGACTGTAGTTTTGTTTTTAGTTATTATCATTATTATTATTAACAATCTACTACCATCCAAGTCACATAAAAACAAAAGAAGAACTACTGGGATCTGACAGTAATAAAAATCAAAACAAAAAACTAGTAAAAAAACAAAAGGGTAAGAAAATGGCAACTTTCAGTTTCTCAAAAGTCAAAAAGAAATAAATCAATGTATCAAGAAAATAGTCAGCAGATTAATCAACAATGAAAATAATTGTTTGTTGTCGTTCTAGTTTCCATCTCTATTACGTGTGACACACTGTTCATTCATTGTGTTATTACAGGTGTTGTTGCAAAGCTTCCCGTGTACGGGTTTTTTATCACGTAGCCATGATGATAAAGAGTTATGTGAAGGATAAGAACTTCCCTCTTTGCACAAAGTGCGGCAGCACACACTATATTGTTTCAGCAAACGAGTCATTTAGTAAATCCGACAGTTTTGCTCGCTTACACTCTGAGAGGACATGTGTCTCTCAGATCACCTCAGGTAACCTCTCAGATTACCTCAGGTAACCTTTACACATGCCATCAACTCTTATTTATCCTTATTTATTTCTAAAGCCAGTCACCTCGACCAACTGCTCATATGTCAGTGCAGATTAAAACAACATATGACCACAGAAGGATTTGTTGTGTTTACGTACATTTTCCAAACCGGTTGCGGCACAGAGCTTTCTTGCTGCTGGTGAGCTGGATGACGTCCAGGACCTCTCCATGAGTCACAGACAGATCCTTCCCTCCTGGCTTCTTTATGATGCTGTTAGGATCCACCATCATGGTGTGCAGCACACTGAGAGGCCCGTCATACTGAGAAACAAGAGTCATAGTTTTAGTTTTTCATTATTTAACCAACATTTTTATATTTTCACTGCCTTGATCAAGTACATTCAAATGGGACAAAGAGGTGTGATGGGTGTGATGTTGATACAAGTTAGTACTGACTGTTGCAAGGATCAGAAATATGACTTTTTTGATTGGATTAAAAGATCAAGACATTGGACCTTTGAAGAATATTATACCTACTCTTGTGAAAGCAAAATTCTGCGTCATGTTTGATTACAATTATTAACACAAAGAAATCAAAGTATAGATCATCATTGGTCGACTTGACCAGTGATCAAATTTCAACGAATTTGTTGTGTTCAGGTGGTTTTTAAATTTTCACCCATTGGGTGCGAGCCTTACACTAACTAACAAATTCATCCTCCATAGCACACACTGTATCTCAGAAACTGTTAATTAGATGAGGAAACTTGAGTTTTTAATGAGGCCACTATAACATATTGTATTGTGTGGATATGATGCATTTCATCATTGTGGATTATATGTGAGGTTCCTCAAGGATCCACCCTTGAAAAAATAATTCAGAAAAACATTTCCTTTCACTGCTATGCTGATGACACTCTGCTTTACCTACCATTAAAACCAAATAACCTGATGTGAAAGCATGAAAAATACTTACCTTAAACTTTTTTTTTAGTTCCTTTTCCACTTTGGGATCTATGCTGAAAACAAAGACGATTTACAGATTGAGACTGAGGACAACAATATTTTTTGTTTTTCTTTTCTAATTCTGTTCTTATACTCAACATAAAGATTTTATACTACTTTGACAATGCAGCTACATGTAGCTGTCAGTATCTCATCAATTATCTCCTGTTTTTCAGTGAACTAGATCTTGATAGATACCTGATTTCAGGTGGAGGCGGGGGGAAATCCTCAGTTAATGGTTGAACGTCATCGTAGTCATCTGAGGAGAGTACCGAAAAATAATTGTAAAAACTACAAATGTCTTATCATCTTGAAAAAAGGTGAAATACTCAAAACAAATAATCTCAAATAGTAAAATGTTTTAAAAAATCTTAGTGTTTAATGATATTAAGATACAAATTTCCAGTAAAATATGACAGTTGTTTTAAAGGACTTATTATCTTTGGTAGGTTTGTTGTAGTAATAGTGATGTATTTTCAGTATAACATGTATTAAAAGTATTTTCTGTTCTTTAGGATAAATAAAGAGTTATGGATATGTTGTTTTTTGTCCGGTAAATAAATGCGGCAGTGATGTTCATGTGTGCTGTATTATCACTTACCGTCATCCTGAAGCATGCTGCAGAGAAGATGAAAAACACAAACAGCAAGTTAGTTGGAACAAACGTGGGTGCAACTGAGAAAGCAATGCAACTATACAATTGTTGACTGCGCATGACCTTAAAACCTTTGGAAAAAGTTTACAGAATAGCAATATCATATGTTAGGAGAAGACAGATGTTTCTCACAACATAGTACAACAATTTTTTAAAGCATTTTGTTACAGTAGGGTGAACAGGATCTACTGCACCTGTCTCTGTTATTGGACTCCATATTTAACATGTGAGGGGGGTCTGGAGGTGGGGGAGGTAATGTTGATGTGTCTACTTTTCTTGACTGGAGTACTTTGCGCTTCACTGCCTCATAGTCAATGTCCACACATGTGTTACTGATGTATCCATCTGCAACGTAACACAAAGACAAGATGACGATCTCATTACTTTCCAAAACCTTTTATTCTCAGTGGATATAATGCTGCTCTGCTTTGCTTTGTGGCATTCTTTGTCTCCACTTTCATTCCGTTATGGTCTTACATAGGACATTTTGTCCTCTATAATTGCTTTCTATATTTTATATTAATTACTAGATAGGTTAAGGAACCAAGTTTGCCATTGAGCAGTTGAAAGAGACACTGTCAGCAGGCCTCTTTGGTTTCACAGACAGAGTTGAGTGTCATCTGCATAACATGACATATCATATTTTTACACGTTGTAAAGTAAGAAACCACAGTCCTTTGAAGAAATGTGCGTACTAAATTGGTCCTCATAAGAACAATAGGCATACACACACGCACAAACTGCTTTCCAAAGCACTATGCTATACCATACTAACATGCCCCTCATTTATCATTTATAAGCACAAGTTAATGAATGGTTTATAATACACTATATTGTAGCTATAAACAGATACAACACTTAAAATGTCCTGATATCTGCCTATAACTACAATATAGCTTGTTATAAACATTTATTAACTATTTATATACTGCTTATGAATGCTAAATAGAAAGACATAAAGTTGAGTGTTGTTGGATATTTACAGAAAACTGGACTACACAGCACTTCCAGTCTGGAATCCATAAACTTGCTAGCCATCTTTAAATAATATCAAGCACACAGTGGAGACACAGAGCAGACTACCATCATAGCAACAACTAGCTTTACAGCTTTTTACATTATGTCAGCACAGACTTCACTGCCTAACTCTGTGATTTGGGCTCAGATAGGATGGTTTCCTACACTTGATTTGCAGTGAGATTTAAAATGAGACTCACATTTTCCATTCAGCGAGCGAGCCAGCCATCTGCCTCCGGGGTTATTGTTCACTCGCATGATCTCCACGCTGTCACCTTGTTGCACACTAAGGTCCAGTTTTCCTCCCCCGTACCAGTCGTGCCGGACTCTTGCTGTATGGATAACCTCCAACTCCCCTTGTATCTACAAATGGGCAGAGAGGAAAGATGTGAAAGTTGACAAATATGAATGAGATTTGGATTAGGATGAGGTGGATAGAAACAAAGAGCCTCGGTGTTTCAGGATGCACATAAGCTAAATGATCCATCTGAATGTCAAAGAAGGAATATAAAATTCATTTAAAAATGATTTTTTAATTAATTCATGTTAATGTCATTGAGGATGTAGTAGGGGTTGTACCTGAAAGTTTTTCTCTCTTTTTTGACGCTCCAGCTGCTCTTTCCTTTCCTGCTCCTGTTGTTTCTTTGCTTCTTTTTTGTTTTTCTTTTCAGCATTACCCAGGTTGACTTCTATTTGGTCCCTATAAATGCACAATCAATATGAAAAATGATTTTTCACCTTTTTGGACAATTCCATCACAACGTACACCTCCTACATGGAAAATATTCTCATCAATTTCAGTTCTGGGGAAAAAAAAAGTATCTTTACTGGCACATAAAAATTCACCCGATCATTGAAAAACAATGATCGGACTGAATTCATTCACACACTGAGAATTTCACAGTTAATAGCGGAAGTATCCAACAAACGTCTTCCACTTTCACTGTTTCAGTGTGTTCCAATTATGCTGGCATGTTAACAGTTCATCCCTTCGTTTTGTGTTGCACATTGCACATTTAGGCTGAACACACACTCCATTAAAATGTTGTTAGTTGTGACTGTTGGAGCACCACTTCAGTTTATGATCATATGAAGAAATAACACCTTCAGAGGCGTGCTGCTCTGACAGTGCTTCTCACAATAATAGCTACCACAGCCGTGGTAGCAGCAGATGCAAAAATAACTGTAGCAGTACCAGAAATAATAGAAACACTTTCATACTTCATGTTCCTGCAGCTGCAGACACACTCTACTTTAGGCCAGTAGAGTAGTTGTGAAATTCACACACAACAATTTAATTCAATTGTAAAAACAGAAAATTTATACTCACTCGTCAATAAACTCATACACGTCATCGATGTCCTATAAGAGAAAGGATTTATTTAAACTTTTAAAGAACAAAGAAAAACGGGCATATACAAAGATTTTTAGATTAAAGGGCAGTGACACCTGCTGTCTTTTTTATGCTCGTCATTGTGTATGAACATGTGCACTTCCCAAAGCTAGAAATCAAACAAATCGCTGTGTTTCATTAACAATGAATGAAGTTTATTTGCCATTCGTCACAGCAAAATAAAGTTGATATTTCAGCAGGTGTAAGTTGTTATTTAAACTCAATTTTATCTTTAGATTGTAGTTTTAGGAAAGTGCTCTCAAGGAGGAGCCACCTGGTTTTGAATTCTCAAAATGGCATTTTTATTTACAGTAAGTTTAGTTTAATTTTTCTGTCCTTACCTCGTCTATACACTGAGAACTGTTGTCACTCCAGGACTCTGCAAAATCACACAATAAAAAAAGAGATGAAAGGAACTCTTACCTTTTAAAAAGAGGCAGATTTTCATACATAAATGCTTTATTATCAAAACAATATGAGAAGAATATGGAGCCTATAAAATATGATCAGAGTCATTGGTTGATAAGGTATTAAAACAGTTTTTCTGTTTACCGTTCTTCTCAAAGCTTGCAATGTCATCATAGGTGTCCTGGTTATCATCAATGTCCCTGTAGTAAATACATAAACAAACACTGTTTGTTTGCTCCCTATTCAGCAATAACTTGTAAAAGTTAGAACTTGTAGAAGAACGAAAGAAAGAAAGAAAGAAAGAAAGAAAGAAAGAAAGAAAGAAAGAAAGAAAGAAAGAAAGACACTGTAATATTACTTAATATTACTCTGAAATGTCACTTCATTACTGCAGCATTTTTTTGACATAACACCTTTTCTGTTCACTGAGAAGCAATAGTGTGAATCTCTTCTTGTGAAATGATGATTACTAAAGGCCAGGAAATGTATTTTTCTGCCAATGTGACACACCAGTCTATATGTAGTATATATATAAATATGCAGTCTATAAATGTAATGTCATTTAGGTAGAAAGGGACATGCAGCTATTTGATAGTTATTTGTAAAATGACATAATTTCACCTTCGTTAGATCGTTTAACAATAAAGCCTGACAGGAAATGGGAGGAGAGTGTGTGATGACTCAAAGTTTTGAAAAATGTCTCCTGAACAGTGTGACACACATATTGCTGATATTCTAGTTAAACCTTTATTTGTCTAACTCTAAATTGCAGCCTCTAATATGATTTATTTTGCTTTAAGTGCATTGCATTTGTATATTCTGATTACGGGTGTAGTGGATTTTTAAAAAGTAACTTCTCACACTATTTCCTGTCTGCCATCATGACAGCTATGATTGAAATAAGACTCTTGTTTTATTCTGGCACATTCCTTGATTTTGTTATTGCAGAATGTGCTTTAAAGATATGAAATAAATACCTAAAGCAGGTTTCTGTGTGCACTCACCCTGCAGTTGTGTTGTGAAATTTAATGAAATACTCACACAGAGGCGACCTGGTGTGGCAGCCGGGGTTTGTTGAATCGCTGTGGAGGTTTGGGAGGACTGATCACTGCAGGTGAAGACATTTTCCTTCCTCCTGTGCTTGGGGAGCCTGCTGTTGGGGGGAACCAGAGAGAACATCCATATGTGAAGAAGTCTCTTCCCAAATGAGATGGGTAACATTGCATTGAAAACAGTCACACCGACTCAAAAAAGTTAACAAAAAGTCCTTTTTCACTTGTTTTCTTTCTAATTAGCATGTTTCCACACAGAGATGAAGCGTGCTGTGGTTTGTCAGTGTTGTTACTTGTCTTAAAGAATGAAACACTCACTAAAGGCAGAATAATCTGCATTTTCGAAAATGTTGACGGAAGCATTTTCAGACTGAAGACTCCTCTGATGATTGATGCTCTCTCAGCAATATTTTAAACAATGGTATGTTAAAAAAAAGTTTTACTCAGCCACTGTACTTAAGAGCAATTTAGAGTCACTCGTACTTTACTTAAGCTTTTACATTTTCTTCCATTTTATACTTACTATACGTTTTAGATTAAATAATTTTACTTTTCGCTCCACTTCATTTATTTGACTGCGATCGTTGCAGGTTACTTAGGTAAAGATCGAACATAGAGAGCATTCAATGTACTTACAGAATACGTGCATGATGCAGATGATGATGCAGTTAGAGTTGATTTAACTATTGAACAGCATTAAAATTTCGACCAACTACAACATTAAAAAGGTGCGTACACATTAAAACATCACCAACGCTAATACAATAATATATATGTAATACTGCACACTGTGAAACTCACTGTAGCTTTCTGCATAATGGCAACTTTTATGTTTGATCAATTAAGTGCAAATATTCTGTTTTTCCTTAAGTAAATGTTTGACTGCACAGTGTTTACAACATTAATTTTTACAGTTCAGTATTTCTAATTTCACTTTTGTGAAGAACAGAATAGTTTTCCCGACACTGTATTTAGATTTTAAATCTGTCCAATTAACCGACTTACAGTAACTTTCCATTGAATGTGACATGACATCATCACCAGCACTACAAATAAACAACAGCATAAACTACAAAAATCCTGAAGACAACAGGTGCTACTGATGCATTAAAAAAGTGTTTTAAGTCAGTAAAAATAATAATATATTTGTTGTAGAAAAATTAAATGGTAACATGCTTCATCAAGTCAAAATACAAGACATCAGGGCAGGAAACTGTTTGTCCTTGAGCTATATCGAATATCCACCAAGCACTGTCACCACCTAACAACCTCAAACACAGAAGCACAGCACTTCGAGTTTCCTGCTGTTCACAGACTCACCATCACTCTTCCTCGGACAAGGGAGTGCTGGAGCTCCCCGGGTCAACCTCAGGAAGGGCTCTAGGTTGACAAATGGAGGCCGTTTGGGTTTTAAAGGCAGGGGTCCTTCAGGGGGAAGAGGTTTCCTCAATGGGGTCACATCTCCTGCACTCCTCTGTCTGGGCTGCTGTCTGAGCGGGAGAGGTGTGGAGCCATGACCCGGTGCAAGTGGTGGACCTGGCTTGATGGCTGTAGGCTTCTGGTGCTTCAGCATCATGTTCTGCAGCATCTCTCCCGTCTGCTTGACTTTGACAGCGTCTGCTGGCTGGCTGGGTGCTCTGACGCCTGGATTGGGAGGCGGTCGAGGGAAGGAAACAGGTCTGGAGGGGATTGGAGCTGGCATCGTTGGCTCTGCCCTTGGAAACCTCATCAGGCCTGGGCCAGCCATTGGAGGAGGAACCGTGGGGGACAGTCTGTGCTGGGCCAGGTTGTTTTCTAGTGCTGGCAAGATTCCTCTCCCAAATCCAGGTCGTGGAGATTTTGGGGAGCCGCTGTCTCGGCTGCTGGTGTCCGAAGTGCTGGCCTTGCTGTTGAACCTGGCCCTCAGAGCCTTGACATCAACGCTCTCCCCCTGACAACAACACAGGAGCAGAAAGTCAAAGTGAAGCTGCTGTGCTTCAGAAGCAGGAAGTTAGCAGTGCAGCACAGAGCAAGGCATGCCCCCTACGCACACAATCACACACCAGCCGACAAACCCCTACGCTTTCTTCACAAGGCGAGAATGCACCTTGCAACAACACAGTTTCCTGGTTGTTTTGATCTTCAAAAAGCTGATAAGTCTGTGCAGCAGACAAAAAAAAAACAAAAAAACAGCAAGGTACTGAAAGTAGAAATTAGTGATTATAAATCCTGTCAGGGATTATGTTCACAAAAAATATCACAAAGAACACTTTATAAATCATTTTATCTCTAAAAATCAAGATAATTAAACAAAATTAAAACAAATTTAAATAATTTTACAGCTATTTTTACTTATTGTAGTTGTTAAAGCCTTTTCTTAGAAGAACAATTGTCGTGACTGCATTAACTTTACATACTCTTCACAGTACGAACCCAGCCCGACAAGTATTCCTTCATAATTAGTTTCTATACCAAATTTTAAACCACTAATGTATTTGGCATTTATCAATAATTCATCACAAAAAAGGCATTAATAAATGGCTGATTAATCAATTTAAGAGAGCAGAAGGAGTGTATTCTTTAGGTTTTACACTGTGTGTTTATAGAGAAAAAACACAATCACACTATATTATGGTCTCCTAAAACATGATTTCAGCCATAAGAAGGATTTCAATTAATTTTGTTGAATGTAAATAATGCACCATCATTTTTGAATGATTGGTTTTATAATATTTGTGAAAACCATCAGTCAACACTGTTCTCATTGCTATATGATAAAAACATATGTACTCTTTTTCAAACTGCTCAGTCAATACAGTTGTTTGGTCTTGAAGTCATTTGTGTAACATCCTCCTGCCTGCAGACATGCTCCGATACTCTTCTTCTAACTCACTGTCTCCTTGCTCATTTCGGAATAACAGATGCACCAAAACACTTCATCGCTCTTAAGCGTGTTTACATCATTATCCCAGTTTTTGAGTCTTTTTCTGGTTTTGATCATATTCTGGATACAACATTTACATGGAACATGAGAAACTTGGTTATTCATCTCCGTGTTAACATGATGCTAACAGTATCCAGGTTTCTAATCATCTGTGTTCAGTTTTGTCTTGATTCCTCAACATCTCAGCATCTCCTTTCTCTACCAATGGAAAATGTTAAGAAACCTGGATCAGGTGTTTACATGCCACACTATCCTGGTCTCTATTGGAGTACTCTCTCAAAAACTCTCCACTACATTTCAAAGGGAAATATTGTGTTTTCTACTCCACTACATTTATTTAACAGCTTTAGTTACAATTCTGATGAAGATTCGACACAATGGATAATATAACAAGCTTTAAAATACAACACATATTTAAAGATGAGGCCAGTGTTTTTCAACCTTTTTAGTTTTTGATGTCTTACAAAAAGCAGTGTGACATTGCTGTACAAAAATGTATACCAGATAAACAAAAATATTTTTGGGAACTATTTCTATTTTTTTATTTTCTGGGTCACTTTTTAAAGTCTTAACTACATTTCAATGTATCTTAGGTTTCCACTTCCTGGACACCACATTGCAGAGCTACAAAAAACCCCTCTTCAGCTGCTGTGGTTTGCAGTATGACAAGCCATCCTTCAGGTGTGGATACATCAAACAGAATCTCAACTTTAACATGGAAAAATGTTTTAAAGGTCCAATGTGTAGGATTTAGAAGCACTTAGCAGTGAAGTTGCAGGTCGTAACCCACCAAATACCCCTCCCCTCACTCTTCCCCTTCCAAACTATGGAGGGCAAGAACACAACAGGCCCTCTCTAAACCCAGTGTTTGTTGTTTGTGGTTTGTTGTTCTGGGCTACGGTAGAAACATATCGGGCTGGAAGAGGACTTGCTCCCTATATAGATATAAGAAGCTTATTCTAAGGTAACAAAAACACGACTCTCATTTTCATGTGATTTAACACTGATTAAAATGTATTTATGAATATTATATTCCATTTCTACCAAGTCCGTTCCACTATATATCTTCTTACACATCGGTCCTTTAAATATTTATCCATTGGAAAGATTAACTTGTGTGAAAGTGTATTAAATGAAAAAGGATAGCTGCTATGTCAAGATTCACTTAATATTTTGTATAGCGGACTGGCCATTCCCAACTAATAAGTCGGAGCTTGCATTTATTTAAATGTGTGGTTCTGCAACTATGGGAGTCAAGGGATAATGTCACTTTTGTTCTTTCACTTGCTGTAAAAAGCCTGAGTGTACAATAACTGATAATGATACTAAATAATTATTTAAAGATGCAGTGTGTAGAATTTAGTGGCATCTAGCAGAACAGACTTGGCAGAAAAGGAATATGATATTTATAAGTAGGCTATGTTTTAATTAGTGTATAATCACCTGAAATTAAGAATCTTTGTGTTTTTGTTACCTTAGAATGAGCTCTTTATATCTACATAGGGAGCGGGTCCTCTTCCACAGACGCTGCCATGTTTCTACAGTAGCCCAAACCAAACACTGGCTCTAGAGAGGGCCTTTCATGTTTTGCGGCCACCATACGTTCTGCGTATTAATTTCTAAATTCTTTTGCTACTTCCTTTTCTTCTTCTACTTCCTATTCTACAGAAACTGCCTTGACCAGAGTAGTCAGAATAGATTTGCTATCTACACGCTTCCCTTTGGTGACATCATTTGCAAGTATGGTATTGATTTTCACTGCTAGTTAGTTGTTACACCAGCAAAATATGAGCATCAGTATGAGAATCTGAGTGTCAATATTGATGACTGTATTATCTCTGAAAGCTTGATCGTCAAAAACCTTGGAGAGATTTTTGATTCCCCTCTGACATTCTGGTCTCATATCAAGGCTATTACCTAGACAGCATTGAAACCTTAATCCATGTATTTGTTTCTTCCAGACTTGATTATTGTAATGTCCTTTTTTTCTGGCTTTCTAAGTTGCTTGTTCACAATTCTGCGGCTAGAAAAAATTGACAATATAACATCCATTCTGGCCTCTCTTCACCAGTTACCGGTACAAGCTAGAGCTGATTTTTATGTCCTTCTTTTAACTTATGAGGCCTTGCATTGACTTGGACCACCTTACTTATCTGAGCTAATGACACCATATACACCAGCACACCCTCTTTGCTCTCTAGATGCTGGTCTCCTTCAGTTAACAGAAAATCAGTTGGCTTCAGAGCATTTGCCTACCATGCCCTTTATCTTTGGAGTGGCCTTCCATTATATGTTAAAGAAACACATTAAGTTGAAATCTTTAAATCAAGACTGAAAAACCTACCCTTATTCACTACATTACAGCCTCCCCTAAAACTTGGTGAGGCCCATCACCTTTAACATCCATTTAACATTGATGTTTTTAATGTGGTTCTTTCACTTTTATTTTTTTCACTTTTTAATTTTTACTTTTTAGGGCCTGAACGCTGGAGCAGTGCAAAGCCCTATTGTTCCTGTAGTCACACCAATTTGATAATATGTAATTATAATATTTTGGGGTCCGCTCCAGAGCTATCGCCTCCTAGGGTGTTTATGCTATTGGCTTCACACTTGCACACATGACTCACAGAACTGTGCTGAACAAAAGTTGTTAAAAACTTTGTAATAACTCACACAGTTTTCATAATATGAGCCCATAAAGTTGCTGAGCGACATTTCCACTTATGATGCATTTCAATGGGAGGGGCATTCTCTGAGCATGCACTCTGAGCATGCACTAATTTCAGCCTGCCATCTAAACTATAACTCACACCATTTTCAAACCTGTATCAATGGATTCACAACTAAAATTCCTACAAAAACATGATATTTTCAGGCCGATTTGACCAAAATCATGGCATGAATGTCATTATTTCCACAATAAAATTTCTCTCAACTCTGGCTCTCCACCTGATGATGGGGGGGAGGGATGACAGCAGCTCATTGCAGCTTAGAGGGGCAGATATGCAGTGAGGCTGCCTGGTGGGTCATACAGTGCTGTAGATAAATAGTCATCACTACATTCTGAACTCCAGTTTTTCCTTCATTAGATCCCGAGCACTTTGCTCACTCTCCACTGACATATATGAATATTCCTCTGTGTCCACCTGCTGTTACGTCTCATCTCTACACAACACATTGTGCCTTCACCCACACTCTCCATTCAAATAAATGACTATTTCTGTGTCTCGCTGCTGTTTCTCATTGTCTCTGCACACCTCATAGTACACATTTCAGTCAAACTTTTATCAGGTCAGGTGTGTTAAAATTCTTTACTTCTCTAAAAATGCACTTGATGCAAGTTAGGACAATAATTTCTTTTACACACAAACTTATCACAAGCTTTCAATGTATTCATTTAACTTACAGTACAGGGGCACAAAACTTGCCTAATTTTGATGACATTGCTGTGAGTCAGGCAGACATGTCTCAACTTGCAGAAATTTGTCATTCTCACACCGTTGAGATTTGATATTTCGCCATGACAGGGGAAGTTGCTATTACTTCAGTGCACATGCTCCTATCTGCACTGCACTGTACATGACTGCAGAATCACACCCCTCAGTCCGGATCCCGAGACATCTATGAACAGGCGAAGGCCTGTTCAACACTGCTTACAGCTTTAATTTAATTATTGTAAATTGATTGCTGTGTGTTTGTCCTATGTATTCTTTTTAACTGTAAAGTGTTTTTGGACCATGCTCATGGTGATTCTGCACTTTAAATAAAATTGATTGATTGATTGATTGAATTTGGCTACAGTCTGCAACCTGACTGCTAGATGCCACTAAATCCTGCACACTAGTCAAAAGAAAACTTCTTTTGTCCAGTTAGTATGTCATGATCTACTGATGAATCAATAACTCCTTGAGATATGCTGTTCAGCCTTGTTTTGCTTTATGTTTGATTATTTGTATCTTTCTTACACTTCCTCTCTTTCTTAGGTAATATGAGTTGTAATGTGCTACATGTGGAAATATGCATGTGCTTGTGTGTCGTTCTGTGTGTGTGTGTATCTTTGTACATCTTTGGGATGCATCTGCCATTAGATTTTTACTCTTCTATATGTTGTCTATGATTTGTCGAGGAGTGTTGCATTTTTTTGTTCCAAGATAATGTTTGTGCTATAGATTTTTTTCATGTGAACACTCATGTGAAATGAAAGAACATAGAAATGTGAGAAGGTTTTTTCATGACATACTTTAAAATGGAAGTCCTGCCTCAATGAGGTTTCCTTTAAAAGTTTTTTGGATTATGTCATTAGGTATCAAAATGACATGCAAAGCACAGTAAATAAACAAAAGTCACATGACTTGCGAATGAGCATTTTTTTTTTTTGGTAGGTTTGGTATCCTGGCTTTATATGAATAATGAAGTTATCATCTAAAAATGAGGAACTGCTGGTAGTCAAAGATTGATGTCAATCTCTTGATTCTTGTTTTCTCTCTGTATTGTCATTGATTTCTTCATCATAACCATGTTTGTGAAAGTGTTTTTTGTATGGAAGTTCAAAACAAGAAAACATCTCTCAATATCATCATGAACATGAGGACTGATGCTCTCATCTTTAGGTGATGTGATGTGAACATCTGTGATGTTATTTATTATCCTTCTAACTCAGACAAATAATCAAACTCAAAAGAGGGAAGAGAGTTTGAATAAAGTGTTCAGAACAGTTTAACAAAGAGACAGAAATAATCCCATTGGCTGAGTTAAACCTTAGCAGGTGGAGTCAGGAAACTGTTGTAACTATGCTAGTTGGCTAACTTACCAACATGGTCAGCAAAACGAAAGAGCAAACTTAGTGAGAGAAGTGAAACTTTATGAATGAATATTTCTTGTACTCTGTTATGTTGACAAAAAGAATGATGATAGTAAAGGAATCAAACAATCTGTTGTCTTAACACTTAATGTTATAACCTTTGGTAAGACAGTCAGAGAGTGTGAAGAGGAGCAGGAAGTGTATGCAACCACACGTCCCTATACCTCAGACATCATTCTGCACCAGTTGCCATAGAAACGCCCTACACTGTCAGCCCTGCACCAATAAGCTGCAAGTTTTTCTCACAGTCGTCTCTTACTTCATTGAACAAAGGAAACAGACAAAAACTTTGCTTCTATACCACAAAACACACATACGCAGTCCCACTTTCAGTCAGCCAGCTACTGCAGAATAAAGTATGTGTGTGTGTGTGTGCTGCTGCTGCTGCCTATGGCACTGACACACTATCTCAGATGTTGTTTTTTTTAAAAAGGTCTCGCCACAGACTGTGCAGGTGTGTTGAAGAGAAAACCTAGTGAGAGTCAGAAAAAACTCTTTACAACAGAGTAACAAAATAAAGACTGTCAAATAAAATATTACTTGTACTTTAAAATATTTGCAGATGTTTGAATGTCAGCTTTTTGGAATAAAAATGAAGTTTTCAAATCTTTTAAGACAAGAAAGAGAAAATATTAATCTTTTATCTAATATTAGCCACCAGCAAGTCAGTGTTACAGAGCTCTGATATGGAAGGTTTCATATCTGAACACAGCTACAGACAAATGACATTTGCTAAAGTTGTTGTCATTAATTTAATCATTCCTGGAGTTTTTGAGTCACAATGGCCTAAAATCTATACAGGTATACAGGTATACCCTGATGTGGAGAAAATCCAGCAGGAAGTACAGAATCCTTAGAAAAATCACCAACTGATCACCTTTTCCTGACAGAAAAGTCTTCAAAAGAAAACTTATCATATTTCTTTTCTTCCCACAACTGACAGATATGGTAATAGAAAAGTAGAAGTGCAGTTGTGATAAGAGTGCTCTCAGGACCAGTGTCAAACATTAACTAGTGATAACTGTGAAAGCTTTCTTTCATTAGAAACACCATGTCCATTTCTTTGGTTTCAACTTCCCCATACATTTTGAAAATGATGTAACTGAACATGACAAATAAAACGTTGGGTATAGCAGATGTTCAGGATACGTTTTGAAATGTCTAAAAAGCACAGTAAACTAGGTTCAAAGACACTTGACAGAAGCAAACTGCAACAGTCAGGTTATTCATAGAGCCTTTGATGGTCAGGAGGAAACGGCCATAATTAAACAGCGAACATATGAAGAGAGGTGTGCTGTGATACAACTGTTAATCACTGAATTCATTGGTATACATGAAAGAAAACACAAATCTTTCTAAATAATAATTCTAAGTGACTGTTTCTTACCATATTTGCCTTTAGTGATGTTATTCTTCCAGAGTTAGCTGATAATAAAGTGCTACATGTCCAGCTGTGATTCAGTATCCAGTCTGATGCTACTGTACAGACTGCATGACCCACGCTGAGCTACACTTACTGCAAATGAGGAAATGCTTCGTAATTCAGCTACAGGGTGACTGAGAGCACCATGAGATGACATGAGATTACATTAGAGAAACATTAAACTGAAGTTTGTTTCACTTCTTCCAAAAAAGTTAAGGCTTTTTAGAACATATGATTGGTAATTTACAGAATATGTGTTTTGGGTTAAAAGGATACTTTAATTAAATCAAAGCAAAATGAGTTTTTTGTGTCTCTGACAGAGTGTGTTTATTAATTTTATCTCCTCTTTTTATGTTTTTTTTTCATTACGTGTGCAAAACATAAAGGAAAGCAAGTTAAAAAGAAGAAGCAAAACTGAATTCAATTATTATAAACAAGAAGATACAAGACAATCTGTCATATTGTTGTCTGCAAAAAAAGCAAAATGAAACCAAGTAAAGTAAAGTAAAAGTCATTTTTAGGTTTCTTTTTATGTTTTGTACCTTATCTTGTATGTAAAATTATATGACACTTTTTTTTTTTTTTTTAAAAAAAGAAAGATTTAGAAATCAAAGAAAGAAAGGAAAAGTAATTTAAGATATTAGATATGATCAGGTACAAGAACTGTATGCAAGAGAATCAAAATGTGTAAGTTTCCACAAATATTTGGAAAAACGAGAGGAAAACTGTCCTTTCAGATCTTCCATATTTTCCAGTTTAAGCAAATTTCCTCATAACTTGACTTGTTTCAGTGTTTTAATCTTCCAGTCAACTTGAGTAGAAACACATACTGTATATTAGACTGAGAGGCTGTACTACTGTAAATGGTAAATGTCGTCATGTTAAAATGATCCCAATGACAATGCTAATATGTCGACCTTCAGTAGGTTACACAATCTTTGTTTAGCATTTGCTAGTTAGCACTAAACACAGCTGAGACTGGTGTCATGAGTTTGCAAGAAATATAAAATATAAACCAGATGATGGTGAAGGGATCATGGAATTATTACAATTTACTATTAATACTTACATTCACATTTCTGTTCCAAACTTCATAGAAATCCAAACAATAAACATTTCACTAAAACCTCATGGTTAGATCTGGTACAAAGCAGCGGTGCGCACAGCTCCTAAACTTAAACAGGCTGTGGTGAAGATGAAACAAACAAAACACTGGCAGTCACGGATCTATCTTCTTATTGTTTTTCATTGTGGAGAGAATCATCAACGTAATCATGATCAATCAATGATTACACTGATGATGGCTGATGAGAGCTGTGAGTGCCGGTGTTTTGTTTGTTTCAACCTCTTTCAACCTTAGATTCATTGTCTGAGAAACATGAATGTCTGTACAAACATTTGTGCCAATCCATCGTGTAGATGTTGATATTGAGGAAAGGTCAGCAGGAATCATCCTCAGGGTATCATGACTGTCTAAATGTATAAAATTAAAGTTAATTTCAATAATTTAAACCGCTGTTGTCAGTCTGGGCGAAAGCAGTGGACCACCTCTAAAATCATTGCAGCTTTGAACTAAAGAAATAACAGAAAAGCAAAGTAAAAGCCATCAAGCCATTTGAATTATTATTTTTTTCCTAATCCAAACCACACTAACCAATTTCCCCAGTCTAACCAGTTCATCACAGGAGGGGATTAGGCTCCATAGAGGGGGACGCTGACTGCAGTGCTGCTGTCGCAACAGGGGGATTGTAGGGGGAGTTTAAAGGGGTGGGGTACCCGTTAACAGCAGTGGGCACAGCCGGGTAGTTGATTGCGTTTCCTCCCATCATGACTCCCGGCTGAGAGCCGTGAGCCTGAATCTGGGCGCCCGCAGGTGGAGTGGCGACGCCTGCTGCTGCCCACGCTGCCATGCCACCAGTTGGCATGGTGGGCCAGGGAGCTGCACCCATGGGACCTGCCCACTGGGTTCCCGGTGGCCCCTGCTGGCCCCAGGGCATGGCGGTGGGAGAGTATGGGGGAGAGGAGTATGGAGAGCCCCCTACTGTCTGCGTGGGGAACATGGAGAGGATCTGAGAGGTGGACAACATTTGCTGTGGAGATTCTGGAAGAAATGAAGAAGAGAAATTAAGTTAGTCTTTAAAACTTGAATCTGCTCTAATTGTACATTAATAATCTGTTTATACTCTAGAACCCAACAAAATAGTCCCTCGGCCAATCAAATATACAGTATATTTGTCTAACTCACTTGCCAAACAGGATGCTGATATCAGTCAATTGTTGATTGTTTTTTCACTTCTGTTTTTTTCATTGATTAAACAAATTGAATATGATGTGTAAATCAGTGAGTTTTATAAGTGTTTCTATCTTAAGTTATCTTAAGTTTTTATCTTTGGACAGAGATAAACTAGCTGTTTCCAGTTCCACTTAATACTCTTGCTTCATATTTACAACACAGACATTCGATCTATCTCTCGGCCAAAAAAGCAAATAAGTATGTTTTCTTGAAATGTCAGACTTTTCCCTCAAGTCATTTATCAAGCAGAAATGCCAAATAAACATTAATTCCAGCTTCTCAAGAGTGAGGATTTGTTCATTTCATCTGTTTTTACACAATTTTAAATATAATATCTTTAGGTTTCTCATATTTGAAACTTTTAAATACTAAAAGTTTGATATCGGACAATTTTGCCTGATCCCAAATCCCAAAAGTTTTTGAAGGTTTTTGTCAACCTTTGATTGCAATTTGATTATTGCATTTCACCTGTATTGGAAATGTGTGATTCATTGAGAAAAATGCAACCACTTGTTTAAGATTTGGGAAAAAATTGTTAAATATTAAAATTAGACCAACATGAGAAAATATGACTTAACTCAGGCCTCGAAGATATAAGACTACCCTCTGTCCTGACCTCCACACTCAAAACTTTTGCTGCACTGCGTGAACATCACGCTGCTGCCTGCTCTCACGTTAACTCAGTCCACAGAAGACCTTCAACAAAATATCTAAAATCTAAAAGATTCTGGATCAGTGTTTCTTCTGCATTTCATTATTCTTTATTTTTCCTCAAAAAGGAACAGAGGAGGAGAATCATCTAATCTTCCTGTGTGGGAACTGAGCATGTGATGAAAAAGGTTGAATAACTGTGAGATTATCTGTTCTTCACATTCCTTTGTGTTATTGTATATAATTTTAAAACATGACCGACACATGACTCTTTACCAGCTGTGTCAAGGGAATTACAATATTCCCAATGAGCGTGCATGACAGAAAATGTACACAGACTCACGATGGGAAAGTACTGTGTACATTCAGGGAAACCTTTCTTTTCCCTTGCTCAACCAGGTCAAAGGTCAGAGGTCAATTAAGAGTTAGAGAATAAGTGGATGCTCTTCATTATGCTAACGTATCTCTGCGCTTGACTCACTTGCGTCTCTTCCTTGCGTCTTAGCTCCTCCCATCAAGTATGAGGGAGAGACGTGAGGACGGAGGAATTTAATTTATCACATGGATATCTCACTTCCTCACTTCAGCGTCATTTTGAAGGAGATGACAACTACTCATGACGTACATCATCCTAAATGTCAAATATGAATAAGTCAGCAGTAGAAGTAACAGTTTAAACTCTAAAGTTTACAAAATTCATGTAGTGTGATTCACACTTTACACTATCACTTAATAATTTCTACATAGTGATAGCTGGAAGGAAAACACTGATAACTGCTCCAATGTTTGAGTGTTTTTTATGATTGATTTATGATTCAGTCATTTTTATTTTATAATAAATAGGCTATGAGAAGCTGCTGTTTGTAGTTTTACTGAGATTTGAGGCTTTAGTTGTTGATATTTAAAGACAAAAACATAGAAAACAGGTAATGAAACCTGTGTGCTGGCCAAACTAACCCTACATGTTAAATGTTTCTTCAGAAGATTATAGATGGCTGTGGTTAGACTCAAAACTTATTCCTATTTTTAAGAAGAACGCAGAGTAAAAACATCTCATACAGTATCAGTTCCTCTATTGTTGTAACTGACCTGGCTGACTGCTACAAACGCTCTGGCTGGGCATCAGTGGCTCCTCCAACTGGATGGAGAAAACTTCCATCAACTCATTAGTGGAAGAAGCCTGCAGAAAGAGAAACAGAGAAGATTTGGTCTGTGTTTTTAATTTAGGACCAATAAAACACAATTAAATTTCAATAGCATGAGGCAGACTGTTCCTTGAGTGGCAGTTTTAGCTGTAGTTCTTGTTGTTGAGAGAGGGTTAGCTGTTTGCTACATGATAGCTAACTAGCAAACATTAATGGATATGAGTTATACACTCTAAATAAAATACAAATCTAAACAAAATGGAAATAATCTAATTTGTTCTCAACATTCATGATCTTAAAGGGTTAGCAGCTAACTAACTAGCTTACTTAAAAGTAAATAATGATGCATTTTTGAGTTTTTCTTGGTAGTTTTTTCACAGAGACAAATGTGTCCATTGTCATTTGCGTTAACAACATTAAAAAACTGATTTATGATTGTTTTGTTGTGATAAAGGTTTGTTTGGACCATGTTTTGAGAAAATATTCAGGTGCTGTGGAGCGCCTTGGATAAAATCACTCCATGCTGGATTGTGTTCTTCTTCTTAATGTTACCTGTTTAGTTTGTCCGGATGAAGAGTCCGGTCGTGGGCTGAACACCTGCTCATTAGCCTGAAAATAACAGTGACTCAGTCATCACATTCAAAGACTACAGAGTTTTGTCTCAACAACTGGATCCACTTTTGTCTAAAGATGTTCAATAATGAACCTCAGGAAAGTATTTGGGGTGTTTGAAAGGATATGTAACATTTTATTTGTTGCTTTTACCTCAGGTGGAGGGTCTGAACTCTCATCTAGAGCCAATAAGGTACCATTCTGATGAAAAGAACAGAAAATAAAATTAAAAAAAAAAAAAAAATGGTATTGACCAATAAAAAAAAGTCCACTTATGAAGATTAAAGATTTTCTCTGACTTGTGTCTCTGTAGCATCCTCTGGGTCGACTCTCTGACACACCTCATTTATGTCGACCAGGACTGGATCTGCCTGATAAACACATAATCATAAACATAATAATAATCATACAATAAAATGTATTTTTACAGTACTTCTCCAAACCAACTTTACAAGGTACTTCACACAAAACAAACAATAAAAACAGAGTTACAGGAATAAAACACGTGGTAGAAAACATGAAAACAGACATTAAAAAACAAAAATGTCTAAAATGTGCATAAAATATAAAAAGATGTCAAGCATAAGAAACAAGGCCAGTTGATAAAAATTAGGTTTAAGAACCAGTTTAAAGAAGACAGTGAACTGAACATATGAAATATCAAGCTGCTTATCGAACACGTGTTCTGCTTTGTGACCTACAGCGTGAAAAAACTGAAGTTACATTCATACAGGCTAGTACTACTATTACTGTAAACAACAAATATATTTTGAAGGAAAGTAATGCTCACTGAATTTTCTCTCAACATCATGAAAAAATGTTAAATAACTTTTTTGGGAAGTTGCAGAAATGTTGATGTCTAACGTGTGAGTAACATATTCATCAACAACGTTTTTCATTACTTTTTCTGCCCAAACATTTAAACTGTTGATTTAATATTGAGAGATCACAAATATTGCTGTAAATCTGGTAAAAAAAAAAAAAAGGGACTTTAAAAAATTCACACCACTTTTTTAAACATTGTTTGGAGCTAAATGTTGCTGTTAATTTCAGCCACTTTACAGTTAGTGCCCAGTAATCTTACACTACAATGTCCCCAGGTAGCGACTGCAGCAATCTTAAACTTTTTTATGGCTATGCTTAGGCACTATCAGCTCTTGGTTAAGTTCAGGGAAAGTCAAATACAGAAAAAGTACAATTCGGCAGTGACTTCAAGCACATATTTGTTATCACTGAACCAAAACCACAATCTTTCACCAACCTTAACCGAGTAGCCTGAAAGCTGTCCACAGACACTTTGAACTGACTCTTACTGTGGATTATAACCACATGCTTTCTAGCTTCATATCAGCTTCAGATAAACTTTGGGATAGATTTTTGCACAAAGAATGCATGAAGACTGTGGATTTTGTCCCTCATCACTTACATTAAAAGCACATTAGGAAAAGATTTCCTACAAACAAGAGGAATGATTCACATGTTTCAGTGTTTATATTGGGAACTGACTATTGTTTTAACACAGACTCCAAAAATTGTCAACTAATGCTCTGAATAATATTGATTCAACTTGTAGTCAGTGATTAAAAGTTTTGTGTTTATGCTTGTGTAAGCAATCTGTCTATTTGTTCAGGTGACACCTAAAACACCACTAATCAGATTTTCATTAAATTTGAGAGGTTGATTTATTGTACTTCTGTGTTCAATCTGGTCCGAGGACATACTCACAAATAATTGTTGTGATGTATTTGTAGTTCGCTGACAGTGAACTGCATCTTTTATGAGACATTTTCACTGGTTGTCTTGTTTAAACATAAACATATCTGATATTTATGAAAAACATGGCCCATTTTAAGAATTTAAATGTCATTAAGAGTTCCCTATGTTTCTCTCTTCCTCTCCTTTTCTATTCTGTGTTGTTACCAGGTTGGCCGTCTTGATGTAGAAGAGGCTATAGGTATCTTGTTGTCGGTAGATGTAGGCTAGAGCTCTGAGGTCGGACTGATCTTTTGTTACAGAGAAGATATTGCTCCTCTCGTGGTCATGGATTACAGCCTGGAAAACATTAAAAAATAAAGAGGATTTGAGCATTAAGTTACAACATATGTAGCCACTTCACAGACATTCAGCAATAAAACACCAAGAGAGAAAAGAGAATAGAAATGTACAATTGACTGCAAGAAAAAAAGGATAATATGATATAACCATAAAATGTAGCTTCCCCTCTTAAGTTATTTATATATTTCTCATTTCAAACACTTTCTGTTTACTTCACCATCACATTTGCAGGGGTACTTTTTCTTTACAGGCAGCAGTTTGTGCCTTCTTTGTACTACAAAACACTTGCACCAAAACAAGTTTGCAGATGTGGAAGCAAAGCCTAAATCATCTCAAAAGACCAACTTCCACATAAACTGCAGTATTACTTTCACATGCTATTTCCTTATTTCATTCACCACCACTTAATGTTTAACTAGTTACTATTGGGAGAAAACAAGGCACAGAATGCCACACGTGATGCTTTTCAGGGAATTAAAACAGAAACTTTCACTTCTAACTGAGCCTCAGGTGGGTTCATTTGCAGTATCAGCAAAGCACTGATTCACATCAGTTTGTAGGATATAAATAATTGGCTGCTCCATTCCCTGAGCAATCCTGAGTTTTGTCCAATTTTGGAAAGAAAGCAGCTTCTATTACGCACTGTGGTTTTTGTGGTTGCACATACTAAACAGAAATGTTTGACGATTAACAATCAACCCGAGGGAGGCGCTGCAACTACAAGTAGAGAGCGAGACAGAAAGAGAGAGAGAGAGAGAGAGAGAGAGAGAGAGAAAGAGTAGAGAAGAAGAGAAGAGACAGTAGATAGGACTCACCCCGGTCCTCTCATCGATGATTTTAAGGCCATTGAGTGAAATTTTCAACCAAACTCTCTGCTTGTGTTTCCCCTGTTTCCTCGCTGTTGCCTCAATGCCCTTCAACACACACACACACACACACACACACACACACACACACACACACACACACACACACACACACACACACACACACACACAGGTAAATCTGAATAAGTCTCCAATGAGACTGAAACTAATCTGTATGGATTTCTCATCATAATGAAAAAGATAAATCCTGAGTGTTTGTTACAAAGCCCGGTTGCTCCTGTGGAAATAAACTGGGTAAAAGAGTTTGAGTGGTTTAAAATAGCAGCAGAGTCTGAGTTTAGAGTGAGGTGGGGCAGAGCAACCATATCCAAGAGGAGACCACTTGAAGCTGGCTCCAAAATCGAGTCAATCCCCATTGACCCCCATGTTGAAATAACCGCAGAAATAAAAATGTTTACAGCCTTGTACAAAAAACAGTTTTAGTCTCTATAGCTAATTTCCTGTTTCATGACAACTGTACAGGGGGTTGATTTTTTTTGTAACTCACCCGTTTAAATTTAATTAAGCTGTAAAGTTATGCATAATTAAGGACGGGGATGCTTTGATTGATAGGTTGCCAGCCGCTAAGTGGTGTTTGTTTCAGCAGCCCAGAGTTAGACAGAATCAGGCACTGCCAAGATGGCAACAGCCTGAGCCGCCACTTTGAGTTTCAAAACCGCTCATCAGAAACCAATGGGTGATGTCACAGGGGCCATATTCATATATATTTTTAAACAGTATATGGTTTATACTCATTATAATTTAAATTAAAGCCACTATGTAGAGATTTTTCATATAACTGACAATTTGCTAAACCCCTTTCCCAAATAACGATGTTCAATCACAGCTTAGCAACTGTAACTAGGCACAGCAGGCCTGTCTATCTACCAAAACGGTGTACATTGCGCTCTAGTTAGTAGCAGAGATGCTCTGTAGGCTATTTAAAGAGTCTGCAGGGTGGTGACATCTTTATCTTTATCTTAGCCTTTCTAAAACCAAAAACACAAGAAGAAATTTGTAATGAATGGATTAAACACTGTGTTGGTCTGCTAATTTTTTAGCTGTAATTTGCAGCATTTTAAACCAACTGATGGAGCAAACATTAGCTTATATTAGCTAGCTATTGCTTAGAATTGATCACCTACTTTTGTCCACTTCTGTCTGAAATCAAGGACCCATTGTTTTAAAAATAATTATACATTTTGAGTGTTAAATCTGAGTGTAAAGTGTATAAGTGCCGTGCTTGGATGAAAAGCAACTGACAGATGTACCAACACTTGCTATGTGGGGGTTAGTGAACAGTCCTTTATACATCTTTCAAATCTGACCTTACAAGTCAAGACAATCTTAAGGAGCCCCTCTGGTGACATGTTGGAAAAAAAAAAAAATGTGTGGCCACAAGATATCAACTCATGCCCACTCTTTAATATGTGTGTGTGTCATGGGCACGATATACTAATGGGTGCCCACGCATTATGTATCTCGTGGCCATGAGTTAATATTTCGTGGCCACGAGATAATTATCATTGTCATTTCCACGAAGAAAGCGTTGATTGTTCCATAGCAGTAGTATAATGGAAAACTTTGAGTTGATTTCATTTTATTTCCACACTGGAATGAACTACAATGACATACTTAAAGCACTTGCAGTGAGACATGGAGTGTTAGTCAGCAAGAGACACTTAAGAGACACCCTATCAGTGTTCAGTTCATAGAGATGTCTACATTCCAGTGTCGACCTCAGGCACATACATGTGGGTGCTATTTGATGTTACCAACCAACTACCAAAACTACCCAGACCTCCGTAATGACTTTGATCTTGAGCTCCATCTGGGTTATGGACATAATATAAGTTAAAGAAAGCAAACTAAGGCAGGTTTAATTGTGCAAAAAGAGTTATTGTTAGCATATTAATGTTGTCTGTTATCAAGTTTCACAAATTGTGTTGTACTATGTAAATTGTAAAATTAAATCAACTCAATGTTTTCCATTATACTACTACTACGGAACATTCAACGCTTTCTTCGTGGAAATGACAATGATAATTATCTCGTGGCCACGAAATATTAACTTGTGGCCGCAAGATATATAATGCGTGGGCACGAGAAAAATAATGCGTGGCAACGAGTTAATATATTAGTAAATTAAAGAAGAAGTAGATATTAAAGAGTGGGCACGAGTTAATATCTTGTGGCCATGCATTATTTTTTTCCCCCTACATGTCACCAGAGGGGCTCTGTACAATCTCATTGTCTTGACATAACAGATTTTGTGTTGGGACAGTTGTAAGTTAGTAAGTTAGACTATATAATAAGAAAAGTATATAAATATGTAGAAGATAAATATGACTTATTATTGACCCACTTTTTTATGATTGAATAACTGTCTTTGTGACTCATGTATGTTTTATGGTTTGTTATTGTTTTTCTTATTTTTCAGGCTTGAAAAATCTAATATGAATATGCCCCTGACTTGATATAAACTCCCACTGGGGAGTGCAAAGTGCAAAGTCTTGTGAGATGAGAGCCTGAAGTCATTGACATGTTCAGAGTCAATAGGATGTCAGATATATCAGACAGACTTTCTCCACTGCAGAAACTTTCCCACAACCTGCTTTTCCATTAGATGACCCCAGTACATTCGCCATGGTTTAAGTACCTATGACTGAGAAACTTTTCAATGAGCCAAGAAGTATATGCACACAAAATAATGTAAATTAATTCCAAATATAGAATACAAAATACTTTTTAAAATAAATATTCACCCCCTCCAAGTATGTTTATAGTAAATGCACTTTTGGATAGGTCTCTATCAGCATTATACATCCGTAAACAGCCATTTTTCCATGTTCTTCTTTGCAAAACAGATTGGAGTCGAGCAACTCGGCCACTCCAGGACATTAAAGGACAAGTTCACAGTTTTTGGATGGATCAAATTCTGATAGTGAAACAAGTAATTTCTCGGGGGTTGTGTGATGCTCAAAACAATTTATCCACCGTTTTACAGCCACAACAGTAGCGACAGAGTAGGCTATGGAGGAGCCTATGATGTAAGCACCTGTCGGCAGTGTTTTCATAATTACTATCACTGCCAGAAGGGGGAGACAAAAGTCCCGCACTCCAGCATTAATGTTCTTTTTAAGTAATTCCTGAAGAGATCTGTTTTCATTTTGTCTTCAAAGGGCATTTTTCTGTTGATTACTTTCTTTAATTCAATGTTGTAAAAACAATCTATGAAAACGTCCGAGGGGAGTGAATACTTTTTTTATAGACACTTAACTTGGATGTAATTGGACTGATTAGTCAATTGCAGCCTTCATTAGTGCAACTGCCATTTTTCATCTATTGTGCGACAGAAGATAACACTTATCAGGTTTCACTTAATGTAGGCCTCTGAAATTGACTCCTGAATCACCGAGGATAGATTTTAATCTCAATGGTCATATGATATCAGCCATCTGGTGTTTATTTTTAATTTTCTCTTGGATAAAATGGTTGTGTGTGACTTGTAGAAGATGAGAGCATAACCTCAGCATCAATTAACCAGATTTTATCAAGAGAAAACACAAGCTAAGTTAATTTTGGTGGGAGGAGGACACCTTTAGTTTCATCATGGAGTCCCAGCACGTCTTATCTCCATGGGCAGCGGGTACTTGGTCCACACCAATTAGCTTGGCTTTATAGCGAACGCCATCGCCATGGAAACGGTAGAGGATGTCGCTGGGTGTTCTGGTGGCTCCTGGGAAACGTGAAGGGGCATGATAGAAAAAAAAAGGGTCAAACTATGAGGACAAGTCTGTGTGAGAGCAAAAAGATGCAAGTCTGTCTATATTTGTGTTAATGATCTTTTTATTTATTAATTATGTTTGTCATGATTTAATGAAAGTAGATGTTCACTTGTGTTTTTGTGATTTGTTTGCTTCTCTTAGTCTTACTTACCGTAACGCCTGTTTTTGTGCGTGTTTTCTTGTTTCTATGTCACACATGCTGTGTTCCCATATTTGTGAGAGTAGTATGTGTGTTTGTATATATTTGTATATATATGGATAAACAGTGCATGTCTGCGGGTGTTTATATATTCTAAGTGTGTCTGTTTTTTGCGTGTGTAAGCAAATTGCTAAGCAAGTGTTTGACTCATCCTTGGTCGATGGTTCATCTTATCTCCCAGAATGAATACAGTAATCTTGTGATTATAGAAATGTTAGTATGTATTGCTGTAACAAAGGTCGACTTTTTAACAGCTTCACATGTGCTGTGTAACAGTTTACTGGCTTTCAGTTCCTTTTAACAAGTTTGGTGTTCAACATCAGCACAAATTCCAGCCCAAGTGCATGTTTGCATTACACAGTCCAATACTAAATACACCTAATAAATGACCTGAGCTAGTGATTGTCAAAAGCTAAATAACCTCTAAAATTAACAGTTTTCCCCCCCCAGAAAACATATACAAACAGCCAGTTTAAATTCCCCATTATGCCCATTCATTACTGTTTTCTTGGGTGTGACGTATCTGATGTGGGTGCATCATATATATTCTAGTGACAATATTCAACTTCATCCAAATGTGCCTGAAAGATACATGATACAATTCAAACAATGGCTGCTAGACAGCAGTCCTACACAGACCATGGACACCTCAGTGCATCATTTTATGTTTGACACTTTAATTCACTAATGTTGGCACCTTAAATAGCCTAAAACAATATAATCCTTGTCTTTTATGATGTGTTTTTGTTTCAAGTGTTTATTTTTTTTATAATTTCTTCAGCCAGACTGGAAATGCTTGTCTCCATCTAGATAAGATTGGTGTGTCTGTAAAACAACATTGTTATCTTTCTGTTGCATACAAAGTTTGATATGTTGTATTTTATAAAAACTCCAACCAAAAACCAAAAACACACCCTACAATATTATGCTGACATTGATAGATATGGGAAAATACTGTGAACTCCCTGGGGAGCAGTGGGTGCCACAGACCTTAAAGAGTTGGATAAAGTCATAAGTTCACTTGGCTCAGGATGACATCGCTGGATCCCTGCCAAATTGTCAAGAATACCTCTAAACATCTTTCAAAAGGTCACATATGACACCTCTCTTGATTTATTGCAGCTCTACAGTATATTAAATGCAGAATCCAGTTCAAGAACATTGTGATCCCTTATAGGACTCCAGTCATTGGGGTTTATTGACAAGACTTCGCTACAGACTTGGAACTAAAGCAGGTCATACCTTTGGAGACTTGGCTCCTGCTTACTTTTCTCCCTTTGTGTTTATCATTAATCTAGCATCGCTCTAAAATAAAAAAAAAAACAGCCGAAGTAAAGTGAGAACACAGTATCACCTTCCAGGAGGCTTTATTAGCTTTTACAATCCCTACTTCAGGATTTATCATGAACAGATGACCATGGGCACGTGACCTGTTGATTTTATTGGCACAGAACTGAAAAATAGTCTCATTGTAATCATATTGCCATAAAACCATCATTGCTCATGATGGTTAATTGTTAACTTGTCTAAGGAGAATGTAAAAAGGATTATGTAAGATTATATTAAGAATATATTTTTAAAGCCTCTTTGACAATTCTTCTACTCTATTGACACAACAGCTGTATTTGCAAATAGAAACACAGCACTTGAGAGGATAGCGGTTTTTGGCATCACCTGAGATGTAAATCAAGCCAGATAAACACACATCTTCTTCACTTGAATACCTCACATGGCTGGAAATGTGTTAAATGAGTTCCAGTAAGACACTTCAGTGATATTAATAGTGTGTTTCTCAAACTGCTGTAGCCACTGGACACCACCACCAACATAGAGGAGGAACAAAACTAAGAGTGTTACCTGAAACACCCTTATTTCCTATCAGATGTAATATACTCTTTGTCTCAGATCAGACCAGAGGACATGCCGTACTTTATATGTCAACTGTAATCTCACAAAGTGTCATCACAAAACTGAAGGAGTTCAGGTATTCTACATACTTGCATGACAAAATGGTGGATTGTCTGTGTTGTTAAAAACACTGACAGATTGAAGGTAATTGTTTGTGTTAATTAAAAGACAGATATGAATCAGGGTGTAGGTAATTTCAACATGCTGCCAGACTCAGGAAATTGATAAACTGTGAGAGGAAGATGAGAATATTTGCTCAGGGTGAAATACAGCGAGACATAAAAAAAAAAAAAAATCAAAATTTATTTATCTCATGGGAGATAAATAAAATCTTGAGGAAGAGTTTGAGGTCAAGAGAAGAAATGTCTGCTTTAGTAAACTCCAAGAATGATTCATCTGTGTTCCAGATGCCTCAAATACATACAATATTGCTGTTATGTAGTTTTATCTGGATGGAGTTTGTTACATTTATACCTTAAATATGGCAAAGCTTAAGATATTCCTTTCAATTAAACTGCTGGTTCCAATTTTGTAATGAGAGACTCAGCCGAACCCTGTCAGAGGAAAAGTTTTAGATAGACCTCTCCTGAATTTAGTAGGTTTTGATTCAATTTTCACAAGTAAAAGGTCAAAGCCCCTCTGAGAAAAAATAAAATCTACGAGCTTTGTTTTTGTTTTTCTCTCAGAGTGAACCCTAACAGTAGCTGGGCACTCATACCTTTGATGCTGGAGGACAGCCAGGTCCTGGCAGCAGCTTGGTCTGAGGCAGGACAACTCCCAGCTGCTTGCTCCATATCCATCATGCTGAAATCTGTTTAGAGATTCATGCAGGGGTGCGTAGGATGATGTGAAAACAATGTTGCTGTCACACTTACTGGCTGCAAAAGACCAGCATCAAAGCATGTCAGACATTTATAACTGTCAAAGAGAAAAGAAAAACATCTCCAGGTTTAAAGAAGTTATAAGGTGAATTTGTAATTTTGCTTCCTGAAAAGCGAAGAGAAAACATTCGATCTATCTTACCTTCGGAGTGTGTGTCTGCTCTAACCCTGCTCCTTGGCTGAATTGGCAGCCAAGCTTCTCAGAGTCAAAGGTTAAGCCGCAGACTCACTAGTGATATATTAACATCCGCTGGGAGGTCCAAGTACAAATACAATACATGGGAACTCTGCTAGACGACTGTAGAAGCTGTAATTGGTGCTTTCCCTCTTGGGGGATGAGTGTGAGTTCATGTGTTTCCCTCAATGACATGCTTTGGGTGGTATTTTCTTTAAATAATATCTCAACTAAATGTGTCAATGTGCCAGAAAAATATCAAGCTTGATGAAAACCAGAAAAAACAAATTAAATCTTTAGTTTATAGAGTTTATAAGGAAATCAGAGAGATAAAGAACATCTTGCTACAGAAATGATTGCACTTATGATGTTATGTAATGCCTAATGAATATCACATGAAATACAAACGTTAGTAACAGAGCGGTACTGCATTTCTATAAAGTTCAGGGACTCAGACTTCAGCTATGCTAGCAGGGTGTACCTAGGCTTTGAGCTAAATGCTAACATGATGATGTTTAGCAGGTATAATATAACTTACCATTGTTATTTACCCAGTATCGGACAAACTTAAATTTTGATCTGATGATCATGCTAAAGGAAAAGTGGGGGATCACCAAGGTTATTGCGATTTATGGAAAACATGAGTGTCTGAACCAAATATCTTAACAATCCATAATAACAATCCATAATAGTTGTTGAGACATTTCATTTAAAACCACAAATATTAAAAGGACAGGTTCACAATTTTCTAAGGAAAATTTGTCTTAAAACAACAGTCAAGTGTCCACATGAACACTGAACTCATTCCTCCTTCATACTTCATACTGGCTATTAAAAGATCCCCTTCACATGTGTTTTCAAAGTAAGTGATGGAGGCCAAAGTCCACAGTGTGTCTGCACAGTCATTATGTGCAAAAATACATTTACTTGGTCAGTGGACTAATGATTAAGGCGCATACCATATAACTGCGACATTCACAACCCAATTCCCGGCCAAGGCACCCCTTGTGGCACATCACACCTTCTCTCTCCTCCCTTGTTTCCTGCCTCCCTACACTGACTCTCAAATAAAGGCTAAATGCCAAAAAAAAAATCTTAAAAAAAGAGGTGTCAGCAGTCTGAGTCAGTCATATCAAGTGGATATCCACATTTACTGTATTTGTAGCATCAAATTCCTGCTTTGTGTTTCCTCAGACAGTGTTTCCCTGTTGAGCATCGGTGGCAGTATAGTAACAAAAAGAGAGACTTTGGCTCTAAAAAAAAACTGTAACGTTGAAAGGTATCTACTTGATTTGACTAATTTGAATGGCTTAGCTTCATATTAGCTTCAGATAAACTTTTAGATACATTTTTGCACAGAAGTAGGACTGTGGATTTTGGCCCATATCACTTATATTGTAAGTGCATTATGAAGGGACCTTCTAATGGTCAGTATGAACAAGATGAGTGATCATGAGAAGAAAAACCTATTTCACTGTTTATTTTGTCACCTGACTGTTGTTTTAAGACAGACTTGAAAAATTGTGAACCTGTCCTTTAACCTCATGGTAGTAAAAGTAATTAGAATATATTTTTCAAGGAATCATGAATGTCTGTGCAAAATTTTGTGCAAATTCATCCTGTAGATAGAGAAGTTTCACTCAACAAGGAAAGGTTTTCGGGTGCTCTGGTAGCTTATTATAAATTCTGCAGTTCAATTCCAGCCACAGGACTTTGTCACATTGTGTGCCCCTCCTTCTACCCCCGGTTTCCTGTTTCCTGTCTCTCTGCACTTTGTGCTGTTGAATAAAGACAAAAATACCCAAAGAATTGGCATCAGACATTTGCATCTTAGAGCCACAACTGAACTATCTTGACTTTGAGCTCCTATTACGGGTAAAGCTGGAAATATTCTTCACAATCAAAACCTTTACTGAAGTTTTTATGCAACTTTATACTTCTTCTACACTTCATTTATATGACATATATAGTTAATTTCTGATGATTTATAGTATCACTATGATGAGTTGTTATAGATTAAAGTATCCAACAGTATTTAAAGTTGAACCTCACCAAAGCCAGCTGCAACATTAAAATGCTGCTTACACATGAATGTATTGATTACAATAATCCAGTGGTGCAACAATAATAAATCATTCTGCGCAAGTTCTTCTACTTTTCGTAAAAACTTCTAGAATCCATGAACTTTTACTGGCAACCGAGTATTTATTTTGTAGTATTTCTTTTTTAACTCACCTAAAAAGTCTGGATATTTCTTCCACAACTGTTTGTAACTTTGAGATCTAGTCAAAAAAGGTTACAGAGAAGGCTGAAAACTGTTTGAGAATACTCTGATACAGAGAAAGTTGCTGTTTTGTTGAGAAAACAAGTCACTTAGTGAGAGAGATCAAAATGTAAGTGATGCACTTGAATAAATATTTATGACACGATATTTAGGTCAGCAAAAAGGTTTTTCTGCATGTAGACACATTTTCTCACAAAGTGAAGCTAATTTGCTCAAAACCCCCAGAAACAGGAAGAGTTTTATGTCAGATTAGTCACGGCTTTCCAAAAAAATCTCCTCTAAATGAGAAAGATTCTTTCAGAATTAAAATAATATGCAAAGCCAGAATACTTAGGTCAGTTGGCAGAAAGGCAGAGACTTTAGTAACCTGAGGACATGAAATATCAAAGTCAATCAGTTTTACCGACAAACCTGCAGAAAACACCACAAACAGGAAAAGATCACTTAGATTACTGTCATCACAGTATGGGGGGTTTCAAATTTCCTTTTTTAATAAGAACAACAAGAGTGGGATAACTGTTAGTCACATTTCCCAACAGTGACAGTGAAATATGTCTCACACACACACTACCACACTACCACAAACACACATTGTAGAGCTTTGGCAGTAGCCATCATCCTGATTGTTGTGTGTTGGTCACTCAGAGTCTGGAGCTAGTTTCCTCCTTGACTCCACTGAGCTTGATATAAACCTCACTGGAAGATAAACTATCCTCAGAGTTCATTAACATTTCAGCACAGTTATGTTTAGCAGGCACTTTCTCTTAAAATAACACTACCATTTTTTCCTCATTCATTGGAAACAAATGGGGGTTCAGTATCTTATGGACACGATGAACGAGGGATTGACCCACGAACACTATAATTAATGAGCTACAGCCAGACCAAAAACTGTTTAGAGAATAAATAAAACAGGAAAGTGGAAAACACATATAATTGCACCCCAGATGTAAAAGCTGCAGGTCCAGAAATAAAAAAAGCGTCTGAAAATAAATTTAAAAAATCATGTTTTATTGATTCACAGCATGAAGGTTTAAATGGTGCGTCTTAATGCTGCCTGGAAAACATTTCTATGGGAGAAATCCTAGAAGCCATTGTTGGGGTAAAAGACGTCAAACTTAAACATATTGAGTCTAATAGGCCTTTTCCACTACAGGAACTTACCTACTAATACCTAACTAGTGCCCATTGTCCCAGGTTCTGCTTTTGTTTCTACTGTCCTCTGCCTGCTTTGGAGACAAGTTCTTGGAGCTACATTTTGTTTCCTTGTTGTTGTGGTAGCAGTAACCACCATTTCACTTCTGTGTGTACATCAGCAAGGACTTTTAGAAATGATAAACAATGAGAGAATAATAATTGAATTGAATAAATAACCGTAACATAAACCCAACAAATATTTGTGTTCCACATTTTACCAATGTTGATATTAATTCAACTTTTTGTATAAAAGAAAATGAATCACTCACACTCAAAACTTGTTTTTAACTGTAGTTTTACAGCTAAGTTTTGGTTATATTTAAGTTGTTTAATTTCCAACATAAACATAACTCTAAAGTTTCTGTTGATTGATTGATTTTATTGTAAATGTAATGCTTATTACTTAAACATCCGATTCTTGGAAAAGAAACACAGAACCAATCAATTTAAAATCAAACAGTCATGTATTGACTCACACTTTGACCACAAACAGACGCTGTTGCCCTCAAACACATCAACTGCTTTTTCAACATGGCAGATTCTCACATGGCACATGTACACATATACATGCTAATGTTGGATAGGAAGAAGGGAAACAGGATGGCAAATGAGAATAAGAAATAAGGAGAGAAAGAAAGGGATGAAATGAAGAGGTAAAGAAGGAACAAGTGAAGTAAGGAGGGACACAAAAAGGGATGAAGAGGACTAATAATTACAGGGTAGTTGTAGCTGTAAGATTTTCTATTTTGTTATTATCTTTAAATTTTTCAGATGTTACTGCACTGCCACAATTACATTTGTTGATACAACTGGGCACTTGATAATTGTTTTAGGTTATGAAATGTGCTAAATAAAAAACAGCAAAAAGCATCAACCCCCTTAAGACACTGTTGGTGATTAAATGTTTTGCATTCATTTCAATATAAGATTTTTAGGTCCTATGTGTTACATTTTAAGTTATTTGCTATTTGAATGTTAGCAAATATGTGTTCTTAACCAAGTATATATCAGGGACCTATTGCACAAAGCCACCAGCTAACTTGATTTGCTCACACACATTCCTCAGATCTTGGAGACTTATGATTTCAAGACTATTTCAAGTTTTTCATGAAAGATGGCAGATGGTTGTAATATTGATGCCTTTTGCCATGAAATGTTGCCCTAAATATTTATGTGGAGTGCTTCTCAGTAGCAGTGTTACGGCGAAAGAATGTGTATAAACAAGCTAAATGAATGGAAGATAAAAGGGGTACTTTGACTGCAGTTATCCTATTACTTATTGATTTGATGACATTAAAGAAATGCATTAAACAGAAATGGCAGTGGCATACCAGCAGATTAAAGTTTAAATAAACAAGTGGTTATTACTAAAGACTGCACGGAATTAGTCTTTGAGTCAATATCTGTACTGTTAGCTTTTTAATATCTTCAAATATGTGATCTGTGGCCAACCACTTCCGCTGGATAAAATTAAAAAATGTACCCATAATTTTTCTCATGCTAGCACTGCCAGATAAAAGTATCAAACCACCTGTTAATAGGCACCAGAATGCAGGAAATGACTTGTAATCTGTTAAATATTTCTGTTGAAGGACCCCCAGATGCTCTGTTAGATTGTCCCACCCACATGTTCAATGCCTCTTACGCCCATGTGAATACGTAAATGATGACATCAAGTACATAAGCTGCTTGCCAACATGTTGAGCTGACTGAGTCTCACTAAGATTACTAAATGCGGTCAAGTGTTTCCCACATCCAATGTTCTATGAAGAAGAACAGCAAATCTAGTGCTGTGGCGTATTTCATGCTCAAACTTAAACTGATGGATTACATGTTCTCCTGTGTGTTGTGGAAACAACATGACCCCCTTGAGCAGATGAAACTGTTTAACATTTAAAAAAAAAAAAAAACGTTATTTAATCAAGCTAAACAAGATGTCTGGCTTTGTAGGTCTGAATTTTGGAATTTTATGGCTTTTGCTGTTGCTGTTATGTTCATGTATTTGCTCTATATTTTATGTGTCCCTGTACTAATTCCACAGAGACATTTACTGTGAGAATTACCCTGAATGTGATTTAATAGGAATATGTTTAAGTCTCTGGTTATGGTTGCAGGTACATGACATGAACAAACAGCTAACAGACTCTGAGTAATTATCATTTTCATGTGTAAAAATACCACAGTGGAACAAGTTGGCCTGTAGTGCAATGGAGTGGCTGAGTGCCAAACTGTGTCCTCATACAACCATAAACAAAGCCTTACATGGGGAGATGTTATACTGTATAGAGCAGCATGTAGGACTAAACTGGCTCTTCAAAGTGATGACGAACAAATTTCAAATGATTTTACTAAGATTAATTTCTTCTCGGCTTGGAACTGACAGGACAGTACAGTTTTTATAACTGGCACCAATCAAATATCTTATTGTAAAGTTTTACTGTAGGAAAGAAACATTTGCATATTCTTCTCTTATAAATGGCAGTTTGGGGGATGCAGCTAATCCATGTCTCATTGTCAATTAATCAATTCTGTATAATATAGCCTATAATCTATAATCCAATCTATAGTGTACAAAATCTAAAAAAAAATTGGAAAATTTTCATCACAAATTCCCGAAGGTCATGTCCCCAAATTGGTTGGTTTGTCTGACCATCAGTCACAAAACCCCCCAATTTTTTTTAAAGAGTGCAATCTCAATGAAAAATTATTACTTATAAGTGATTCATGGATTTAATGTGAACAGGGAGGATAAAATTAAGAGGAAAAAACTAAAAATGATAACAGAGAAATTCCAATTAGAACAGCTAGTAAAAGGCCCAACTAGGATTGCAAAATGCTCCAGTACACAACTTGATCTGATATTTCCTAACAAACCAGAGAGAATAATTACAAGTTATAATCTAATCACTGGCTTATCAGATCATAACCTAACCCTATGTGCAAGAAAACTGACTAAAAGTAGATCCTTCAATGCATACCCAGAGCTAAGCAAGAAGAATTTACCAATGAAATTAACAGCCTGAACTGGGATGATGTACTGTCCTCTGATGATCTGGACTATGGCTACGATACTTTTACTCATAGAATCTGTGAGGGAAAGATTTAATGTGAGGATATAGATAAAATCTAAAGATGAAAACAATTTACTGTGGTTTAATGAAAATTGGTGGAAACTAATGAAATCTAAAGATGCTGCACTAAAGAAAGGTATTAAAACTAGAAGAGACACTGACGTGCTGATTTAAGGAAAAAAGTTATCCAAGAGCTAAGAGAAGCTAAATCTTGTTTTTATCTCAATATTTTGAACAAGGCAAAAGGCAACTGTAAATTGATCTGGAAAAACATTGATAATCTCACAAGGAGGGACCCAAAATTTTAAGGAGATTTTAAACTCAAAGTACAGGGAAAGTTAATTGAAGTTCTTTTATTGTTGCTTCTCTCTTTAATGATTTTTTTCTTGAGTCTGTAAATGAGTTAGGAAAAAAAATTACAAAAACTGGAAACTGGATATTGTTCCTATGGATGCTACACACCAGGTTTTCGAGCTGGTAGAATCTAATGAGTTACAAGTAAACAAAATCATCAGCTCCTAAAAAAGCTCCAACAGTAGAGATGCTTTCCAGTTTGACACCATGTTTGTCAAATCACACAAAGATATTTTAACTCCCCCTATTGCTCATTTAATTAACTTAATTAACTAATTGACTTTAAACACAGCTCCTTTCCTGATGATTGGAAATGTGCCATTGTCATACCTATTTTTAAATCTAGAGACCGCCTTGAAGCCAGTAACTACAGACCAATAAGTATACTGCCAGTACTCTCAGAGGTTGTTGAGAAAGTTGCCAATAAATAGCTGACAAGATTTCTTAATACAAACAATTTTGGTCTACATTGTGATTTGGCTTTAAAGCAAATCATTCCACCGAATGAAAATACACTGGTGCTGTATTCTTAGATCTGCGTAAACCATTCAACACAGTCAATCATGATCTGTTAATATCAAAACTTATCATCTAGAACACTTGCATGGATGTCTTCATATTTATCTTATAGGAGACAATGTGTTAAAGTTGGTGCAACACTGGCCAGTAACATGAAGCACAATGGGTGTTCCACAAGGATCAGTGTTAGGTCCTCTATTATTTAGCCTATACATTAACGATCACACTCAGCAGTGTCATGATGCATAGCTACAAATGTATGCAGATGACACCGTTGTGTACACACATGCAAAAACAGCTGAGTTAGCTGTTGCAAAGCTAACAATTGCATCGGAAAGGATCACACACTGGCTTGATCAATCATGTTTGAGTCTAAATGTGAACCAGACAAAGGATATGTCTTTCTTTGAAACCATGGTACAACCTCTCAATGCTGATATTTCCATCAAATGTGAAAAAATTGACATTTGAACTTTAAGAAATGTGTTTAAAAAAAAAACGGTAAAAAACTATGAAGTACAACTCAGCAAATTTTAGCCATATTAGAAACTGTCTCTCTTTGGACGCAGCAAAGATATTTATGCATGCTAAGATTCTTCCCAATATGTCTTACTGTATCACATGTTAGTAGCATGTTGGAAAAATAGCCATGATTATATAAACAAACTCTTAAAATTCTTGACAAAAAGCCAATGCATTTCCATCACTGTAGGATACTGGAGAATTACAATTTACTGAGCTTTGAGAATTTTAGATCATTCTCAAATTTGTGCCTATTTTATAAAATTTTAAATGGTTTGGCCCATCCTCCACTATGTGACTTTGTGTATACTTGCTCAGTAAATTCTATTAGATCCTCCAGAATATCCTCTATACAAGATCGTACCATTTCATCGCACTGCATTTTTGCCGTCAGCTTTCTCTATGAAAGCCACAACTCAGTGGAACGTCCTACCTGATGACATGAAGAACTATAGTTCAATCAATACATTCAAGGCCAAATTTTTAAAAAAAAAAATACTGAAGACCAATCAGCTTTGTGACCATTGAGTCTAAACATTTTTCAAAAATTCAGAGTCTCAGCACTGATGTCTGATTAGTGGTGTCAGAGGTAGTGTGTCTAATGGGACCAGATATCATATCTGGATCTATCAGCACTCTTTCTTTTGGCCTTGATTAAATTTATGCTGACAACAGCACAGTATTTGATCTCCAGTAAGGTCCAGGTTAAGGCCATTGTTTGAGGTAGGTGCTGGCACTGCCTGCTCACTGTGAATAAAAGCATTGTCTAAATCCCTGAAACATTAATTGCTAATGGGTACAATATACAAACACTGTGGGAGTGTTTATTTAACTTTGTGCAGTTTACATTCACACTACAGTATCAAATGTATACAAAGCTAATAGGAATCTGTATTATTTCATGAACACCATGTCTCCTCACACTTTTTATTATGTTCCACTGTCAGAGTTAATTCTTTTCTGTGGATGAAAACACAAACACACATTGGCACCCTGCATCTATTGTCTATATGGATGAGAGAACTGTGTGTATAAACAGAGCAGCAGGGTGCTGGTGTGATTAAAATGCATACAGTACATTAAAGTGATGCACTGTGACTGAGATTTACCAGAGCAAACACATGTATATGTATGGTTGATTTTTGTCACACTGTCTGTGCGACTCTGTGGAAGGTAATGGACGGTATAGGTTGGTTCATTTGATAAAGACTGAAATATTTCAACAAATATTGGATGGTTTGTCTTTACATTTTGTGCAGACATTCATGATTCTCAGAGGATGAATCCTGCTAACTTTGGTAATCCCCTGACTTTTCAACTAGTACCACCATGAGGTTGACATTTTTGGGTTTAAGTGGATATCTAAACAACTATCAGATGGATTGGCATGAAATTTGTTACAGATATTCATGTCTAACTAAGAACAGAGCCATAAGATGTTTTCTCAGCATGCACAAGTTTGCTTGTCTCTTGGCTGTTCAAGGAAATGTGGATCAGGTATCTGGATCAGTGAATCAAAAATGGAAAATGATAATATTGGGTAATCAGTTGATATGGCAGGCGTCAAGATAACTAAAAGAAAGGTTTTTCTTTGGAGTACAGTGTACGATTCTCCATGGGCTACAGAGCTCAATATGAAGGAAAGTGGGCTACAATATATCTAATGAAATAATCTAAGGTGCAACATTTATACAATTAGGATGAAGCTACTCACTAGGGAAGAAAAAAGGTCAAAAGATATTCTGTTAAAACCAGTTGAGAACAGCTACCCTCCCAGTGGCTCCAGAAGTGGGCAGGTTTAAAAACATCTAGGAGAAGGACAGGTTGTGTGAGCTGTGTGAACTGGGAGATGCTGAGAATTTTTGTACTGTCTCTCTTATGAGAATTTAACAACACCAATATTAGTTGAAATATATGATTGAAATTCAGGAATTTTTTTGAGCACTGATGAAGAAAAGACGGAGTGGATGTTTAATTTTAGTGTCTCTAAGTTGGCAAATTTTGTTTCTGAAGCCTAGAAAAAAGACAGGATGGTGTCTTTGTTTAATAGCGTAAATCATATGGGATGCAGGATCTTTTTTGTTTAATGATGTATAGTAAACCCATAGAGGCTGGGAGTTTGTACATTCATGACAAAATATTAAAAATGAATCAAATCAAATGTAAAATTGGTGATTCCCTGACTTTTAAATCCACTACTCATCAATATGTTGGTTTATGATTGAATTCCTTAAAAACAAATGACATTGCAGCCTCAGCTGTATTCTGCAGTGCTTTACAGTTCTTTTACTTGCCTGTTAAAAATAGTCATGGTACCTCCTCCAGTGAAGACATCTCTGCGGACAGATAGTCACACCAGGGACTGTCTCAAAACCATTCTGCCCATTATCCTCTGCTACATCCTACGCAGATTCATCCGTTGGGGCCACAGTGTCCCCAGCCCCAAGGCAGATGTCATGGAAGAAGGCACATGCTGTTATGACCTGAAATGGTAAAATGAGGTTAAAATAATGGGAAAAAATAAATTATAGCTCCTGAAAAAAGAATCATCCTGTTTGATTTTCTTCCATATTCTTGAAAATCCTGTTGAGTGATTACTTACATGAGGTACAAAGGTATGGTGCACCTCCAGCACTTTCCGAGAACTTGGTCTTCATCATCCAATAACTATGCTCTATAATGGAGCGCTGAAGCTCTGGGCTCAACCACCTTGTACTGGACTCTTGTAGGGAGTGATGAGGGGGAGTGGGTGTTGGAGGTTTAGGTACCCTCCATCTGTGAGGATAAAGTGTCCTGGAGGAGGGTAGCGTGAACTCATCGGCACAACAGCCCATGTAGGTGTGTCATGGAAGCGGCCCTGATGATCACAAACAGCCTGCAGGATGATTGAAGGGAGGAGTTTTCTGTTCCTGTAGTACTGACCATCAGGGCCACTTGGTGACTTGATGTGCACATGAAAGCTGTTGATTCCTCCAGCTGCTTTCATGAAGGCTTGCCAGCCCTGCAAACCTGGAAGGTTCCGCCTCCCGAAGACCCAGGAAGCCTCCAAGTCTTCCTGAGTCTTTGAGAGGTGGATGACCTTGTGCTGAATGGAGACTGTTATGGAAGCTTCTTCACTGAAATTGCCATCTACAGCTCCACATCAGCCACCACCTCCTCAGTGACTCTATGGACAATGCGGTAGACAGTGGAACAAGGCATTCAAAACACTCTGGGTCTCAATTGTCGCACCCCATCTGTGTCTTTGTTCCAGGTTGAGAAGGTCCAGCAGCACTGCTACCCTGCTCAGCCAAAAATCAAAAACTGGATACAGTGTCGGAGGTGGGGCACCATTTATTCCTATGAAAGATACTCAATCACGCATGGAGCCAAAAAAATTGGACTTCCCGGTATAAAATTATCCAGATCTCCTGGGCCCATTTGGCCCGTAAAGCAAGTGCACTAGTGACTGTTATGGAATTTTCCATCTTTATAGGTCACATTGAGTGAAGCTTGGCCTCCTTGAGGTCACACTGTAATTCTTTATCAGGAGGGAGATATTTTCTCCTTCTCCTTGAGACAGCTGTCTGTCTGATGTTTTGGGGAAGGCAGAAACCTCTCTCATAGAGGGTCTATCAGCATTTCCATGCAACGTGACTTAAACTGTCATTGGTAAAGTGCAATTCCTTGTTTAGAAACTTGGACTTAGACCTTCAGAGGTCAGAACGGAAAGCGATAGCATCGGAGCAGAACACTGGTGTTTGCTGTTTTTGGTTCTCCACTTGGTCAAGTGCTTCAATAAACATTTTCAGCATCAAAAGTCTCATGTGCTCCTTTCTCCACTGCTGACCATCGGTCAAAATATTCACAACAGTGACTTTCTATGGAGAGCCCTTTCATTCAAAACCCTACCCAAACTGTGCACCACCTATCCAGTTACCAGACACCAACTTCTCTGCTGTGAATACTGACATCCGATATGTTGTATGTGTTATTAATTCTGAATTCAAGAAATGGTTACTCCAAATGCCACTTTCCTGCTCTCTGGATCCTTTGAGCCATCTGTATTCTGAAAATATGAACTCCAACCTTGTTGCAGATGAAACTTAACTTCCTTGACTATATCTCCTGATTTCTATCCTCTATCTCTTGTTATTATTCAGTATGCATAGATTGACTTCAGGTTCTGGGATTATCCATGATGGTAACACTGACCAACAGACTGGAGGGCACACATTAATCTTAGTAATACCAATTTCCCCTGTCTTAGATCTTGGCTCATTTCCAAAGTTTCCTCTTACTTCTGATTTAAGAGAGGCCACTGAATTTCTATCTAATTGGCACTATCAGCTGGTCAGCACACGCTGTCGAGTTGGATATCGCACGCTTTTGACTGGGTGGTGTGCGCTGTCCACTAGTTTTGAATGAAAGGGCTCTCCATACACTCTAGTTTGAGGGCAGTCATTCCATTTAAAAAGGTGCAAAGTACCTGAAACCAGTTCTGCCAACATTAGTGCAAACCTGAAGGATATTTAAGGTGAAGTAGTTACTGGATGATGTACTATAGGTGTCACAAGAATTTCTTCTTAATGACCTTTAAGTGATGGAGACTGGATCTGAAGAATCAAAGTTAAAGTTGGATTTATTTTCTTGTCCAAGAAGGAACGTTTTACAATGTAACACACAAGTGGAGTTACAGAGAAAAGGCTCCTCTAGGAGTACTAACAACTGGGTTATATACCTTACAATTGGGCGTTTGAGCCTTCTCCTATTATTTACAGATACATTCCGCAGATATCATCACACATTTTCTCAGTCCTCTAATTAATGGCCAGCCTAAAATACTTAAATCAAGATGACACCCTCCTGACCTGTCTCTTGACCCTTTATTCCTTTCTGACTCCCTCTAACATGTGTGCTGGCCTTCCACCATTAATCTTAGCTGCTGTTACTATCTATACAAGTTGCAAAACAAAACAAAAATCTTCATCATGACGTGAAAAGAAAAGACATCTAATCACAGTATAATCCTATTTTTTTTATATAACAATAGGTTCTAATTTAAATGACAGAAGAGATGTGAGGTAGTTTTGAAGCTTCCACAGTGGAGCTTTATAGATGAATAACATGATGGTTTTTTTCCTCTTGACTATAAGAGAGACTATATATGGAAGTCCAACCAACTGTGTGATGCAGAGAACAATGATGAGTACAAAATTCGTCATTAGTGATAAAGTGTAATGCACTGATACACAGCATTTAACTGCTAAAGTGTTGGTGGGGCAGCATGACAATACAGGATATCTCCACAGTCAAGGACATGAAGGTGGGCTGCACAATAGTAATATGTTTCTTGACTGATAGTCTGCTGTCAAGCCAAATTCCTAAATATGACTCAGCTAGAGTAATATGGGTGCCATTTAAAGGCAGGCTAGTTAGAGTATAATCAGTGCAGGAACAGTTCATACTTGTGCAAAGATAAAGACTCCTAAAATAGTTGTTATGTGCTTCCTGTTGGTGCAGTTAAGTCCTTTACTATTTTTAAGTGAATTTTTGGGGCTATTTGTCCTCAAAGGAAGGACAAAGCAGAGTGTGAGTAAGGAAAAGGGCTATGTGAAAAAGTCTTATCTGTGATAACATAGTGTGCAGCTTGGTGTTTGTGCACAAAACTAGTCATAGAGTTTTTTCTCTTAATTTAATTTATTTTGACTACATTTTAAGGAGGTTTTACTAATATTGGTCCGGTCTGTTGGTCAAACAATTTGTAATAAACCGTATCTGGACAACTATCTGATGGATTGACGCAGACAAATTGTTCCAAGAGAGTTAATTTGAACAATTTTGGTGACTCATTGCACACCACCAGCTGCTCAAAATATCCTCTTGTCCAACACATTATATCACAGGATTCCTCTGAAAGTGGTGACCTAATTCCCATCAGCAGCCATTGTGAACGTGAACATTTCAGCATATCATTCAACAGTGAGACTGATGAAATGAAGTTGATGCTGCAGTCAGACTAAAAGTGGTCAGATAGATGACACTGACTTGCACGCTGTGGTGAAACGCAGGAGGGACAAATATTGCATTCTGCAAGTTGACAATTAAAATTTTGAAATATTTGAAATTGAAAATATGAAAAGCGGAGTATGCCTTTATACAAACGGGAATACAGTCAATCAAAACGAGATGTCAAACTCACATTCTTCGTCACATTGGCGGGATATTGCCTGATAATCAGACTTAATTACCATTTTGTTTTCATTTCTTTATTCATTTAATTTTTAATATTGAGAGAGCTTCAGTGGTCTGGAATCAGGCTAGAGAGTCTCTGTTATGAAGGCCAAATTTCAGTTTTTCAGCAAATGCAAAGTGAAATATTGGTTTTACTGTGGTGCAAAAACACCTCAGTTGAGGTTTGATCATGTAGAGCTGAACCTGACAAGCTGAGCAGGAAAAGTCCCAATATGGCCAATGTGTAATCTCTGCAGTAGTAAAGATCCAGTAATTTTGTTTTCTGTGTTACAATCATATTCTTGAGGCCATCAAATATATAAATTTTATAATTTTTTTCCCTGAACGATCACTGTGTGAAACTTCAGTTTAAACGCAGTTTTTCTAATCAGATTAAATAGGAAATGGCTTTGACCATGTTACAGTAACTCAAATGGCTTCAACAGAAATCCACTGGAAAAAAAGAAATTACAGTAGGCTACCGCCCACAATGTTTGTTTAGATATGTTCTTTGGGAAGCACAGAAAGACCGTTACAGTGAAAGCCTTTGCTCTTATCTTTACATTATAGTCTTTCATCTACGAGGATAATTTGCAATTCCTCCATGAATACTGGTCAAAGAGGTAACTTTCCAAAACAAAATATCTGTGGCTCATAAACAAGCTGAAAAAAACATTAGCTTCGTAGAACAGATTAGAGAGCCATATAGGGCCCAGAAAAGGTGATGTGACAAAATTGATTAAAAGTGTGATATGATCACAGACTTCTCCCCTTGCAACTGTGGATGGCTGATTGTTTATTTTGGTGCTTCATGCATGTACACAAGTTCCCCAAGAGGCTCTAGCAGCTGGGGTCAAATTCTTTGAAGACCCACTTAGAGAGAACAGACTTGCTTGTGATTCTGCAACAAGATATATTTTATTTATTTATTCTTTTAACAGTTTAGATAGCAATTTGCATTTGGGTTCAGAGTAAAAAAATAAAGATTGGCCAATATTTTTATCCCTCTTCCCTATAACCTATTTATGCTTAGCTTCAAAAAGTATGCTACTAGTGATGAAAGGGTCCTATTTCTCTCCTTACTACCTTAAAACTTGTAGGCCTCCTTATTTTAACTATTCAACTATGTAATATATAATAAAAAAACACAAATATCTATACTTATTATTAGGGCTATAATCTCCTGGTCGACTGATTGATTAGTTGATATGCTCTCGTCCAACTAAATTCTCATTGGTTGAATAATCTCCGTATTGCTTTCGTAACGAGAGAAGTGCTACATCAGTAGCCTTCCAGAATTAATCCATTATTTCCTAAAGCGAGAGGGACAGACGAACAAATTACCTGTGAAAACAACTGGGTGTATTCAAAACACCCTCATTGTTTTCACAACTTTGAACTTGCCCAAACTAATGGAGACTTCTGCGTCTTACTGTATTCAACATTTACTGAACATTTACTGAACATACTGAATGTTTATTGAATTAGCGTTTCTCCTGTAATAATAACAACAAACCCCCGCCAGGCCAAAAGACATTTTTAATGCCAAAAAAAAAGCTAAATATCGGTAGTGTAACTCCGTTTAGGAATAGAGCGGCAGGAAAGTGATGGTGGATGCAAGCGGAGGAGAGGAAAAGGTTAGCGGTAAGTTCCCAGTCTGGCAATAAATGTACAGAACTAGACTACAGTGTGACAGTTAATAAATGCTAAAAAGTCAGGTCTTCCTTTCCCCAAGTGCTGGAAAAGTGAATGGGGTCCAAAGTTAGCAACAATAGGTTAGCCTAACCTGAAGAGGCAAAATGGAGAAATGTGAGTTCACTGTGCACCCTGTCCCATTACATGCCCCGCCCCCCATCTGTGACTTATCGATTAGTTGAAGATTGTACAATTTCAGTCGATCACAATCTACATCAGTCATTATAAGAAAAAAGTAAAATTCATGTCACTTTCATATTAACATATGTGACTGCACGCTGATAATCACTACTCCTGATCAGTAATGTTTCATTAATAAATAATTGCTTTTTAAGATATATTTAAAAAAAATTCATAACAGCCATGAAAGTAGCAGGATGTGGATACAAATGCAGAACACTGGAGGCAATCAAGAATACTCTTTATTCCAGGCATATCTGGCGAAGCAGAACTTAACTGAACAGATGACTGTTCAGACAGAACGAAACAGAAACAAAACAAACGATCCAACAGACACTGAACAGAAAACCAGGGCTAAAATACAAACTGAATATGTGTGTGGAAGACACATAGCAGGGCAGAGTTAACGAGGGTAATGCAGGGCAGGTGAGACGAGGAGCACATGAACACAGGAGGAGTGAAGGAACACTCAAGCGAAACACAGAGCAACAGAAAACCAATACCCAGAAAACACAATACTCCAAGTAGAACCCAGCATATCAATGAGCCACAAACCACATGACCAAAAGGCAACCAAAGCAATATACATTGGACAGTCCTCCAAAAAGTCCAACTCAAAATAAGCTCTCTCCTACGCAGTCCAGTATTCACAAAACAGAAAAAGTCTGAGGGCATCTGAAGGATAATAGCAACCATGGAAATCAAGGAAAGACACCCTCACAAGAGTATCTAGAGTCAATGACAGAACCATGACAGGAACTAGACTAGACTGGACTAGACTTTATTTATATTTTAAATATAACTAATTGTTTCTAGAGCAGCAACAGTAATGTTACAACAGCAAAGTCACTATATAAACTCAATAATATCTCACTGGAAATAAATCTAAAAGGTCAATAAAATAAATAATATTTCTGACATCACAATACTGAATGAAGTTTAGAAAGAAAGAAAGAAAGAAAGAAAGAAAGAAAGAAAGAAAGAAAGAAAGAAAGAAAGAAAGAAAGAAAGAAAGAAAGAAAGAGAAAGTTTAGACATCAGTCAATATCAGTACTTCATCCTGTCCGCTGTCCTCCATCCCTACAGAGAAAGAAGTACACATTAAATGAAACTGTCATACCTTTAATTATTTTTGGAGAGCATGTCTGGAATGTCTGGAACAACGAGCGTCTCTTTCCCGCTGTTCTGTTTAATCGTGTACAATTGAAAAGTAGAAATACAGTGGCAGAGTAAAATCTTTTTTGCACCAGTGGTAAAAATAAGTGGTCTATGATGGAACAAATGATTCACTTTTGACAGAAATCCATCTGTAGATGGAGTTCTTTCACCCATGTGAACATCCAGTAAATTCAAGCCCTTGCCAAATGAGTTTGCAAAATGCTGATTAAGCCTGCCAGATAATCAGTTTTGACATTTCTGCTGGATGGCTGGATGAATGCATACTGTGCGGGCAATCGACTAGAGATTTGAGCTGGCAAACTTCCAGTTAGCTCTTTGTCAACTTGAATGGGGATAAAATAATTTAATTGTTCAGCTCCTCAGATGTTCCAAATTTTAGCGAACCGACTGTGATGCTCAAAGCAGTTTATTATTGCACCGTTTTATAGCCGCAATAAAAGCGATGCAGTAGGCGACAGTGGAGCCTATGATGTAAGCATGTGTTGACAGTGTTTTTGTAATTATTCTCACTGCCAGAAGGGGGAGACAAAAGTCCTGTACTCCAGCTTTAAATGGGGAAATTCTGAAGCTCTAATAATTTACAAAATCATAGACATTATACTGGTGTATGGCCTTATTCATAACGTACATAATTAAGAGCAATCAAAAATTTCCTTGGTACTGATTCACTTGTTCCCCACAGAGTCTTAACATCCCTGGAGGTCACTGTGAACTGGTTGAAATAGGTCACACATTATAGTCAAATTCCAGCTGCAATAAAACATAAACAGATGTAACAGTGAAGAAATACATGATTAATTTTTTGGAAAATTTGTAAAGTTATCACAGATTTATTCAGTTTACCAGAAGGTGGAAACTCTGCAGTCAAATTGGAGTGCTGTTTATGTTTTACTGCAGGAACAAACTTGCCAAATGTATTATCAGTCTCTCTTGTTTCAGCTGAATCTGATACCTGAAATATCACACTTTTTTGAAATGTTGTCCCTTCTCCTTTTCTAGGAACCTTATCCCCCACATTTCTCTCTAATCTCTCATTTATGCTCTTACAGGAAGAGAGGATATTTGAGCATCTTTCCACTTGTTTACTTTCTGGTAATTCATACACCTCCAGGGACCAGTACCCAGACTTTAAAAACATTTATCATAACCTGCTGGGAATCATAACTTTATCTGATTTGATCAATTAAATTAAAACCGGACTGCAGTCAGTCAGTTTTTCCTCAAGTCAGCTAAATGTTAAACTTGAGTCCTCATACTCGGTCAGTATTTGTTCCTAGAATAAAATCATTATACGTACCAAAAGTAAAGTAAAATACAGTAGTTCTTCCTTTAATTAAAGATTGGATGGTGATAGTTTAGTTACATGTCATAGTTGGTTTTGTCCAAAACAACTTGTCAGCAATATTTAGGCATATTTAGGTTTATGCTGCAAAATGTGATAGAAATATTGCAGTCCTTTGTACTAGAGGTTTATGGTTCGCTGTGACTATATCTATCTGACTATAACTTAGCTTAGCTGCAGTTTAGGATGGGCTCCACTAAACTGTTTTGAAATAGCTGCATGTTAAGAGTACTCCACTGACCTTACACATCAAAGTGTGATTACGGGTCTTGGATGAGTGAGAACAGTTGTATAAAGTATGTTTTGGCTCCAGAAGAAGCTGTGTGAGGTCTGGACTGAACTGAATAAAAAGCACGACATCTCTGGCTCTGCTGCATTGATTGCACTGACAATGCCACAGGAGTGTTATGCTAAATCTATAGAGAACTTTTTTTTTAAGTTGAACGTGTTGGCTCTGTGAAAACACCTCATTTGTGACCGCAACACTTATTACACTGATCTGTGACTCGTCTCAGATGGTTGTTGTAAACATCGGTTCAGCCCTGAGCAAACACTCTGGGCAGACAGTTGACATCTGTGAGATCATGAAGAAAACTATTCACAGTTTTGTTTCAGAATTTCCTCAGTTTAATACCTAACACAAAATACATTACAAACTATCTTTTACACCATACAATAGAGAAGAAGAGAAAAAAGTATAGTACAGAGTGCCGAGGTCACAGATGGAGCTAAAAACAAGCAGAAGTTCATTTGAACGAAAGCTAATCTGCAGCAGAACAGGATGTTGGATGAAGTTAAACTCAGTCCCACACAGATTATTTAGAGGATTATAAAGGAAATTAGTTTCAGCTTTCATATTTCTGATTTTTCCCAACACCCAAGGAAATCATTTGACACTGTTTTTGTGTTTTGCTTTGTGCACTAGCTGCACTTTTGGTTACCACAAACACATTCTAATTAATCTAAGAGAAATCATTATTACAGCATTTTCCCTTGAATAACCATTTCTACTTACAATCTACTCTCATATCAATAATCTGCTAAATATATTAGCTTACATTAAAAATGCAGTGGGAATTAGTGTGTGTGTGTGTGTGTGTGTGTGTGTGTGTGTATATATATATATATATATATATATATATATATATATATATATATATCAAATAAGAAAGCCCTGTTAGGGCTTTCTTATAGCTGTTTTTAACCTCTGACTAACCAGCTTGTGTAACTCCCCACTGGATTTTGGATTTCCTCGTTATTTAGATCACATCATCTTGACTCACATCCCGGAAAGGGCAGAGGTCTGTTTTCCTAGTCTCTAAAGTCCCTTCACTCCCTTCACTCCTTTCACTCCTTTTACTCCAAAAAAAAACCCCAACAATCAGTGTCTGGAAGAAGCAAAATTATCAAATGGGACTGATTTACTGCCATATCTGTGCTTACTATTTGGTTAATGAAGCCAAACATGCCTGAAATGGCCCATTTGTGATTGGATTTCCGTTCTCACATCATGAGTCAGAAAATTGCAACTGCTGCTAAACAGAACAAACACATAAGAGGATTATAACGCTGATCTGCATACCATTTTCTGGTATGTTTGAGATGAACAGATGGTCAACTTCTTTTGGGTGACACAATCATTACAGTGTTTAATTGATAGATGGTCCTTCAGTGTGGTCATGGAAGAATTTATTTTCATGCTAGTGTGGTCACAAGTTTTGTTTTGTTTTGTGTGTTTTGAAACACCAGAGAGTATTTTACCAGGGAGAATGTGATTAGCTTAGTGATATTGTATATGTTTATTTATTTTTATCCATTGTTTCTTGTCTGCAGCTATGGGGTTATAGTTGTATGTTTGTATTTCTGTTATTCTGCAGCGATTGAAGGTTTCTGATTTCTGTATTGTTCTGTATTGTTGATATCTAACACACTCACAATCTCCAATTGTGAACAAAGTTCTGATACACAAATCTGTTTTCAGTTTTTGGACATTTTCTTGAATCTTTGTTTTTTTTGTGAAATATTGGATCACTGAATATCTTTTGAAATGAAACCATGTGAGAAGTCTAGAGGGAAAAATCACTGTTTGGTAAAGCTGTTAACAACTCATAGACATCTGAAATGTGACCCCGACTACACACTGCTTTTTGTAAGACGTCAAAAACTAAAAAGGTTGGAAAACACTGGCTTCATCCTTAACAATGTGTTGTATTCCTTATTTTAAATCACTTTAAATTCATTTTGAGATGTTTGACTGACATGAATACAGTCATGTTACATTCAGGGGCCTGTTTCATGAAAGTGATTTGTAAGCACTGCTTACTTATAGATCATAAACGTTGCCACTGTCCCGTTTTCACAAATAATTGTTCATCTCACATTGCAGATACATTTGTGAGTCCTACAGTCGTCTCGCATATGGTGTTTCTTTTGTTTAGAGTTAAAATGATTGTGAAATGAAATGATCTCATGTTACTATTTGGTCAAATTTTTTTTTTTTAAAAAAGTGGTGAAATGCGATCCTGGATGAGAGACCAAAACAAGCCAAAGCTGGTGAATTCTGACTGCAGGTGGCCTAAATATCTTTGCATCTTGTTTTGTTGATTGGACAAAACAAACTATTTGAAGTCCCATTAAGCTGTGGGAAATTCTGATGGAAATTCCTCGACATTTTTCAGACTAAACAACTACCAAAAGCATCTTTACCTGCAGCCCTAGTCACATGACTGAGCGTCTTGGGCAATGGATTGCAGTGTACCCTCAGTACATTTTTGTTTGACATCACCAAAGTGGGAGCAGAGCTGAAGCAATCACGATTCAGTATTTTCCTGGAAGTACATGAAATGAGATCGTTATTTGAAACCAGATAAAATAAATATGCCCTAAATTTTTTCATTGTTTTGACAATGGTTGTCTCCTGTGTCAAGCGTAAGAGATACGTTTATAGACAGACAAATACCTTTATAATGACATTTTTAGTGGTATAATTAGGCATGCTCTGTTTTGCAGCTTAGTCATACAGTAAAATCTACGTACACTTTTATAGCTCCAGCCCACCGCAGAGACCTCAGACTGAGATAATACATTTTAAAGTGCAGTTGCAATACATAAATTACCTTTACGACATTAAAGAAAACTATAACCCATGCAAGGATGGCTTGTACATCCCATGATTCACTGTGGACATGACGGCATTCCAGTCGGCATTGGACTTTCCGAGCCTTGGCATCACTTAAGTGGTTTTTTGTTTTTAGAGTCTGCCAGCTCCCCGCAGCAGAGACGAGCAGCAGTTTACCTCTTGGAGAGGTGTTGTGTTTTGTCTTTTAAGGTCGGCTGCAGACAGAGACCCCTCGCTGCAGCTCCTCACTGTAAACATAAGTCACGCTGTAATGAATGTGTGATGGCTGGAGAGTTGGAGCAGACTAAGTGCACTGACGTCCCGTGTGTTCTTGCTGTCCATCAGCTCTCTGTTGTTCTTCACAACCATTTACAGTCATTTCTGTTTGGGACAAAGCTTTCTGCTGCACTTTGGAAACAGACGATTGTCGCTGGGAAAATATCGCTCACAACACATTTGAACACTCTGATTGCTGTGTAAGATATCTCTTTTTCCCAGCATTTGTTAATCTGCAGTTTTCTGACTCCATTAATCTATAATATTTAACATTTATAAGCAGAATACAAACTGGTGTAGACACCAATAATAAATGACAATATAGTAAAACACAGTTGTAATAATATAAAATATAATATCTCATAATCGGCTTATAATTACATTATATAGTGTGTTGTAAAGCATTTATTAAATATTTGTTTACTGCTTATAAATGCTGGACACTCTCAAATTTTCAAGAAAAGGTCATAAAAAGTTTATCTTTGGATTTTTAGCTTTCCACGGTCACAGACACCGGAATGAATCAATGGACCAGTGTGTATAATTCAGTGGCCTCTAGCAGAACGGACTTGGCAAAAATAGAAAATAATATTGATATAGTATATTTTAATTGGTGTATAATCACCTGAAATGACAAATCATAGGCTCTACACACTTGGAAGTGAAGGGTGAGGAGATGAGTAGTCAGTTGGTTGCAATCTGCAACCTGGCCACTAGATGCCACTAAATCCTGCACACTGGACCTGTAAACTACATGTGAAATATGATTCTCATATTTCTGGTAACTGCCGCAGATGACTTGGAGCTTTGCCGTTTTCAAAGACGCTCACAAGAAAAGAGAAACCTATTAAAGTCCTTGATTTGATTCACTTTATCCAATTCAAACGCACATGCTCAATTCGATGCATGTGTCTTAACAATTAGCTTGTCACACGCCTATTTTAAATATGTACTGTCACATCCCTCCCACTGTCTGAGAGGCTGGTCTGGCAATGAGCTGACAGTGGAGTGTTGTCGGGTGATTTAGTCCACCTAGGCCTGCCAGGCTATAAAAGCTGGTCTATGTGGTCACACTTTCCCTCCCTTCCTCCTGCTGACATCCACCCTACAGCTTCTTTTTGGTTTTACACCTTGTTGTTTGCTTTCTATTAGCTTTGGTTTCAATAAATTCAATTTGTTTTAAGAATACTCTTGCGTGGACTCCCTCCTTGCCAGTTTGTTACAATATACTAAAATGACAGCCCTGTTAGGTCAGTGCTATTGGTTTGTAAACAGTAATATTTATTATATTATACTATTATACTATATGTATACTATTATACTATATTATTATATTAAACGTGTTGATGATTTTCAGGGACTGAAACAAACCAATCAGTTACTTATTGGACATCTTCAACTGAGTTTTGTACATCGCTGAAGAGAATAATAGATGGCAAACTTTCTAATTACTTAAAAACCGCATGAACTCGACTGTGGAGGAAGAGGAAGTGTAGATATGCATATTACAACGAGAATAATACCACTGTTGTTGGGTGAAAGACTTTCATCTCCAAAACTGTGCTCTTTACTGGAAGAAATATACAATAAACCTTGTTTATAGCATGATTAAAGTATACATTTTGCAATAAATAACTATGTATAAGTCACTTTATTCATGGTGATTTGATTAGCTTTGTTACCACTTTCTAAAAAGGCACCCTTTCTAATGGTTTGTAACGAATAGCTTTATTAATGGCTAAAAATACTTTATTAATGTTATATATCACTTGTAACTATTAATAGGAACAACTTTTAGGTTGTAATAAATGGATTTCGGTCCAGATCCTCTGCAGTCGCTTTCCAGAAAGTCCGATTTTCTGACCTGACAAACCAAAACCTGTCCTTGTTAATGACCTTTTACTGATCTGATCAATAAGCTTCAGTAAAATATGAATTGATAAAGCTATGAGTTAGTTAGCTCCTTATTAGGAAAAAGTCTCCATTAAAACTCTAAAGTCTGGTGAGCTGAGTTGCTTTAAGTATTTCATTTGCCACAAACCTTCTAATAACTGGGTGGGAAGTCTGCTGAAGCATCTTCTGTTTGTATGTGTTTTCTATCTTTACTCACCAGCCAGTCAATTTGACCTCCTGACAGGCTGCCACAAACATTACGCAGCGGTGTGATGACGCCAACACTGACAGATGAGACATGGAGCGGAAATGCACGAAAAGGAGAAAAAAGAGGGGTCTATTTTCCTGTATGTCTATCGCTCAGAGCATCCATCCTGTCAGGCTGCTGGGAGGTTCACTGTATATAGAGACAGCCCGCCTCACAGCTCAGCTGTGCGTATCGAACTCTGTGGTCCACTACATCTGGATTCCTTGGAAAGAGAGGGGGTGATACTTCCAGAAAATATCCCCCACTGAGTCTTCATATTCTCCCCAGGGATCAAGACGAAATCAACTCTGAAGACCACAGCAGAGCAAATAAATAATGCTCACAAACGTCAGTCTCTAAGTATATTTGGCAATGGAAAGCACAAACTTTACGCAAGGACCTGGTTCCACAAACGAGACGGAGGATCAGCCATTGAGGGCTCTCGCTGAAGAGAAAGGAATGGCTTTACCGATGTTAATGTTTGCTGGAGGTGCTATTGGGAATATAATTGCAATAATCGTTCTTTCAGTTTCAAGACAGGAGAGGAAATCTTCAGCTTTCTATACTCTGGTGTGCGGTCTGGCAGTGACGGACCTGCTGGGCACATGTCTGGCCAGCCCGCTCACAATAGCCAACTACATGGACCCGAAAGTGCTGACCAACAAACACCTATGCGAGTTTGATTCCTTTTTGTTGCTATTTTTCAGTTTAACCGGACTCAGCATCATATGCGCCATGGCGGCCGAGCGGTACCAGGCCATATGCTGCCCCTACACCTACCAGCGATGGGGGGTGGACCGACGCTTTGCGCAAAAGTTTCTCTTATGCATTTATATCAGTAACATCATTTTCTGCTGCCTCCCGTTGATGGGCATGGTAGAGAGCACGCTGCAGGAGTCTAAAACCTGGTGCTTCATCAACTGGACAGCGCCTGCGCCTGTCGCCGTATCTTACACCGCCTTGTACGGCATCGTCAGTATGCTGCTCATCCTGGGGACCATCATGCTGAACCTGGCGGTGTGCGGATCGCTGCTGCTGATGCGGCAGAGGACAGTGCAGCTGCCCGTCACCAGATCCAGCGTCCGGCAACGGTGGAGGGCGCTGTCCTCCGCCGCGGAGACGCAGATGATGACGGTGCTGGTGATGACCTCCGCGGTGGTTCTCGCCTGCTCAGCCCCGCTAGTGGTGAGTCAAGTTTTCATAAAGCGGTAATTAGTCGTTAATGTTGCATGGACCACACGGATGCAGCTGCAACACATGAACAATAAGAAATTTAGTTTTTTCCTCCCAGAGGCTTAAAAAAAACCCCACAACCTGTTATCCTTTAGTTGGGCAGGTGTCTTAACATTATGATAGACAGAAAACATCCAAGTGAAAGTAAACAGAAAAATGAAAAACAAAAACATGACATTTGAGACATGAATGTATAAGCAGATGATCTATAACAATTCGTGATTCCATGTTTTGTTAGTAAAATCTGATTTTGTAACCAGCTGCAGTTGTTAAATGTCGTGGAGTAAATGTTAAATGTGCTCCTGAAATGTGATGGAGTAGAAATATAAAATAACTTAAAAAGGAAATACTCAAACAAAGTACAAGTGCCTCAAGACAAAACAATCAAAAAGCCCTCTTTGAACTCAGTCAGAAATTAGGATAAAGTGCTTCCTCACACCAAGCAGTATTTCAATCTCTTTTATACTTTTTTAAAATACTTTTTATGATGTTATGATAGTTTGACACTTTTTTTTAATAATCTTCATTTTATCAGTTTCATTTATTTTATCATTTTATTCAATGTTCATAAGAGATTTAGGAATTACACTATAAAAAAAAAAACAACCTCTAATATAAAGACAAATCTATGACGTATGCCTTTATTTATCTTATTCCCAGTATGAAGATCTGATCTATTTGTTTTTGTCTTTAAGATCCGTGTGTTTGTCAACCGGTTCTCGTCGGCAACTGACTCCAACGCTGACCTGGCTGCCATCCGGATCGCCTCCGTTAACCCCATCCTCGACCCCTGGATCTACATCCTCCTCAGGAAGTCTCTGTTTCGCCGGTTGCTCAGTTTGTCGAGGCGAGGTAGCAGCAATCGCAGCAGTTCCAACTCAACACCGAGAAACACATTTTATCCTGAAATCACGAAGGACAGCCATGTGTTCTCTGAGCTCATGCGCAACACCAGCATCATCTCTCAGCTACCTGCCACCGTCAAGTTCACGTCGCAGAACGCAGAGAGACCCGGACAGACTTAAAACACTGCCGACTGGAGACTTGTATAACAGCTGTGAATGTTTGCTGCTTTGTCTTTCTGCAGAGAAACAGACTCTGTTTAAGAACTGACGGCAGTGGGGTCACAATGTTTTTTGGGCCCACATGGGCTGGACAGGACCCTTAAAAGCTCCAAAGGGATTATTTAAATGAAAGTGGGGAGCTGCTCTGATAGGATCTATGAAGAGGGCTCCTGCTGGGACGGAGGACTGATGAGGAAGAAAAAGCTACTCGATTCTGAACAATAAGACAAGACTAAGCCCTTACTTTGTGCCTTTGACTGTCATCCAGCCTCTCCTCATCTAATCTAAACTCACTCTTTTCCTAAACTTCTCTCTTACGAACCCCGCCCACCTCCACGATCAGTGACTCCTTCAGTATATGAATTAATCAGTGGGATGTTAAGGGAATAGTATACAGCTCCTCTAGATAAACATACACCTCAGTTCATCCAGAGGCGACTCTCAAACTGACCAGTGACTCCTGGGAAGTCTGTTGATCAGTCCTGTTTTCACTCAATAGAAATGAGCACAGAGACATTTCAACATATTTGTGATAGCTGGGTGAGAACCATCACTACTGTTGTTGTTGTTTTTTTTATTTGAGCTGCCGTGAGTTACAGCTGTTTTTAGAAATCTCTTCCAGAGTGATTTTTATGGATGATGAGGCTTCTGAAACACTTATATGAACTTAATGAAGCACAAAGATTGTTTGGATTAAAGATTCTTGTTTTCAATAACATGAGACCGGCTGTTTTTCTTTCTAATCTCTGTTTGTTGATTGCCTTAGTCTTGAATAGAATTGATATCGTGGTCTCGGCTGGTCTGAGCCCAACGTTCTACTTAATTTACTTTAATGATTTGATTAAAAATGATAAATGGCTAAGCCAAAGTGATACAATAGTAATGATTTATCTTTTTTTTTCTTGAAGTGTTGCTTTACATTCTCCTACTCAGTCTACACAGATTCTTGTTTTGAATTCATTAAAAAAAAAAAAAGAAAGAATTTGAAGCCAAAAATGATGCTGGAACAGATCAGTTCAAGTCAAATGCAGAGATCATCAAAGAAATTGACATATGACTGGACCATAACACTCCTGAACTTTCTTCCACACGTCATGACCTGGAAAAAGTTAGTTTGCCACATGAGGATTCAACCATGCAGGGGAACAATGTAGTGGTAGCTGATAGCTTTCATCATACGCAGGAAAGGAACGGTGACTGAGCTCCATCTGGAGGACTTTTATCTACAGGATGTTTGTTCAAATGCAACACCAGGCTGATTTCTTTCCTTGATAGATTCAAAGCAAAGTGGCATTGTACTTGAAACCGTCTGCTGATGATAGAATGAGATAGTGATAAATGATTGACAAAACCTGTTTGCATGTACTGAAATGCTGATTTTTTTTTGCCACTAGGGGACAGAAGACCTTCAAAACATGCTGACAATTACACATCAGTCCAAGGTCATAATCACACTGTTGGAGTCTCTGATTGCCTGATGAACAGAAGTCTGTTATTCACTGGAGTTTTAGCTGTTTCGGGCACTCCTGAGAAAAATAATAAATTCATTCAAGTTGTACTTTTGGTGAAGAAAGCTTCCTCCAGATGTATCTGACTCGGCCAGTTGTTACAGGGTAGGGCTGCAACTAAGGGTTACTTTCATTGTTGATGAATCTTCCAATTATTTCCACAATGTGGTCTATAAAATGTCAGAAATGAGTGGAAAATGACCATTAAGAGTCCAAGATGACATCATCATATGTCTTATTTTGTCCAACAAACAAACAAAAACCCAAATATTTAGTTTACTCTCATGTATGCGAAAGAAAAGCATCAAATCATCATTTGAGAAGATGAAAATGGCAAATTTTGGGCATTTTTTTCTTTTAAAAAAAAAAAAAAGACTAAAATGATTAATTGGTTATCAGAATAGTTGCAACTTACTTTTCTGTCAGTGATACGCAGATGTTTCAACTTATGGAAACAGAGCTTCTGCTCTTTTATACTGACACCTTAAATCTGACACAGGTGCAATATTTAAAATGTATATTTTTCTTTTTTGAATTTTTTTTTTTTTTTTTAAAACCACAAATGTGACTGAAAATAGTCCTTGAGTTTTAAAAATTTTCAATCTCTTTGCCTGCAAAGGCTACCTGCAGTATAAACAAATAAGCTCATTTATATCAAGAGAAGACAACATGTTCAGTATCCCATAATGCATTTATTTTTTTCCCCAAACATTTAAAAATAGCATTTACTAAACATAAGCAGACACGACTGTGCATAGCTGCACCTCTGTACAATATTTTGTACATTGACACCATAAATAAAAATCTATAAACATCGGTTAAGTAAAAATTCTGTTCAAGATCCATTAAAGACACAAAAAAATAATAATTGTACAAGTTTTACAAAGTAACCTCCCCCTTCTCCAGTCATTAAACATTTACATCCCATTTCAAAGCTTTACAGGAGAGAGCAGACGTCCAAATCCAGAGCTTTCTAAATTCAGTTCTCCCCGTTAGCTCAAAAACAACCAGCCAGCAGGAAACTGGAACAGAAAATCTGAATGAAATTCATCGACTACAACAACAACAAAAGCCTCCATCCTGTGGTGCATCAGTGACAAAAAGTTACACGCTTTGCTTTTGGCAACATGAGGAAGGAACAAAACCGATATGAAGAAATAATCAGAGTCAACACACTGACAATTCAAACCAACAGGGAAGGAAGATAACTTTTATCCACCAGCTTCACCTGCAGAATCCAAACATTTTGGAGATATTAGATTTCAGTGAAATCTGAAACAAACTCTGAAATGCAGATTGCGTCCTCTTGACATGAAATAATAACACAAATGATACATTCCTAAACCATGAAAAGATCTTTGTTAGTTCTGATTGGCTGTTATCTGTCATTCACACACATGAAAAGAAAAGTTGGAGGTTACATCTGGAGGAGAATGATATGTCACATTTCATGATTTATTGCACTGACTTGATATGCAGATGAAGTGTTATTTTAGTCACAACAGGTTATTTTATATTAAAATATGTTGAAGTGATTTTAATTAGAAGTTAACTGTGTTAGTAAAAGCATTTGTGATGCTGATTGATATGAAGGCAACAGTGTGACAAACAACATTGTAAGAGTTTTTAACAATTTGACCTGCTGTAGGAAAAAAAAAGCAATGAAACTGTTCTCACAAGTAAATGTTTTTGAGTTGAAGCCTGATTGCAGATACTCAGAGATCTGCATCTTCATTTAACAGTAGTAGAAACTGGAGGGATAGTGAAGAGAAATAGTGAATAATATCCATGTTTCTGGCCAAGCGTCAAATGATTTTCTTTTGGCTGTTCTGTTCTTCACCAACTAGCTGCTAAATGCTCCACCCTGTTTATCACCCGCTCAGTAAATTTGTCTGCTGTTAAGTGTTGGCTGGTATCCATGAGTTTATCAGAGCTTTTCTGTTGGAAACTGCTGCTGGCAAGAGTTGGTGAGAGCAGTGACATTGAAATATGCAGTAAAACAAACAACAAAAACAAAAAGTGTCAAAAAAAAAAAAGGCTACAAAGCAAAGAGTTGTGTGATAATTCTTCAGTGATCTCAACACTTTGAGCAACCGTTATGGAGTGATTTCATTCATATTAATGTCAAACACATTAACACAGTTTTGAAGTTTCATGAAGTTAACCATTTCTTTTTTCTGAGAGGTTTTGATTCAACTCTTGCGTTTTTGAGGCTGCAGTTTTTTAAGTTATATCGGATTGAACTGTATAATATTTTAAGATGTTAGTGATATTTATGCTCTTCCATAGAAGTAAATAAAAAAGCCAAAATATCAGAAATACCTCTCAACTTAACGCAGTCCAGCATCACCTCCACAAACCACAGCCTCAAACTGTAACATCAGAGCTGTGTGAACAAACTTCGGGAATTGTCTTAACAAAAAAATGGAAGTAAGGTACCAGTTTTTGCTGCTGGGCTCTTACATATGTTTATACTTTGCTGGTCTTTCAGTGTAAACCATCCATCTTTTTGTTAACACAACCTCATGTTTGGGTTGTTACCAAAGTGGCGGTGAATTTCCTCCCTGCTGGTTCCCAGGGTCCTACAATCTATGTCAGCTCCACAAATTCAAAGTGAAGCGAACCAACGATTGATAAAGTTTGGGAAGCTGTGGGAAGCCCAGGATGAACCAGTCCCCAGAGAGAAGATTTTGGGATTTTTTTTCCAGACTAAATACTTTTTCTAAATTTGTCAGAGATGGGAAAAAATAGCAGACTTTAAAAGAAATCCATATTTTTAGAATACAAAACAAAATACCTCCTTGTGCACAAATGTCAGGAGCAACAGCTGAAAAAACGATCTCACTGGCTGAAAAAAAGAAAGAAAGAAAGTGCAATCTCCCTACAAAACAAATGAGCAGAGCAGAATTACACTGATTTCAGATACAAAACAAAAAAAAGAAAAAAAAGAAACTTGAATCATACTTTATATTGCTGCAGTTAGATACTCAGTGTGCAATAAAGAGGATGTTTCATTCATTAAAAAGCTCTTTAAGCAGTACAAAAAGGCTTTTAAATCAATAAATCATCATCAATTACCAATTCTGCTGACAAAGCAGTCAATGACGATAATCAAGCCTAGTCCATCTGAAATTACAGCTCAATCTTTAAATTGCACGAACCAAAACCTCCAATTTCATGTATTTTGATATCAAGTCTGTTCGGTGATCGTTCGACAGCAACGTCACAAAAACACCAGAACTATAAAGTCACCTGACAGACAGTCGACAGTCTGCATCACACCTGTAGTTGTTTCATGATGTGCGAATCTAATAAGGGCCTCTGTTTACAAAAAAACAACATCAACATGAGAGCAGCTCAGATCAGGCTCACAAATCGCCTGACAGCTGACAGAATATCTCACTCTGCCTGAGAAGCTTCGCAGATCAATAAATACCGATAATCAATTAAAAAAAAAAAAAGGATGCATTGTTTTAAACTGATTCCTCAAATCCAAACTATGACAACAAAATAATACATTTTAACATCTCTATCACATTGTACATGGTTAGACTCTCTAAGAGAAGATTCAACAAAGAGCATCCGTATCGTTTGCAAGCTGTTGTTGTGCATTTTACAAAAGGATGTTTTGTTTTGATGCATCTAATTTTAAACTAACTAACTAACTTTTTACATCTAAACCTCACGTTAACAAATGAACACATTTGTTACCTTGTGGAGAAAAAGGGGGCAGATCTGTCGGTAGGTCATCGACCGTTCTAGACAACAGAACTCGTCTCGCTTTTATTTTTTAACTGGAGTTTTAAAAGGTCGTTTTGGAAAAAGCAGGTTTTCAACAGCAGCAGTTAAAAACACTTGCAGATGATAAGTTGAACTGATCTGCATGTGCAACAACTTTACAAGTATCAGTTTCACAATGAATGGATTTTTAAATTTATTTTTTTTAATTTGGGGTTTTTTCTTCACCTGGCACTTGTATTTTTGAACCACTTCATAAAGTCACTGGTGGCTTTAAACACATTATATCTCCTCAAATCATGACAGGTGCCTGGTGAAGAAAAATGACGATCCTAAACGTGACCTGCCTAAATCCAAAGTGTTAAGGCCATCCGCTAAGCTTCGTCTGTTACTAAATGTAACACGACAGACTTTCGGTGCTAGTTAGAGTTCACAGTAAATGATTACAGCTGACGTCCTTTCCTCTGAAAGTGAACAAAATAACCCAAAAAACGGTTTATGGCTGGTTGTGAAAACAAAACTCAAACATTTCCAGACAGTGAAGAGCAAAACATTTCGCTTCACAACATAATCCACCAAAACATCTGAAAATGGCTGATATGATCTTTTTCCTTCAAACCATCTCCTACAGTCAGTACCAAAGTAATAAATAATGACACTGAGCGAAGCTGTCAGTAAGTGAAGTTTGGACATGGAGGAGCATGGGAGAGGTCATGTCACTGGCCCTTTCATGACGGACTCGTCTCATTCTTCCTATCCAGAACTAACAGCACTTGCCTTCAGTCTCATGTTTGGAGCAGGGCTTTGAAGACCCGCTGCTGGGAGGGCGGCTACACACAGAAATGTCTATGACAGCTACCCAGGGCGAGGAGACCCCGCCCCTCCTTTAGACCACATACTGGTGGTTGCCGCTGTAGTTTGACGTGTACGCCTGTCGGCTGTACTGGAAGTGGTCGGTCAGCACGTTGTTCCAGTTGTGCTGCTGCTCTGAACCATGGGAGAAAGGCACTGACCCGTTAGCCTGGAGCTTCTCCAGCGCCGGATTATCAAAGGATATCAGGTCCTGCTTGCTACTCGGCAGCAGCTTCTTCTCCTTGTTGGCGTCGTACTTGGCCTGTTGACAGAGGAGAGGGGCAAATGGATTTTTAAACGACTGGCTGTCTTAACAGTTGGTCTCCTGGTACTGCACTGCGGCTGATCCTAAATAGCCCGAGTGTAACTTAACTTTAATATTTACATTTAAGTCGAAGGCAAACAGCCACAAGTTGGAATGAAAAGATGCTTTTAGACGGATCGCTGAGCTGCTTACAGTTCAGGACGAGAATCAACCACTGGAGTGTAAATGTAGCAAAGGGACGGAAGAGAATATAAAGACTCGATGTACATATGGAGCATGTTGGCTGTGTTTTGTGTATTAACAGTTTCAACTGTAGGATGACGACCCATAAATCAGAGCGATATTATCTGCTGATATTAGCTTCTCACATTTTTGTTGGTGTTGAATATTTGCTAGCAGTAAATCCTTGTCTGACACTTAATAAAAAAGATTAACTGAGGAGCACTTCTTCATTTTCTGCTTTAAATTCTGTCAAACATTTCTCTCTGACTCCCTCCTTTCATTTGCTCCTCCTTTCTCTCCTCTTTCCATCCCTCCGTCCGTCCCTGCCTGAAACATCCAGCAGTCAGGCTGACTCACCTTGTTGTAGAGGAAGACCCCAACTATCGCCGTCATCATACCCAGGACGTTTGTGGGGCTGACGGGGTTGCGCAGCATCAGCAGGGAGATGCTGATGACCATGATCCTCTTGGTGGCATTGGCGACGGCGTAGCTGAGCGGGCTGACGAGGTTGAGCACGCTGAAGGCGATGACGTTCTGGGCGAAGTTGCAGAAGCCGCTGATGAGCAGGAGGACAAAGGTACCGGTCCATTCTGAAACGTTCGACTGAGAGGATCACAGTAAGGTCAGATAACGTTCATGGTCATAAAAAAACGAGCTGCTCAACTATTAGTACAAAAGAGCTGTTACTGCTACTCACCAGGTCTCCGTTCACGAGAAATACAGAGAGGTCCACCAGAACCCAGGTGGGCAGCATGAAGATCACAGCATTAAAGCCCAGGATGTTGAGCAGCCGCAGGTGATGGATCCGTGTGTCGCGCAACACCTTTCAAAGAAAAAGAAGATTATTTTTAAAAGAAAGAAAAAAAAGGCACTAGCTGAGGAGATAATGATGTGCAGTCTTGGGTCTGAGTTTTGGAACGAAACACTTCCTGAACACGATCAAATCAATAACAGAACATGTTTTAAACAATATACCAGAAACTGATTCTCTGTATATAAAAAAAGCAACTATTTTGGAAGGTTTTCACAAACTTGACAATTGTTAAATAATTGTTGTAAAATGTTAAAATGTAAAAAGTTGCAATGTACAAATTGATGAGGGAGAACAAGCAAATAGACACTTTAGTTATCCTGAGGTGTCGAAGCAGCACCAAACTACTAATAGATAAACAACAAACAATAAATGAATGTGAGAAAAGCAAAGAGAAAACTAAAGCTAGGAAACCAAAACCAAAAATTCAAGTTGCAATCATTAAAAGTGACGACGCTATTAATGCAAAACTGGCAATACTGGTCAAACTGGTTGAGCTTTCTAGGTAAAGTATTTGTGATAAGTACAGTACATTAAAAAAACCCACAAAATAAAACAGATCAACCTGAGAGGTAAGAATAATATGTAAATCTGAGAGAAGCACATGATTTGCATGAAAAATGCAGTCAGAGATTGAAATTTTTGCCATTTCCTCTTGATGTTTTCTAAAAAAAAAAAAAAAGAAAGATTTGTTATATAACTGAATTTAAATAGTCTTTAGTAACATTTGTGAAAAGGCTCATTGAGTGAAATGTAGCCACCATCTTGTGGCAAGAAACAGCATCGCAGTGACCTACTAAATTCAGGACTCAATAATAGCTGCCAGTACTGTATACAGCAGCAACATTTTGGGTTTGAAAAAAGGTATTTTAAACTTGCATGAAACTGGCTTATATTGCTATATTAGATATGCTCATTTTATATGTCACATGAATGTAATTAAGACAGCTTCTGTCAATAATGGAAATCTGAACTGTTCAATCAAGTGAATGGACTAGTAGTAACAAAATGAAGAGTTACGCTGGGATCATGTTGGACAAACCGGCATGAGGATGATTTACCTTTTTGGAGAAGATGTTCTGCAGAGAGAAGCAGAGTGTGGCGGCCAGAGCGCTGATTAGGCCTGAAACATCAAAGGACAGCTCAGTCGCCGTGGCCAGCAGCACTCCGCCAATGATGGGGATGAGCGATATGTACACCTGGCGACAAGGACAACACGGAGAGACGGAAGCAGAGTCAGCACAAACAAATGCAAACAACACTTAAGTAGTTTAAAAATCCGGGTCAGTGAAGTACTAAAATGTAACTTCCTGCTTCATGAGCCATTTAGCAGCCTCCAGACAAAGTCGTTATACTAAAATGTAGAGCTGCAATGATTAGCTGACCGACAGAAGAATAAATAGCAAGTATTTTGAGAGCCGATTCATCGTTTAAGGTCATTTTTCAAGCAAAGCTGCCGAACAGACGTTTCAGCTTCTCATTTGTAGGATTTACTGCTTTTCTCTGATTTATGTGACAGTAAATTGTTCATCATTTGAGGATGCCGCCTTGGCCTTTGGGAAATATAAATAAATGAAACACATTCATCATAAAATAATTGGCTGGTTAAGTGAGAATGTAAAGAATTGTTACTAAAATAAGCAATAATACATGAAACCATTTAATATTTGTGTGGTGATATCTCAAAAAAGTCATTATCAGAGTGACTTTCACCTGCTAACAGAGTAATAAAGTAGTTGTTATTTCAGGGTACAATTGATGCATCAATGCATAGAAAATATCAAGAGACATTTCAAACCCTCCTTTGAACTTAAAACCCCAAACCACAGCCACATTTCAACCCCAAACAAAAGAGGAAGCATAAAAGAAACAGCTTTGTAAAACATCTGCTATTAGCTGCAAGAATGTGCAGCAGGAATGTCATTAATCTATCCAAACACTGTTTAGATCAAACAGCATTTTCACTTGCAAGGAAAACTTGGATCTGCCTTCCAGCCGTGTGTCAGCGGAGTCAACTTGTTGGACCACACGCTTAAAACCATCTACAGTGAGGTTTATGTGCCTGTTGCAAATGTTGGATCATGGGAAATGATAAAAAAGACCTGCAGTAGTTATGAAACCCACTCGTGCACCCACTCCTCCTCTCAACCAACAACTCAGTGTGAAGCTGAGAAAGCACACGGCGGCACTGAGTGCTTATTAGCTGTTTCCACAAACTTCCTGCCATCAAACGATCAAACCGCCTACAGCTTAATTGTCCACGTAAGTAGTTAGAACAGTCAAAACAACAGGCTGGGAGCTTGTTTTAGCCAGAAATTGGCCCCAAACTTAAAAAAAACATGCATTTATTGTTTTACAGGCTGACAATACAGACTCTACTCGCTGGAGCTGAACACAAAGTGTGGACGGGCCCTTTAAACAAACTGGCTTTTAATATTTAGCTCTTAATGTATTCATTGATGACTAAACTATCTGAACAGGATGTATAACGAGAAAGCAGAAGAAGCTTCCCTCGTAATTCCTCTAAACTTTGCCCCATAATAAGGTTGAAAAGTTAAAATGATCTACAAACCAAGACGGGTATTACATTAAATAAGTCCCCATCTACTTGTAACACGACTACGCTACTGGGAAGTAGCTGTTTAACCCTGAACATTAAGGGAGGCCTTGTCTATTTTGGCAGAGACCTAGATTTCTGTCCCATTTCAGGTGTCCCCACTTTAAAAATTCATCCTGGAGGCTTTCTGCACTCAAAAAAAAAACAAGATGGAGTCTGTGAGGAGGGTACCACTCAATCATATGAACTCAGTTCTTCAACATATAAATCTGAGCTGTATTACTTTAATTAGAGTACTTGTGCATTTTATTAGCTAAACAACTGAAGATTTCTCTGTAGAGTCCAGCGCAGCCTGCTGCTCCTCAAACAGGATCTGCACACTCACTCTAACACGTCATCCACACCTACCTCCCCTGTCTGAACACTGAACTGTCAGCTGAAAGGTAAACATGACAAGCTGATGTTAAGACTCCTTAGTCTCCTTACTAGCCTCCTACTTGGCCGAGCTTGACTGTAAACTGTTGATATAAATCCATAAAACCAATATGATTAAACAGTAATAAAAATCTCTGTATGAAGAAAATATATTCTAGTTTCAAGCTGACAAACTTGACACGATATACTTAATTACGTTATTGATTCAGGTCAATTTACTGGTCTATCTAGTGTGAACTCCTCCCACAGCATTTCCTTGTGCTCATGGGTTTATAATCACGTACACAATTTGTGCACGTAACTGGTGATTTGTCCTCCTCCTCCTCCGCTTCCTCTAGTTTACCGTATAACTCCTCCTGCCTCCTTGGTTTGATAACGCCCCCCCCCAGGGTGTCTGATCAACTCCGGACAAAAGCCCCTGCAGATGGCCGTAACGTGAGATGCAGTACAGTCGCACAGTGTGCCACATCACCACTGCAGAGTCTCCAAACGCTGAGTAACAGTCTGAAACAGAAGGGGCCTTGTGCCTTGTTTGCTGTGTCGAACCTACTCACCTTTGTGGTTTGCTTCTCCCTCATGATAATTCTGGATAACAACACAACCCATATCGGCATTGTGGCTTTGACTGCGGAAAAAGAAACAACAACAACAAAAAAAAAAACAGATAAGCGACTCTTGTTAGTTTGGAGAGTGTAACAATCGACAAACATGCGTTTATGTGCATCAGTAGCAGGTAGAGAACAGAAGACTTAATTTTTAAACTATAAAACGAGGCCTTTCTTGTACTTTTAATGCTACTGCGTCAGAAACAGACCAACGCCTCTATCAAACACTAAACTCCTGTCAGTCAGGGATTCACATGGCTCAATAGTATTGCGTCATTTAAACACGTTACATACTACAACTTTATCTGTAGTGCGGTTTAACGGTGTGTGTCACCAACAACTCAAGTGTGTTTCCACCCTAGTTGCGAAACAAGTAAATCAATGATCAACGCATATTTTCTTACTGGTAGTTAAAAAAAAAGTGACAAAACCAGATCCGGTTCTGGTGGAAGCTGTTATCCTTGAGGACAGAAGTCTTTACAGACAGCAAAGATTTTATTGACATGGCAGCTGTGGCTCCCAAACGGGGCCCAAAGGGTCTTTCAAATAGTTTAGTTGGGGGGGGGGGTTCATTTGAAGTTGGTTGTATTTGAAAACAAACTATTAGAGCAAAGACGACTATGAATAAATATTCATAGGTTTGTTGGATACACATACTTAAAACTGATATAGTGAGGATGAAGGTTATGTTTTTTTACTGAAACTGTATAATAAAAGGTGTTTTTACTATTTTGCCCATCCTACTTATATCATAACGCAGTACAGTCCACAGCCTCCAAAATGACCATAAAATTGAATCAACACCTTTCTTAAAACAAAAACGAATTATTATAAGCTTAACAGAGGTTTTTTTTTTTAGCTAGTTGTACTTAATATCTCTGAATTACTGTCCCCTGACTACGGTGAGATTACTGAGGTCTACTGATCAGTGTCTTCTGGTTGTGCCGAAATCAAGGTCATCAGTTTTAAAAAGCTCTTTGAGAAAAAAAAACCTCACCTTTTTCGTAAGCACTTAATTTCATAATATCTGATTACTCTCTGTCTGACTTCTGTGTATTTATTATGCTTTTATTTTTTAATATCAAGGTTATTTGTTGTTACACTTCTATTTATTTCCATTTTATTCTATTTCTCTCTCATTTTATTTGCACTGTAAAGCACCTTGTAACTTAACTAGCTTCAGATATCGACATGACAGCTGAGGCTCCAAAAACTGTGTCCAAAGACCACATTTTACATGATTTACTGGAGATCTAAACATGTGCAAAGTTTCATGTTTATTTAAATATGAAGTTAAGACAGAATATTAGATGTTAGGGTGTCTAATGTATTAAGTTTCATTACATATTCAGCCTTGCAAAAAGTAACACAGGCTAATACAACATCACTGCAGACAAATCCAACCTCCATGTTTTAATGTTCAGCTGTCATTTAAACTGTTGCGGGTAAATGTTGATTTATCTCTGTTTACTTTTACTGAGCGGTTCACTGAATTGTGGTTTCTATTGAATTATGTTGAGAGAGACTGTAATATGTTGTCCATCTCATTTATATCTGTATATATGTATCATTTATATCACTATAAAGTATTCTATAGTGTGATTTATTGCAGGGCTGTTGTTTAAGCTCTGTTCACTGAAAGACACATCAATTAAAAAGTCAGTAAAACAGAAATTAAATTATAAGACATGATCTAAACCTTTTCAAAGACTGGTAATATGGAGCCACAGCTGCTATGCTGAGCAGATCTGAAAGTCTTTGTTTTACTTCAATTTGTAGTTTAGATGACAGTTTTCCATCAGCCCTGGATCTAGTTTTTCCACTTAATTAAAGAAGTAGGTAAATTTGACATGAGCAGCAGATCTCGTGCAGAGACATGCAGCCAGTTTGCGTTATTGAATTAACAGGTAACTTAATATTATTTTCACGTGGGGTTTCGTCGAGGAAGAAAAAAAAAAATGAAATACTCAAGGAGCTGTGATCCAATTTTTACCAGGTAGTCTGAGATTAAAGTTAAGGAAGCTCACTGCATTAAAAAGACAAATTTTGACCTGCACGTCCAAAATAAATGAAAAACTGTTTCAGCTTGTATTTCTAACAACACGCCTGTAGGAATAAAACTTTACATTTAAAAAGGACAGGTTCACAGTTTCTAACATCTGTCTTAAAACAGCAGTCAGGTGTCTATTTAAACACTGAAAGAGGTTTTCCTCGCTGTAATCATTCATCCTGTTCATACTGGCTATTAAAAAGACCCATTCAAATGCACTTTTAATGTAAGTGATGGACACCAAAATCCACTGTCATTTTATGCAATAACACATTTAAATGTTTATCTGAAGCTTATGTGAGGCTACAGCAGTCTGAGTTAGTCATGTCAAGTGGATATCTGCCACACTTGCAGTCTTTTTTTAGCATCAAATTCCCTCTGTGTTTCCCTGTTGAGCTGCGGTGGAAGTATAGTAACAACAAAAGAAACTTTGGCACTAAATAGACTGTAATACTGAAAAGATATCTACATGATTTGACTAGTTTAGCTGATAGCAGAAGCTTCACATTAGCTTCAGATAAACTTTTAAAAACATTTTTTGCACAGAGGGAGGACTGTGCATTATGAAAGGATCTTCTAATCTGTCAGTATGAACAAAATGAATAATTAAAGCAAGAAAAACCTGTTTCAACGTACATTTGTGAACCTGACTGCTATTTCAAGACAGATTTGAAAACTGGAAAAATTTATGAATCAGTCCTTTACCAGCTTCAGGAGTGGACCCTCCCCCCCTGACGTAGTCTGTGAGCGTTAATTAAGTTGGCTTGCTAGCTAACAGCAGACAGCCACTTCTTCTTTAAGAGGAGTCCAAAGCTATTTAATTTAAAGTTAGAAGCTACATGCTAAGCTAATTAGCATAATGAAAGCCTGTTTGTTCACGACTTACAACACACTGATTTAAAAAGAAAAAGAAATGAGGCCCTCTTGCTAGTTAAACGTCGGTGTCGCCGAGTTGTTCAGCGTTAGCCGAGCCAAGCTAACATCAGCTGATATTACGGACACATCAGCAAGTTAGCAGTCGGTCCAGGTGGACGCGCACACACACACACAAACACCAACATGAAGAACACAAACCCGCCGTTACTCACCGGTGTGCGCGTAGGAAACCGGCACCTTCCATATGCTGAAGTGAGCCGACACTGATGCAAAGTATTTCCCGAAAGCTAAAGGCAGGACATACCATCGGTAGTACCTGCTGGGTAGCTCTGTTTTGGGGACTCCCCATGCCCGCAGCAACGGCGGTAGGAAGACGACGATTGAAATAATGTGGAAGAGCGAGACCGTGACCGGGTACGGGAATCCATTGAGGATTATTTTGTTGACGATGTTGCCCCCCGAGCTGACCGTGTACCAGAACACGCACAGTGTAGCTATCCGGAACCCTTCCCTGACCTGGGTCCGCTCCACCGCAGCCATCTTCCAGCGCGGAGTGACGAGTCACCGGCGGAGTGTCTGCTGCTGCACCGGAGAGCACAGCCGTTAATCAACGGCAGTGCAACACTCCGCTTCCGGTCTTCAAAATAAAAGACAGCCCCAAACCTGCGAGGATGATGATTGTTTCTTCTTCTTAGAATTATTATTGCTGTATTGATTATTTTGTTTTACTATTATTATTGTTATTTATTTATTTAGCTTGACTCTATATATGTATTACACTTGACACCTCTAAAGACATACAAAGTGAAACCAAACAGGAAATAAAACAAAATGCAAAAAAAAAAGAAAAAAGATATAAATAGTCTATAGTTCATTAGTTCAGCATGCTGTCATGCATAAGCTTAATTTCTTAATCAGTTTGTCAAGAAAGTACAGATGTGGTGGGGTTAATTAGTCTCCACATGGTGCACAAAGCAAAACTGAAACCTCTCAAGCTGCCTGGTCATGGAAAAGCTGACATATACTGCAAAAAGATATTTTTTATTTATTAAAAGAAAAAAAGAAAATGATTTATATACATTGAAAAAAGACAAAGATTCACATTTCTTGCAGTATTTTTTATTAACACATAACATGTCCACTTAAAGGACTAAGTAGCAAATATGTTCTCTTCTGCATTCGACTGAACACAAAAGGCTAATTTCTGTACATTCACTAAGGCTCTGTCTTTAGGGAAAACACAGGTTTCCATAAGGCAAACAATATCTAAAGGAATGATATTAAGTACTTTATCCAGCATGTCAATTTATATTTCAGTTCTTCCTGACAGTACAAAGATGCAACCTAGTAGCATGATCTGCTCTGCCATCTTAAATTCATATTTTTACAACCTAAATACACAGTAAAAAGAAAAAAGGCAAGTACAAAATAAAATTAGTTCACATTATCAAAATGTGTCATTTTGGAGAGTTTTCCTGTGTAAGGTAGGTTGGTGTATCAGCAGGGAAAGTTTGGAATGTTGCCACTGCTTCACTGATTTATTCTGAATGGAGAAAAATGGTTTAGTGTAGTCAGAACATGTATGCAACTCTTAAAATTAATATGTAAATGTGAATAAATATCATACATGACAGCCAACCTTCTCATAGCCTTATACAAGCTTCTCTCAAAGCCTCAAACTGCACATTCACATCTGGCAGTTTCATGTCACTTTATTTGACAGAACTCAAACCTCACAACACAAGAAAAAAAATATACTACTACCGTTTTAAAAACTGATTTGTCTGTTAATATTTCTGCTAAAAGTCATGTATGAGGCAGTCGTACAATATTGGAACAGCAGCTCTAAGAGAGGGAGCAATAGACATTTTTCACAGCACAGTTAAAAGATAGGTTCATATTGTTTTCAAGCCTGAATTAAAACAATCCTCATGTGCCCAAATATTAATTTAATTGAAACCGTTTTTATTCCCAGTTAATGAATCATACTGTCCATGCTGGCCATGAAGCGACACCTTTCTAACATGCTTCCAATGGAAGAGACCAACCAAGTGAGTGTGCAAAGTTACAGTGTTTTTAGTACAAAATGTACTTGTGTTTCTATCCCTCCACCACACCTCAGCAAAGAAAAAAACGTCCACGGAGACACAATCGTGATCAGAAGGACAGCCAGTATGAAGAGGAGGAACAATTACAGCTACTGAAAACTGTTATATAAACATCTAGGCATGTGAGTATTGTATTAAGACAGACTTGGGGAAAAATGTGAAACTACCTTTAATAGAATTGTTTATTAAAGGAAATGGTGATGAGGATAGCTCCAAAAAGGATAGCTGCTTGACTTCAGCTGCTTCTATTACCTTTTCATGGACTTCAGCATGGTGATACACGACCTCATCGTGAAATGTTTCAGTTGGATGTCTGCTCTGATTATGAAGCTTACTACTCTATTGAAAGATGATAGAAGTTAACAGAGTCAAAATTTTTGACAGAAATTTTCCTCTTAAAGAATGTGTGAAAATTCAATATAGTCCAACAAGGCGTGTGCTTATCGATAAGCGAGATAACATAAGAAATAAAAATGTGGCTGTGCAGTGTGGCGTGATGTTCTCTCCCATTCAAAAAACGATGGCAGGTATAGGAGCTGGTCTTTTGTCTGCCTGGAAAACTCAAGTGTTCAGTTACTGAGCATCAACAACTTAACGGGCAGATAAATGCATAGCCTTTCCCCTTTCACGCTGTCCTCACACAAGGTTCAAAAACTCATAAAAAAACACTGATTACACCCTCTGTCCTCTACACATACCCACGCATTGATTCCATTTTCAACAACAGTGCAAAACAGCAGCTTACACTTTGATGAAGTGTCTTCATACACCCAGAGTTGCGCCGCTGCACACTGAAGGCAACTTTCACCTTCCCATTCAGAAAACTAGAAAACTGTTTCAATCCAGACAGACGTACGGCAGTATGTTCAACCTGCTCTCATCTCCATGTGGGTCTAAGGAGATGCACTGCGTCCAGTCATACCAATTACCCTTTGTGTCATAGCAACCGTTGACCCCAGACCAGTTCTGTGAGTGTAATCTGTTCAGGTCTTCGTTGTTGACCTCTCTTTTAACCCCTGGTAAATCCCTGGCTGGGGGTTCTGATACCAACGTGTGTGTTTGCTTGTCTTCTTTACTTCGGTGTTCATCTTTTTTCAAGTACTCTGTCATGAAAAAGTGTGCACCAGGAGTGTTGGCGCCTGATGATGTCAGCACGTTGCTTTGCTGGCTAAGGTACGACTGGATGATTTCGCTCCTCGACAGCTCTTTCCAGTCGGTCTGCTGGAAGGGACTGGGAGGAACTGGTGGATTCTGCTTGGGCTGTTCTGTCCACTGAGGCTCAGGCCTGTGGTCGAGCCTGACCTCCTCCTCCTGGGAAGAATCCTTACAGAAGGAGGATTTGATCTGTCCTGTTACAGGGTTAAATGTCAGTCTCCTGTCTTTTAACCTGACAGGTTTAGTGCCGTCATCTACAGTCTGTCTGTCTAAATTTACCATGTAGTCCTTAGGCCTGTATTTCTGCCTTTTCCTTTTATCTGTATTTCTAAAAGCACCATCATCTTCCAAACTGACCCCCTCACTGCAGGAGGAGGCATTTGAGTTGTGAAGAGGCGCGTTAGGAGGCCTGCTTTGAGAGTCCAAATCTGCAGACCATGAACCGTCGGTGTGCAAACCCTGAACACAAACATTTAAAGGCTGAGAGGAAGGTCCTAGCCCGGAGGTTTCCACAGAACCGGGTCTCACGGTGGGGCTAGAAATACTCTGTGCTTGTGGTGCAGTTTGTTTGACAACAGCTTCCTGCTTTGGAGTTTGAGGACTGTGCAAGGAACGACGAGGGCTTCTAGGCCGACACTGCCCCCCAGAGGCAGCTTGCTCCAGTCTGGCTTGCTGCTGCAGAACTGATTTTTTCAACAAAGAAGTGCTAGATGGCTTGCTGTATCCCGGGGCACTTGGATGAGGTTTTACAGCATTGACAGGGATTTTATTTGGCCTGTCATTGTCCAGAGGCTCAGATATCTCCTTGTCTAAAGGCTGATGTGCACGAGTATCTGTACAAATGTCAGAGCTACCACCAATTCCATTGGTCGGCAGCTGTTTGGAATTCTGTATTTTATCATTGAGAGTTGTTTTGGTTATCTTGGCTGGTAAGAGCTGTCCCTCCTTTTGGTCAAATTTACGTTTCCTGTTGCTCTGTTTCTCCACCTTAGGGGAGTAACAGTTGTTGAAGTCATTTCTGTTCTTCAGCTCTGGACCTGTTTTACCTGATGGTGCCGTGGCAGCTGGAGCGGAGATGCAGGGATGAGCACCACCGTTGGAAGACCATGATGCACCAGTGTGGCCTCTGGACAACACCTCACCCTTCCCCGGCTCAATTAACTTCCGCCAGTTTCGCAGGAGCTTTTTGGCCCTTTTTGCAAGGTCCTCATTCTCGGTTTTCTTCCGCACATCGTTGATGAGTTTGCCAAGACGGGTTTCCTTTAAGGAGATAAGGTGGGTGTGATTTAACCTCTCAACAGCTGGAATAAACTGCAATTTATTTGGTTTATTTTGTACTGTATGTCTAACTGTAACCTACCTCCAGTGCCTCTTTGGTGATAGGATATTTCTCCAAAAAAGAGATCACCTCCATAACTACCACCATGTTGCATATCTGCTGAAAAGACACACAGACTTATACATCACAATCCTGAGACCTCATGTAGTACAGATGTCAGTACTGATGCTTCTATGTAGATGTTGTGTGCGTATCAGGCCTGTAAGAATCTGACTAACAAATCATATTTTTCAAATAAAGAAAAGCAATTTTTTAAAAAAGTCACAGCATAATTTGAATAGACTTTCAGATGTGCACCTGCAGTGTACACCAGGACACACTGTTCTCATACTGGTTTCAGGACCATTATGACAAACTGAGACTACATGCAAATTTTATTCCACCAGAACACCAAGTGAGATCTTGAAGAAAGACGGGAGATAAATGTTGTCTGTAGCTGTGCATTAAATCTGATATGAGCCTGTAACAACTTCTACATGATACTGCAATGATGATGATATTCAGTTTGTAAAAATAGTCAAGAACACCATGGTAGTATTTGACCATTGTAGGGAACACAATGTAGACTGCTTTATGGCCATAATGTGGATATCTGGATGAACATGATAAGGTACCTTGGCACGAGGAAATAAGGCGCGCTGAGTCAGTGGTTTCTTTTAAAGCTAAGCTCAAAACATACTTTTATTGGTCAGCCTTCCCTAATTTTACTTAATGCTTATTTATTCTGATTGGATCTTACTATTTTTATTTATTGTCAGACTGGCTATTTTATGTTATTCCTTCAGCTCTTTTATTGTTATGTGTTTTTATCTGCACTTCTTTGTGAGGCACTTTGTAATTTTGTTTTGATAAGTGCTTTATAAATAAAATATATTATTATTGATTTGTTGCCCAGAACAGAAACCCATGTAGTTACTTTATTTATCCAACTGTTTTAAAATAGATTTTCTAAAAACTTAATCATGATATATATCGATTTTGTGATATGAAATCACCTATTCTAATGCCTGCTAGGTGTTAAGTCTTTAAGATCAGGTTTCTGCAGAAGATATCTAGAGGGAACACATCAGCTTATTCAGGTATGAGCTTAAAGCTTTGAACACAACAGTACATAATATATTGCAAATTTCATGTTGTATTCTCAAAGTTACCATGACAAAATGTAGCATAAGTTAACAAACGCGTATTAGATTGTTTTAGCAGTTTTCAGTCAATGGAAATACACATGGTTCAGCCAAACTGCCTGCATCCTGCAGAAGTTTAACATTATGACATTACAATATCAAACCTTTGGGGATGCTGTCAAATTTGGTTTTAACATGATTATTGGCAGTCATTCAAAAACTGCAAAAATGATCCCATGCCAGCTTTGTTATCTCAAGTTTAGAGATGTTGTTTTCATCTATGAGAAGACTAAACCTTCCCTAATGAACATGTCTGGCACTTAACGTCCCCCTTTCACTCAAAAATGTCTTTTTCTTCTTGTTGTTTTCTACAATTAAATGTTTGAGCTTCACTGTGCAGAATGATGTAAGTGTAGAGTTCGACACCAGAAGGCTGTTTTCACATTCATCTGCTGACTGTGAGAAGTTTCTCTCTGCTCATTGAAAATCTCAGTTTAAGTGGCTACAAGCATGATTTGTGACATCACAATAGTTTCGAAGCCAATATTCAACTGGTTTTGATGGGGTGCAATATTCAATTTAGACAAATGTGATGTGGAAACTTGAAGCCTTCAGTGCACAAACACTGAGAATGGGCTTTACAGTGAAGGAGGCGACGTCTTCCGTCTAACGGTTAAACTTTTGAAATGAAATATATTTGCATATTCATAGATTTTGGATTTTCAATGAGGGAGAGTCAATGTCATTTTATGTTTTTTTTTAACTGGAAAAGTGAATACTTTTCTGTGGAAAGAACATATTAGACACAAATTATTATTCAATGCAGATTTTTTTTCATATACTATGTTAAAACATAGTAGACAACAGATCTGTAGAGAATCTTTTAAGGCTGCTTATCTCCAGATTTCCACTTCCTGCCTGTTAGCTCAGTGTTTCATGTCTCCTGCCTTGAATCACTGTGCATTTCAAGTGTTGAGTGGACAAAAATAATGCAATTTTGCTATCTAAAACAGCCTCCAGCAGCCAGCCCTCCAGGCTCTGGTCTTACACCATATTTGGTGACACATCAGATTTTGTGACCTGCAGTGTTGGAAAAAGTACTCAGATCCTTTACATATGTAAAAGTATCAATACCACAGTGTAAAAACACTTTATTATAAAGTAAAAATTCAGCATTTAAAAATCCTACTTTAAGCACTAAAGTCAAAGTACTATGCAGAAAATCATCCTGATTTTTTGAGTGATTCTGCAAAATTGGAAGTTTTATTAGTAAATTTAGTGGGTAACACTTGAGAAGGATTTTAAATGCAGGAGTTTTACTTGTAATTAAGTATTTTAAGTAATTTTAGCTGGTAATACTTCTATACTTTCACCTAAGTAGGATTTTAGATGCAGGATTTTCACTTGTAATGAAGTATATTATTTTTTTTAAGTAAATTTAACCAGTAATACTTCTATACTTTTACTTAAGTATGATTTTATGTGCAGGTTTTTTTTACTTGTAATGAAGTATTTTCTTAAGTACTTAAAGTAAATTTAGTTGGTCATACTTCTATACTTTTACTTAAGTATGGTTTTAGGTGCAGGATTCTTACTTGTAATTAAGTATATTAACACTGTGATATTGATACTTTTACTGAAGTAAAGGATCTACTTCTTCCAACCCTGCAGGTCCCAGACTCTGATGGGTCACTAAACACGGTGTAACACCGGAGCCCGGCTCGCTGTTCCCGGCTGTAGCACCTCAGGAATGCCTGGCATCAGTGACTTTCGCTAACTAGTGATATTAGCGAGCTAATTAGCAAGCAAACAACATTTAGCCGTCCACTGACTGCCATTACTTTTGTCAGCCCTCCCTGGGCGACCTGCAGCCGGCTCGGCCTCATTGTCTGCCTTTCTTCGCTCTCTTTTGGCAAAACTGGCTGGATATTTTCACTCACATTGCTCTGGCCGTCGATGGCCTGCAGCAGCCGGTCTCTCATCACCTGCGGAGTGGCTGTGGCCGCTGTCATCGCCTGGCGGTGTCGCGGGTCAGGACGGACTCGGACAGCAGAAACCCTCCGGAGAGGCGGCGGTGAAGAGAAACCTGCCGACACTCACAGGCCCGACGGAAGCTCCTCTGTGGGAGCGAGCATCATGTCTCCTGATGCTTTTTGTTTTGTTGTTGTTGTTGACGTTTTTAATCTTTGTTTTTCAGCTCGCCGCCGTCATGTATTTGACAATTCAGGCAACGAGAAACAACAGAAAACCCCCCTCTCCTGGAAGCGGCCACCCCTCCTCGGCTGGTAGCCTCCTCCTCCTCCTCCTCGTCCTTCTCATCGGGCTTTTTGTCGAGAGCTCGTGAAAAGCATGATGGGAGTTACGTAAGCAAGCGTCAACATCACTACGCTCTCGGTTTGTCCCTCCTATCGCCTCCTTTGCTGTATTGTTATGTGGAAGATATATAAATTAGACAATGGCATGGACTGTAGAGTGAAGGATATTCATACTTTCTATTAAATTAAAGGACAGGTTCATATTTTTCCTTTCTTAAAACAACAGCCAGGTGCCCAAATGAACACTGAAAGATGTTTTTCTTACAATAATCATTCCTCCTGTTCATACTGACCTTTAGAAGATCCCTTCATAATGGACTTACAGTGGAAGTGATGGAGGCCAAAATCCACAGTCCTCCTTTTCAGTTTAGCTGAAGCTAATATGAAGCTTCAGCCGTCCAAATTAGTCAAATCAAGTAGATATCTTTCAATGTCTTTTTTGTACCAAAGTCCCTCTTTTTGTTATTATAAGGGGGTATTTGATGTTAAAAAGACTGTAAATGTGGCAGATATCCACTTGATATGATTAACTCAGACTGATGAAGTCTCATATAAGCTTAAGATATACTTTTAAATGTATTTTTACTCAAAAATGATGAATGTGTGGACACACTGCAGATTTTGACCCCCGTCACTTACATTGAAAGCACATTTTAAGGGGATCTTTTAATAGCCAGTATGAACAGGAGGAATGATTACAGTGAGGAAAACCTCTTTCAATGTTCATATGGACACCTGACTGTGAAAACATGTCCTTTAATGTGAAGTTTTATTCCTCAAGAGGTTCAAAAAACGACATCTGATCTGATATTTGTGGACGTGCCGATCAAAATTTGGGAAGACATTGTAAAAGATATTATTATCAAAACCTTCATTTTCATTCAAAGATATTTAATTTGTCTTCTATCTATAAAATCATAAATATAATGATGCGGCAGCACAGCTGTATGGATCCTAACCAAGGATTAGATAGTGTTGTTAGTATATTAACTGAATAAAACTGTATATAATTTAGTATGTGGTTTGGAATTTGGACACAATTATTTAACCTTTTGTCATTATTAGAGTTCAGATAATCTCATCTTGGATTTTGTAATTTAGCAGATTTTTCTTCAGCAGCAGCAGTCAAATCCAAACTAGTAATGCACAGCTGACAGATGGTAATGACCGTTTTCAGTGAATTAAAAGACACAGGATAAGAAAAAATGTACTTTTATTGAATGTTAAGAATAAGGGCACATTTACATAATAGTGCATATACATTTACTTACAGCACATGTGCCCCAGAAGAAAGGAAAATGGCTTTTTTTTAATTTTTTTTAAATCCGAGAGGCTGCATTAAAATACTCTTTATTGACACACATGAGAGCATAACAGCTAATAAGTAAATTTGGAGATGTTTCTTCCATTTATCCAACTTAAATCCAACTGTACTCTGATGGCTGTGCACGTAAAAAGAGTAAAAAAAGTGTTTCAGCCTATCACAAAACTAACAGCAAGATGATTTTGGTAAATCAGAAGTTCACCACCAACTTTGATTATTATGATAGTAGCAGTATGTGGGGTTTTAAGGACAGAGCAGGAACATTAAATGATGACAGACGGGCAATGTTTACCATCCTGTTAGTGAGGTCTGCCCATCATTTTCCACCTTGCCATTACTTTAATAAGCAAACTGACATGGTGGAGAAAACCGTGCATGTCCTGTAATGAAACACAAGGGCACGAGACAGCACAAGTGATGGCATAGTTACAGCCTTAACAGAAAGATAAAACATAAAAAACTTCTATGAGTTGATTTTACAAACATGTAAGACAAAATAAATACAGCGGTTCATAAATTCCTGTACAGCCAGATGTAGGTGGGAAAGAAAATGGAGCACAATTACAGTTAAAGGGGGCAAAGGAACAGCAAAGTCTCGTCAAGGAGAAGTATAGAGCATCCATCTTGGTGAGTAACCTTTCCAGTCAGAGTCCAGCCACAGCCAACATCAATCATGACCCAAATAATCTGTAAAGATTGGAGATATTTAGACAGTTAGACAAGCAACAAGTTCACCTCTTGTTTCTAGGAGTTTGCAAAAGGTAAATGTATGAAATCACCAACTTGTTGGAGTAGAATTGAATTGTACACACAGTCATTTTGAGCGAAAAATGTGCATTTAAAAGTTTATCTGAAGCTTATCTGAGGCTTCAGCAGTCTGGGTTAGTCATGTCAAGCAGATATCTGACACATTTACAGTCTGTAACATTGGCAGATATGTACTTGATTTAACTCATTTGAATGGCAGCTTCATATTAGCATCAAATAAATACATTTTTTTTGCACAGAAGGACTGTAAATTTTGTCCCCTATCACTTACATTGTAAGTTCATTATGAAGGGATCTTCTAATGGTCAGTATGAACAGGAGGAATGATTATAGCAAGAGAAACATCTTTCAATGTTCATTTGGTCACATGACTGTTGTTTTAAGACAGATTTGATCAAATGTGAACTCGTCCTTTAACTAACAGAGTTACTCACAGTATCATGCAGAACATGATGAAGATGTTCCACAGCGCGATGAAGATCCGAAAGTATCGCAGGCTCAGCAGAAACTCTCTGATGTTGTCACCTAAAAGACAAACTCAGATTATGACTACACACACCTGGCACACACACACCCTTTATTTTTTCAATCTCTCTCTCACACATACCTGTTGTTGGCCCTCTGGACTCATCTCCAAATCCCTGGGACTCCTTTCTTTTCCTGCAAAACATCCACAGTTAACTTCCTACTGTTGAAATGACATGCCATGTCATTGATCATTTTTTACACATTAGATTCTTTTTGGACAATCTCTCATCTAATATATCTGATTTGGTTAATGTCATTGTAATTATATAATTATGGGCAAACACCATAATTCATACATCTAAGTAGTAATACACCAAACCCTCATTTACTTTGTTTAGGATTTATTTTGTAAATTACTTTAAATCACTTCAAGTGTAACAAACAAGAACAAAAAACATCTTAAGTTCTTCTCTTTTAGGTTTTCCACAAAGCAGAACAAAAACATTTGGTGATGCTGCTTTCAGCCTTACTGAATATATTGATATTTTTAAACATAACCTAAAAATCCATCTGTTTTTGTCTGGCTTTTATGTAGTGTAAAGGGCTGCTCTGGATGATGATAATAATCTTATTAGCTATGAATTCATAAAATGTTGGCAATAATGAGCTTAAGTACTATTCTCCTTTAGGGCTGCTGGGTGATATGGACAAAATCAAATATCACAATATTTTTGACCAATTACCTCAATATCAATATGCAACAATATTGTATGTTGTATGTATTGTATGATATCCAAAATCCAAGATGATATCTAATGTCATATTACAATATTGATGTATATTGTTCAGCTCTGCTCTCCTGTATATTATTATAATATATTATATATATTTATATATATATAAACAAGATAAGATAAACAAACAAAAAAAATCCTCCTACTGATCGATATGCGTTATAGCTCTGATAAGTTTACAGCAGTGTTGATTAATTACTGAGAGTGTAGCGTGAATACTCACAGCTTGAAATTCAGCACAGCTCCCGCGTTCACCAGTAAGGTCCTGAAGAGACACAGACAGTTTGTTGACAGGTGAGACGTTTTAAGTTATTATGTTATTTACCTGCTGAGCTGGCGTTAGCACCAAGCTAGTTAGCTTCATAGCACGCTGCCTAAACAACAACACAGAGCACAATAACACATCAGACAACATAATAGTTAGATAGAAAAATGTACCCATAAGTGAAATCTGTCAAAAAAAAAGACAAGTTACCCGAATATCAACAGATCTCCGATCATCTTGTCCACATCACATCACAGAAAACGCCTTACTTCCGTGTTCGCAAACGCAACCAGGAATGTGACCAATAGGATTTCAGCACCTGGAGGATGTGCGTAAAAGGGTTTTAGGACCCTGAGTTCTGCTTGTCAGGCTGCTCAGCCTTCACCTTATATCACCTTATTACAAAACATCCACAGTCTTCACCAAGCAAACTGTTATGGTGTATTTTTAGATTATTGGTCAGGTCGGTAAATGGGATGTTATGGAGGCAGAACAGTGACAGAAAGTTGAAACTGACAACCACTGTCACTGAAAAAACACTAAAAAAAGATGGATTTTGAAAATCAGAAGACTGGCAATGAAAAACACCTCAGAATTTTAAAAAATATTGTATATCAAAATTAAATAAGGTAATAAGTCGTGAGTGTGTGATCAAAAAATGAACAGTGAAGTATTTTGTTCTCATCTATGCTATAATTTATTAAAAGCTTGATTTTTTAATGACTGCATTTTATTGTTTAGCAAGATAACTTTTTTTTCTATACAATATAAGTTATATGTGTGCGTTTTTTTGTTTGTTTGTTTTTTTTTTTGTTTTTTTTTTTAATTTTTTTTGCCAAAACATGAAGTCACTGTGCTGGCTCCGCAGAAGGATGACTATGAATTCCAAAAAAAAAAAAAAAAAAAAAAAAAAAAAAAGAAGCAGATCCAAAACAACAGCAATCCTATACTGACAAAATACAAAAATAGATATATAAATAAATAAAAACAAAACTAAAGTAATAAGCACTTGGGCATAATAAAAGTAAATATGGTTATCTTTACATTCCAGCAGTCAATGCATCAAGTTTCAATTATATTTCAATATAACATAACTAAACATTGTACTATTTTCATATTGAGACCCCATCAACAAATCAGACAGATGACCAATGAGTTGGCAAATATAACAAAATGAATGAATAAATAAAAACATATAGTCTTGGTCAAAACACATGAAAGTTTCAGATTTTTCCATCTATTTACATGAATGAATGTGATATTTACTTTTAATTACGAGGATATTGACCATATCAGATATTTCTTTGGAGAGATTATTGAAAGGAGAAGGAATTTGTACGACTATGAAGTTTTACCTGAAAGATCAATATCAGGGAAAATCTTGAACCACAGATTTCACACCTGAGCTGCAGCACCAGCAGGTAGATGATAAACAGCAAACACCAACAGCAGTTTAAGAATTCAGACCTGCTTATGTAGAAAACAGCTGCAGCTCTTGGCTGCTTTTTAATTATGGTTTATAATTTAAAAGTTATAAGTTATAAATATCAACAGTTCTCCGATACATATATTATGTTATAGCTGTTGTAATAGTTATAAATTAGAACTAGGCTATAACACTCACATAAGCAGCCAAAAACAGCAGCTGTTTTCTATATTTGCAGGTCTGAGTTCTGAAACTGCTGCTGCTATTTGCTGTTTGTCCCTGCAGGTGACACACGTTATAGCCTAATAGTTATAAACTATAACTTTTAGGCTATAACGCAATAGAGCTATAATGTAGCCACTTAATAAAACTGTGTGGCAAGTTATAGCTTCTTGTAACTTTTTTCTGAATTATTTCAAGTTCAGTTTTCTTGTTTTACAACATTATTGAATGGAAAAGATGCTGATACAGGCAAGTATGAAATACTAATATGAATCTTTACCCTTTGAGATGTATGTTATATATGTATAGAAACCCTGCACTATATTTAATTTACAAAAAAAGAAAGAGGAAGAAAGAAGAAGAAAATAATGCACAGGGAGTTTCTGTACTATAGTCCCAGGAGAGCTTGTTGCGTTTGGCAGAACTGACAAAAAACATCAGTCAAATCAAACATCTCTGCCACCACTTTGAGGACCTTCATGCTTCATGCTTTGAAATATTTATTAAATAAAACCTTTTTTTCTAAAATTACACATTCACATTTCTACAGAATAGCACATTACACAACACAACAAATGCACAAATAGACAACATCAACAGCACATAATTGGGGACAAGCAACAGCATAATGTCACATAATCAGGTGTAATGATAGAACTGAATTGGAGAAGGAGGTTGTGCTTCAACGATGGGATTCTCATTGGAGCGTTAAACCCAAGATCCTGTGAGCATGTTCCAAAAATATGAAAAAGTTGCACATCTCAAACTTACCAGTCAAAGAGGAGAAAATACTAACAGGATACTAACATTTCACTTTGTGATGTCAGCCAAATAAACAAGTGAAATGTTTATATTTTGTCCACCTTGACTAGGAAGTTTGAGATGTGCAACCTTTTCATATTTTTTGGCATTTAGACATAATGTTGATACTATTATATGAACTGGTAGTAACAGGGTCTAACTGCTCTGTTAGTGGGAACCAGTTTAAAAAAAAACTCTCAAATACAGACTCAAGAAAAGCAAAAAAATACACAGCTGAGCTGAGGACTTCAAAGTATCGGTCATATCGCCAGTGAGGGCAACCACATAATTTCAAAACCTTTGGATAATTATGTCAGAAATAGTCATTTAGTTAAATTAACTGTTGTTGATGTCACCACACAGCATTTCAAAAAAATACCAATTAACTAAAGACAGTGAGAAAACTATTTAAAAAACAACATGACTTAAAAACAGATAGATGCAGCTTATAAAAATGATTAAAACAGGAAGGACAGGCTTCATAATGTAGTTAAATAAAGGAAAAAAAGTGGCTTTTTATTAAATATTCTTCATTTATCAAAGATGCTGTACACATTTTTGGTGGCTTTTATTTCCCTCTAACACCTCCTTGAATGTAAAAGTATAGTATAGGGTGCAAAGGGTGGAATGGATCAATAAATGATAATTATAGTGTTATTACTATCAAACAAGGACGTTTTTTCGTCTTATTAGGTCCTGAAAAAGTGACATTTTGGAGATACAAGGTTTTCACCTGACAACACTAGTGTGTAATTTGGTGGTTTTGGCGCCTCCTTGTGGCCGCGGAGGTTATTGCTCTGATTATTATTATTATTATCGTTCATAAAAAAAAATATAGACATAAAGAAATCCAATCAATTAAACATGTATGAAAAAATAGCGTCGCTGTTTATTTATTTATCTTCATTATTTCTGCGCCTTTAATCTGAAAATTTTTGTAAACAACCGGTGATATCAACATTACCGAGCTGTTTGGGATTAGATCCGCAGGCACTTAGCCTCGGTGCAGGATCTGATCCGGACTGAAGGATGTTTTTACGAGAGGGGGAATAAATCTTAGTCCGCATTAAAGCGGGGACACTTGTCTCGGGCTTCAGTGCGTCTCCGGGCTGCAGACAAACCTCCAACTGCGTCTTAAATGACGACGGTGAAGACACGACAAACAAGCCTTTTGTCTGATGTTGTCATTTCCAAGCAGCTGACATGCAAAACCTGCTGTCGCCTAAAAGCAGCTGGGACAGAGCGCAGAGGATGATGATGATGATGATGATGATGCTGAGGCTGTGGAGATGAGAGGTATTAATAGGAGGGCTTGAGTGTCACAGGCTTTTCACTGTCGAGACCGGGGGGCTTGGTGGAGAGTCGGCGGACCGGGTTTTTCTGGGGGGGGCTTCCGATCCTGAGTGCGCAGTCGGAATAAAAAACAAAGCAAGGACTCACTGGTTCAGGATAAGACGGACAACATGGAAGTGCTGTCAATTCTTAATTTGGGCGACTTTGCCCAAGCTTTCTCCAGAATGGGAATGTTTCCTGTGTTTGACCTCGCTTATTACATCGTGTCCATCCTCTACCTCAAGTATGAGCCAGGTGAGTGTGTTTCTCACTTTTCTGCTGGCTTTAAGCGCGCGTTATCCTTTATTACTTCACAAACACGATTATCGGTAAGATATACTGCATGTTATTTGGCAGGTGCATGCGCCACATTCATCAGATCTTTGCCTAAATGCGCATTTATCCACAAACAACAACACCAAATAAACATTTATCGAGAATAACATATTTCCAACTTAGGAAATTCATCATTTAAAACATTAACAACTTGCAAATCATGAATGACAAAATGTAATATCTGTATAAGTAATGAAATGTGCATTTTAAAAAACCTGTTTCAAAGTTCATTTTAGTGCATTTTCTGTTCTGTAACTGTACATTGTTCTGATATCCCTAAAAGGACTTTCTGTTGCTCTTATCTGTATAGTACCCTATCCTTATAAAGAATGACCTGTTACATAAACTCCAGCAGGAGCAGCACAGCTCTGCATACTTGGTGTGAGGGGAAGTCTGTTGCTGCAGCAGCACTGACCTCGTTCACACCGAAGGAAATCACTGAAGTAGATTAAACCACTCGGCTTTGCCTGCTATTTTCCAAGATTTAACTCCTTTGAGTAACGGAGTCCGAGGAGGATGAAACCCGAGAGAAGGCCTGTGCATACCAGCAACTTAGGCAATAAATAGAAGATCCTGAAATAGATGTCAGTGGGCCTCCGAAGCCCCTCTGCTGCACTTGCAGGCTATTTACACTGACTGCTAAACATGAAATAAGCTTCTGAATAAAAAGCCCAGCATTGCGAGGTCTTTCACATAAATCAGTTGCCACATTCTTACAGGAAAAGTTCACTCTGAGATGAATATTTAGTCATAGTCTGCTCACTTTCATGTCAGCTAAGACTTCACCGGTAGAAGCAGAGGGAAAGCACCTCAGCTACAAATTGTTAAAGTTTACGGCTGCAGCTTTAAAGCTTCAAATAGGCATACTGTGTCCAGTAAATCCCTTCAGTTCAGCTTTGTACAGCATAATCCATGTGTCAAACACAAAAGTTTGATATTTCCCTCAACAGTTCCTACGTATTCCTCAACTACGATGCTCCAGCTTGCCATGAGGAAAATATAGGATCTACTAGTCAGGTGAATAAACTCTTACAACCCCAGTTTAATCATTTGGCACCAGGAAACTTGGAATAAACTATACAAACTGTTAGAGAAAGTTAATGCACATTACATGCGTTTTTAAACTTGTACTATAGCATTTGATACTTTCAATAGTTTGTTAGAAGGCTTACTTGAAAACATCAGTCATTTACTTACAACTGGTTGTGCAGAGGTGTGACACAGGATACAAATACAAAGCACATGAACACAATATAAACACATATAAATATAAAAACATCAAATAAATACATAAGAAAGCAGAGTACACAAATGAAAAGCAAATGGTTTACATATAAACATATGAATCATCATTGGATATTAAACAGAGTAAAATTGAATGAATTTTCTTTCAGAGGAACTAATTCGTTAACTTCTTTTACAACTGATGCTGTTTGCTAATTTTAGCAGAACACTTACCTAAAGTTATGAAAAGAGGAAAAGAGCAGTTATGACACTGCTGGCCGCTCACATTTCATAGTAGCTTGGAGGATGACGTTTATTTCACCACATTTGTTGCATTTTGTGTTAAAGGAAGTGAAAAATAAGTCAAAAACACTGAGAGAGTGATCATTTAAACATGTATACAAAGTGTAGCGTTAAAATGATTTCATCAGGTTTACTGTAACATGCAGCCACCAAAGCTGACCTCATGGCTGCAACTTTGCTTTATCTCCATATCTGAGAAAATTTTACAGTCAAATGACCTGCGCTGGCAACATTTGCAAAGATGTTCAACATTGGCTACACGTGTCCGAGAACAGGGTCACGCTGCATGTCGGAGGAGCACATGAATGAGTTTTCTGGGGCTCGACATGGGTGGGGTAGGAGAGACAAGTGTGTGGGGGGTCAGAGGTTAAGACAGGCCTGACAGATGCAAGGCAGAAGAAGCAGTTGAGCGGACGATATTTATAGGGTGGCATTTCTCAGGATCAGATTGCTTTCAAACTGAGCGCCAGTCGCACCATGGCACCCTCACCCACCTGTTGTTGGAGATTTGTGGGGCGAAGCAGTCGCGCTCTGCTCACGTCTCGACTTACTGTGCCCGTAACAATGTTGGCAAGTCTTCACCCACATGGAAACATATATACAGTCTTAAAATCAGATATGTGCACGTTGTCGTACATGTTTATGGTCATGTTTATAAAGACTTTATTATATATAGACCTCCTATGTATGTAATGTATGAATGTTTTTGTGTATCAGGACACCTCTGCACTGCTGAAACGTAACCAAATACATTTACTTGAGTACTGTTCTAAAGTACAATTTGGAAGCACTTGTACTTCACATCCTACATTACACCTCAACTCCTCTGTCAGCCAGAGGGAAATATTACACTTGCACCACATTTATCTCACAGTTACAGTCACAATTATAGTTATAAAACAATATAATCAGTTTATATGATAGCTATATTTGGCTCCAAGTCAACCAGCAACAATATTAAAGTTCTGCTTACATGTTGATGTATCAATAATAATGATCCAATATTATAATACAACACTAACAGGAGCCATTCTGCATAATGAGTGCTGTGAGTTTGGATGCTTTAGTGCATTTTGCTGATAATTTGTCTGTACTTTTACTTCAGTAAAAGTTTGAATACTGCACTTTTTCTTGTAATGGAGTATTTTTGTAATGTGTTGTTATTGCTTTTACTTCAGTAAATAATCAGAGTACTACTTTCTTGTGTTACTTCATGTATGACGTGGCCACTTACAACAGAAGAAACAATGTAGACCAGCAGTCATCTGTTTTTTAGTTTATTAGCTGCAGTTTAACATGCTTCACATACTGATTGATTCGAGGAATTAAGTGTTGGCACTTGACACAATCACTGAAGTATCCTGATATATAATCAAATCAAAAATGAGTATTTTCCATGGCCATCATATACGTGTTTTATATCTGACTCATCAGTTCTACATGCATAGTGTATGAAAAACAAACATATAAATATAAATAATATACAAAACATATAAATTGGGAATTCTTCTCTACTCAGTTATATCTACTTCAAAGACTCAGTCATTGATTCAGTTGGTAAGTTGTCAACTTCCAAATGACTGTAGACGTCTTGAGTCAATATTAGGCTATGATAAAAAGGCGTGTTATCAGGGCGTGCATTGAAATTGTTTACTGGGCGTGGACGAAGATACAGTACATAGACACACAAGGCTTCCACTGATAATGAAGGTCAATGCTAACAGTTTTACTGTGTAGGAACTAACAGAAAGTTTAAATCTAATCTTTGTGTTTCCCCCAAAAAAGAGCAAAGAATTCAGGTTTATGAGACTCGTTATTAAGCAGGTTGGAATAATTTTAAATTTTGATGATAATGTGATGAAAAATGTTTAAAATAATTGAACATCAATACGTTGAATTTTACTGATTAATATCTATATTAACTATATTAATAAATATATTTCAAAGTGTGTTTACAGGTCTGGAGGGATACTACTGCATATGAAAAAAGTTGCATTAGACTTTTGTGGATCCCGAGAGAGCTGCATGAAAAATAGTCACTTAAGTCAGCAAAGTTTGAAAATCAAAAAAAAAAAAGTTTGGAGTTGGTGAGAAATTATCAGTCCTCTGTAGCCAGCTCCTCATTTCAGGTTGAGAGTAGCAGGTTGAAGTTACACTGTGTTGCATTGTGGGTAATGTAGGCACCAGGTTTTGACGAGGAAGAAGCATGTGTGGAATTAAAAAGGTTCTGCTGTGGTTTGATCCTTTTTTTTTAAGTCTCCATCATGACAATGTTGAAATGTGATGCTAAATTAATGGAGTTGGCTACTCTATTAAGAATCCATAAATCATTTTGAAACAGATTTACAGCATGTATTGCCACTAGTAGTCACTAGACTACACAGACTTTTTACCCCAAAGTTCTTCTTAAATTATTTTATTATTTATCAGAGATTTATTAGTTGTTTCATATTTCGTTGTGTTCATAAACAATATTCTGGTTTTTCAAGGTAATGTAGCTGTGGTCATTGATCCTCCACATTGACAGATGATGATGCTGACTGTGTGAGATTTGATATCTAATAAAAGCTGGACACACACACACACACACATATATATATATAGATAGATACACACACACATAAGTAACACACTGACTGACTGCATAAACACACACACATCATTCTAAACTAACTTGTACGCTCACTGCAACAAATCTTTATTGCTGTGATATTTTTATATTCACACTCCACCGTGTGTGATGGACAGGTCCTGACAGCTCTTTTTCTGTTTTGCAGGCTCGGTGGAGGTTTCTCGCAGGAGTCCTGTGGCCTCCTGGCTCTGTGCCATGCTCTACTGCTTTGGTAGTTACATCGTGGCAGACCTCATGCTTGGAAGCAGCCCCATCGACTATTTCCAACACAACAGCCACATCCTGCTGGCCTCAGCTGTCTGGTGAGAAAGCCCTCAGAGCGGTTTTACTCTTCACATGGGAAGAGACTCTGCTTTAAGGTCACATGTGGTTGAAGGAATGCGTTGGCTTTTTTTAATCATGTTTTCCCATCAGATTTCGATGTGGTATATGGGAAAATTGGTTGATTTGATTTGGTTTGTAATATTTTGGTAATATAACCGCCGTATTACTCCTGTAATTGTGACGTCTGTGGTAAAAGTTCACCCCAATCACACACACACACACACACAAAAATGTCCCCCTTAATATCAAAGCTACCTAGGATAGTTTTACTCTTTTGTGCTGAACATCTTATATCAAATTAGTTTTGCATTGCAAAATTACTTAATAATTACTAAAAACTCAAATGTAACATATCTTTAAAGAGAATTTTAAGATGCAACATCCCTGGTTTTAATCCAGATTGGACCTCTTTTGTATCTCTTGCTCCCTTGTTTCCTGTCATATCAGTTTATATTATTTGACTAATAAAGGCACAACATTCCTCAAAATAAAAACACAATGACCCGACCAATCAGGATAATCTACAGACCTTGGTGTCAAGAATTGGGAGGTATTTTCCTCCAAATGTAAAAAAAAATTGAGAAAAATATCCACAACTAACTAATTATAAATGGGAAAATATGTTGTCTTTGTAAATTGAGTGAACTGATCCTTTAATATTTGATACAAACTTCATTCATCAAAACTGAATATACATCATAGAATGACTGACAGCATTTTCTTCACTCTAATAACCAACTCTCCACCATCTTTTCTCTCTAGGTACCTCATCTTTTACTGCCCGCTGAACCTCTTCTATAAATGTGTGGCTTTCCTGCCTGTCAAGCTGGTGTTGGTCGCCCTGAAGGAAGTCGTCCGCGCCCGTAAGATTGCCGCCGGTGTTCACCATGCCCACCACGCCTACCACCATGGCTTCTTTATCATGGTCATCATCGGATACATCAAAGGTCAGTGTGTTGTAATTATACAGAAATGTGCATCCACTCAGTGTCTGTAAGTCAGTAAATGTGTTTATACGTTGTGACGGAACAGCTAGCAAATAAATTTGAAATACATTGTAAGATTGGAGATTGTTAGTCTATGTTTATTGTTGTGACCAACTTTGGGACAAATAGATTTGAAGAGTCATAAGAACTTCTGGTGATTTTATTTTGAAAAAGTGCCAAGTGTCAAATATGAAGACTTTTCCTTGAAGAAAGTCTTTAATAGTACTTGATCACCAGTGTGTACTCCTTGGTGCTCGTTGTGTCTTCGGCTCTGTGGGCTGACAGCTGCATTCAGTGAGTGACAGCGAGGAACATCTTCAGTTCATTGCACAACAGCCAGATTTAAACATGAATGAGCTGCACATGTGCACTAATGCAAGGCTGGGAGACCAACTGGCCCCACGGCCCCAGTACTTCAGGAGTCTTAAAATCTCCAGACTTACTTTCTATCAAATGGTTCAAAGTAATTTAATCAATCATTTATTTAGGAATAAACACCACTGACACAATGAAAGGTTCGATTAGAGTTAGGGTTAGCCATGTGTCAAAAATCTAGTTTCAAGATTATTTCAGATTTGTGCTTACATGGTGCAATAAAATAATAATAAATAATTCAATCAATAATAATAATATAATTCCCCCATGCACTTTAATCTCTTCATGCACTGCGTTCACAATGACCACTCACTACTCCATAATAAGCAGCAGTTTACAAAAGTTTCTTAAATTAAAGCTAGATTTAAATGAATTGCTGCTTGATTTTTTTATTTTATTGTGAAAATTAAAGTATCAAAGGAATTGCCATAGTATCTCCATGAGCAAATAATTCTAAAAGTCTGAAATTTGCAACAACTTTTGAAGGAGCGTTAAAAAGCCTTATATGGATCATGCACATCAGTTACTGTAAGATGCACAATGTGCCTCTTTTTACTGTCCGTCTTTACTGTAATACAAAATGAGCCATAGAAATACATAAAAAGAGTTGTCCAGCTCTCTGCTAACCCCCTGCTGTCACTGATATAATAGCAAGGCCCTGTAGGTGTCCTTGTTGAAAATGGGGTGAGAAAAGCTGAAGCCAGATAAGAGCAGTGACACGAGACAACAGACTTTCTTGTCCTCATTTTTTTTTCCACTGTCTATTTTTATCTTCCCAGGGTCTGGAGTAGCTCTCATTTCCAATTTTGAGCAGCTGCTGCGCGGTGTGTGGAGGCCTGAGACCAATGAGATCCTCAACATGTCATTGTAAGTATGTGTGTGTGTGTGTGTGTGTGTGTGTGTGTGTGTTTTCTTCACTGCAACTTCTGATACACAAATATACTCATCACTGCCTCCTCAAGACTGTGTGTAACCAAAACTTGAATTCACAAATCCATGACTCAAAGGATAACTGTAATTAAAAGATACATAAAATTATACACAAAACACCTTTTTTAAAGCCTTTTTAAACACAGGTTTGTTAGAGTCACAGTGTAGTATATTTTAAAATGTCTGATTTTGGCTCCCTCTAGTGGTAGTATGTAAAAAAGCATTTTGGCACTTTGTACTGCATGCTGCTTAAACAATGTACTGAATCAAAATGAAAATGCAAAAGTTCTCAAACTTTAAAGGTTTATTTAATGTTTATGTCAAAAAAAAATATTTGAGGCACTTTTATCTTCTGCTCCATCTCATTGTTATCAGATATTTTACTGACAGTTTGTCTTTCATCTCCGCAGCCCAACCAAAGCCAGTCTGTACGGAGCCATCCTCTTCACCCTGCAGGAGACTCACTGGCTGCCGATGTCCAAGGGCACCCTCATCCTCATCTTCACCCTCTTCATGGCCACAAGCAAGGTACGATCAGTGCTGCTCTGTGAAATGTCGTTGGCAGTTCTGCTTTCATGCATTATTTTCAACCTGAAGTTCCAATTATGTGTTGTGTTTAATATAAGAAGATGACAGTCTTCCAGTATGAAATCATTATGTGACGACAGCAACATTTTTACCTTTTGCTTCATATGTACACAGTTAAGTTTATGAAAACAAACATATAAAAGAAACAACTGAAATCCTTCTTCCCAGTAAAATATTTAAGCTTATGAATTGGTTAGTTAACTCTGAACATTAGAGCTGGAGGTGAAGCCACCTCTCTGACACTGCGTTGTTTTAAGCCTCAAAGCACTTCCTGTTTCTAGTTTGTCTTTTAGTGCACAGAGTCCGTTGTGTGTATTTTGAACTCATTTAATTAAACACAACCTGTTGACTTTTTGACCGCTTGTGCAGCAGTGTTTGGACAAGCAGCTCCTTTTGTTTTTATCTTGTGATCCACCATCACACACGCACGTATGCAGATGAGAACGTGGGCGATGCCAACAGTTTCTTGCTATTCCACTAATTGACAACTAATGTAGCAATGTGCCGACAAAAGAAGACTGTTAGGTGATGTAAACGATGCACATTTCAAAATATTAAAACGTTTGACTTTGCAAAGGTTTTATGAGAAAGGAAATACATTCAGCATGATTGTTCACAAGATATTTTCACAGGGTACGTTTATTAAGAGTTATTTATTTTATTAAGCAGTGATGTTGTATTGCACTTCCATATATTGGAAGAGAAAAATGATTTGTGTTGTCTAGAAATACTGGATCCTACAATTCCCATAATCAAACAGAATTTTTCAGTAGACCCCCCCGCCTGGTATCACAGGCTTTCCGTTAAAAACTCTCACTCCTTTAAATATCACAACATCTAATCTTTTAACTGTCACCATCTTCCCTGTCCTCCCAGGTGGTGATGACCGCCCGTCACTCTCACGGCTCCCCCTTCGCCCTCATTGAGTCCTGGATTTGCCATCTGCTGTTTGGCTCCCCTCTGGGCGGCTCTGAGGACGACCACCATCATCCTCCCGCCGCCGTCCCCTCCTCACCGCTCAAAACCAAGGAGGAGCTGAGCGAAGGTGTTCGCAAGAGGAAGGCAAAGAAAGCCGAGTAGGGCGCCACACTGCACCAGTGAAACTGCATCTGACTCGCCCTCATGGCCTCCGCATGATGGCACTTCCCATTCCTTTCTAGGGAAAGGGGCAGTTTGATGTTTCACCAAATGAGACCCTTTCTATTAGAGCAACAAGGTGCTTTCTGCGTTTTACATAGCACGGAACTCTGTACATATCACGGCAAACGATTCACTCTTCAAACCTACCCGGACATTTGAAACCTATTTATTTACCTGCATCTACGCTCAACACTGTGCGGTGATCCACGTTCAGGAGGCGCACAGTGGTTTTAGAACGGCCTTCTGTTCCACATCACTAGTTGTGTAACCGAGTGTCAGCGATTTCAATCTGAAATTCAAATGTGAATGAAGCATAATGTGAAAGAACATTTCTGCTTTTTACATTGAGATGAAATGATGACAAATTCATGTCTTTAAATAAAAATCAAGAGAAACATTTTGTCTTGGTGGTTTTTAATTTCCTTCTCTCATTGACATTTATTTCTATCTTTAATATTCAGTGGTAATAAATGGTTATAATCAGCATTCTCAATGTCATTTAAACATCCTGTCTCTACTTTAGTTTCAGATGAATCAGTATACATTAAGGTATTACATATTACAACAAAACATAAACAGCTTTTAAATGGTTGATCAAAGTATAAAGTTTCAAGTGGTAGCTGATAACTGGAGATAATAGTTTTTTTTAGGTTTTCACTGACTTAATACTTTACAAAGCTTATTTTACAAGGATCCCCTCCAGACATGTATAAGATAAATTAAAATATTCTGCCTTGAATAATAATTTGTGTCTGATGTGGATTTTCAATAAAGAAAAACTTTTATTATCTAGTTAGAAATCCATAAAATTACAAGTATTCCTTCTCCATCATTGAAAAATCAAGATCAAGTTTTCATTTCAAAAGTTTAACTTCTGAACACAAGATGTCTCCTACTTCACAGAAAAGTCTGCTCACAGTGTTTGTGCACTAGAAGCTCTAAGTTTCCACATTCTCATTTTTCTGAAAGAGTCCACAGGGGTCGACCTAAAAACTGAAACACCTATTTTAAAGTTCATACCAGCAAGTTTCTATATTTAGAATAATCATTCATTGCTGTTCTTTCAAACTCACCAGAAATTTTGTATGTTTTGCAATAATTGTTGCATTTTTTAAAAATCATTTCTACAGATGTGGTTAATGTGAATATGACAATGACAATTTGAATGTATTCATGCTGAATCCAATTGAATTTAATGAATTAGCTGATTACATTTTTTTGAATGCTTTGTGAGTTTTAGGGCAGACTTTAGATCTTCTTATCAACTTGTCATCATACATTTCCAAAATATCTTTTTCATGGAAAGTGTGCAGCTTCTTCTTTTGCACCATAAGGAGCTGAGACCAGGTTCTAACATGGCATTTAGTCTTAACCCTTTCATACTTTTCAGGTCAAATTTGACCTGAACTGTAGGATCCAGTATTTTTCCTAAAGTGGACCAGATTATACAATTACTTCTTTATTTTTGTGCAGCTGACACACATTTTTGTAAATGGAGATGTTCTGGGTTAAATTTGTCTCATGTTTATTTAAAAATTCTAAATTTCTTAAGTAACGGCACCATAGTATAGTGTCATTGTGAATGTTTTAAACAAACAAATTGAGTATCTCTCTGCTTGCTGAAAGTTTCATTCAGGATTAATCACCAATTTATTAATGACTGATGAGATATTAATGAATGAAAAATAGATTTGTGGTTCAGAAGTTTGGTATAGAGACTAACTATGAGTTAGAAGATGAATAGTTATTAAGGGTTAAATGTAAAAATAGGTGTAGAAACCCATAGCTCTGAGAATTTTGACACATTTAAGACCTAAATTTTACTCTAAACAGCTTTACACACACTAATCCAGTAATCAGCCCATCAGTCAGTCAGGAGCACGTCTTCATAAACTCTCTGTTATGTAACACCGAGGCTACTGGGAGGTGACAGGAAAGGTCTGAGGTCAACCTGAGGTCATGCACTGAGAAAGTCGGAAGGCCCCTGTTGTGTTGACAAACTCTTGTAGCTCCAGCAATAAAGCACCACTAATGAACTTTGCAGGAGGTTGTTACACTCGACCTTTAACCTCAACATTCCTCACAGCAGCAGAGACAAATCACGGAGGGAAAAGGACGGTTCCTTGTGTTTCCAGGTTACGTTTGCACCATGTCAGCAATCAATATCAGAATGAAATTCAAAATGTGCGTTGAAAAGATACTATAATAGCATTAGATGACATAATAATAATCATGAGAAAGTTTCCTGAGCAGTATTTTAAGCAGCATGTAGCTAAAATAATACAGATTCAGATTCAGCATTTGTAAAAGAATCATTTTGGGAAATGTGTTTATGTGTTTTCTTTCCAAAAGAGTTAGCAGAATCCAAATCGGGGAAACAGCTTGCCTGGCTCTGTTCAAAGGTTAAAAAAAAGTCAACAACTCCTCAAAAGCTCATTAATAAGAAAGTGTATCTCTGTTGTTTTAATCTATACACACACACAGAAATATCAAAATAACTATCTGTTGTTTCAGATTTTAAATAGTTATGTGCATGTGGAGGGTTTAGTATGCTTCAGGGAACTAGCAGCAGAGTGTCCTTTTGAACACGTCTAAACCGAGCAGCAACTACGGCTTGAGGCTGAAGCCGATGCAGAAGTACAATAATGTCTGATGCCACCAACAGTCGCTAGATGCTGGCTCCAATTGACTCTCATTCAAAAAGCATCAACCTCTCTATAGAAATACTATACTATACTATACTATACTATACTATAAGTCAGTAATTTATTTCAATGAGTCTCAATCAATTTGGGCCCTCTTTAAGTGTGCTGGTGGTCATTTTGGAGATTATTTCTCTGTTAATAAGATTTGAAGACTTATATAGCTTAGATATCTGCCCAGTGGGTGTTGACTGACAGCTGTGATTGACATTTAATTCACCTGCTGCTCTCCCGGCTCTGGGACTTGTACTGAGTTGCACTTCTCATTTGGAAGGTCCTGGCTCCAAATGGAAAAGACGGCGCTGGCCATAACAGCAACTCTGAGTTTCAAACAAGCTCAAATTCAAACTAATTTATGTCCATCTTAATATCCAATTTATGATCTAAACACAAAAATATTTATAGCTGTTTCAAATGGCCCTAACCCTAACCCAAAGGACCTTTGTCTACCATCATAGAAAGTTGTGACACTGATGAATTGTACAAATGGGGAAAAAGTTTGTAAACACATAAATTACAGTCGTTTGAAAAATGAAAAAAGCTTGAGAGAGAAGTTTAAATACTGTCTACTTTCGTCCCTCAACACACCAGTCCAAGAGCTGCATGAAGTGGGCGTGAACGTCAGATTGTCGGTGTCGGTAAGTTACAAAAAATGGTCAGTGAAAGGGTAAAAGCAAATAATTGTATTCATAAGAAAAGTTGAACTAAAAATGTTCCTTTAATTAACAAATTTACATGTTGATACAGCTGTTAAAGTGTAAATTGTTGGGAGAGTTATTCTTAGAGTGTCTTTACTTCTTAAAAGCTGTTGCATTATTTAGAAATATGTATGATGCAGCAACATGTCGATCATGTTTGTTTGATTGTTTTATACTGTCGCTCATTTAATTCATAGAAAACTTCTTCTACCCTTCAAGAAAAGACAACATTGAAACCAAATGAGATTCGCTAATTTAATTTACTAACTTCACATCCTGGACCATTTATTTTCCTGCAGGATACTAAACTAAATAAGAAACATCAGAGATATTGTGTAATTTCTCCCACATCCCACCAAGTGTCCAGGTCTCCAGCATAACAACAGGGATGAGATGCTGTGTTTGTTTTTCCTGCGGAGGTGAAGAGTAAAGCCTCCCTGCTCCTTTGGGCAAGGCAGTGAGGTGGGGATGGAGAGAGAGAGAGAGAGAGAGAGACCAAGGAGGTGGTGAGAGGTTGACAAGGTGATCAAGAGCAAAACCTCCAGTGCAAGGAATGTTACCAACATCTGCTGATCCCATTACTAACACACACACACACACACACACACACGCACACACGCACACACGCACATGCACATGCACATGCACATGCACATGCACATGCACATGCACATGCACACACACACACATGCACACACACACAAATGTAACTGTAATTATGAATTATTATCAGATGTGTATTTGTATCTTCAATCTCCTGCAAAGCCGTATCATCGCCATCAATATGACTGTGATTAATGTTCATAGAGAAGCATGTCAAACAGTTTATGGCGTGTTTTAAAACACGCATGGATACATTATAAATTGGCAAAAATAAAATTGGTTTAAGATTCATTTAAAAATGTAACAAATATAGCACAATGTACCTTTTCCTGTGAGGGACACAGTTTATAAATCTCCTTCAGGTGAAGGATGATCTTACAACTTAAGTGCAAAAAGTGAGCTTTCATTTCAATTTGACACCAAAATGATGCTGAGCAGGTTCAGCATATTCATTAATTTTGGTAAAATGCTCAAATTGGAACAGATTATAGTTTCCAGTTAAAGGGTGCCAACTAAACAACAAGCCAGAAAGCCAAAAAACCATAAACCTCTCAGTATCTCGTAAACCATTTTGACATATGCACAGTTTATATTTAATGAAGCATCATGGTTTTGTTCAATTGTTCCATTCTGGCATGATTTTTGCAGAAAACACAGACTGATGCATGTATGATATATACATACATATATACAGTGTTATGCAATCAAACATGGACTTCCACATAACAGTGGTTCTCTGAGGGGAGCACTGTGGATGTGGATGTAAGCTGAGGAAGGGGTGGTTGGTGGTGGTGAGGGTATAAAAACAAAAGCAGGAGAGGAAAGACTTAAACTTTGCTGGAACTGGGTACGCAGGAGGAGCACTGATACCGAGCTGCAGACCTGAACAGCAACACAGATTAAACCATGCTGCGGTTTCTGGTGCTGACCTGTGTGCTCTGCTTTGGAGGTCATGCTGCTGCAGGACAGAGAGGTGAGACAAAGGTTTCTGTTTTTTATGTTTTGTTGTGATATTTTTGTTGTGCAGCTGGGAAACAACGTGATGAAACTTGATTGATTGGAAATTTTGTATTAATTTGAAGCTGGCATTAACAATCTCTACAGTTTGCATGAATTTATATTAACTATGATAAATATTAAGTGTATTATGAATGTAAATGTACTACCAAGTATCAGTACATATAGTATAAAATTGGAAATGGAGAAACTGCAGGTGTAAAATGTCAGAAGGATGAGAAAAATGAATGTACTGACATATGGAATATCATTGAATTAAGCTTTATTTTTGTAGAAACTTATTTTATTAGAAACTATAAATTCTTATTTCTTGTTTTTTTACAACCTAAATGAGTATTTGACTTGTTGAGAGATAATAAAAGTTAAAGAGGACAGAGTTGTACTTCATAGAGCAAAACTTGCACACAGCGAGGAAAAACAATCATTGTGAACGTTTTGCTGTAGAAAAAAAACAGCAGGTCTCATTTACCTTTCTATTAGCAGCGACAGTGATTTATTTCCAGTATTTTTCCTCTGCTGTGGAATTCATTCAGTAAATAGAGTTGCTACTAATGAGAAGAACACATTTCCTGCGCTTCACGCTCAGGAGACTCCTGCCCTTTTACGGCTCCTCTGGGGGAAGGGGAAGTGGTCAAAGTGGTTGTATGGGGGGGATGTTGGAGGGTCTTTGTGTCAAGTGGTACAATCAGTGATGACCACACCTGACCTCCATTCTTCTCAGAGATAAGCCTCGTCTGGAGGATCTGTAAACCAAGACTTCATCTACAGTTTCTTTTTGACTGAAGAGAAATTTTATGTAAAACTGTTGTTGTGTTTCAAATCCACAGTGTCCAATTAAAAGCCATATCAGGACCAAACCAGGTTCACATTCACCTCATTGAGACTTTTGCTCACCTGCTATCTACCTTTTACGTCTGTCTCTTGCATTAATTTCGGTTTCTTCATCTTAATGTGTCACATTGGAGTCTGATAATTAGAGGACAAAGACATTTTCAGCTTGTTGCTATTTGGTGCCACCAGAGTTCAAATGGCATTTTTCTCCATAACAAGCCAAAACTATAATAACCACACTGAAGTAAGCCACGCAAGAGTCTGTTACTCGTTTTACCTCCATTATAAAATCAATTAAATTTGTCTGTAACATGATAAAACGTCAGACAGTCCTTCCAAGAAATCAACCCAATATGTGTCATAATGTCAGTCGGCCTAATAGTTACATTTGAATGACAGATGCCATCTGGTGGTTGTAGTGGTTATTAAGCTGGAGCAGTGATGCAGCTCATATGATGACAAACTTCCTCAATCAGAGGTGGCAGGCTGGCAGGTAACTTAACAGTGGACTTTGCCTCAAGAGACTGCTGTTCGACGACAAAGGTCACATTTAACATACAGCACGTTTCTCTAATCTTAACAAACTGATAATTTTAACCTAAATCATGATCTTTCCCTAATCCTGACTAAGCAATTTTTGTGCCTAAACCTAACCAGACCTTAACCACAGTGTTGTCACATCATAAAACGTCATATTTTTTAACAGTGACTTGTAACGTTGTCCTGCCAATCAGGGCGCCTGATAAGAAAATGCGCCTGTGTGTCATTCTAGAGTCACGTGGTCAAACAACCTATTTATTTAATTTAAAGGACCTGTTGTAAAACGTAGCTAACATCAGTCGCCATAAGCTAACAGTTATACCAGACCAAGCAAGGCTATAGCAGCAAAACCCCTGCTTCTTCATTGTTGGATAGTTGACAGATGGTTGAAACAGGATAATCTGTATCGAAAATCCAGATCATTTTTCAAAACTGGGACACTGTTACACAGTAGCATCACCAGGACGCCCATGGAGTTGAGTTCCTGCAAGCTTGATAAATGTTTCTTCCAGTAAATCTTGTATCATTCCATATCTGGAAAATGTATCTTACATCTCTGACTCACATAGCCTATCTGTCTCTGCTCAGGACCAGTGAATGTGTGGGTTGGGGATACAAATGAGGCCTGTGGTGCGTGAGAAATGTTAGGTATTAGTCTTCGGTATTATGCAGGCAGTGGATCATGTTGTATGTGAAGACATGTGTGCTTTAATCCCTCCCCTGCCATCCATCCATATTTGCTTCTAGTCACAGATGTTCGGACAACAGAAAGACTGATGAGGTGCAAAGATGTGTCATGTGACCTGCTGAAAAGCAGCAGATTGTTTTAGGCGTTGGATCAAAACTTACAGATGTGTTTGCTCACAGGTGTGCCCTCTGCACACCTCCCCCTCTGTCATCTATATCTGAGTTGTTTTTGTTCTCTTCATAACTTTTAAATTTTCAATTAAAAGATTGAATCAATTTCTTTCCCTGTTATCACTGTTTTTGTCATTTTAGTAAAATGTTGAGTTATTCTAAAATGTGTTTAACTGATTTGTTGATTTTCCACATTAAAACTATTGCGTTACATCCAGCAGTTAATAATAACATCTTTAGACCGAATGAGAAAATGCAGCAAAACTAGAATATCAGCTTTAGTTATTGAAGCATGAATATAAAAACTTTTCCTCAAGGTCTGGCAAAGCACAATAAAAATATGACCTTCAGTATGTTATTGGTTTGAACAATTCAAACTGCATTAGAGTCTTCAGTTACAACTTACAACATATGGTTTTATAATGCATCTCCATCTTGTTCTAGTTGTAATGATTGTTTTTCTCTTCAAATCTAGATGGTGAAATCATAAGTCAGATTAAAATGACGAACCTCGCCCTGGCTGAGATTAAAGAGCTTCTGAAACAGCAGGTAAACTTTCATTTAGACGGTGAAGTCAATATGTGTCTCTTCACAACTGTGTGTGCAGGTGTATTTGTTTGCAGATGAAGATGAGACTAAGCTTGAGGTTAAACAAGCAGCTCATCATTACACAGTTTATTATTTTTGAGACATTTGTCAATAAAACTAACATTTTTAGATTAAAAGCAGATGCATCTAAATATGATGAGATAAAACTTTTTAAACATTTTTTCAAAATGGATATAAAGCATTTTAAATTAAATCCTATGGTATTTTGTTTATATTACTATTATTATTATCATATTCTATATTATGTAATATATATATTTATATTGATTGATTACTTGCTTTTTCTAGGTAAAAGAGATAGTATTCCTGAAGAACACAGTGATGGAGTGTGAAGCCTGTGGTGAGTTCACAGCACTTAATACAAAACACTTTTTTACATCTGAAATTACACAATTTTGAAATTCCAATCTTTCCCAACACTTAAATCTTGGAAATTAATATATGTTAATGATGAAAATACTGTATTGTACAGCTTCTGAATTCTGATATGACTATTTTCCTCTAGTTTTTCAGACCTTTACAACCTCCACAGGGAATCTGAGTCAAAACACTACAGAGAAACAATGGGATGATATTTATAGCTGTTAATGAAAGTTTCATAACATCATGAAGATCTACCATAATACAAAATCCATCAGAACAAACTGGCGTTTCACTGCATTGAAGCAGAAGATGATTGAATCTCTCTCCTCAGGGATGGGAGGAGCACAGCCTCGCTCCTCCTGTGTGCCCAACCCCTGCCACCCAGGGGTGAAGTGTATGGTGACACCTCAGGGTATAAAGTGCGGCCCCTGTCCTGACGGCATGGTGGGCAATGGTACCCACTGCACTGACGTGGATGAGGTACGCAGAGATGTGATGCAATAAAAGAACTAAAAACTCTTCCCATAGAGGCTTTAAGATGAATCATGTGCTACAATACATTAATATATACAGTAATATAACACACTGAGTTTATTTTTTATTTTATTTATCATGATGAGGATCAATAAGTAAATTAATGAAAGTTTAGAATTAAAAAAATATGGTTAATTTTTATTTTTAAATTTTTTTTTATTTATTTTTATTGTGATACATCATTGTAGGAAACTTTTTTGCCCGTTAAAGGTTTTAATGTATCAAAGTCGAGGAGAAGAATAGAGGATGTTGTATGCTGTACACTTTGTAAAGCTCTTTGTGATTTGTGATAGTGGGCTATATATATAAAATTGACTAGGACGCATTATGTTATGATATATTAAGATATAGTATGATGTGACATAATATGCGAAACAACAAAATATTACACTAGATATAGAATATTATTACACTTACTACAATCAGGTGACACAACAAAATGATACAATAAGGTGTGATATGGTTCAGTATGTTATGATGCAATAATATACACGGTATAATTTAATGACCAAATTTCATGACTAAACCAAAAACAATGAGGTAAAAGCAGCTAAAAGTACAAAAAGCTGCAGAATATGATGTTGTAACAGTATTAATGACCCTTTTATTTGACAGGAAGTCACTTGATTTAAATGTTAAAGGTTTACATGTATACAGTAATATCCACCCACACAGGTGTTTTCACTTATTGCCTGATTAGACGTTTTCTGAGGATTGTGTGGGCGAGTCCTAAGATTCATTAGATCAGAGTAAAATCTGGCAAATGATCTGACTGTAGGCACAGATAAGAGAGTCGTAGTTAAAATGTTAGAAAGTTAGCATTCGGTTGTTGTTAATTTTTGGTATAATTGCATAAAATATGGAACCTAATGTATTTATTTGATCATGTAAAGTTATGTTGTGTATTTGTATTGTTGTATTGATAATTAAGTCAGTAAAGTGACTCTCTCTGACCCTCCCTTGGTGCACTGTTTAAGTGGGATAGTTACACTTCTGTCTTTGTGAGTGGCTCATGTCTAATCAGCCAAAATGAGGGTGCAGGGCCTCTGGTGTAACAGAGCCTTAATAACGTCCTAATGTGTGTGTTTGTGTTTTCATTGTCTGCAGTGTACTGTGATGCCGTGTCACATGGGTGTGCGCTGCATCAACACCTCTCCAGGTTTTCGTTGTGGTTCCTGTCCTGCTGGATACACCGGCCCCCAGGTCCAGGGCGTCGGCCTCGCCTATGCCACCGCCAACAAACAGGTCAGCACCACTGAATACTAACACTTTAAACTACTATTACTAATTCTACTACTACAAAATAAGATACAATACAGAAAAATAAGTGTAACCCTTATCTAAATAACAAAAAACAAATGATCATATAAACAGTAGCTAAACAAAACTGAAGACAAATTTTTTTAAGTCTTAATTTTGCTGGAGCCTGATAAATAGACCTAAATTCACATACCGACATAATTTATTGCTTTTCATATCAAATTCAAAACCATTGCTCACCAGACCAGATAAATACTGAACTTTGAATCTTATAAATGTAATGAATTACATAGGATTTTAAAGCCTGAATATCTCATTCCACTAGCTCATTCTAAACTTTTAATTAATACTCTTTAGTGATGTCTATGATTGTTTATGATGCGGTTTATGCTTTTGTTTGTCTGGTTATGCTTGTTTTATTCCCTCTAACTCTCTACTAACTCTCTCTCACAAAAGTGATCTTGATAATAACATTAAAGATAAGTAATTTATGAAATTAAAAACTGAAAATATCAACATGCTGAATTAAAAAAAAAAATCAACTCTTAAATTATCTCCCCACCTTTTTATGAGACTGTGTTGTTTTTTAAAAAAAAATAAAATCTCCCTCGTTTCTCGACATGTTTGTCTTTTGCTTCTCACCAGCTTAATTCTGCATCCATCCGCAACACTTCCTCCCTCTGTCCTTTACATACTGTATGTTGAACAATGTGCACTGGACTGTTTCTGCACCACCTTAGTCATACATCCAGGACTGACTTCACTCCACTGCACTTCTTTTCCATCTGTTGTCCTATCACAATCTTGATGTGAAATTCTTGTAAACCCACTGAAGCGTTCGGTTGTTTTTTCTGATTGTTTGTCCTATCAAGGTGTGCAAGGATATCAATGAGTGTGAACGCCCCAACAACGGAGGCTGCGTGGAGCACTCAATCTGTATGAACACCCCTGTGAGTATAAATGTTGTGAATTTACAACAATCAACTGAAAAACCTGCTGCTAATACAGTAACTATATTACTGTGTAACTCATAAGTAGATAAACAGCTTCATATGATTTCTTATTTTAGAGTTTTGCAGGATCAAACCACATTAAATTAAATTCCTTAAGTGTTATATGAGGGACCCCAACACTTCACTTCACATTCAGTGGTCTTTGAGGTCCTTAATATAACAAAGAATCCCTATAACAAAGGTTTTATATTATTTATGATTATTTAACTCTTGTAGTACTTGTTTTTTCTCTTACTTTGTATATTTTAAATTATATATATTCTAAAATGCAGAAAAACAAAAAACAAGCATAGAAGTATTTTGATTAGTTAGTATACTTCATAGCAGCAGTCATGCTTTGAAATTTTGGTCTCTCACATTGTGATCTATTGTTTTGGATTGGCAACCAAAGATTTCAATGTGTTTCTCTCACAAATGTCACCTCTGCTTGGGAATAACCCAATTTGCTCCATGTAAAGAGACCTTTTTTTTTTTTTTTTTTACCACGGTGATGTCTTTGTCTAACTCACATTAAAGTCATGGAACCAATGGAAAATCCCAAATCCCACTGCTCAGCTTTGCTTTATAACACTAATGATGGATTTGATGCCTTGTCAGGGGTCTTTCAGGTGTGGTCCCTGTAAGACAGGCTATATTGGTGATCAGAGACGTGGCTGTAAGCCTGAGAGAGCATGTGGGAATGGTCAACCCAACCCCTGCCATGCCAGTGCTGAGTGCATCGTCCATCGAGAAGGGACGATCGAATGTCAAGTGAGCAAATTCTACTTCTTATCCTTAGTTCAGATTTCTTTAAATTTTCACTTTATAGTAAGTTTTTCTACATGACAGAGAACCAGGTAAAGCTTTATGCCTGAAGCTGTACAAACCTTTTAGATATATCATGAAGCTGTTTAAACATTTTTGACACAACGCTTTGAAACATTAAAGTCTGCATGCTTGCACCAGATGTTATGAAGTCAAAGGTCTGTTTGAGCACTTAAGCTCATCGGATACTGTATGCAGAATATGACAGGGCCAACGAAAACAGTCCTTATGTGCAGTACATAAAACATTTTCCATCCTCCCAGTGCGGCGTTGGCTGGGCTGGAAATGGCTACCTTTGCGGCCCTGACATTGACATCGATGGTTTCCCCGATGACAAACTGGACTGTCCTGAGAGGAACTGTGCCAAGGTGAGTCTCCTTTCTATCCATGGGAAGTCTTTGAAAATTAATGACACAGAAAGATAAAAAGTAGTAGTCATCTGCAAAGAAAAACAAATATTTTATAGACATGGTGATATACTGTATACTTACTTGGTGAGACTCTATCAGGAATTGTACCTTAAATCAAATTTTGTTGCGACTTTTTAGGCTGTTTGTAAAAAACAGCAATTAGACTATTAAAGAACACTGAACTTCAAAATTGAATGCAAGACTAATGAAAGACTTTTAAGTTTCAACCATTAATCTTTCTATATTAACTCCAGCTTTCCCTTCTTGTAGTCTACTTTACCTGCGAGTGCTCTTCTTTTCAGGATAATTGTCTCACCGTGCCAAACTCTGGTCAAGAAGATGCCGACAGTGACGGAATTGGAGACGCCTGTGATGAAGATGCAGATGGCGATGGGATCCCCAACACACAGGTTCATGCACAAAAGAATTTAACTTGAAAATAATGGATAAAAATGAATGCATGTATGAATGAAAAGCCTACAAGCATGTATTTTTTCACTTCAGTAGACCTGTAGACACCAAAACTAAAACTTCTCTACAGGATAACTGTGTGCTGGTGCCCAATGTGGACCAGAGGAACATCGATGAGGACGACTTCGGTGACGCCTGCGACAACTGCCGCGCCATCAAAAACGACCAAAAGGACACAGATGTGGACCAATTTGGTGATGAGTGTGATGAAGATATCGATGGGGATGGTTAGTATTCTACATCATTTAGTTATTAGACATATTCATGCATACTGAAAAACCAAATCAGTAATGGCACCACTGAGTTAAAAACATTGATGCCTTCTTTAATCTAAGGAATCTTAAATCACCTGGATAACTGCAAAAGGGTTCCCAACGCTGACCAGAAAGATCGCGATGGTGACCAAGTGGGAGACGCCTGTGACAGCTGTCCATATATTCCCAACCCCGACCAGGTCAGAAATCTCTTTAATTAGCATAACAGATATAAGATGCCTCTACGTATGTAAAGCTTGTTAGTAAGGTTGAGGTTAAACATGTTGAACTCTTTAGACATAATGCTGAAAACTACAGATGGTACAAATATAATATGGAAGATACAGTTGTAAATAGATGGAGTTTCAACTCTGTCAAACCTGAGATAAAGAAGAGTTAGGAGCGAAACTTTAAGAATGTCCATGTGACGTTTCCAAGGTATTTATCACTAAGAATGTTGACCACTAACATCTGCACAAAAAGCCAAAAGAGCAACTTAAAACCAGTTGTTTTTACTGACCTCCAGTGGTTTAATAGTAAAACTCCATTCATTTTTTCTATTACATGACTCACAGTTGGAGCTCAGCTTGGATGAAAATGAAACTCTCCCGGTTAAATCATTAGTCCAAAAGATGAACTGTGTTGGAAAATATCTGGTTCTTTGATAAAAACTGTGACCCACGGGTGTATTTCAGCTGGAACTATCAAGTCACTGAGCTTAAACTTTTGTTATGTTGGCAGCTAATGGCTAAAGATGACACTGTTGAGAAAACTGAAAAGACAACCTGCAGCTTAAAGCAGTTCACTTTTAAATTTTGTGTCAATTGTCGGTAAATTCAGAAACTATGATGCTGTGTGTGTGACGACAAAGTATTTTGAATATTCTAGTGCTCTGACTTGTGCCTAAATGGCTTCTTCTCCAGAAGCTCCTCCCATTTTGTGACTCTATTTCTCACCTTTCTCCAGTGATGTAGAAGTGTACTTCAGGGTGGGTCAGTACACCGTGACATCACTATTGGGTGTGGCTACAGGTGAAGCTTTCAATCAGTGAGGGCAGTGAAACACACACAATATGTAATTTCAGCGGCTAGGGGTCTCTCAATCAAAACAATAACAAAAGACAGCGTGTGATGATGGTATGAAGTAGCAAGGGATCATGGGAGTTGTTGTTGTCTTCGTCGTTAAATAATCAGCTTCACCGGGATACGATTACTCCGAAATTCATGGTTCAGGGTGTTTTTACCAGGAGCCGAATTATCCGCAGAGGTCTCCTCCTCTCCAGAACAAACGGACCCACTGATTACAGGTAAAAACACTGAATAAAGCAGTTTCATCTAAGAGATTGGTGTTTCTCCGACGATGTACGGCGACCCACTGACGTCAGATACAGGCTGTTAGCTGAGCTGCTGCTAACACTTTAGCGGTTTATATCTCTTATAACTTTTCATTCAGACGTTCGTCTGGTTTCTCCCGGCAGCCGAATTATCCGCCGAAGTCTCTTCTTCTCCAAAAACAAACGTACACGCAGAATAAAATCGTTCAAATATTAATTAAAGCTGTTTTACCTTAAAAACCAGTGTTTATCCAACAATGTTTGGTGATCGCCAGACGGCTGTTAGCCGAGCTGCTGCTAACACTTGTTCGGCTTTTTCCTATGGCTTTTTCTCATATAACATAAGTTCCAGATGTTTGTCCGGTTTCTGCTGGGAGCCGAATTATCCACAGAAGTCTCCTCTTCTCCAAAATCAAACGTACATGCAGATTAAAATAGTTCAAAAATACTACTAAAAGTTGTTTCACCTAAAAAAATCAATAGTTCTGCAGTTGTTTGTTTCCTGGAGGGGCTGTTATCCGAGCTGTTTGGAAAAATTTAAGTCCCCAAATACATTGGCTGATGCTGCTAGTGGAAAATAATGATAAATAATAATACAAATAATAATAAGAAAATAGTTGTAGTCAATAAAACTAATTTATAATTCTTTCTCAGCTTAATCCGCATTGTCTCATTAACCGAACTCATCATTGTCATGGCTGGTTTACTGTTGGGTTTAATTATTTGCTAACAATGACTGTCATGTCTCTCAGATGGATGCGGACAATGACTTGATTGGAGACCCTTGTGACACCAACAAGGACAGGTATTGTGCAATCTAATAACTCACATCACAAATCATTAGTATCCGTATAATTAACGTGGAGTAGTGATCAAAATCTCTCTTGCTCAGTGACGGTGATGGTCACCAGGACTCGCGAGACAACTGCCCAGCCGTCATTAACAGTTCTCAACTGGACACTGACAAGGATGGCAAAGGAGATGAGTGTGATGATGATGATGATAACGACGGGATCCCGGACCTGCTGCCACCTGGACCTGATAACTGTCGTCTGATTCCCAACCCTCTGCAGGAAGACTCTGACGGTGAGTAATGCTCCAGGTCCAGAAGCCGAGAACGGCTGGGCTTGCAATTACTTTTTTAATGCCGTTATCTTGATATCACAAGTTAATTATTTCGTTATCTCTAAAAATGAGCCTTGTTATCTCAAGATAAGATAACCAACCCGTTACCATGAGAAAACCAAAGGTCATTTCCTCTTATTACTTACAATATTTATCAGAGATCAGGAGTGCCATGCCAGCATGCATAGATGGCATCTCAACAACTGTAGCAACTGATTTAAGGTGAAAATGCAAACAGCAAATTTATTAATGACATCTGTGTCACAGCCAAATGGCAGGTTAATTAACTACTGATGAGATGTTTCATGTAGGAGAAGTACCAAACAATACCTTTGAAGAATTTTCATTTTATTAGACTTAATGAGAGAAGGGAGAGTGGGGTGGAGAGGGTGAATAAGAACCCATATATAACAGATCTGAACCCTTGAGAGCCACCTGAAGGCTTCTTGTGCTTGATCTAAATAGTTGAGCTATCCATGTGTGGGAGATATGGAGAGGAGACAGGAATGAACAAATAAGACTGAGCTTCTTATCTTGTTATCTCAAGAAATTGGCCTTTTGTTTTCTCAAGATAAATTAACTGGTCTCAACACCATTAACAAAATAATTGCAAGCACAGCTGTTCTCAGCTTCCATATCTATCCAGTGTTAAAGTAGAACATTTCTTACACCCAGCAAATAGTGAATAGTGAACACTTACATCTATCCATCTATTTGTCCTCCCAGGTGATGGTGTGGGTAATGTTTGTGAGAGAGATTTCGACAACGACACTATCATTGACACCATCGACGCTTGTCCTGAAAACGCTGAGGTCACCCTCACCGACTTCAGGGAGTATCAGACTGTCGTTTTAGATCCGGAGGGAGACGCACAGATTGACCCCAACTGGGTGGTGCTGAACCAGGTCGAGTGACTTATTTTTCCTTTCTTTTTTTCCCACTATTTTGTTGTTTCATAAAGTAAAAGGAATCTTAATCTTAATTTAAAATTGTGCTTAATTTTGGGAAATACACTGATTTGCTTTCTTACAGAGAGTTAAATCACTTTCATGTCTTCCTGTTAAAGTCACAGCCACAAAATAGTCTGGCATAAAAACCCCTGTAACGCCACAACATGTACTAAACAAATGTGTCAATTTATGGAAGGTAATTTGAGCAAATATCATCTTAGAAATATTATTTGCTCAAATGGCCTTCCATACATGAGCATTAGAAGTGCTGGTAGGGCTTTTTTTTTTTTTAAAGGATCCTTCCCAAATATACAACTGTATTAAATGAATGAATGAATTAATGAGTCCCAAAATGCACCACATCTTCTCAGTCTGATATAAATCAACTATTTTTTCTGCAGGGAAGAGAGATTGTCCAGACGATGAATAGTGATCCTGGGTTGGCTGTTGGTAAGAACATCTGCTATTTAAACCTTAAAAGTATCTCTTTAAAATGGGTGATATTTATATAACACAGTTACATAATTTGTTACTGAAATGTAGAAAATAATAATGTTGGGTAGCATTTCAGATGGCAACTGGTTGTTAGACTGATACATCAAGATGGTCACTTGTAAGATAATTATTGTTTAATCCTTTGTTGAGCTTTAGGGGAGTCCACTTTCCCCTCTAAACTCAGTCTGCACATTAAACTCAACACAAAATGTAGTTCAGTTTCCATAATTTCAACATTAAAATTTCCAGTTTCTTCCCACATTCAGTGACACCTGCGACATTTCTCCATCAGGTTACACTGCTTTCAGCGGCGTGGATTTTGAAGGAACGTTTCATGTGAACACGGTAACAGATGACGACTACGCAGGATTCATCTTTGGGTACCAGGACAGCTCCAGTTTCTACGTGGTGATGTGGAAGCAGGTGGAGCAGATCTATTGGCAGGCAAACCCGTTCAGAGCCGTAGCAGAACCTGGCATCCAGCTGAAGGTAATCTACTGGTCCATTAGTATTTTAGACTGGTAACCTAATTAAGCCCTATACGGAGCGTTTTACAGTAAACTGGGATGCACTGGGTCACTGGCTCAAGGACACTTTGAAGGACGAGATGCACTTATTTGCTTTTTTGTCAAGAGTTAGATAAGAAAATTGATACTTGTGTCATACTTGTTATTGAAAACCAAAGGTGTTACAGAAATTGGTAAAGCTGCAACTAATGATTATTTTCTTGATTAATTGATTATTTGTGCGGTTTGTCACTAAATTTGGAAAATCGTCCATCCCAAGTTCATAGAGCCCTGGTTAAAATTTCTTGTTTTATCTGACTATAGTCCAAAATCCAGAGACAATCAGTTTATTTTCCTAGAGGACGAAAACCAGAAAATATTAACATTTTGGAAGCTTCAACTACTGAAATTTCTGCTCAAAAAAATTCTTAGACAATTCATTTTCTGTTGATTGATTTATTGATTAATCATTGCAGCTCTAGAAATTACCTTTTTAGTAAAGCAGTTTTAGTTTTGCTGTATTCTTTCATATGCAGAGCTTAACCTTAGTGTCCAGACTTAGACAATATTGTCCATATAAACATAAACAGTGAGAATACAATCAAAGTTCAAAGTTTACAATATTTTGTTTTTCCTTTAGTGTTAAGTTATTTTGAAGATGTGCACAAACATATAGAAGTTGCCATGACTTATGTTAAGACTTGTTTGACAAATGTTTGTGCAGAAACTCAGATTTCTTGTCATTTGTGGTTGTGAAAAGGCTGTCAAATCAAACACGGGTCCAGGAGAGAACCTGAGGAATGCCTTGTGGCACACCGGAGACACAAGTGACCAGGTGAAGCTGCTCTGGAAAGATGCTCGCAATGTTGGCTGGAAGGACAAGACGTCTTATCGCTGGTTCCTGCAGCACCGACCTGCTGATGGCTACATCAGGTACTGACTCATTTAAAGGAATATTCTGCCACTTTAGGAAATACTTCTTGCTTTCTGTCTCGCGGGGAGGAGAACTGAACTGTTGAGTAGAATGACGTAGAACTAGCTGCTCCACATCGGTCTTGTTCACAAATTTTCCGACAAATATTGAATCCAGTCTTTGAGGTGTGATGTTACTTCTCTCTGTCGGTGTGCAGGGTTCGTTTCTACGAGGGTCCTCAGATGGTGGCAGACACAGGCATCATCATAGACGCCACGATGAGAGGAGGCCGACTGGGAGTCTTCTGCTTCTCCCAGGAGAACATCATCTGGGCCAACCTGCGTTACCGCTGCAATGGTGAGTGACACGTCTGCTCTCACATTTTCTGTTACCTTTTACATGTGAACACACTTACTTCATCTGTGACATTCTGCTTTACATCTACACATCTTTGTTTTTTTATTATTTAATTGACCCTATTATTAATTTTCTCTAAGTTCTAAATAAAATAAGGAGATTTTAACTAAGCATTAGTGGGTGTTTCAACATTTTATAAGAGATTATCGATGGTTGAGGGACATTAACTTCAAGTACTACTAAGGTACATAATTGTTAAATTGCCCAATATGAAGCTAGAAACGTTTTTAACTGATTGACTGAGACATCTTAACAACGTACTGAAAGAATACAATTAAAAGAGGATTTTTATCAATTTGGATGACATTTATTTTTGTTCTCATTGGAAACTGTATAGGAACCAATGCTTATTGTTGACTTCTCAAACTGTAAATTACACTGATCTGTCTCTCTCCAGACACTATTCCCGAGGACTTTGAGACCTACAGAGTGCAGCAAGTCCAGCTGGTGGGCTGATGAGAATAAATGAGCCCAGGGAATTCTGGGAACACTTTCCAACGCACAACTTGGTGTCAGAAAGATCATCACTATGTAAACGTTCAATGAAAAGCCCCGCAGAAGTCTCTGAAACATCTCCTGTAAAATCCTGACAAAAGAGGAAACGCCATAGCTGTACAACTTTTCAGAGGGAACCGTGTCTAGAACAAGAATAGTTTGATAGTTTAGCTGTTCCCAAACAGTAAAAATATGTCTTAAGTAATGTTATAATGCTACAAAATACTGTCCACTCTTGTTTCTGTCAATTTATACTTTCTGAAAGAGGAACTATTGCAAAGATTTAACTTTTACTTATGAATAAATGTGGATTTTGGTAAATTATGTGTGGATGAATTTCAGCTCTGCTAAGTTTGATCGTACATATTCACAAATACTGAATATGACCTTGACAGCAATGATGAAACGTTTAAGAGGTAGCTTTAACTTGCAAACATATCAGATGCATCAATTGCAGTGATATAATCATCTAAACTTATCAATTGTTATAGATAATGTAAGGTATTTTGATAATATTATGCTTAACGGTTAAGCTCTATCATAGACTAATTACACTACAAAAAAGGTCAAATGTTTGACGTTAAGTAACAGACTTTTTTTTTTGAAACTCAACAGCTTTTAGTGGAAATCAACATTCTGAACATTTCACAAGCATGCACATATCCAAAATAATCTTTTAAATTTGCATTTGGAAATACAGATTACAAAATAGAAACAATAGCAAAGACAATATACAACAGGATTGAAACATCATGCATGTCCACAGCAACACGCTGTGATGTTGTAAAATGACACTGGACAGTTTTGAGTCAGCATATTCTGCAAATCAAGACTATGTGCAGAGAAAAATTCTGTCTTCCACATTCAATTTAATTGACATTTTTCTTTCATCTTATAAACAAATGGTCACATAAGGAGAATCACATGGCAACAAATAAATAACTACAGATCTTTTACTACAACTTACAGGACAACAGTGATATAATGCTATTCTCACTATAAGCTTTAAGTGTAACTTAAACTGTGTTTTCCAGAGCCTTTTACATGTTTCAATGAGTTGTAGAGTCATTTAGAAAACCCCATGTTATTAAAGGGACATTTTATTCAGACCTAAAACACTCTAGGAACAAGCAGTAAAGACAGAGCGACAACTCTCTCCATTTATCCTGGGACTGGGGAATACACTTTTAAACACAGGACTCCTGTTTGAGATTCACTCGTCAGCTTTTTCAGTTTGAGACAGAATTTCGCTTTATTGCTTTTTAAAACACAAGATGAACGTTTGCTGTGCTAAAAAGTAACGCAAGAAAGTGGTGTCTCAAACTAAAAACATGCAGATGACTCAGAAGGTTTAGAAGACATAGAAAATTTACTTTGAGCTAATCTGTCTCTCTCTGTTCGGTAAACGGACTTCTAACTGTTCATTCGCCAGAAGCTTTTCCTATAATCAGTGTTTAGCCTCAGCTCATCAAATTTAGGAAAATTAGTGTGATGCCCTATGTGTGAGAATTGTTTTCTGACCAATAAAGGAATCTGGCAAAGGCATTTACTTTCAACTCAAAGTTTACTTTTAAAAAAAATCTTATTAACTGCCTTTAAAAAAAAAAAAATTCCTAACTTTAATTGAAGTTGTATTAGCTGCCTAACTTTAACTCTAACCTCTACCAATGTAACAGTTTCTGTGAGCAAACTTTATGTGACAAATGAAAATGGCATCTTCTACCCTTGTAATACATTAAAGGGAACCAATTATGCTCATTTCCAGCTCTATATTTTTATTCTTGGACTCCACTAGAGTAGCTTTGCATGATTCACAGTTCAAAAAAGTCCTTATTTACGATATACTGGCCCTTTATGCAGCCCCTAATTTCAGCCTCTGTCTCTTAACAGGCTGTCTTAGCTCCTGTCTCTTTAAATCCCCCCTCCCGATAAGCCCACTCTATTCTGAATGGCCAGCTTTCCAGAAGCTAGCAGAGGGACAGCTGCATCAGAGTCATGTTAAGTTACCGCCGATGCAAACCCAACATTTCTTGCTTAACTATTTCATATTAAAATCTTTTAAACGACTAAATAACTGGAGACTTCTATTATTGAGGAATTTACAAGAAATTAAAAATGTTCCTCACCAAATTAGCAGGGCTTTGTTAGTGGCGATAGAGACTGGGCAAAACAACAACATACGGTGATATTTGGAGCTGTTTGTTCAACAGATCGGTTAGAAATAATGCAGGGAGGAATAGTACAAGCAGAAACAGCCAGAGTGATTATGATGTTTGATGAAGGGCTGCAGACGACCAGCACACCTCCAACAGGTAAACTACTTAATTTACTTTGCTGTGCTGTGTAATGGAAAAACACTCACAGCGTACCAGCTCAGCTTGGCATGACTTCCCCAAAACAATGGAAAAATGATATAATGTTGCAGTCTGAAGCTGGTGCTCACAGCGATTACTTCTACATACGTTTACCTCATTATTTGACTGAAAAAAAGGAAAAGCATAATAGGTCCCCTTTAATTTCTAACTTTGAGAACGCTCACACAGCATGAGCAGTGTGAGCTTTAATGCACAACCATTCAAATGAAAACATGTCGAACAACTCTTCTCCAGTACACCAAACATTTTATGCAGCCAGAAACATTTGGTAGATAAAGATATGGTCTACTGGAGAAGAGTTGCGTGATGTGTTTTCATTCTCGTGGATGATCGTGCAACCTTGATTTTAGAGTTTGAGTTAATTTCATAAAGTGAGCACTGTACAGTATTCTGGTAATGGCAGTAGGTGAAGTCAAAGTCAAGATGCAAACTGCTTCACACAAGTATTTTTAAGGTTGCGACATACTACTAAGGCCGACCTAGTGTCATTCCATGGGTGTTTTAACCCTGACACACTCAAACTCTGCTTTTTTTCATGTGGGGGGGGAGGGGGGGGGGGACTGACCAACAAAGAAATACATTCGGAGCGCCGTTCCTTTCCAACACAAGAGCGCAAGCTGCACTGAAGTAAGCCCTTTCTAGTTTTGCATCCCCTAAAATCTTCACAGATAAAAAACAAGACAAGCCAAAATATAATTTACAAAGGAAAATAGAGAATTCATCTTTTCTTTGACATGAAAATATCTCCGGAGTATACATCTGGTGTGAAACAGTCAGCATTCCAATCGGGCAAAACAGTCCCTGTTCAAAAGCCAGGAAGTCACAAATAAAGTGCGAAGCAACTAGAGGACTAAACATTGCACGAAAACAGGAAAAAAAACAAAAAAACAACACACACATACACACGCACACAAAAAAAACAGGATTACACTTTACCCAGTCCAAAACTTGACATGATAGGCAACAACAAAAGAAAACAATCATATCTGATGTCTTAAAACACACTCCACTTCAGCATAGCTAGATCAAAGTCCTATACATAACATGGGATAATAATATGCCCAGTCTGTCTATCATGTCATGCAGTTGACTGTGTAATGCAGAAGCGTCAGAAGATTCAAGTCCACATATGCAAACGATCAGTGCACGTGCCAATCTGCCATCTTTGCAAGACAGAGCGCAGGGGCTGTGGGTTCTTTTCGTACGAGAATCGGTTGTTTGAACTCGTATGCTGTGAGATGCTACAGTAGGAAGAGAAAGAGTGGAACAAGCAACAGTCTAATTCTTCGGGAGGGGGGGTAGGGTGAGAAGGGACGACTGAACAGCAGAGAGAGAAGAGTCTGGTCCGACTGTGACGGCACCAAAAACTCCAACCGTCAGGTCATTTGTCAACTGCCACACTGCCGCAGAAAATACATTCTTTTATCATTCGTGAAGTAGCATTATACAGAGATGGAGGTAACAGAGTCACTTAACAGGAAACTGTCAAACAGGAGACACCCAGACATGCATCCCTTTAGACTTTGTGGTAGCGTTATGTTACACAAATCAAACCTGCGGAGCTATAGAAGGCCTTCGTTTAGAGGTTTTGACTGTCAGTTTAGTCATGCATTTTGTTTCAGCTATAGCGTATGTACAAGGTCAGTGTGAACGACTAGTATTCAGCATGATGACTGAAGAAAAGGAAACTACAGGAAAGCTCAAATCACTAGCGTTATTGGCTACGCTACAGTGAAGTTTGGCTCAAACACATAAGTGTATATTTTTTTTAGGAATGAAAACCTTTGGAAACATGTAATCCGCAAAGAATGTTTTCTATACATTTGTTTCAGTGACTTAAAAGGAAAAATCCAACTTAAGAGGAAAAAAACACTATCATCTCACATTTCTCAAATGTTTCAATGATCTAAAAACAAAACAAACAGCCAAAGTTCAAAGTTCATCATGTTCAACTTCAAATCCCTCAGAATTTGAGGCAAAGGGCTTATTTCTAGAGCAGCAGTTATGCACTGATGTTCAACAGTCACACAGGAAGAGAGGTGTGTCATGGTGGAGAGGAATTCTGTAAAATTTACAAAATCACCAACTGAAGTACAGGACAACAAGGCAGGGGGAGTGTTGCACAAAAAACAAAACAAAAAATAGAAAAAATAAAGAAAACGACACATTCATGACACAAGTAAAGCTGGATTTATGCTTCTCCATTGACGTGTTCCAATGATCTTAGTTAAACGTACGATTTCACTCGTTGATTGTCAAAGCACCACTGCAACACTAGATTAGACATTACAAATATGTATTATTCACTCATAGTAATATAGAGATTACACTCAAGAGCTAAAACATTTTGTCAATTTATCGATTGACAGAAAATGAATCAGCAACTATAATAATAATCATCTGATTTCAGTATTTTTAGAGCAAAATGTCAAACGCTCTGGTTTCAGCTTCTCAAATTTGAGAATTTGCTGCTTTTCTTTGCCATGTATGATAGTAAACCAAAATATCTTTGGGTCAACTGTTGGTCAAATAAAGTAAGAAACTATTGGGTGTAAAATGGGCATGTTTCTCTATCTTCTGACATATAGAAAACAATTCAAGTTAAAAATGGAAATGTGAGCAGATTGCGGAATACAAACACGCCCAGCAACTGAAACAGGATGACAGCTGACCTTGGCATTCATTATTTAGTCAAATAATTTACATTTTTTGATAGAGAGCGGTTAGGAGAAAGTTTGCAATTGAAACGGCTTCTCTATATGACAATATAAATTTATCCAGCCTTATTGAAAAGAAGATTATTGATCTTTTCTTCCATTTACCCAAAGAGGAGAAAACACAAGTTGATGTGTATTTACAGTTTTGAGGAGATGCATGTCAGACTTGGTGGTAAAAAACCTCCACACCAATAAACACGCTGCTGCAGAAGTATAAATCCAGCTCCTGAAACATGTTGAACAGCGTAAAAGGACACAAAGGTGGATTTTTCCTTTAAGTGTTATGTTTGTTTTTTTTTTGTCTCATTTGCATAGGAATCACAGATCTGTTGAAGGCAAACAAAACCTTTGATGGAGATGTGCAGCAGACGATAAAATAGAAACAAATTGTACAACTGTAGAGGTGTGCAGTAAACCAAACGTGATTCCTTTTCGTGGGGGTCGGGACCTCTTCCCAACAGCGCTTTAGTCGAGTAAATGATGTCTGTACACAAACATTACAATATACCAAACATGATCCCACAGACTGACACACAACTCTCAGGGAAACTCTGACAAAAGGCCACGGCAGAAGTCACTGCGTGTTTTAACAGTTTAAACGTTTGACCCAATTTGTTCTACACATTTTGGCAAAATAGTTGCAACAGATCAGCAGGGATTGTGTCATGGATGTAGTGCGAGATGATATCAATGTAGAAATTTTCAGATAAAACTTCTGTAAACACTTTTCATTTGAAAAGGTGGCGTAAACAATTTTAGTCTCTACTACATCCCTGATTGTTTTTGTGACCATTTTTGTTGTTTACAGCACTGAATGAGTGGGAGAGATCTTGGTTCAGTCAAAAAAAAAAAAAAATGGCATACAATACTTAAAATATATAAATATACTCATTCTTTCTTAAATATAACCTTTATATGCTTCATCTAGTTAAATAAATGAAGTCAGAAATTCTACAATAAAATCTCAATATATTCATGAAGTAATGAAATATTTGCATCATATGAAAACAACCATTTAGAGGCTTTGCTACCGTTCAATATGCAATAATCAACCATTAATAGTTGAGGACTCCTGTGGCAAAAGTCAACAGCGTTTTTGTTAGAGCTTCCCTGTCAAGGAGCAAAAAGCCTCCCCATATTTGCACTCCTTCTCGAATACTTTAAACCCATCCTTTGAAGTTTTTTTGTAGTTTTTTGACGCACTTTATAAAACATCAACAATTTGGCTATAAACTGTACCGCTACAAAATACAGTACATTGATTTGTCAAACCTTACACAACATAACCACAAATATCACTGACCAAAAGTTCCTCTCAAATACAAGAAAATGTCACAATAAGTTACGAAAATACGTTGTCACATTAGACACTTAAGTAGAACAGTAGAATACTCATGTAAGGCAAAATCAGGTGATTTCACAGTGACGACTTAAAAAGATTTAAGATTTTAGTGTTCTCTGGTTTAAAAACAGACAGCTTCCTTCCCTGAAAGAAAGACCAGTCTGGAGATATTGGCTTTTCAGAGCAGAAAATTAATTTGGACGCGTTTTTCTTGCTTTTCTAGTTAAATAGAAATACCTGATGATTTTCTCAGAAAAAGTTAATTCAACTGGCGTAAAACCAACCCATTTCTGGAGCACGCAGCATTTTCTGGACCAGTGCTAAAAACTATGATATTTAGATTTGACCGTCTGCAGCATGGCAACACCTACCACGTCCTGTATCAGAGAATGGCACATCGAACACCAAAGAGCAACTATGGGGAGGTTTTGCACTCCTTCATTAACCAAGTAGCTTAATAAACACATATATAAATATGTTAGTAATTAATAAATAGACACAAATTACATCAGTGCAATTTTACACTATGCCTACAGAGAGCATTTTGGCATCAAATTGAAATTACGAAATGGAATATAAAATCTTTAACCAAATAAATAAATAGAACATATAAATACATAAAGCATCAAAACATACAGTACATGATGAAAATAACATTTGGTTGTCAAAAATAAAGCTTTGAGTGTGAAATAGAAAGCCGTTACGGCATGATGGGAAAACCGATTCATTTGATTACAGGGTACAAGCAAACTGGCTGTGGTGGTTTTTTCCTTGGTTGTTTTTTTTTTTTTTTTTATACACAGCCGTTTTCAACGGGTACGGTTTAGCCCAATGTCCTAGCAGCTTCCTGCTACAAGCAAATATGAACAGAAACAAATATTAAAGTGGATATGAAAAGAAAAAAAAAAAAAAGTCAAATGTGCGTTCTTTTGGAATATATGTGGCATGTAATGGTACACTGTAAACACAGCAGGCTAGCGAAAGCGCTGAGCGACCAATCTCATTCAAAACGACAGCGAGGCCATTCCCTGGCAAGCCACTGGATGTCTTTTTCCCTGTTGTCTTTTGGTGGCGCATCGTTTCAAAGGGCTTCACGGAGTCGAGGGCGAGGTCGGACAGCTGGACGGCCATGCAACGAGGGAGAGGGTTCATCCTGCCCTTTGTTTCTCTCCATTCACGAGTTAGTGTGTTTTTTTTCTTCTTGTTCTCGGCCACGGTCGGCATCTCGTATTACAGCCTGTCCATCCTGAACGTGTCCTCGGTGGCAGGGTCGGCGAGCACCATGTCGGGGTCATTGAGCATGTGCAGTCCGTCCAGGGTGAGGGGGTCGATCTTCAGCTCGTCCAGTGGGAACTGAGAGTCTGTGTCGAAGCTGACGTCGCCGACGCCCGCCAGCGAGTTGGTCAGCTCTTTGGAGAGGCTCGGCGGAGACTCACCTGTGACTGAAATATGTGACATCAAAGAAAGAATTGGAGGCGGACACAGAAGGATGGGGCAGGTTTGACAGGCACCATGTGCAAACAACATTTACAGATCCCCTCCAGACATGTTTGAGAACATATAAAACCCTCTTCTTTGAATAATACACTGTGTCTGACATGTTTCATCCACAAAAAATGTTCAGTTATCATGATAAAAATCCTTACATTAACATCTAAGAATACACAAATTTGTTTCATTTCAAAAGTTAAACTGCAGGACAAGATGTCTCCTTGTTCACTGTGTATGTGCACTAGAGGCTTCAGGTTTCCACATCACACTTGTGTCGTTTACTGGCTCCAAACTAGTAGTGATGCCACAAATCATGTTTGTAGGTACACTCCCTGCACTCAGGTTTAATGTGAACTCAGAAACTTTCGTTCATGAATGTGAAAACAGCCTTCTAGTGTCAAACTCTGCACATACATCATTCAGTGAAGCTCAAACATTCAAATGTTTTGACTGGAGAAGGACTTTAAAGTTAAATGTAACATGTTTTTGCATTTGCGTGGTATATTAGCCAAGTCTGGGAAGTCAATATATTTAAACATCAAACATTATTATATTTTAAAGGCTTTCATCATCCTTAAATGTATTTAACAAACCAGTGGTTCCTGTGGTTGTAATTTGTCGGACGAGGCTGACAAAGACTTAATGATATATAGATAAAAGAAGTCTAGAAAAAATCTCCTTGAAATATGTTTGTTTTACTAAAAGAACTATTTAAATGCAGCCGCGTTGTGTCTTAAGAAGACATTATTTCATGTCCACTTAAAAAGTGTGTGTTGTTGTGGCCCAGTGGTGGATCTAGAAAATTTTACATGGGGTGGCAAAAGGTTTTGAGGGCGGTAGGTGAGAATCCCCATGAAAATATAAACTACTTCTGTAGGTAAATGTCAACAGAAAATATCCAATAACTATTTTACTGAGTGCGTTATTGTACTGGAATTCATGTAGAGAGAAAACATACCAAGAAGTCCAGCTGACACTGAGGCAGGAGTTTGTCATGAGTCTCCCAGTTTTAATCCCTCCCCATCTGTTTCTGTCCCTCTCTCATTCTTCTTCTGTCTCATCTTTCTCATTCAGTTCTTCTTCCCTCCCTCAATTCTTCTATTTCTCTCATTCCCTGATCTCCTCCCTTTGTGAGTTTGTCATCCTCCGTCTCTCCTGCCTGTCACTCTGCACTGCATCCAAAAATAGAGGACGGATAGTTTGTGCAACCGAACAACTGAAAACCTTCTGAGGAAAGACACGGCTGTGTTAGTGAGTCACACAATAGGCTACCGAGGTAAAAGTGCGTCTGGTGGTGTGGCTACCTGTTAGGATGATGTTAGGGATGTTGCCATGGCTACTGTAGCCCAGCTGCTGGGAATCTTGTAAGCTGCTCCCAGTAAGACCCATCATGGCCGCCTGTGTGTAGTTGAGGGTGGAGCACTGATTGTAAAGGCTGGTGGAGCTGATGGGGTTCTCGATCATGTTGAACTGCTCCAGCTGGAAAGCAGAGAAATGGAGCTCAGAGTACAATCGGGGACAATGTGAAGTAAACATTTCTTTCATTGCTGCTTATTCTTTTGTGTCACCTGGTGAGAGAGAGCGTTGGTCTGCCTTGATGCCAACTGCTGATCGTAGAAGGAGTCGCCGAATATACTGCCCACCACAGGAATATGCTGTAAAGAAGATATGTGAGCCACAAAAAATATAAATAAATCAGACCAGATGTAAAGAGAAGCAGCTACAATTAAAACACAAAAACAAAAATCAGCCAGAAGAGCAAGTATACGGGCCGATAAGCAGACATTTCAGCGATGGAATAACAGAAAACACAAGCAAAACACACAACTGAGCAGTGATTGAAGCAAATGATTTTCATGAAGAGGGCTGTCATGGTTCAGGTTTTCCAAAAGATAAAAAGAAAGGTGGCTAATAAAATGAAGACTTGGTGCTATTTAATGATTTTTTGGTTATTCAAATTTAAAACACACACACACACACACACACACTCGTAATAATTTTAAACATGATTAAGTAATACTGAGACATTGGAGTAATATTATAATGATAATGTGAGCATGATGAGTGATGGCAGTGATGTGGTGACTGCAGCAGCCCTGTTCACAATGACACAAACACAAATAGACTTGTTAAAGGGAAATTTCAGTATCTGTCAACCTGACCTGTATTCTTACATTGTTGTCCGTTGTTAATCAGGTTCATTTACTCACTGCCTTTGTTGAGGAACTTTACGTAGTCAATCAGAAAAAGGAGCATGAGCCTCCAGAGCTTCAGAAATCCTCATTAGTCATGTAGCTGTGGCTCAGGCTGTTTGCTACATCAGCTACCAGGATTTCTCATGACCTGCTTTGTGCGTTTTCTTTCACTCAAACTCAGACAAATGATTTCTGTAGAATTTAAGTTTTTTGAAAATCTGAAAGGAAACACTTTCTCACATCTCCACAACAGGGTGATGAGTAAAATGGTATGACTCATCAGTCAGGTAGTGACTAATGGATAAAAAAAAAAATGAACACCCTGGTTGATAAATACTGGAATTTCCCCTCTAAAATATCTTTGCAATGAGAAAAGCACCAATGAACATACAGAGTCATCACTGTGTGATTGGCTTTCTTTCAGTGGTAGAGTCCCAGGCGAACCATTTTTCAACATTTGTTCACTGATAACTGATAACTTGGAGGTTAATCAGCACATGAAAGCCCAGTATTTAGGTTTATGTTTGACTTCATATTCTTGAGTTTGCTAGTTCTCAACTAAATAAAACGATCTCTTATTTCATTTCTTCTTTTTTTTTTTTTTGTTTTACTTTTTGTCATAGTAATTGCTTTTCTTGATGTGGCCTTTTGCCATCAAGTGGCCCTGCACCTTGAAAAACACTAAACACATGAAGTGTATTATTAAAACACATGCAGCTGCCTTTGCCTTTCTGCCAAATGTTTTACTGAAGATGGAATAAAGCTCTGATGACTCTTTCCCCAACAGAGGGAGAGACATGATGTGTTTATGTGTATACCAGCTGTAAACTGAAGCTCTGTGCTCAAACTAGCGGCTAAAAAAACTTGTGACTGACGATCATCAAGTGTATTAGTGACCCAAAATATAAGCGAAAATTACTTTGAAAGTAGGCTAAATCTCTACAAGCTCACTACATGAACATACTGTTTCAATCATACTAATAACTTATGAGTTTTTCTACATTTACATATTTAGAGTATCAAATGATCAGGGCCTCTATCGACAAACTATTGCCATGCTTTCATGCACACAGTGAACAGAGTTGACAGTGGTGATGAGGAAATGAGTTATGCAGCTGTCGACACCATGGTTGGTTAACTGCTGATACAAAGAATGAAAAGCAGCCTAACTCATCTACAATTAGCTTTCCCCCAGGCGCAAAGCCCTTCCCCAAAAAGCAGCTAGCTCGGTGGGTGGGCCCTTACTTGAGGCGAGCCGCCGGGGGAGAAGCCTTGATTGGAGACTGGGGAGGTTGGAGACTGAGTGGCTGGTGAGCCAGTCTGATTGCGGTACTGTTGGAGGGAAGAGGGTTAGCTAAGCACTAAGCTCTATGCCTGTCACACAAAAATCTCAAAGGACAGGATGTGAGATGGCATCAGCTAAAGATTTACTCATTATGTACAGAGGGTGGGGAAAAACTTCCTAACTGCCCAGTTCGTCTGCATGTGATTGTACAATAGCAACATCTACTCATCCTTTTCTTGTGTGAATATATGTAGTTCAAAGGGAAAGTTAAATTAACTAGTGTGTTTTAAAAGGATGGTCAAAAGTGTACAGTATTTCTGATGCAGTCATAGACATGCATCTTCAACCAACTACATCTGAAAAGCTACAAAAGCCGAGAAAACGGTTTAAAATGAATTTGTCCTGTAAGCAGCTTCCTTAGAAAAATGTGAACATCAGACAACTGATAAAACATTCTGCTTTGAAGGTAACTGGACACATTTCTGAGCAGCTGTCATTAGTCATTCTACAAAATGACACATCAACGTCAAAGCTCAGTAGAATAAGAAGGATGTGAACATGTTTACCAGGATGTAGTCTGGGTTGTCTGAAAACTTTCAAGGAAATATGGTGGAAAATTTACATAAACTCAACAATAAGCAATTAACATCCCAGATATTTCATCAGATTCATAGTTATCCGTGTTTCTACTTGAAGTTTCTGACAAGATCTCCGGGTGCCTTACCGAGCTGATGCTCATGCTGGCGGTGGTCTGGCTGTCTGGGGAAGGACTGCTGGCACTGGCCGAACCAGTTGAGACCGAAGTTGGCAAGGCGATGAGCTGGATGCCCTGAGGCAAGGCCTGCTGCTGCTTCTGCAGGTCGCTGATCAGCTGAGCCTGGGCCTGAGCTGTCAGCTGGTTAAACAGGGGGTACTGTGAGAGCTGCTGCTCCAGGGTCAACGACTCAGTTGGCAAAGCCTGAGGAAAGACGCACACAGATTCTGTTGAGGCCAGTATAAGTTTAATTATAAGTCCAGTGAAGTGAGAAGTGAGAATACAGGCGAAAATGTATTTAGTTTGGAATAAACAGTTGGTTTTAACACAATTGTAAAACTGTAAACCAGAACTTTAAGTTAAGCTGCCAGTAACACATTACCTGTGTGATGTTAACGGGCGAGGACAGGGTGGATGAGAGCTGCTGTGGAGACTGTTGAAGATGGAGGTCAGAGGTGAGGGTGAGCGGCACCACGGGAGGTTGGCGGCGCTGTGCTGTTACAGTCATGGTGGGCTGAGAGGAGGTGGGGATACCTGGCAAAGAGGAAAGTAACAGTACACTTTAGACCAAAACCAACAGCAACACCTCGCCAGTTCAATATGACGACTTGCACTACTGACTCTTATTTGAAGAAAGACTTTCAAAAACACAACACATAAACAAAACATAGCAAACATAAATGAACTGTGCATATGACTTGTACATTTTGATATCTGTATGTGCAGGATGCATAATAGTCTGAATGTAAAATTAAAATTCATGTGACAATGAAATGAAAGCAGTCTCTCTGTGTTTTACAACTCTCACATGGCAATTTTGTTTTTTCCACATTAGCTTTTCAACTGAGAGGCAGTGACTAATTGACGCTGTGGAGCCAAATTGATCATCAGCTCAGATGAGGCCAAACCATCGGAAATGATAAAAAAGCAGCCAGCAGCCTGCTGATCCAGACTCCACACTCATGCCAACACCATGTGTGCTTTCAATAGAGGTGGAAGATGAGGAAAAAGATTTTGTACTCTGCTATTTTTAAAAAGGTATTTTGAGAATGATGTTGACATTTTTCAAAACTTGACATCATCTTTAAAATTAAATACATTACAGTTGATAAACAGGACATATGTTGTACATGCGGATCATCAGAACAGATCATCTGTGAACTTCGTTTCACCATCTGGCATCACAGAAGAAATCAAGTCCTGCAGCTTATGCGCCTTTGCCTATGCTGCTCTCACGAGTCAGGAACACCGCCTCTCTGGCTGGCTCATTCGACCCTGTAGGTAATCATGTGACGTTGTGTCCGACTCTCATAGGGTGGAGCACCAAAATCCAGTACTAACACATGACAAGAGCTGACCAACACCCACTGCAACACAGCAAAACTTCAACCAGTGAAGAAAATAACTGGGTTGGGTAATCTGTTCCATTTCAAAAGCCCTTCGCCTCCGTCCAGCGTTTTGGATAGTTCACAGGTTTTCCTGATACTAATGATGCAACAAAGAGGCTGTTTGTCCACTGCTGAAGATTTACAATGATATATACAATGATGTTACAGTGATGTTTATCAGTAAATAATATTTAGTTAAATTTAGTTTTTCTTACACAGGAAGAAGACTGTAAAATGCTGCCAACAAATGCAGTGAACTTTTTTTTGTGTCTTTAAATCAAAAAGCACAAACTTTTATCTGCTTTAATTGTTTGCCAGACAGTGACCTTCATCAAGCCCAGTTAGCCTGACTGCCAGTTATATTACATATTGCAGCTCAGTCGACAAAGGACATGATTGAATGGTTTAGGACACAGTGCACTGGAGGAAGAGCCTTTCTATTTATAGAGTCAAGAATAGGTTTTGAATCAAGAATTGATTCTAAATCTAGACATGACATGAAAATTTGAAATTGATTTGTGAGATTCCCAAAGATTTTTTGTTTCTTTTGATCATTTAATTTGATAAAATAAACCAGGTACTTCATTTACATGACGATGCAAAAGCAATCTAATGCATACTATCTGCTTTAACAGGACACATTTGAATATATCACCAATGTTTCTCCCACACAATGTTATGAATGTCTTTGTAAAACAACGTTCATAATAAAATGTATTCAGCTGCAGATGAAGTGGACAGCATACAGCAGTTTTTCCTTTGTGCTGTGAATTTTACACCATCTGTTTTCCCTCCCCACCTTAAAAAGATCAAACAGCGGTTGTTACCATGGCTGGCAGCGCTGATACCCAGGTGGGTGAGGTTGGTGGTCAGGCTGCCTGTGCTGTTGGCCGAGCTGAGGGAGGGGAAGGCCACGGTGTCCTCGGGGTCCAGCGGGGTGGACAGCGGAGGAGGGAACTGGATGTTGGTTAGATCGGGCAGCGAACCGCCAGTGTTGTGCGCAGCTGGGAGCACGGATGGGTTCAATTCCTGGTCTGGTGACGGGAATATACTAAAAAAAACAGACAAACAAACAAAAAAAAAAACACAAGTTCTATCAGGCATGAGAAAAACTACTCTGATATCACAACACTTTGTTTTTTCTATGACACTGTACAAACTCTAAGCTTCAACTGACCAACACAAATACAGAAATGTTCTAACTAAAGTCACCGATACTCTGCGCCATAATGCAACTCTTTTAATTTTTGCCATTTTTCCCCAATCAAAAACATTTTCATCATCATTTTCTCCAGGATTAAAAAGCCAATGTACTGTATGTAAACTACTCACTTTATTCCTGGGACATCACACGTGTTGGGCTTTGATGAATCATCCTGAGGACGAAACATAAACATGAGCAACCAATCTGAAGTGCTTTACATGTAACATAAGTTGTATAGCCCTTCCCCCCACTCCCCCTCCATCAGTACCTTCTTGTCATCCCACAACTGTTTCTGCGTGTCCTTGTCTGCATTTGACTCTGAATTCTCCGTCCCAGGCACTGTTAGCAGCAGTACTAATTAGTGAAACAGTAAGACACAGTTGCTTGCTATGACAAAATACATAATTCAAATCAGTGCAAGAAATGAGTCATCAATATCCCAGCCAGTCAAGCAGAATAGAGTGCTATGCACAAGATTCCTTACTGTCTAAAAATAGCAAGGTGACCATCAGACAGACTGAGTGGATGCCAGCCAATCTTGGTTTCATTATATCAGAGCCTCACACAGAAAAAGACATAATCCATGTATAACAGTGAATTATTGATCCTCCTCTGTAGATCACCCAGAGTCAGCTCCATTCAGAGATTTTACTCCTCTACAGCCAGCTAAGTACTGAAACAGCATACTGAAGCAGTTCTTTGCCAGAGATCAGTATCCATTTACTTCATACATATTTCACTGAGAGTCAAGATCTGCAATTGCACACCAGGAGCACACAACTTCTTTGCGACATCAACTCTTTCATGTCATTTAAAGTTTGCCGCTTGCATTAGCGCAATGCGCATTAGTAAATAAAAGCAGCTCTGTGTCTTTGTAACTGGATCATCCATTACCTCGTTTAGGCTGCAACTCCTGTGATCCCCCTGCAAACACCTCTTGGGGCTTAGGATTCATTGCGCTCTGATGTAAGGCGGAGTCTGAATTTGTCCTGTAGGTGTTAGAAAGATGAGATGTCAGCAAAATCCCAACCAAATCCCTGATGAAGGCACACTGCCAGTTCTTCTATCACTTCTCTTTGTTACTAAGATATAGTTGCCATAATACAGCCAATGTGTGGCTGCCTTCATGTCGTCCAAGTTTGGACATTTTGTAGCTACGAAGCTGTAGAGTGTCATATAATTTCATTTTTGGGAGCTGTGTTTGTCCTCTGTATCATTTTGGCAAATGGATAAGGGGAGATGGCTTACCTTCTCCAGCTAGTGTCTGGCGGTGGAGAGAGGTAAACTGAGCTGTAAGGACAGCTGTCAATGTGAATTTAGTTAAGGGTAATAAAGTTAGAGGGGATGAAAAATGGATCTGAGCTAATCCATACTTTCATGCCTCTTGGCTGATTAAAGCTAATAGACCTGACACATAATAGATTACAGCACACAAGTGTTATTTGGACACCATTACTTTGAATAAGGCTTCAGTCTCATGTTATTCTAACGGTGGAACACATTTCTAAGAATAATACCATCAAAAGGAGTTTAACAATGCACCGTCTCGTACACGTGAAACAAACAGTTCAACCACATTCTTTGGTTCCATTTACACCTGATATTAACATGTGATGTGTATCTGGATACAATTATCTGGATAATGACATCTGATTAATGAGACTTTGCATTTACACTTGGTATTTAAATATATTTTTGTTTTCACAGCCGTGATCGGATCTCAATATGCAAATTAGCCAGGCGGAGCTGGCAGACTTGCCAACACACATATTGTGTCCCAAGTCAACGAAACAGCTGCCACGAACGGACATTCAATTTTTTTTGCGAGGGAAGACTTATGGTTACCACGAGTACTTGTAGCTTTTACAGAGCTTTCTTTAGCTGGCAGGAAGAGACAGAACGAAGTGACCTTTCAACTTACAAGGACAATTTCTTTTTTATTATGAATGTGGCCACGCTGTACAGATTGCATTTACACCTGGCTGAGATCTGATCACAATGCCACCTGACCACTTCCAGATGTGGTCTGGCCGATCTGTTCTGACCACAATGCGTTCTGATTGCATTTACATCTTGCACGAACATATGCATATTTCTTTATCCAGATAACCTATCCAGATTCAGATTGCATGTTAATGCCGGGTGTAAATGGGGTATTTGTTTGATATCCTGATGAGCAGGTTGGCACCCTGCATGGCAGCCTCCGCCATCAGTGTATGAATGTGTGTGTGAATGGGTGAATGTTGGCACGTGTTTTAAAGCGCTTTGAGTGGTCGGTAGACTGGAAAAGCGCTATATAAATACAGTTTATAAATGCAGTCCAAATCTGTTGGAGGTCGAGCACAAGGGATTTCTCCTTTTTCTATTGCGACATCTGTTGTTTTTTTATGTATTGAGAAACCACCATTAATTTATCTGCTTCCCTGAGGTCTCAAATGATAATTGTTTTTTTTTTATGTATTCTTCACAAACCACAGGTGCACACCTTGTTTAGGTTTAGTACGCCCATGAATCAAATAATAACACAAAATAGTCTTATTAGTCTGATACACATATATTCAACCGGGGGCGTTTTAGCACTGTCTCAGTTATTAACTGTCGGCTAAACCAGAGTTTTACGTCTCTGGAAACATCTAAATCATTCAAGCTAACTGACTTGAAACAACATAACCTAAGTTAACTGGAGGTAGGCTAAAAAGACCGACGTTCAAGTATTTCCCCACGACTGTCAAAGATGCCCAAAGAAACAACAAATACACTCAACACATCCTCAGCAACATGCGTTTTTTTTTGTTTTTTTAAAAAGGATATCTGACGTCCATGTTTGTCGACCGACAGCGGCCGGCGGTGAGGAGACGTGATGCGGTTCCGGTCACGGTAAACACGCTCCACCAGCCCGTGGTGCCTGGTTGTCCGACTGGTATCCAGCACCGAGTTCTAGAGTGAACACACTCACAGGTCAGTGAGTCCAGCCACACAGCGTACTTACACAACAAAATTGTGCCAAAAATGTCTTAGGATCAATGGTGCAAATGTGTTCATTTCAAAATGAGTCAAGCCATGGGCCCCCCATATTGATGCTTGAGTTGGCAAATGTATTTAAAGATGGAAAGCCATGACAAGCAATGATATACTTTAAAAATTTAGGAACCAAATTACACTGCAGGGCAGAACTGGTGACCTTGTAGTAAACTTCTGGCTTCCTTTCGCCCCTGAACCATAAGACAATCTGGTCTGACTACACAACTGTAACGGTGTACTGCCATTATAGCTTAAACTAAGCCTGCAGACTTTCCTAAATGGCTTTATTGGTACTTCTGTTTTAAGCCAATCTTTCACCAACACTAGAGATGCACCTGCAACCTTTTTATATCCAATATTTTCACCAACAGCTAGCAAAAAGGTACACTGGACGAGAATAAACCATTGATTTACCAGCCGAGAGAGGCTAAGGGCTCACCTGAAAAGGCAGGTCAATGTTGCCATTTCCAATCTGATTGACATTGGGCAGTGAGCCTCCATAGTACTGTCCACGATTCTGCCCTAGTTGCAAATACTGGGTCTTCTGTAACTGCAACTGTGCAAAGTAAAATTGCATGAAAGCATGAGTGAATGATTGATCTGATACACAAAAAAAGTGATGCTGTGATGCCTGCCAGTCCACAGTGGTAAAGTGAAAGATTAAGGAATCAAATTTGACAGATGAGACATGATGAGACAGGCACATATGGCTGTTCCATGAAGAATCAACTTAGACGAAAGCAAATAAAAACAATCACATCAGCTGATGAAAGTGACACCTGACTGACAGCTGGTGTTATTACAATCAGACTCAACGTGTAACACACCTGGCCCATTTCATTAGCCACATGTCTTGATGCAAAACCAGTCACAAAAGCCATGTGTGTCTTTACAAAAACAGTGTGATGATTGCAGTTATGACTAACAATGATATGAACAAATGAAGTGGATTGATGTTTGGATGGCAACACAAAAGAATTCTGGCAGAGGCCACAAAACTAACTCGTTCATTTAATTGTTTTCCCTGCAGTAACGGGCAGTTCAGCTCAGGTTAACACTGATGCAGCATGTGGTAAATGGGCATCATTTCCAGCAATAGGGCCAACAATTAGCCCAAACGTTTCCTGGCAACAAGACTTTTCTTCTTTTGTGGTTAACAAAGCTGAATCAATTAGTCAGTTAATCCATAAATTGGTCCACAGAAACAATTACAATAATTGAGTAATAATTTCAGTTATTTTTCAAATAAAAAAATCCAAACATGGCCTTCTTCCTGACTCTAAACTCTAAACTCTTAAGATTTTAAGTCATGGTGTCAGCTTTAGACTAAAAAAAATAATCAATAAAATAATAAGCAGATTAATTGGCAACTATTTACAGGTGTTGAAAGTTGCCGAAGTTACCCAGACTTTACTTTAACAGATGTAGAGTTAAACTCTATGGAGGGTTTTAAGGGCCGAAACTAAACCTATACCTACATAAATAATTGTATCATTAAATGCTTAAACAAATTAATAAATAATTACATTTTACATTTAATGCTTTGTCACCATGAATAAATAAATCACAAATTAAACAAGACATTAAATATGTAAATGTTAGATCTATTTGTGTGTATATATACATACACATACATATATGTTCATATATACACACTTCTCTATTTATTTATTTATTCATTCATTTGTATAACCATTTATTCAGACATTTATTTATTTATAATTGTTGAAAGTGAAATTAATAAATGTGCCAACTTCATCCATCAAGAGTCCAGCTCTGCCCTGTGATTGGTGGTTGAACTTGAATCTACTACTTTTGCCTAATTCAAGATGGCAGCACCCGGTGCGGGCCTTGATGAAAGCTTGCGTGCTACAATGGTAGATATGTTGGTTGTAACTGAACAAATGGAGGCAAATGCCAATTTCCATGCTTTTTTTAAATTTTTTTTTAGATCAGATTGGAGGCTTTTCTGAATGAATTGGAATGATATCGACCCTGACTCATACAGAAATGAATTAACCTGTTTTTACAATCCTAGATCCTGCTGGGTCTGCAACACTGTTCATTGACAAATCAGAGGCTTTAACCCACCCACTGACTTTTGATGGATGACGTTGACACATTTAATGTGTAAATATACATAAATGACTGAATACAAACTAAAATAAACATTAATATATTTAAATCTCATTTAATTTGTGATTTATTTATTTATGTATGGTGACAATTAGGAATTAAATTACATAATTATTCATTAATTTATTTAAGAATCTAATTATATGATTATGTATCTTCAGCCATTAAAACACTCCATAAGAAGCCACAAGACGGAGCTCGTAAAACAGAAGCGTGGCTGTATAAAGCTAATTTTTTTTATTATTTACCAGAACAAAACAAAAACACAAATATCCTCTGCAAGACTGCACAAGCACCAACAAAAAACAAAACAAAACAAGAACAAAGTTGAAGAAAACAATTATTTCAAGACTCTATGGAGCATTGCAACATGATTTTAATAATAAAGATTTGGATAGTACAAAAACAAACAAAAAGGGAACTGGAACTGAACACTGTAATTTCTGAAAACAAGTGGGATGAAACATGCTCGTCTGGTCATAAACTAACAAATAGTCCAAATTTGAGGGAGTTTGACTGGAGGGTCAAAAATAGGTATTTCAAAACTCTGGTCACAATGGTGAAATATGGAAACTCTTCTGGATTATGTTGGAGGGGTTGTGGCCACCAAGGCGACATTTGACATATAATATGGGCCTGTCCAAAACTGCAGGGATACTCGGAGGTATACAAAACTAAACTTTGAACCAAAGCTATTTATCTGGTGAAAAGGAAAATGTATTTATTTACTAATTTTAAAAGCTAAAAAGAATGATTATAATCCTGTGGTTGCAGCCACAACCCCCAAACATAAAACAATGGCAAAGAAAAAAAAGGTGAATGGAGGTGTTTATTATGGAAAAGGTCACAGCGAAAATACAGCTGAAAATGGACAGTCTTATGGATGGTCACCATGGATGGATATTAGCTATGCCAAAAACAAAGAGCTAGCTAGCTCTTGTGTATTTTTATTTTTTAATTATTGTTCTTTTGTTGGCAAAATATTTTTTTCAGTTATACCATGTTTGTTGTCTTTTTCCCCCTCTATATGCCGTCTCTATACCATGAAGTTTATATATAAAGAGATATAAGAGAACATGGAGATGTTTGTATACATGTATATTAAATGACAGAATGTTTGAATTGTATGGCACAAATAAAATGTTTTTAAACCACAAAAAAAAACCAACACAAAACACCAATAACAACAAAAGATGTACAAACATTGTTTTGGTAAAAAAAAAAAAAAAAAAAATCTAAAAATAGATATAAATAAAGCTTGCTATAATTTTATTGTTATTATTATTTACCAGAGCAAAACAAAACAAATAAACACACAAACATCCTCCCCAAGACTGCACAAACAAATACAGAACAAAAACATGCAAACATTATTCCGGTAAATAATTTATTCTCATTATATATATATATATATATATATATGAGATGCCATTTTTCTTTTATTATTATTTACCAGAACAAATAAATCAACACAAATATCTTACACAAGACTGCACAAAAAAATAAAATATACAAACATTTTTCTGGTAAATTAAAAAAAAAAAAAAGAAAATCTAGCTGACTAATACTTTATTATTTACCAGAACAAAACATATCATCAACACAGAAGCAAACAAACAAAAAAAAAACGCAGAAAACACACAAACCGGATTCTGGTAAATAATTTAGGAAGATCTAAAAGAATTATATACATATAAAAAACGCTGGTCAATCGTATTACCAAAAAAAGTCTGATGCTTGCTTGTAGTAAAAATAAATAAAAACGTGGATAATACGCTACCGATGGCTAAGGTTGAGTCAGTAGTGGATGGTTCACGGGGGAGGTGGGGGGGAAAATCACAGCTGGGAAGGTTGGTTAACATAACTAATGCCAACAAAACCTCTCAGATATCTCAGCCAGCTCTGCTCCAGTTTCGTGTCTTTCAGCTGACCTGCCTAACATGTTGTTAAACAGCGATACAGCTACATGACAGACGGTTTGTTTGCTAATGAAACATCAGCAGTGACTGTTCATAATCAGCCACAGACACATCATTCACAGTCCCCAGCAAGCTAGCTGAGCTACTTAACGCAAAGCAGCGTGTTGTATTTGAATTAATTGTGTGTTTGTATGCAGGCTGAATGAAATCATAATTGAACGGTGATGCGCTGAAGCAGCTGAGGACGTTAATATTAACTTTAGCTACACTAACGGTCAGATTTATCTCCGCAGCGGTCGCTAGCTGCCAAAACAGCGATGCAACAAAATGTAAATATCCGGGGTGTGAAAGTCTTACCCGTGCAGCTCTGGTGATGTTCAAGTCTTTCATCACTTCTTCAAATGCAGCCGTCTCCTCCGCCTGTTTCTGGTTATGCAAAGCGATTTTTTCGCTAAATTTGCGAGGATTGTTCGAGGACGCCATCTTTCTCCTCTTCTTCTGAATGGAATGTTACGCTACGCACCACGCTAGGGCCTTCTGGTGTCGTCATCACGCACTGTCAGCGGCACGAAAGTGGTGTGTCGCTTTTCACAGAAACTCGAGACAGACATTGATGTGAGTTTGTACCTTTGGTGGGGAGCTCAGAGAAATGCTGCAACATTTCATTTATTTCGGTCTTGCCCGCATACATAACAACTGTGGAGTAAACTGTCACGATTAATTGCTGATCATGTGTCCTCTCACTTTTTATTACTTTGGAAAAATGTATTGTTTGGATTCACTGAATGTGACAGGAGTTTGATTCATTTGCATACTATTTTGACCAAATTTTATATTCACAAATCCAAATTCTTAAGTCAAAATTCAAACGTTTCAGAGCAGAACATTTCTTCAATATCTGAATGTACAAACACAAAAACTGTTAAACATATGATCACTGTAAGCTTTACAATATGTTTAACTTTTTTTTTTTATTACAACCTTTCCCCTGGAGTGATTGTAGTTTTATAGACTGTGTGCTGTAAACTGGTTGTGTACTTGTTTCAATAAAGCTGATTATAAATAAATTGGTTATTAAAATGGTGTGTTGCTCAAAGATTTGTGGGTATTGATAACAAATGTGATTTTTGTCAGATAAAAAAAAAATGAAAAAGACACAGCTTAACATCTATTTTATGAATGTTAATGTCTTACTGGGAAAAGTTCACATCCATAAATCCAAATTCTTGAAGTCTCCTCCATCATTTGAACTTTTTTTGTATTTTGAGTTTATCTATATTTTATTGCCTACCTTTTGTTACATTTCTATATATTTATTGTAATTACTTAGTAAATTCTGCCACACAAGGCTTGATTCATTTTTCAGACTTTTGTCTAAACTGCATTTTTGTAAAATATTAGAAAGTTACACCTCTTTGGGCTTCGAACAGTTATTAATTTGGTGTAACTGCTAACAGTTCAAACATCTGTACCATGACATGGAGTCATGACTACACACAGGGCTTACAAGCCAAAAAGTTTGGGAACTACAGGTTTAATCATTAACTTTTTTTTTTTGTATTTTATAAGCTTATCACCTATTATTTAATGTAAACATTTAATCTGATAAGTAACCACAGCTGTCAAATAAATGTACTGGAGTAAAAAGTACAACACTTACTTCTGAATTGTAGTGGAGTAGAAGTACAAAGTAGCTTAAAATGGAAATACTCAAGTACAAGTGTCTCAAAATTGTACTTAAGGTACTTGAGTAAATGTACTTAGTTACTTTCCACCAGTGACAATGAAGGAATGTTTTGTACTAAGATGCTCAATATAATTTGTGAGTTAAATATAAACATAGTCTAAATATAGTAAATAGATTATATATAGTGAAATAAATGATACATTTATCAAAATAAAAATGCCCAACAGAAAATGTTCTACCTAAAATGAGATGATCTACTATTTCTCTTAAGAGCCACAGCTTTGTCTCTTTGTCAGAGGAAGTCGGTCAATGTTGACACATTTTTTGAGGCAGTGCTGGTCTTTCATGTGGTCATTTTGGTTTTCCCATGTCTTTGAGTTTTGGAGAAAAATGTTAGAGCTGTACGTCAACAGTGCTCTGAAAAAAACTTGCAAAATGTACAAAACACTGGTCAAGAGACAGTAATCTGGGAAATGTCATACACTGTAAATACTTATTATAACCTTTTGAAAAACAGCATATTGCAATTGTATGCACTCATCAACTTCTGCAGACTCAAACTGGTAAAACTGCATAACATGTATCTGAATCTGCTTTATTATGAAACACGAAAATATAAAAAATTTGGAACATGTTTCAATGGTGAAATATCGTAATAAATGTCATTGTCAGAATCAGGAAAGGAATGCAGTATTGGTATGTTTTAGAGTAACACTTCTGCAGCATTGCTTTCAGTAAAGATAGTGACTGGCAGATGGGACAAAAACCTACATTTTATACATTTCCCCTGAGCACTGCTCAAATTATATGATTCAGTCAAGTATACAAATATTCTTTGTTGACTGAGAAGCACAACAATATTTGAATATTGTAGTTTATGGCCAATTTAGAACAGAAAAGTTTGACTGGTGCTTTATGATGCATACCACGTATCTGTGATGTCAACACCAACTAAAATGCTCAGTCATCTCTGCTGTACATGAACTTGAACATTAGGAAAAATACAGATTACAGTTATAATCAGAAACTTTAAATTATAGCATAAGAAGTTGCTTTAGTTTGCAACACAACTGGCATAAAAGTAAATATAAATGTATACAAACAGTTTATGATGCAAGGCAGCACTTCAGTTAGTTTGATGTAGAAATAAATCATCCCATTAAAAAACAGCACCTGAAGGTTTTTTTTAAAACATGATACACCTTTAATAAAGGATGCACATAAAGCTACACATATGCCTACATTCCCCTTTGACTAATTATATTGCACTTCAATGTTATAATGTGCTTTTACAGGTACAGGTAAAACAGGACAAAGACTCACTAAGGCAGACAGGAAACAGTTTTAAGACACACATCCCCACCATCATGTTAATGGTCACATAGATAGTCAGGAAAACAAGAATTTTAAGCTTGATTTAATTTCAGCAGCAGAATCAGATATCTGATGAATACTGCTTTGAAAAGTGCAGCAATACAGTCAAAATAAACAACTGAAGACAGTATCAACCATGACAAATTGGTAGTTTTAGTACTTTTTGGTGAATCACAGCTTTGTAGAGTTTTGAACAACAGTTCTTCACTTTTTAAAAGGCTGTTATCCCATGCAAGGATAAATGTTACTGTGTTGGTTTTTTATGCAGGATGCAGCAAGTGTTTAACACAAAGAGCAGCACACACACACATTAATGATTTATGTAGCTGCCGTAAGAGGTCAACACTGGTTGTTGTTATGCTGAGTGAGAGGACAATTAGTGTGTCAGTGGGGGTTTAAGCTCAGGAAACACAAGGGTAGTGACAATTAAAAAAAAAAAAAAAAACAAGGAGTAACTGATTCAAAGTTAAAAGCATCCACTACTCCTGTTTATTTGTGCAATCATTACTGTGCATTGACATGTAGATTTGAGGAGACACACATAAAAAATTAAGTGATTTTTTTTAGTCAGTTGTGTTCTTGATTGTTTGAATAATAAAATTATCACAAAGAAAATATTACAAGCATTAAAAGAACAAAAAAAATTTAAAAAAAAAAAGGATAATAGCTAAAATAATGTACAATCAAAATGTACAACATTTTAACATTTGAGCCAGTTAATACCTTTGCACAGCAAAAAGCCACTTTTTGTAACAGGTGCCCACCTATGATGATAAAGGATAAAAATAAAAAAGGCTATTTGTACAGTCTATAACTTAAGCCCTTGACTGGTATTAACATAAAACAGATTGAATCATATTAAGTATATAATATTAACTGCTATTAATGTTGGCAATATTTGTATGGAAGAGAACTCTGGGGTCATTTAAGTTTGTTTGCCAGTGTTCTTAAAATTTCCAAATGGGCAAGCATTCGAGAATCACAAAGACAGAAGACTTCATCACAAGAGACTTTTCTGATATCTGATTTTTGGCTTTTAAATTGTGTAGGTCAAATACTGACAAACAATCAAAACCTTTAGTTCTGTATCGAAAAAGCGTCTTAACAAGACCCTTAAGAGTGTTTTGACATAATGTTAGCTCCAAATCCAACTTTTATCATTTCAATGAAGGTCTGTCTGGTGATTAAATGTACCTTACCCTTTGTGAGAATAGAAAATAATACATCATTCAGAGTAATGCTGCTTAGTAGCTTTTCAGGTAATTCTCTCAAATGAATGCACACACACACACTCACACACTCTCTCACACACACACACACACACACACACACACCAGTGGCTTACATGATGTTCACACCTTGACCAAATTATCGGCATAAAGAGCACATGGAATCAGATGTTCACAGTCGCCGGGTCAGATGGTTAGCGTTGTGTGGTGTTTTGTGGAAGTATAATTGGTGTACAAGCAATGCCAGCAAAGGACTCTGGGAAGTGCAAATCCCTCTCCCACTCATCTGTCTCTGTGTTGTACACCTGAACGATGCTTGTGACGTTGTTCAGGTGCCAGTTGTAGCCACCAACAATGTAGATCTTCTTGTCCAGTAAGCAGCAGCCAGCTTCAGACTGCCCTGCTCTCATGGGACTGACGGTCGTCCACTGGTCGTTCTCTGGATTGTAATACTCAACCGCCAGCACATCAAAACAACGGTCCACATGGTCCATGCGACCACCAAGAGCATAAACCCGATCCCTGCTGCTTATCATGGCATGCAGCACTCTGGGTTCATTCATAGGAGCTCTGAAGTCCCACTGGTCAGATAATGGGTCATAGCAGTGAAGAGTTTTCTTGTCATCCAATGAGACACCATAACCTCCTGAGATATACAGCTTTTCTCCACAGGGAGTCCCCGCATGACCCCATATCCTGCGTTTCAATGGTTCCACATATGTCCATTCATTCTTCTTTGGGCAGTAACACTCTACGGATGACAGACTTCCAGATCGATTGCGCCCTCCGGTGGCATACAGCCGTCCATGCAGCACATTGAGCTGAAACTGGATTCGTGCCTCCTGCAAGGACTGGATGCGCAGCCACTGGCTCAGGTGTGGGTCATAGCGGAAACAGCTGTCTACTGCTCCCTCACCACTGCGGTACTGTAAGTGCTGTCCACCGACAACGTACACAAAGTTATCAAGCACGGCAACACAAGCGTGGCTGCACCCTGTGTCCATCTCTGTCAGCTCTTTGAACTGGCGGGAGGCGATGTCAGGGAGATAGTACACCTTGGTGCTCACAGTGCGATCATTGTCAGTGTAGGGCGTTCCGCCAAAGGTGATTAGTGACATGACGTCAGAACGAATGAGTGTCCGTGAGGATTGCATCTCATGCTGTCGGAAGGGAAGAATCTGGTAATTGAAGGCCTCAAGGAGATACTGGCGGCACAGCACGTCCTCCACCATGATGTCCACTGTCTGAACACTGTCCACCAGTTCAGACGAGTGCATGAGCGGGAAGCGCACATAGCAGAGGACACTGCTGGCTTGAGCCCGGCGAGACTCATCATATTGGAGCCATCTGATGGCGGCGTGGAAGAGGTCGATCTCGCTACAGTTCTTCAGTTTGTTGCTCTGCAGGAAGAAGACAAGGCGCTCCATGGGAATGTGCAGAAAGTCCTCCTCCTCTGCAATTTGAAGGAAGTGGCGAAATGTGAAGGCGTCTACCGACTCCTTGAGGGAAGACAGGCTGAAAGTGGTGGCCATCTGGCCGATGTGCAGGCAGGTCTCCACACTCATCGCAGATTTGAGAAACTCCTCGCAGAGCTCCACAACTGGAACCATCTGAAGAAAGACAGCTGCTCCAAGGACATCCTGAATGCAGTCCAGATCTAAAGTGACTTCTGCACTGTAGGCAAAGTCAATGATATGCTTTAGCCCTCGGGCGGACAAACCCCTCAGCTCAATGGTATCTTGATTTGACTCCCTCATGCCTCCGGTAAACATTGCTCTGCAACACAAGAACAAGTCAGTAAACTACATGACATTTTCATAATTCAATCTCTTCTAAATGAAGGGTTTCATCTTTATGGTATCCATGGCAGTTGAGTGGAAAACCACCATCTAATTTGGCTACAGTTTTATACCGTAACAGTTTTATACCATAAAAATCCTTAATTAACTGTATTGATAATAATTTGTCATTACCAAACTTCCTGACTTTGTCTGTCAAAAATACATTTTTCTACTCTCTTGAAGTTTTCATGATCAATGGGAACATTATACTGTAAATATAAAGTTGCATCATTTTGTAATTTGTGGTGTTGCACATTTTGCCCTTCCTTACCTTCCTCCTCCAACTAAATTGCTTTCAATATAATTGATCTATAACCTGCAGCTTACTCTGCACTCCGTAAATGCCTCTGAACAAGAGCATCAGCTAAGTGCTTTGAATTTAAAATGCAAATGGTTGATGAGAAGTCTTGTGATTCAGACTAACCTGAAGTAATCACTACAGGCGGCCAGCACTGCTTTGTGGACCTGGAAGCGCTCCTCATTGATGGCCAGCACGACGTCAAGTAGTTGACCCTGAGCCCGCAAGACCGACAAGCCCTGGAGGAGGGTGGCACTGTGGCTCGGGGCTGAGAATGTACAGCGCAGGGTGCTATTCTTGTTAGCCATACTGGAAGAAAAAAAGGCCTTGTCACACTGAGTGAATCAAGGGATCCTGCACTATTCTCAAATTAAACTTTCTCCAGATCCAGATGAATATCTGAATTGAATGTATGCTGATAGAAGCTGTTATATTCCAGTCAGGCAGGCTGTATAGCTCAAGAATATTAAAATGTGATTTGTGTTTGGATATGTACTGTCTGGTGTTAACTCAAGAAGTCTCTAATGGAGATTTAATCTAATCTGCTACAGTAAACCAAGAGTAAATTCAATCAGTTGTCTGCAGTGCATTTACATTAGTGAGAACATATCGGCGCAGTGAATAAACACAACAGTGCTATGAGTAGAAATGTTGTTTCTGCCTCTAGACACGTCTTGCTGTACGTGATGCTGTAAGAAGCAGGGCTGCAACTAATTATTTGCAATATTCTGCAGATAATAATCTGCAGAATATTTTCTCAATTAATTGATTGTTTGGTCAATAAAATGTCTGAAAAGGGTGAAAAATGTCCTTTTACAAAAACTCAAGTTGATGTCTTAAAATAGCTCGTTTCATCTGATCAACAGTCTAAGACCCAAGATATATCGATTTTCTAGTACATAAAAGAAAGAAACACAGCAAGTCCTCACAACTGACTGCCAACTGGCATCACCTAAAGTCAAAACATTTCCAAAACTAAACCCAATGCGGAAGTAGAAATGACATCAGACAAGTGGGACTGGCAGAGAAGTCCCAGTTATACTGTGACAGCTGCCACGTTAGTTTATATTAGCACTTCCTCTACTGACATGTTTTGTTTAATGAGAGCCAAAAATGGCATACAATAAAATATCAGGTAGATCAGACAACCAAAACACATCAACACACCACATGTGTATGAAAGGGATGATCCCATTGTTCAAACCCAACAATTTCATTCACCGGGGGAAAAACTAGGTCATGAAATATTAAAGTTACTACAGGGGAACTTTTAACTGGTTATGGAACAGTCTCATGATGACTCTGATGCTTTTATATGACCTACATAAGTAAACAAGACCATCAGGAGAAGATTGGCTATTTGATATTTTGATATAGTTATTCAAAATGCTGCCACTCGGTTGGATTCCTCGCAAAATCTGTTGAAACGATTTACGGCACGCAGACCAGAAGAGCCTATGTTTATATTACATGTAGCATTGTAGTATGAGGGAGTACAAAGATGAGGGGGAGACATTTCTCTTCATTTCTTAACGTTAAAAATAAAGTTAGACTCGTTGGCGGCTTCCAAAACAACTGCACTTGCTGGTCAAGATCTTTGCGACGCTAGGCAGTGGTGCTGATGGGAAATGCAGTCTTTATCCTGGAAAACATGACTGCTTTGGTCCACAGGGGCCGCTAAAATCAACACAAATGAAAGTTCCTTGTAGTAACTTTAAATCAAAACGGGCTGAGGGCTGAAGCAATGAAGCATTAAGGATTGTGTGTCACATGGATCAACTCAACCACTTTCCTGTTCAACTGTTTACAGATGAAGATAGCTTTCCAAAGCACAGTCTTCAAGGATGTGGTGAAAATAAAGTTTCCTCTTCTCTCGTCTTTATTTTGGTCATTACATCATTAGGAGCAATTCTATTAGCTAAATTTGATATGAGTAAGTCAAGGACATCTGGTGTCAGTCTAGTGTCTCAAGAAGCACATAAAATAAAATCCAACAGAACAAAATCTGGACTGAACTTTACATTTCAAAAGTAATAGAGCTTAACCAATTAATGCACATATTAGCTTATCACAGGTACACGAGTAATTGCTAATTGCTGTATTTTGGCCGATAAGTGACAAGACACTGCAGCAAAGAAAAGTCAAAGATGTGGTTGCAGAAATTTAGAAACAAGGTCTCCACCAGAGAGCAAGTTTATTTTTAAACTGTAAAATGTCCCAAGTCAGTACATACAGTACCGGCCAAAAGTTTGGACTCACTTGACTGATACTGAATATTGGTCGCACTATTTTAATAACCAAATTTTAGAAAATCCTCAAACTTCCTCAAAATGTTTTAAGTGCAAAGAAGTTGATCAGCACATTTTTAATCAGATTTTTTCTTTATTTTTGATTTTTTTTTTTTGTCTTTACCATTGCCCTTAATAAAAGGTATTGCATCTAATTTTAATCAATGATATAAAATAAGACAGGGCAGAGAAACTTCACTAATACTTTTCACACATTTTAAGTTTGTTAAGCAAACTGTAGTTTTTTAATCCCTTTTGAAAACAGTTGTATTGCTGTGAGCAGCTGACTAGAATGTGTTTTGTTGGTTTACTGTTGCAGCTCATCATGACTTTTGACAGTTTTGACCCCAAATTATAAACAAATGATTGTATATATTATTTAAGTATTGATTGATCCATGACACTATTAACCAAATCGTTCAGTTCAGCTACAACAACACAGCAGGCTGCATTAGGAGTGTTTACTTCTCTAACTGGACTCATATTACGTCCTTACTTAATTTCTTCTGCAGATCATGGATAGAAAGCGGATGCATGGAGGCCCCGAGCAACTCCTCGGTGTTTCCTGGACTCAGGCCGCGGCACCGGGTCTCGGGCCGGTTGGGTAGGGGGCTGCAGACACGGAGCCACAGATGCTCCGTTGAGGGGAAACACCGAGAGACCTGCCAGACCCCCGTGGACCCACCACAGTCTCATCCCGGCTCACTCACTCACCTGTTCTGCAGCTGTTTCGAAGCAAAATCTCCACCATCCGACTCCGCCATCTTCTAGCACAGAGAAACACGCATGGGGCATTTTCAGGAAAATTACCAGAAGGTCAGCGGCACAATTGGCCTGTTCATGGCGGGAAAAAAAGTATTGACACAACCTGTTATCCAGGCGTGAACTGACAACAGCCGCCTCTTCCCACGGATTGTGGTGAACGGTGATGACCTCTCCCACCGGCTGTTCCTACCCGTCCTCCCTCTGCAATGACGGTTTCTGACCACTGGGCGGCGCCACAGTCATATGTCCACAGGTATACTGGTTCCTATCGGTGTTTGGAGGCAGACCAGTGAGTCCAAATGGGTCCCCAACCAGTGGTGAAAGAAGGTACTCATTCAGCCGACTTAAAGATCCCCTCCAGATCTGTGTTAAGACACTCTGCTGATGTGGGTTGTTTTTTTTGTTTTTTTTTTTAAGTATAATTACTACTTTAAAATGCTTCAGTTTTCAGTTTTCTTAGTCATATGTAGGTTGACATAGGGTCAGTGGTACAATGAAATGTGTTGGACAACAGGTCAACTCAGCAATAAGAGCATATTCATTTCATAAAATATAGAATATAAGATAAAAAAGTGTATATATAATAAAATATAATACTATATACACACAGTAGGATCCAAACATTCTGAGACCAATTTCCCCTGGGAAAGCTCTATAAAAGTAAAAGTGACAGGTGTATACAACAGAATTGTACATTGGGTTATGGGGTCCTGGTTCAATAGCAGCAGTCATGGTTGATAATACATTTTTTTATGTGAGCAGTTCAGCAGTGCAGTACACAGTAGACCATGCAGACAAGCAGGTAAGCAAATATGCAATGTGGAATATTTAGGTATGTGAGTTTTTTTTTAAAAAAGCCTGATGTCCTCATGGTAAAAACTGTCCTTAAGTGTAGTGGTACATGTGGCTGTACTCCTGTATCATCTACTGGACTGTAACAAGGAGAATGGTCTGCGTGGTGAATGATGACACTCTGTGCATCTCATCCATCTCCCTCATTAAAAACTGCAGAATCTATGAATATGCTAATATTTTTCATTTCAGAAGTTTAACTACTAGACACAAGATGTCTCCTACTTATGTGCACTGGAGGCTTCAAGTTTCCACATCACGCTCTGTAAGTTGAATATTGGACCAGGATGGGCTCCATACTAGTTACGATAACACAAATCCTGCTTGTAGGCCTACCACTTAAAATTTGAATTTCAGTGACCGCAGAGAAACTTTCAACAGACGAATGTGAAAACTTTTGGTTTCAAATCCTGCACATACACCTATCTGCACGTGAAGAAAACCACATTTTGAGTGCAGGGGGGCTTAAAGTTAAAGTTACTGCAGTGTCAAAATGCTACTTTCAAAATCTTACTTCCACTAAATGTACTGAAAGTCTTAAAATAAACTGCCTCCCAGTATACTTTTTTAAAAAATGGTGAGTGTATTGGTTCATATTATATTATTAGTTTATTGTTACTGATGCACTAAGTAGAAATTTTCTGTTGTTATGACCTGGCTCAAGTGGCCACAACAAAGAGGACACATATCATGTTAAAGAGTTAACAAATGGTAATTAAATCAATTTAAACAAATTAACTAAATATGTCAACAATAATTAACAATATGGGGTGTGGATGACAGTATAATCAGTGTGTCTGTGTGCACGGTTGTTAAATGTGTGTGTCTGTGTTGTAAGGTGCGTGAAAGCACCTTACAAAAAAACCCAAAACAAACAAACAAAAAAACCTACAGCAACATAACTGAATCAAAAAGTGCTTGTAAGGGAGAAAAGGAAAAGTGCAAGCAGCAGCAGCAACAGCAGCAACAGCAGCAGCAACAGCAGCAGCAGCAGCGGCGGCAGTAAACAGTCAGAGGAAGGAGAGAGGCTGCTGCAGCTGCAACCCTGCAGGCCCTCAGGTGTCGCCAGTTGCCCTAACAAACACCTGCAGCGACAGAGCAGATAGGTAAACCACAAGGCCAAACAAAGAGGACACCAGATGTCATCACAACGTGAAACTACCTACTTTATACTGTTGAGTAGTCTTATCTATAACAGTACATCATATTTTATGAGTTCACATTTCCTTCTTATTATCTACACAATAGAGGAAGAGTGGGGAAGATGCCCTGATTAAGAACATTGTCCAATTACTGAAATGTCACAAGGTATTTGATTGGGATTTCAGTGTTTACAGTATCATTATGCATAGACCAACACAGTATTTGTTGGTATTCAATATAGTTCCTATAACAAATACAAATACAAAAGAAAGAAAGGAAGAAAGAAAAAGCCCCACTATCTGGGGTAATTTTGATTTTATGTAGGTATTATTCATGTATATATGAATAGGTAATTAATATTAATACCCCAAACCACTAAGGCACATCATGCCTCAGAAGTTATTTTGTTTACATTTTTATAATTATTATAATAATCTATTTTATATTTTGCCCCAAACTAATGAATGATTCCTCACATGAATATCTTAACTAGGCTACCAAACTGGTTTTCTGGGTTTGCTTACGTGTGTTAAAACACACAGATCCTTAAAAACCACAATGTGAAAAAAAATTTAGATCAAGCCAAGTCTTGAAATCTGTTGATGTGCAGAATTTCAAAACAAAAGATTGCAAGATGGATTTTTACAAACGGATGCTTTTACTGAATGTAGGTCACACACAGACATTTAGTCTAATTTATCATTTGAGTCAAGACGTGTTAAATATTATATTATTGAATGTGAGCTAAACTTTTTTGTCTCCACCAGCATATGCATCAGCCCCCATGGAGTCTCTGAGAGAGGACTACTCCATTTTACCAAGGACTCTACAAGAGAGCAATGCCACCTTGACCTCCACCAAATATGAGGCAGTTCATCTGTAAACTGCACAGACTTGTTGGTTTAACACAGGACTTTAGTGTGAAACTGAGCACGGATGTTGTGGCTCTCAGTTTTCAGTTTGACATTATTACAAGTCAGATTAATGTTACAATTCATACTCATATTTAACAAGAATTTACCTTTTCAGTTTCACACTGACTCATTTGCTTTGTTGCTAATTTATTTATAATTGAAACCTAGTGGGATATATACAGTGCTGCTTGGAATTTGCAGACTGTTAGAATTTGCTCTATTGCAGCATAAATATGACTTAAAATGTGATTAGATTTCCATGCAAGGCTTAAAACTAGATAAAGAGACATCAGTTAAACATATTATACAAAAACCTTACACTTGTTTGTTTATTCATTAAGGAAAATGATCCAATTTGACATATTTGTGAATGGCAAGAGTATGTGAACCTCTTGTATTATCAATTCATTTGAAGGGGAAAATAGAGTCGGGTGTTTCAATCAATGAGATGACAATCAAGTGTGAGTCTGGGAGGCCCTGTCTTATTTAAAGAAGAGAAATCTGGGTCTTCACTATCGAAGTTTGAGCTTCACAACGCAGGTTTGTGGAAGAGTGTCATTGCTCGAACAAAGGAGATTTCTGAGGACCTTATAAGAAGAGCTGCTGATACTTACTAGGCTGGAAAGGGTTGCAAAACCATTTCTAAAGAGTTTGGACTCCACCATTCAACTGTCAGGGAGATCATGTACATGTTGAAGACATCCAACACCATTGTTACCTTTCCCAGGAGTGGTCGAACAACAAAGATTACACCAAGAGCAGGCATGTAATCGTCCCAGCCGCAAGGGACTCCAACGTCTAGGAAACTAAAGGCCTGTCTTGCAGTGGCTATAGTCGATTTTCGTGAGCCCACCATCAGGTGAACATTGAACATCAGTGGTGTGCATGGCAGAGTTGCATGGAGAAACCCACTATTCACCAAAAAGAATATCCAAGACCACGTGGATAAGCCAGAGGGTGATAGGAAAAATGTTTTGTGGATGGATGAGACCAAAATCAAACTTTTCAGCTTGAATGAGAAGCATTATGTTTGGTGATGGGCAAACAATGCATTCCAGCATAAGAACTTTAACCCATCTATGAAACATTGTGGTGGTATTATCATGGTTTGGGCCTGCTTTGCTGCCTCTGAACCAAGACAGCTTGTAATCATTGAAGCTCCAGCACATTTTACCGGAAAATGTCAAGTATCTGTCTTTGAACTGAAGCTCAACAGAAAGTAGGTCACGCAGTAAAACAATGACCCTAAACACACAAGTCGTTCTAGAGAGTTGGTTAGAGCAGAAGAAAGATAATGTTTTGGAATGGCTGAATCAAAGTCCTGGCATTAATCCTATAGAAATGCTGTGGAAGGACCTGAAGCAGGCAGTTCATGCAAAGAAGCCCACCAACATCCCTGAGTTGAGACTATTCAGGGCTGACAAACAGTTACCGGAAACATAGCAAGGGTTCACATATTTTTGCCTCAAATAAACATTAAGATTGCATATTTTTCCTCAAAGTTTAATGCTTTTGTCTCAGTTGGGTTGCCTTCATCTAGTTTTAGGACTAGTGTTAATATCTGATTATGTTTTAGGTCATGTTTATGCAGAAATAGAGAAAATTCTAAAGGATTCACAAACTGTCAAGCATAACTGTGTATGAAATTTGAGGGAAATTTAGATCATGAATGACTAAGTGATGGGGTGTGTTTGAACATTTCACTACTGACTCATGGTTATTAAATAATGTCTCTCTGTGTGTATTTGATGTAGAGCCAGATGAAGATTAAAACATTTTGTCCATATCCACTAAGCTTTCTAATAGGATAAATTGATATTTTTTTCATTTGACCATATATATATTATCATTTGAAAACTAACATTCAGTATGTTTGAATGTACGTCTTACATGATTCTAGTCAAAATTAAAGCTGCAAGCAGCGATGATGGGACCCTCGCACCCCAGCACACGTTGGGACACGGCACAGTCGAAGGGCTTTTGTCATGGGCATGTAGATGTCTCCAGACTCGTTCTGTTTTCTCTTACTTTGCTTGGTGCTGGGGCTGTTTCCTTGAAATGTCGTGGGGGCGTTATGGAGCCAGTTTACATCACTGACTGAATATTGGCATGTAGATGTGTTCAGGCTTGGACTGTTATCAAACCTGTGAAGTCTCAGACAGATCTGACCATGTACACCAAAGTTATAGCAATTTCCTCTTTCATGGCGAAACATCAAAACTCAACACCAAGCCATGGCCACATGCTTCAATGATGACTAAATATTTTAATAACTTTTGATCATGAAATATTCTAGATGACACACACTGATTTTCAGGTTGTTATGATAAATTCTATAGGAAGATTTTTTAAAAATAAAAAGCCTGTAAATGGCAAAAAAGAATTGACCAGTTTTTCCAAAATGGCTGACTTTCGGTTGGACTTACAACATGGTTTCAAGAGGCTTTTTTGTGTGTCTTGATATCATACATATGCATGTGAATTTTATTTTTCTATGTTAATCTGGAAGGTGGGGCTTCAATTTTGAAATTTTCAAGGCAGTGCTGTTGAGCCATATTGCCACATCCATTCAAATTAACTACATAGGATTTTAACTGGTGTCACTCCAGACATGTGCGTCAAGTTTTGTGACTCTAGAGCTATCTCTTGGCCCTGCAAAACAGCATCGTATTTCGTGCCGAAGGATGTGTCGCCATGGTAACTGAATTTGGTTTTGGGTCATGACCCAGTAAACGTAGCATCACCAAGGTCTTGCTTCTTTTCTGAGTCAAAATTTCAGGTGCATTGGCCAAAATTCCTAGGAGTAATTAGACAAAGTATGACACATATTACTTGCGGTTGCCAGTAGGTGGCGCTATGACTGTCGCTAAATATGGGCCTGTACATATCCTGAGACCCAGACTCTTAACAAGCATATGAAATTTAGAAAAGATCAGACTATGTGGAGTGAAGTTAAAAGGCTTTGAAATTTCATGGCGAGACATCAAAACTTGCCACATCACCATGGCAACACCTTTTGACAAAAAGTCACCAACTTTATAATATAAGATCTCCAAGGTCTTGAGGCTATACTGAGTAAATTTCAGGTGGATCCAATCACTGTGCTACCCACAGAATGTCAAAGTGTAAAACATGTTACTTTCTGTTGCCAGTAGGTGATTTAGATCCTGTATTGTCACATGGATGTGTTCAGGGCGGGACTCTTATCATGCACAAAAGGTTTGGCTCTCTTAGGATCATATATGCCATAGTTCTGGCCCTTTCAATTTTCATGTCGAAGTATTGAAATTCACCACCCAGTCATGCCCCCTTGGCATTGTCAAAAACTCACCGTTTTAATAACTTTTCATCTCCTATGCCTGTAGATGATACTGACTAAATTGAATAAATGAAGTTCCTGAGGTCAAATCTCTAGGAGGAGTTTGTTTAAGTATGCAGACTGGAAATGACCAAATCACAACTTTAATCCAAAATGGCCAACTTCCTGTTGGACTTGGGGTATGTGTCCAAGAAACTTGTTTCTGGTCATGATACATATGGATACCAAATTTCGTTCTTCTACGACAATCTGTATCGAGGGGCTCAATTTTCCTGATTTTCTAGGGGGCGCTATCGAGTCATTTTGCCCCACCTTTTTGCGAGACCCATAATATATACAGTTTTTCACCAATTCTGATGTTTCTGCAAAGTTTAACAACTTTTCGGGCATGTTTTGGAGGAATAATAATAATTCCCTCAGATCCAATAGGGGTTTGCACGGGTCGGTGCTCGGGCCCTAATTAGATATATGAGTGTTATATATGTTAGTGGTTATCTACTCTATGAGTTAAAACACTTATTGATCAGATGGTGATAGTAACTTCAAAGTTAGTGTTTTGAATTTTGGTGGTTGATTGAGCTTTGGTTTACATTTGTAGTACATAATGTGCTTTATTTTACTCAATGTAGTTTTTATTTATATAGGTTTGTTATTAATATTAGCTGCTGATACCTGCAGGCCTACCCATTGATACAGTATCTAATAATTATGAAGCTCCTCTTAACAGTGTAGAATGTTTTAGTATATCCAAAGACTTGGTTGTTATTGTGATAACTTTTATTAATTGTCACCTAAATGAGGCCATTGAAATTCCTCTGTTGTGATATGACAACAGAAGTATGTTGAGATATGTAGATAGGTAAGTATCAGTACTCTTGCTTGTATTTGATGACCAACACTAGTTTTGTTCAAGCCTGATACAAACTATGACATTCATAAGCAGAGAATGAATAATGTTTGAGGGGATTCAGGGGTTCCCCAGCAAAAAGGGGAATAATTTATTTTCACTATAATTCAGCCCATAAGTAACACAATGACAGGAAGTATGACTATTTCGGTCATGGGTTTCATGCACTTTCTGTAATAAAACATGAAAAACCACTGCTGTAGTAGACACAAAAGGCAATTTAAGTTCAGCTGGACTTTAATATACACACAGATCAAAACTCTGTGGTATGTTGATAGTATTTACTTCACCACACATCTTGGTTGTCAGATGTCCGCCTGCTGTCTGTGGTTAGGACACATGATCTTAATCTTGATGTGGTGAGAGATAAAACATTGACTGTCATGTAACACAAAATAATGATATTCTTGCCAATTTCTCACTCAACCAGGCTACAAATAAACATGACAGGAACCAAGAAAAATGTGTTTTTTTCTGCTGAGAAATAAAAGTGCAGTGTGGTGGAAAATAATGTACGTCTGTCATTGTTCTAACAAATCAGCATGACACGTTTTTTGTTTGAGCAGTGGAGCTCGAAACGCCACAGGAGTGTCTTTGGTTATGAGTAATCTAGCATTTCACTTGCATGAGAACCTTTTTTTAAGGTCATTGTTTTTTGTGGCCACTTCCTGTCACATGTTCACCTTTTGACATGTTCACATATACACTACCTAGCTGTCACATCCACCGCTTCTTTTTGTTGTAGTTTCCTACAGCTTTTGTTTTAATGACAATTGGCCAAGACTCTTTCAATGTATTTTTTAGTTGCATTTTACAGAAATATAACACATAATAGGAGCCATTGTTTGCAGCTCTGTGAGGCTGTAATGTTTATTGTAGAACCAGTTAAAAGTTAAGGTCTTAAATTTGTTTTTGATCTCTAGTAGTTGTAGTGAAGTGAATGTAATAACTGTTCAGAGAGTTGTGTCGAAAAGGTCAAAAGGTTTTTTTGCCAATATAAATGATTTAGGTCATATCCTCCTACTTCTGAACAATCGATATACCTTTTTAAAACTTAAAATGCAGTCCTTGATTTTAATATATTTTATTATTGAGAATATTAATAGTTTTTTTTATTGTTCAAGTGTTAGTTATCCTTTAATCGGTTTTACAGTTTAGTGTGTTAGCACTTGCTAACATGCAAAGTTGCACCTTACACAAAGTACAGCTATCGCAGATTCAATGTTATTAGTTTTGTTTGATCACAAAGCAAAACTACTAATGAAAAGTTATGAGATCACCAAAGTTCACATAGAAAAAAAATTAAATTAATTAATTTATCCATCACACAGTTATTGGGATATACAAGCCATAAATGTCAGTGTTTATGGTGACACTAGAGGAAAAGTCCACTAAAGTCACTAGGCTTCATCCTCTGAGGACCATGAATGTCTGTACAAAATCAAGTTCATGTCAGTCCATCAGATGTTGACATATTTCAGTCTGGACCAAAGTGGTGGACCGACTGACAACCTTTGAGTCACGCCGCTGACATGACTGAAAAGCAAGTGTCTGCAACAAAATTTGTCAATATGTAAGAATATTTTTTTTTGGACAAACCTAAAGATCATCTTAAAAGTCTGAATCAAAATTTACTTTCCGCAATAAAAAAAGGTTTACTGACAATGTGCACTGACAAAGCCTGTGAGTGGTTAATGTTCCTGCTTTCATAAATTGGCCTCCATATGTAATGTGATGAAATGTAATGTAATGTCACTGTGTTTAGTCATAAAGACATGAAAGTCAAACGAGAATTACATATTTTCCTTATTACAAGATGCTCTGTAGACATCTAATGTGTAAAAAGACTAAATTGAGTCATCCAGACTTTAGTATTAGTCAACAAACATATCAACCGTGTTACATTTAAGCAGTGGAAAAACCTTCAGTTAAGTCCATTTTCAGGCGAGTCTGTCTTCACATCGAACACCAGTCCTTTCCTGTATATCAACATCGTGATCTCATCTATCTGTTCGATGTCTTCTCGGGAGCCCCTCAGCGCCTGTTCTGTAGAGCCAGGACTCAAACACTCGTCACTGCTCCCCTCTGACATCTGTGAATCTCCCCTCTCACTGTCCAGGTCCTCATCAGTATTGCCATCCTGCTCCTGGACACCGCTCTCCTTGAGGTCCTCGAGGAGAATCTTGCGCTCTGGGTGCAGCTGGTGCAATGTCAGCTCATGCACCTCCTCTTCCTTCCCCATCATCTCTGGTTGGACAGTAGGCCGCAATGGCTGAGGAGGAGTAACATTCAAGATTTATATATATATATATATATATATATATATATATATATATATATATATATATATATATATATATATATATATATATATAATTAAAGGAATAGTTTAGTACTTTGGGAAATATGCTTACTCTCATATCTGTAGTGAAGCTAATCTCATAATCACCCTGAGGTTGAGCTGAGACTTAAGGACTTTACTACACATGGCCAAAAACTGTTTGTGTTCATGTTTCAACACTCTGCACTGATTAAACAAACAAGATGTGATGTGTTAATTAGTTTAAGAAGTGCTAGTAGGAAGATATTTTTACTGTCAGACAGAGCCAAGCTAGCTGCTTCCTCCTATTTCCTGTCTTTGTGTTAAGCAAAGCTAAGCTAAGCTAAGCTAACTGCCTTTGGAACCAGCTTTTTATTTACTGTACAGACACAAGAGTGGGATTATTAATCTATTTTCATCTAATTCTCTGCGAAAAAGCGAATTTCCCAAAATGTCCAAGTATTTGTTAAAAAAAGAGACTTAAATCAAACTCAAACAAAGCAGAAGAGTCTGTTGTTGCTATGCATTTAAGTATTACATGTACATAAATTTGAGGCTAAAATCCATTATCATTTCTGTTTGTGAGAGCTGAGAAGGAACCAAAGAATCACAATTAGAATAAAGTAGTTAACTTTATGTTAGTTGAAACACAAACGTTGTAATCGACTTAGCTGAGATCGATTAGATTGCTTAGATGTCGACATTTCAAGAACTAAGAAACACGTTTTTTCTTGTCAATCATGTATTTTTACATTTACCTTATGAAATAGAGGTAGGGTTTTACTAGCCATAGAACCACAAAAAAATTGAGTTACATGTTTTGTCACAGGTGAACTGAGGTAAGCTCTGTTTTTTTTTAAATCACAAAGACGGTTTACACTTCCTTAGAAAAGGCATGAGCTGACTGCGCTGACTTACTGTACAGCCTGTGCTTAACAAGTCTGACAGTTCTTCTTTCTGGTCAAATCAAAGGTTTGTGGCTATCTCACATCATATTTGAGCAACTTCATTAGGGACTTTCCTTCATTTCATCTACTTCTCTGGAAAAAGTAATATGTAATACATCCACTGACATCAACTGCCTCCTTTGTCCTCATTTTACTTTTCTAATTACTGTAATTCAGCCTCCACACACCCAACACAACCTTATTAACACGTATACATACAGTACATACACAGTTCATTTGCTGTCACTCATTCACAGCATGTGCACACTCAGGATGTTACTGTTGTTGGCGTCTGTTTTGCTCTGCTTCTTGTTGTGTTCCTATGGTGTTGTGTGTAAACAATACCAGAAGAAAAAAGACTGCCAGGCTCTTGTGGGCTCTTTATTTTATTTGAGATAAATCTGCTGATTGCTTTATGGTACAAAATAGTGAGAAAATGCAAATCTTCCCGAGCAAACAGAGTTTCTGATGAGACTGCGGAACACTCAGAGTCTCTATACACACTATTGTTTGTTGTAATCATGCACACATACTATGCTTTGCTCATTGATATTCTGACAATGAAATGGTGCATTTTAAAATATTTTTTTACAAAATGTTATTAATGCAACTGGAATCTTAAACCTGCTTTGGTGTTTTATGTTGTTTGCAGTGTTTTATGCTTGAACTTTTTTGAACTGACAAGCTCTGATTGGAGTCACTGTGTGTACCGTTATATTGCATAGAAGTGTGAAAAGAGTACACGTCATTGTCAAAAAGGTTCAACCCCAAATGCGTCCCAAGGCATTTGTGACTTGATTTCAAACGTATATAGTACATAAATGACTAAAAGCCCATCTGTCAGGGATCATAAAGTACAAAAACTCCCCACATGCAAAACAGTTTCAAACCCAGGTAAGGTGCAATCCTTAATGAGATTTACCTGATTCTCTGGCTCATGGGTGGTGAAAGTTAAGATTACAGGTGTCGGCACAGGAGGGAACATCATGTTTTTGATTCTAGGTATTAGAAAAGAATAGAAACTGTTAAAACGAGCCATTCAGGAGGAACACATAGATGCTTTAAAGATCGCAAATGAACAGTTGTTCATCTTAAAGCCACTTCAGTAAGTGTGGCCATTTATTCTGTAAAACTGAGTGGACAGAGAATAAAAACAAATGGACTACACACATTATCAAGGGTGTTTCATTTTTCTACTTGAATGAGAATGACACTATGTAAGTTTTGAAAAAAGAAATGACACAAAAGGCACCCTTACTCAAATTAAATACACTCAGGGGTTTTGCTGCTACAGCCTTACTTATTCTGGTATTACCACTATGCCGGTTAATTTTAGCTAATTTTAGATGTTGTGTAACTGACCTTACTAAGTCAGTCCACTGACTTCATGACTCACTTGCGCTACACACATTACATTTTAAAATATCACAAACATTTCAATGGTTTATTTTAAAAGTAAAACAAGCAGCTGACTCTATGAAAATAAAGGGAAATTGACATCAGATTGTTTAAACATGCCCGGAAACAGATGTCTGTTTGTAGCTTTACCCTGGGATTCCACTGGGTGTGTGTGCACCGCGTTCCGGCTCCGACGCCGTGTTGCTCCGACCTCTGCACAGCGCCCTATTCCCTGGGGAGTGTGTCAGAGGCGGAGCACCTTCACTGCAGGGAAGCCATCTGCTGTTTAAAGTCAGTAGCATTCCTACTACAGTAATTACAGCAGCCTAGTCAAAGTTGATAAAGTGCCTAAAGGCTACCATAATTACTGCAGTGGCAGGGCAACTAAACTGCCCAATTTTTTTTAACTTCCTCAGCTTTCGTTGATTTCATCATTTTCCTTGATTTTTGTGCTTCTGCTATGGTTAAGTGGGCTACATAGTTAAATTGTTTCTTTATTCATCTGTTTTCATTGCTTTTATTGTTGATATATGACCAGGAGTCTGTGTGGGTGTTTTATTTTGAAAATTGACCGGCAGCTCAATGCTGTTTCTGTGTCTGACTTCCTGCCCATCTCAATCTGCTCTGTACTGTTTGACCTAGCCTCCATAAAAAATAGTTGCTATCTTTAGCGCAGTGGAGCGGAGAGCCACTTCTGGGACGCTTCTGAGACACACCACGGCACACCCGGTGGAATAGGGTACATTGACTAGAGTGGCCAAGATCAGCTCCGGCAGCCACGTCGGAGCCAGAACGCAGCACTTACGCGCCCGGTGGAGTGGTGGTTATGCTTGGTGCTCAGGATTTTAAAATCTAAACAGGCTTTAAAAAATCGGAGACCACAGACATAACAAAAGATTTAACCTATTTTCAATATTTTAATCCTAAGAATGCATACACTAGACGATTCAGTCAAGATGCAGGACCACACACAGGATTCCAGGGACTTGGGATCTCACAAAAACTTATTTCATGCATGGCTTTAGAAAAAGGAGGCGGACTGTTGTCGTCTGCTGGCTGCACGTGTGTGTGCTATGTCTGCGTGTGCTATGTTTTGAACTGAAACTTGTGATCATTAGAAATATAGTAATTTTTATACATTCTCCAGCTTGGGGGACAAAAGTCCTTTTTGTGCTGTTGGCAGCCATATTTCTGTTCTACACAAGTACGCAACATGTGGTTGATGACACTTCCTGATCAGCCTGCAGTCATTAGCTCAATATTATATCGCTGTTCTTTTACACTACAGGATTTCAAGACGTAAACATCAAACTCGTATAGATGTATTGGAGACATTTCCATTTCAAGTAAAGATTGAGAGAAAGATGTGAAATCCTGATATAGTTTGTTGATGCAGCCTCATGACTAGTGGAAGTCTGCAGAAAGGAAGCTTCCTGAAACTGGCCAATCAGAACAGAGTGGGCTCATTGGGAGGGGGGCATTAAAGAGACAGGAGCTAAAACGGCCTGTTTCAGACAGAGGCTGATCTAAGGGGCTGTATAAAGGGCCAGTATAAGATAAACAAGGAGTTTTTTGAACTGTAAATAATGCAAAGATATTCTAGTAGAGCCCCAGAACATAAATATACACCTGAAAATTTGCACGATGCATCCCCTTTAAGCTGTATTTGCCACAGTGACCAATGATCAGCAAAAGTTACATAGTCTCACTTTAAAGAAGATTGTTAAAATCTCCACATCTTTCTACAAAGAAAGTGAATACTGTAGTTTGTAGGCTTATTATTACTTTTATCCAAAATTATAGAATGCTTAAAGTAGGGCTCACTCACCTCTTCAAGACGAAGGTGAACATTATTGACATTAAAAAGAACACAAACAGCAATCCAAGACTTAACCACACTAATTTGGGGTAAAAAAAAAAAAAGGAAGATAGGAAAAAATTAGTTAGCGGCAACATGTGGAAAAACAGTTCTTTTGATTTGTATGTACTGTAATTTCATGACAAATTACAAAGATACACAAGAGTCCATTCTGTAAGTCTGATACAGTACCATTCACAGGCTTCTCTGGTAGCGTTTTGATAGTTACATTGGCTTGAAGTCCTTCTCCCTCTCGTGTCACACCAGCAAGGGTGACATCGTATCTCGTTCCTGGTGTCAAGTTTTCCAGACTGTATTTTATCAGTGAGACTGATATGTTATGACACTCTGAAATTACATTTTGAAAGATTCTGTCATTTGTAAATTGAGTATCAAAAGTCAAAAGTTGGGTTATTGTACATTTGAAATGATACAAGAAGTTATACATGAGAAAATATGCACTCTTCCCTTAAGGTCTACAAAATTTTTGGCTTTGTGAAATAAACAAAAGGCTTCAGATGAGTTTAAAAAAGTGACACCTTTCTGCTTGTCCTGTGAGCTGATTTTCACACTGCAAAGCCTGTAGTGTGTGAGGAAACCTTGTCGGTCCTCAATTGGAATTGCTTTCCATGACAGGGTAGCAGAATTGTGTGTTTCGCTAAATGCAGTGAAGTCCTGGGGTTCTCTGCGTGGAACTAAAGAGGAAAATACAAACTCAGGGTTCTTCTACAGTATGTGGAGACAAACTTGGCTTAGATTTATCACCTTCATGAACCAATCTGCACTGGATCAGTGTCTGCACCATACAGTAACCCATCTTATTGAAAACACTGGGTACTGAAAAATGTGCCTCACAGAACTAGCCAGCATACTAACACACTCACAGTGACAATGATAACATGCACATATTTATCAGGTATACTGTTTATTCTGTTCACCATCTTACTTTATTTTATTAGCCTGCAAACATTTGCTAATATGCACTAAACACAGTACAGCTCAGACTGATGGGGATGTCAGGTATTTTGGTCATAAACAAAAGTATCGAATCAGTATCAAATTGAAATTTTGACCTAATGATACCACTAGGTTAAAAGTCAGATGATCACTAAGTGATTACAATTTATCCTAAAGGACCATAATATCTGTACCAAATTTCATGGCAATCTATCCAACAATTTTTGAGACATTTCACTCAAACCCACAACCTCGTGGTGGCGCTAGAGGGAGAGTCGGGAGATCACCAAAGTGAGTAGCGAATGTTGGCACAAAATTTGATAGCTGTCCATTCAGTTGTTAAGATATTTCAGTCTGGACCAAAGTGGTGGACTGACAGACTGACAGAGCTGCTTCCGTGGTTGAAAAGAGAAGCTAATTATCGGCCAAATTTAGGTTTTGGTTGTATTCCATTTGTTTTACTTGACACCAGTTGAGAAAAAAAGAAAAATGCAGAAACAAGAAAGATAAAGACAGAATTTTTCTACCAAATGACATTCTACTTCATTAAGCAATATCCCCAGCACAGCTGCATTTCCATGAATGTCCTCCAAAGAAAAACGACAGTTGGTAATTTTAGCAAACACGCAAAAATAATGTGTGTTTACATTTACAAGAAAAAGCTAGTAAGCGGCCGTTGCAATTAGGATTTTTGTCTGTTGGGACCAAAGGAGGAAGTACTGTGACGTTATAGTAGAGCCATAAAGTCCACAGAAGTTGGAACTCCAAGTGGTTAAAGTGGTCTAAATTAGACATTCACAATGTTTCTCAAACCTAAACCAAGTTGCTTTTGTGCCTAAACATAACCAAATCTCAACCATAGAGGTGTGAGGTCAGAAAATGCTGCCCTGGAGAGGTGTTACAAACAAGGTTTTTGTTTTTTGTTTTTTAAATATGGACTTGTTATTAGTAGTACTATCTGGTATTATGAACTTGTACTTCTACAGTGTATACAACATATAGAGCAACCTAATTAAAAAGACACTTACCACCCTCTTTTTGATAAAAAAGGCACATTTTAACTGTCTTTGGTTTCCCTTTAATACATTTGTGTTCGAAGTAAAGGTAACGCACATAGTCCTTTATGTCTGTAACAGAAACAGAAAGAAAGTCAAACTGATTTATAGTTTGCCTTATAAAGAAAATATTTCTTTTACAAGGTTTTATAACATTAAATGAACAATGTAAGAGGTAACGATACAAACAGGTGTTTCCAACAGATTTTTCCTGCATCTGGTTTTGGTTTGCAGTGACCTATTTTATTATTTTTGCCATGGTGGTAATAAAAATTTAAATAATTGTAAGAACAATGTTTTTGTACCTATATGTCCTAAAACCATCAATGAAATTTGGCGCAAAGTTAGGCCAAGGATTAGATTTGACATTTAAGAGACCCTGTGAAGTTGATAAAGTTGTGTGAACTTACTCTTTCTTTTTTCATTCTTTTCTTTTTTTCTCTCCCTTCCCGACAAAGTTTGAATATTTTCTGGTCTTGGATCTTCATCTTGAACCTCGTACAACTCAAGGCATGTTGCCTTTTTGAATTTTTTATCCAGTAATGTTTCATCACAAGCTGCCAGGGGGAAAAGAATGAACAGTATTTAATATCTGCTTGAGGATAAATATGCATATGTGACACACTCAAGTACAAACACACATTGGCCTACTTTTTAAATCTGTAGCATTTTTAGCTGGCACTTGTATGATTGCTGGAGGAGAAGACCCTGCTAGATTTCTAGCAATAACAGAGATGTTGACAGCTGAGTACGACACATAAGTAGTGTAACTAGTCCTGGTGATGGATGAATGATTCTTCACAGGAGGACAAGGACATCCGTGAGAAGACTGAGTGTCATTTAGGCTGTAAGTCACTCCTCTGACTGCTGCTGCATGTAGAACTGGCTGAGGAAAAGAATGGATAACAATTCAGACAAACACAGCAAACTCAAGTAAGTGAACAAGGAAACATACATATAATAAGCCAAAATCGGATCAGCCCTGCACTGGGGCGAGCAGTAAAACAGTGAAAATGAAAAGGATAAAGTGGTTGAAACTCCAGAATGAGAGACACTGATTGCCCTGAACAAGACAAAAGAGTCTACAGCTATGCTAGCAACTCTGTGAGACTTTACTTGGCCATAGCAGTGAGTCTTGAAGCTAAAAGCTAATGTCATCAGGATAACATGCCCACAATCATGCTGTAACATTTACTGCATGCCCCACATTAGGATGCGAATATTAGGTATTAACACTGAAGATGAAAAGACAAATTGAAATTTCTGCCAGATGAAGGTGCTAGAAAGAAAGTTAAAGGTCTGTTTGTTTTTGTTTGTTAGCTCAAAGTCGGTTTCAGGTCTTGGGAAGCACATGTAAGAAAATGTTTTATGAAGTCTTTCCTGACTAAGCCGTGAAAGTTTTTGAGCTCCCACATTGTGCAGTCCACTGAATATGTACATGGATTCATAATACAGAGTGATAATTGTTCAAGGTGTCCTTTCAACCGTTTTACAGATGTTGCTTTCATGGCGGTCTATTGGGAAAATGCTTTTACAGCCGCAGGGGATTTTTTGGCTGCACTACCGTGAGTGGCCACCTGGTGAATGTAAGTTTAGTATTCACTCATTTTTAGCCATTTTCAGTCAACAACTCCTGAGGGAAATATCTTGCTCTTTATCTGCTAATTGCTCCACTATGTTCACCAGCTAATCGCTGACTATGTCCATGAGCACCTGGTGGTGAGCAGGTAGTGTACAATAGGATTTAAGAGCTTGTTTGCTGTAAACAGCTGACTGCTGTGGCCGAAATTGAGAGAGGTAAGAGTGAACCAAAACAATAAAGCTGCAGTCTGGACAACTAAACAATGAGGTGAAACTTGATGTGAGGCTCTTACAAAGTCGAAGGGGTTGCAGAGTCGGGGGAGAATTCTCTGTAGGTTTGTCACTTGAACTAGTGATGTTGAAGGTTAGAATTAAAGTTCATTTTGACTTTGGTGACTTTTTGATAGTGCTGAAAGATAGTTGGATACTGCTAAAATGAGTGCATGTTGCTTCTAATACAATTCAACAATTTATGTGAATTTCCTGAATTAAAGTATCAAATGGACATACTGATTGTGAATGTATAATTTCTTAAAATTTCTCAGGCAGCTTTTGGTTTGTTTCTTAAATGGTATATTTTAATCATGATTTTGGTCGTGCCCTAGCCATAAACTAGTTTATGTTATTATCATTATGTTATAGTGAGCATGGCAACAAAAGTTCCCTAATTTCCTAAAGTGTTTTAGTACCTAAAACTAACAAAACCCTAATCATAGAATTGTCAAGATCATAAAACAGTTTTATTTTTGACAATGTCTTGCTGAAAGTGGCGTTGGATCAGAAAATGCATATATTTGTTGGTCTGGAGGGCATGGTCCAATTATGTATTTTCTTGCTTATTTTGGAGTACTTGTGTGTGTTATGACAATGTCAATATATGCTGGTGGAAAGTAGCAATTTTAAATGTGTGCCACCCTGATCTAAATCCACAGGTTTGCATGTTTTAGTGTAGTTTTCCCTTCACTGGTTTACCTTCCACGTTAGCATCACCATTCGGCCGTCATTTGAATGCTTCATTGTCATGGTGACTTCAAGGTTATGTTCAAGCTCTGCAGTAAAGACACAAATATTAGTGACAAGGCTATTTCGGTTTTCGTTTGTGGAAAATGGTTTCTTTGAAAAGGTATTTTGCACCTAGTTTGAGCCTTTAAATCTCCATTATCCAACTACAAAAGTGGTTTTTAGAGTGGAACTAATCTTACACATTTTACAGCTTGTCATCTGCAAAGGCAGGAAAGAGGCAACTGTATAAGTACTGAGGAATCAAATGTCAGAAATGTAATACAGTGCAAGGTATTGTGGTGGGAAAGGACACATATTGCTACCATTCAAAACAAGATATATATTAAATTTTGAGTTTAGATTTATGACTTCCAGTGTACAAAGATCAGAGATTCCGCAGTTACAGATTGGATCGGTCATTGGGGCTTTGGCATTTGCTCTTCTCTTTTATTGTGTCATTTGTGATTCAGGTTTGTGAGTCAACTGGATGTTTACATTACGTCTAGTGCAGCTATAAGATGATTTAACATTCACTTTTTTGTCTAATAATATAAATGATCCAACGAAAATGATTTAATGATGGATAAGAAAGTCTAAATTTGCACCCACAAAAACATGAACGTTATGATCCATTCATTAATTTATACAGATAATATGATGATGACTTCACCTGCAGGAACAGTCACAATTGGAGACCAGTCACTCCACAGCGGGTTAAGGACCCTGGCCAGTGTGGGCTGATATCTGATCTGAACCTGGTAAGCTGTATGCTTCAAGAGATTTGCAACAATGACCTGGCCTGTTCAGAAAAAGACAGACATTTCATTAAGACATTTCATAAAATAGACATAAATAGGTTATATAGTTCCCAAGAAGCAGAGAACAAACAGATCACCCACAACAATATGAAATAATGCGAAACATTTCATCATATAGGTCTATGAACATTCTCATTCATCCAGGTCATAGTTATTTCAAGGCAAACAATTGATTCAACGGCAACTGGACCTAGATTTGTCTATTGAAGACGTTTCACCTCTTATCCAAGCTGCTTCATTAGTTCTTAATGCATCATCATATAAAACTAAGAGTACTTACACATAGAAGCCTGATTGATAGTGGTTGTCGTTTCTCTCTGTAACAGCAACGTGGATTAAGGGTGAAAATGATTATATAAGATAACAAAAACTTTCACAATAGACTTTTAGACAATAGATTTTTCGATAGATTTGATAACAATTCATAATTATGCCTCACTTTTTCCCATGATTCTATAGGGTGTTTATTTTGTCGAAACCAGACCTCAGCTAAAGCTGGATATTTCTCTGCAGCCTTCCAGACCAAGATGAGGTTGTTTTTTAACCAAGACATTGAAATATTTTCTGGTGCTTCATACTTAACTGTTGAGGAAAAGCAGAACATTTTGTGTGTAATGTTGTATTATGATTTTATATGTTAAATATATACGTTTATGCTAATGTGTTTTCATCTCCTATGTTGTTGTGTAAAATCAGAGGAGCATCTAGTACCTGTGTCCACAAGTTTAACAAACGTCTTGAGTGACGTGCAGCTGGAGTTTCCTGTGTGAGCTTCCACTCGAATATGAACAGGCCGCTGTTTAATCAGCTGTTCTTCAGGGATCTGATGCCAGGTCTTCTTAATGCTTGGAAATTTTGTTTCACTATGGATGAAATATGAAGAGCTATGATTGTGGTGAAAATGACAAACAGAAAACATCTCACAAATCGTCTGGCTAGTAGATTAAAGGTGTGTATTCATTTTGGACATAACCTCAAGTATTTATCCAGCACTTGTGATTTTAGATGCAAAGCTAATTCCAACAGCTACACACATCCACATAATAGTACAAAAGAACAAAAAACACTACATTCTTGATTGAGTAAATGTCACCATTTTAAAGTATTATAGCTCCATCACCGAATGATACTCACTTAAAGTAAAGATCAAATGTCACATCGCTCTCAGTCGTGTTCATGCTCCATTCACATATGTAAACGGACTCTTCAGCGTTTCTTCTGAAGCACTCAGGACTTGAAGGAGCCTCACATGTCCACCCTTTGGAGGAACACATTCCAAAATAATTTAATTTATTAATCTGTTCTAACATTTATTTTACCTGGTTGCTCCAGAAACAAACAAAGACCTCTTCTTCAAGAAAAGAGCTTCAGCAAAAAAAAAGGGACACAAAGAAAAACCTACAAAGCTGTGCAGCCTTAGTTTTCTTATTTTATGTAACCTTTTATATTGTCAATACGGTTTTAAATGTTGTATTTTACATTGTGAAGCACTTACTAATGCGCTCTACACTGTCTCAAACATGTACTCTGACATGGTTAGAGGTTTAGGGCTTGGTCAATCAGTCTAAGTACTGAATATATCTGTCCCATTGTCCTGAAAAAACTCAAACTAGAACCTGAGAAAACAGACATCCTATTTGTAAAAAAAACTGACCTAACATGTAAAATATCGATTTAAAACTAAACAAAACTATAAAGATTGGCATTTCAACGAGGCAGCACAGAGCGAAGCAGAGCGGATGCCAACACTTAGTGGAAACCACATGATGCTGATAAGCTAACCAACATTTTGTGGCTGATGGTGCACTTTTACAGCTGAAGTTTTGTTATTTTTGAATGTCTGATTAGTATCCTGTACTGTATTGTGATATGATCAGATAGAGATCGAAACGAAACCAACAGGTAGATAAAGGCTGGATATCAAAGTTTTTTAAGGAGTTCCATATTTATTTACCTTTGCTGACCGTCGTGAGGAACATAAACATGGCAACACATCCATATAGTGAACTCCAGTGTTTCAAACTTTCCATGAGGTATAGTGGAAAGTCTAGAAATTTCATTATGTCTCAGAGTCCATGTATTCAACCTGCCTTCATGTAACTCAGTTGTCGTTCTCAGAAATGTCAGACAAGTTTCTCAGGTTATATGAGCTGCAGCAAAACCACAGTTTCAGGGCAGGGGCGGGGGGGGGGGGAGGTAGCTTTTGACACACTGCCAGACAGACAAAACAGCAATTCTGAAAGTGACAATTCTTTGAAGTTCTTTTGTCAATTTTTTATGTGTTTATTTCCCAACGATTGTTTTTGTTCGACTCTAGCAGGACATTGAAGAAAAACTGGAGGAAACTCTGGAAACTACTGCAGTAGATAAGTGTGTATGTGAGCTGTAACACAAAAGAAGTTGGAACAGGAAGGGAAAATGTTTTAATTTAAAGAGTACTTTAAGTACAACACTTCAATTATGCTTAGCAGATAAGATGATGTAAAAAAAACAACCCAAAAAAACAACCTCTACACTAAATTATTGAACTTTTTTGTGTATATCTTGATCAGTGTTTGGAAGTAATGCATCACTAATGTGTTTGATCACTAATTTGATCACTTTTTTCCATATTGAGTAGTGTAATTTAAGGAATTACATTTTTGAAATTCAGTACATGCGTAACAATTACTAATCCCAGTAATGCTACAGTTTGGAGATGGACATGTTTGACGTCTTACCAGTAGTTTAATGTCTGGTATGTGCTAGCATGTTTAATGGGCTGGAGATGTGGTTGGCTGCCACCAAAAGAAATGTGACTGCAGGTAACTCCAAACTGGTTTTATTTGCATGTTGTGTCTTCTGAAACGCACAATATGTAATTTCAGCCGCTAGGGGTCTCTTTATCAAAACAATAACAGACGGCGTGTGATGACGGTGTGAAGTAGCAAGGGATCATGGGAGTTGTTGTCTTCGGTGTTCAATAATCAGCTTCATGCGGACAGGATAACTCCGGTGTTCATGGTTCAGGATATTTATACTGGCAGCCGAATTACTCGCAGAGGTCTCCTCCTCTCCAGAACAAACGGACTCGGCGATTACAGGTAAAAACACTGAATAAAGCTGTTTCATCTAAAAGATCGGTGTTTCTCCGACGATGTACGGCGACCCACGGACGTCAGATAAAGGCTGTTAGCTGAGCTGCTGCTAACACTTGTTTATCAATCTTATAACTTTACATCCAGACGTTCGTTTCTCACGGGAGCCGAATTATCCGCAGAAGTCTCCTCTTCTCCAAAGTCAAACGTACACGCAGATTAAAATCGATAAAATATCGATTAAAACTGTTTTACCAAAAAATTCTGTGTTTCTCCTACAAAGTTTGGTGATGGACGGACGTCAGATACAGGCTGTGAGCTGAGCTCACGGGAGCCGAATTATCCGCAGAGGTCTCCACTCTCCAAAAACAAAAAGTACACGCAGTTTAAAATCATTACAATATGAATTAAAGCTGTTTTACCTGAAAAATCAGTGTTTCTCTGACTATGTTTAGTGACCACCGGACGGCTGTTAGCTGAGCTGCTGCAAACACTTGTTCATTAATCTTAATAACTTTACATCCAGAAGTTCATAAGGTTTCTCCCGGGACCCGAATTATCCGCGGAGGTCTCCACTTCTCCAAAAATTGTTAAAAAAATATTTAAAGCTGTTTCACCTAAAGAAAAAAAATCAATATTTCTCTGGCTATGTTTGGTGATCACAGACTTCTTGGAAGGGCTGTTAGCCGAGCTGCTACTAACGTTTGCCCAGTTGATTTCTTGATAACGTCCAGAGACTAAAATCCTTCTTCCGGCTAAAAGATATAGTTAAAAACGACCTAAGTTTATCATGAAAATGTGGCTTCAAAGTGAATAAAAGTCCATTTATAACAGTTTGTGTAGAACACACACAATGCTGATGTATTATCTTGTAGTGTGTAAGTTACTCTTTGGTAGACGCCATTGCAGCAGACAAACACAGCGCAGACTCACGCAACTTGTGCTAACGTTAGTTCACTCTGTGTTGAGGTATGACGCTATTGACATGCGACTAAATGAAACGGTCCGTTACTTTTATTAAATTACATATTTCTCTGGGTTTGAAAATTGTTGGAAGTAATAGGGATAATGTAAGTACACAACTCAACAACATATATAACATAGGTCTAGTTGTTTTTAGACATTTTAATGCAGAATAATTACATATTATACCTGCCAAACATATTATACCTGTTAACTGCCAAACATTGCTCATTAACTTAGGCAAAATTTGTGGGAGAGTCACTGGAGCTAACATTAAAGCGTCTAGAAATTTGGCTTGAAATAGTAAAAATGCATCTATGATAACAAAGTTGAATGTCTCATTAACTATCCACAAAAATCTGGGGTGAAATAAATGATCATGACTATTAGCAAACCTAGTTAAAAAAACAGCCCATTTTGCTGTTTTTTACTGTGTAAGTGTGGCAGAACAGGTTTTGATTGACCCGCACATCAGCTACTGGGGGCTGGCTAACTACAGTCGCTAATGACTGGGTTTCTATGGTTCTGAGCAGCGCTTCTAACTCACTGAGCCTCACCTCCAACACGGTAAATAAACATAAGACACACAGAGCAAGAGGGAGAGGGGAAGTCAATGCTGACTGCTAAGTTAAAGTAACTAGCACATCTGAAAGGCATGTAAACGCCTGTGTAATTTGCGAGAAAGTTGCTAACAGAAGAGAGCTTATAGTGCTTAAGCAGAACTAGTACCTTTAAATGTGCAGTGAGTAATTAACCACAGTATTAAAAGAATATGGTAGAAATGCTACCAATAACACAGAAACTGGCAACCATACTGCAGCATGTGACATTGTTTATGATTGGTTTGTGGAATTATTCACATAATTCTCGTATTAATGTCCAAGCATAACCATGCCCAATTCAAACCCAATATCAGGAAAGTTTACAAAAAATTAAACGACAATATTTCGAATTTGGATTGAAACTAATTTCTAACTGTACATAAGACCCTAAATTACACAGTTTGAAGGTTGTTGTGGATTTGGGTTTCTAGTGGCTTTAAGCTAGCTGTTGGTCCATAAAGCTGCAGTTTCACATCTTTCCTCACATAATAACCTTATAATTAAAGGTTTTGTGTAACTCTGTACAAGTTAAGTACTTAATACAATGTGTTTCAAATTGGTATGTAGACAATGTTCAACTATTTAAAACTGCAACACCTAATAACCAACATTACTCCCAGCTTGTGTTGGAGCTCCTGTTGTAGTACTGCACAGAGATTGTTACCTGCACCTCAAACTCATCTTACATCCTCATTCTGTTCCTCATTTCCCATTTATACAAGTCACAGTTTCATACCAAATCACTTCCACTTTCACTTTTAAAAGGTGACTCCTGAACTGACTCGTTTCAAAAAAAACACCCAAACATTACTTCAATCTGTCCAAGTATCCATTTTGAATGCTTATTTTTCATATTTTGGTTGGTTTTACCAAATATTTCATTTTGTTTAGAGCTATCTTCCTCCTCGACACAATATGATCAGATGTGTATTTTTTCAGTTGAATCCCTTTTTAAAACCTTATTTTATGTTTTAAAAACTCTTGTATCAAGAGTTAAATTCACACCCGGTGCTCTCATTGTTTCTTAGTAAAATGACACAACTGCAACTACAGATTGACCCTCTACATGTATTTAAGAAGTGAAGTGGATAAACTACAGTAAGAGCCAGTTTATGCTTGAAAAGAACTAGTTTAGCATCCAACCACGTCACAGGGAAAAAGCCTTCATAGCTGTTTAGAACAGCCAAGCACCAGCCAGTCAAAGAGGCAGAGGAGTTTTGATCTTCCCAAAGAGCTGTACCATGGAGATTTCTTCAATCCTGTCATGAACATTTGAGACACTAAGGAAATTATAATTGCTGCACATAAAGGCCAGAACATATAAAAATGTGGTCTTATTTTTCTTTTTTACATTGTTTGACCATCTGCATCAACTCTGACTGAATTTTATGTCAATTGTCTTTTTGTCTTACTGCACAGTTGATTGTTTGTCTCTAACATTGTTTCCTGTATTTTAGTTGGTGTTGAATATCATTTCTATTTTCAGAGTGTGTACTTCACTGTACACTAACAGACACATGACAGCAGCACATGTTGGTGTACAGTGCAGGGGAATCTGGTCTCAACATGCCTTTCTCAAAGATGAGGTTGATGACCGAGTTCAACCTTTCATCTGTGTCTACTGTCACATCTTGCAACTGTTTCATGAGGTCTCGAAAAATTTGACCTGTCCAAGACAGTCTTCATACAGCTGATCACCTCTGACAGTTTAATCTACTTGTTGTTGTCGGAGCTTTGCCTTATGCTCTCTCTGTTTAGGCCCTTTCTTCATCTCTCTGGTTGGTTGGTTGCTGAGCAGCAGCCTTTGCTTCAAGTTTTTTGGAGGATGAACACTGTCCTGGAACAACAGGCACCATCTGTTTCGTTATCCTCCTCTGGGTGGATGGAGAAGTAATCTTTGCTTCTTCTTTTTTGGAGGCTGAACACGCCACTGAAAGAACGGACACCTTCTGTTTCGTTATCCTCCTCTGGGTGGATGGAGAGGTAATCTTTGCTTCCTCTTTTGTGGAGGCTGAATGCTTCATTGAAACAACAGGCTCCTTTTGTTTCTTCATCTTTCTCTGGGTGGACGAACTTCCAAAAGTAAAGTTCACTTCTGGTGCCTGGGCCAATTTGTCCAGAGAAATTACTGGGTCTTTTAAATTGAATATTTTGTTTTTCCTTATGACTGGCTGTCCTCCACTGACCCTCCTTTTAATTTTACTCCTCTGTGCTGCATTCAGAAGAACTAGTATGAATGTGACATTCATGTTCTTCTACGGCTCACCATTTTCTGTCATCAATATATAAACAAACAGTTCAGGGCCTAATACTGACCCCTGTGGGACTCCACAAGCAATGTCCAAGGATGTTGATTTGTAGTCACCAATCTGCACAAGTTGTTGTTTGTTTGCCATATAATTTTGCAGCCAATTCAGTCCCACCCGTCTAAGACCATACCTTTCTATAGTAATATTTTGTGATCAATAAAACACAAGAAGATACTGTATTAAAGCGAAAAGCTAATACTGTCAGTGAAAGAAACTGTAAAATGAAATAAGAGAGACAGTAGAATTAATAAGATCAAATAAGACAAATTTAATAAAGTAGAATACATAAATAAATAAAATATCTCCAGCTTTAGCCCTTTTGACACAGTCATGTTATATATTCCAGAGTTAAAGGACATACTGTAGCTGTCAGTGTACTTTTGAGTTGGAAAAAAACTGCAGCACAGTCTTGCTCCATATGCATGAATAAATAAATAAAGAGCCAGAGTGTTTGACACTTTTTTCCTGCTCTCAGGTGTACTTCCAGTGATCAGCACTTCACTACAACCCTTGGTGTGTGTCACTTTTCCATTATATGCCAGTGCGCTTTTGTCACCTCATGTCTCTTTTAGCAGTAGTTTGGTTGTGGGGATAGTCAAAAGGTGTCCTCATTTTCTTGTCAGAGAAATGAGGACACCTTTAAGCATAATAAGGCGTCACATCAACAGTATATGATGAGGATTTGTCTTTAAAAAGTATTTAAAATGATTGTAACACATATTGGGAGCCTGTTAATGAGGCTAGAATAGGAATGATTTAGCTTGGATGTTTAATGTTGCAGAATGGCTGCTGAATTAAAGTGAAGATAATTTAAAGATGACTGAGTTGCACATATAAAAAGAGCATTTTCCTGGTTTAAGTGATTTTTAATAACTTTTTTTTTTTAATCCAAGAAGGTCAAATAATGTCATACAGCTCTGACAACATGATCTTGGTCAATTATTATTATTTTGTCCTTGTCAGTATTTAATTCCAGTTTTCAGATCATTTGAATTGAAGAAGATCTACAATTGTGTTTCATCAGTATTAAATGTGTGACATTAGACATTTCCAGATATGATCTAAAGGTATTAGGTATAGGCTTTTTATTAGGAATAGCCTATACCCTATATATGTGGGGTGTTGTATTATTGTCTTTTAGGACTTGACAGGTCATCATGGAGGTGAGCTTTTCCCTCTCAAATTAATTTAAAGGTTCACTTCACTCAAATTACCAAACGTTCTTGTTTCTCTATAGTGGTATATGATTCACTCCAAGTTACATGTTTTAACACAAGTTGTCCAACAGATGGCAGGAAAGATGTTTCTGTGGGTTTTATTTGAGTCACAATTAGTCACATTTCATGTTTCCAAAAAAATGACTCATGATTAGCAAGAGCTATATATATATAAATAAATAAATGTCATACTATATGTCTAGTTTATTTATATTTCTAAAATAATGAACATTTGGATGCAGATGTCTAAGCCTCTAAACCTGTGTTTTTGAACAGAACAGGTTACACCTGATGATAAGAGTGATATAAATGTATGTCTTTACTTTTTTGTTTTATCCTTTTTCAATTGTGTCAAGACTTCTTTATCTAAAATATCATGTAATATCATCAATATAGTTTTCTCAGCACTGATGTCACTTCTGAACACACTTCAGTTCACTTCAGTACACTTCACATCTCTTCATACTATCTGTCCATATACTTCCACTAATCTCAAATTCTTTAAAGACAAATATCCATATTCATAGCATCCTTCCAGTGTTTCACCTCCAAAAAACAAATTTACTCTCACAAGTTTAATTCAGATCAGTGCTGCCGCTCTCTGTCACCAGAGGGCAGTGTCACATACAGTTTAGGAGGAAGCGTCTCACTATATAATCTCACTTTATTTGAGCAATAAGCACACCAGTTCCATCTCCAGATATACATTACATGAAAATATGCAGGAAGATACTTAGAATTTTGAGGTGCTGTCTTGAAACTCACTGCAAAGACGCTGATCAGTATCCATGGGGCAATTACTATAATTAGGGAGGGACATGTAAAAGGAAAAATGTCAACTGTAGTTTAAAATTTCTTGTGTAGAGATTCCACAAACTGCTTAAAGTTGTTTGAATTTTATAAGTTGTAAATTGTCATTCTAATTGATTCTGTGACATGTGACAGTCACATTTTATAAGCAGATAGCAGTTTTAAACCAAGTTAAGAAAAGATTAACTCCACTGTGACGCTCTCAAAGAAAATGTAAATATGAGGGGTAAACGTATGTATCATCTGCATCTCAAGATCCGATGTGCGTGTCCACTTGGTTTAAAAGGCACCAAACACCAGTACCTACAGTTCTATATTTATATGATAGAGATCACATCAAACAAATCAGGCATAAATCTAGCACATCATGAGGTATGCTTAATGAAATATGTGACTTTACGCTGTAAGCATCCAATCAAATATTGTATATTCCACGTACCACAGAGAATTATGTTTGTTTTCCCCAAATTTAAGAAAAAGGTGGCAGTCCACTGGTAAAAAAAAAAAAAAAGACAAAACAAAAGTCATGGTTGGTTTTAGAACAAATCCCCAAAATTGCAACATGCTGGCATTCTTTGAAGTGGAGTGCAGCCTTCTTCCGGCATTAGTTTTATGGGACAAATGCCTTACTCACAGCTGTTTTCTCATGAGAATCACAATGTCATCATTTCAGCATTTACTAGTTTATGATGTTTATGATGATTATTAGTTTCTTTTTTGTTCATCAGATAATTAACAATAATTTGAGTCACATAAAACAATTGTCACAGAGAGGAGTAACCTCACTCAGCTGAACGGTCCATGTTGAAAGTCTCTGCTGTAGATGTGTTTTTTATCTAGACTTTGGTTCTATGGAGTTGAGGTTGAAGTTGAAGTTTTTTTTGTTTTTTTTTTTTGTTTTTTTTTTACCATGCAGTATTAGTGAGTATTATAAGATTTGGTATTATAGCCTGGTATAGTATTTTGACAATATAGTTGAAATTACATATGGCTCATCTAGTACAGACTGCTATGAAAATCATGGAGGTTAAAAAACACTGTGTAGAGGCAAACTATTGTAAATGTTTATTTGCAAACTGTATGGAAGCAATCTGCTGTTAATGATTATTGTATTAATGATTAAATCTTCTGTGGAACTGCAGGACAGAGCCCAGAATAAAGTTACAAAGTTGAGTAAACAGCCGAAACCTAAATGAAAAAATCAATATTTGCTGTGAGCAGATTTGCCTTTAAAACAGCAGCAGTTTTCCTCAGTACATTTTAACACAGTTTTTCATGGTAACTAGGTTGTTGTAACCATCCAGGAGAAAGAATGTTCTTCTGTGGATTTATTATTTAGGCTGTCTCAGGTGCTTCTTCATGTAATCCCAGATTGACTCTGTGATGTTGAGATCAGGCCTCTGTAGGGGCCGTATACCATACCATCTGTTGCAGGACTCATCATTCTTCTTGTTGCTGAAAATAGTTCTTTATGGCTCTAGCTGTATGCTTGTGGGTCATTGTCATGTCATGAATAAATTTGGGATCGATCAGACACCTCCCTGATGGTATTGCATAATGGATAAGAATCTAAACATCTAGGGTGTCTAAAACTTTTGCACAATAGTGTATATTCAACAGATTTCTGCTTATTCAAAATGGCTCTTTTTGACTTTACAGATCCAGGGTGTTGACTCAATAATGAGTTGCTCATACATTCATAGCTGTCCATGTGAGCTCTCTCGAACGGTGAAATAAGAATATTTATTGGCTCGAAGGGAAAAATTGCAAAACCACAAATAATGTAAATTTCCCTTGTTAACTTCTGAAACCTTCCCATTATTACATTCAGAGCAGTGTTTGTTACTTTTTCTGCTGATGTCAAGTGGAAAACATTATCTCTGGGTTGACAGCCCTGTGGTCTGTGATTATTAAGGTTACACCCAAACAGGTGTTATTTACAGAACACAAAATGTTGAGGAAATGTGGTTAGCTTCAGTATAATAATTTACTATTGATATATTGGAAGTTGGCAGCTAATGGGAATGCAAGAATCTACCTTTTGTAAAATAAGTTATCAATAATAATAATTATAATAATAACAATAATAACAACAACAACAACAATAATAACAATAATGATAATGAAAAGTCTTTATGTGATATTAGACAAAGACTCTTCACATAAATTGTTAGCTATAAACAAATGTAATTATTATTTATCAAGTAGAGAGAGATGGATGTGTAACAGTTCACTGAAAGAGGTTGAGGACTCAAACAGACAAAACAGTATAAAGGTTATAGCAAAGTTGTGTCATAATTCAAAGCAAGTTCAACAACAGGCAGGAAGTCAGAACAGGAAACCGAGTCCAAAGGGGCAAAGCAACATAAAAAAAAGTCCAAAAGGGCACTGAGTGGGTCATAACAGCAGTTAGAAACGAAAAGGCTGGGACCCCACCAAGCGCTCCATATATAAATCTAAGAGGCCACATGATGATTACATGGATGAAAATATGATCAAATGTATGACAGAGAAAAAAATATTTGACTTTCATCAGACGAATCAGTGTTTTGTTTTTTTTTCCATATTATTGCTTTTTATGGTAAAATACCGGATGTTTTCACTCCTTCGGGTCACTAAAAATTCTAAAGAAAAAGTTACCATTTTGTTGAACTACTCACAACTAAGGCCTTCGCCTGTGACAAGGAGTCACAAGTAGAGACAAAAGCAGACATCAGTTCATTTTAAAGTACAGGTCACAAGGCAAAATAGAGCATGACAGGAAAGTTGTGGCTCGTGGTGTGGTGAGTGTGGTCAGGTCATGATAGAGTGGAGCTGTTGCAGGACAGAAAGGAAATGACTAACAACAAGACAGATAATACAAAGTGTCACAAACTGCGTCTGTAATCATTGCAAGTTAGTTACATACATTTCAACCTTTCTGTTATTGTAACAAACTTGATATAATAATGTAATGATAACTTAAGGAGAAATAAACATACTACAATTAATTCCAGTTTAAAACACTAAATTAAGACATACAGAGGTATTATACCATTAATAAGAACCTGCATATTGTTGTCATGTAAACAGCCTGTCATTGTTTGCATTCATAGATGCAAGATGCAGCACAGTTTTGGAAAAGCGAAGTCTGGTTTGTTTATGAGAAACCTCGGTACAGTAGAGGTGGGTGTTATGTTGTGCAAAGTGCAGCCACATTAGTGCTTGTGACAGTGCAACAGTTAGTGCACAGCAGCGAATAAAGCACATTTTCACCTCAAGAAGTGGGAGGCAAGAGCTGTGCAGCAACGCTTCTCTTGAGTGATTAACTCCGGGCACTTCCTATCACTTTGTTCTGGTTTCTTATCAGTTAAGGCCTCTGCTCATACAAAAACTGAGCAGACCCATCAAATATTTCAGATGTCACAGAAGTTAAAGTCCCCCTCCACTCCAAAATGTGTTTTCTTGTGACTTCATTTAGATGTTCAATATTCACTGTGCAGAATGATGTGTGTGCAGAGTTTGACACTAAAAGGCTGATTTAACATTCCTCCGCTGAAGGACGGAGGTTTCTCTGTGCTCACCTTTAATCTGAGTGTATATATACTGAGAATAGACGTTACAGTGGAGTAGGAGACGTCTTATCTATCTACAGTGATTACGAATCAATCTCACATCACGTTGCATCCTGGTTATTTTGTTGGGTAGGGCCTCTGCTGTTTGTGCAGCAGTTTCTTCCTTTGACAGCACTGAAGAAGTTTGTAAAAACAAACAATCACAGTATTTTTGTTTTTTAATTTGGAATACTCAAATGTGATGTATCGCCTGTAGGCAATGTCTCATAATGTTTTGTTTGTTTATAATGTTTGTTTGTAATGTTGTTTGGTAACAGAGCAAGGTAAGTCCACTTGTCATTGTGATAGTTGATGTTAATCAACAATAATTAGGCTGTTACATGTAGCTGTTAAAAAAGCAGAGGATCAAGGACTGACCCATGGGGAACTCCACACTTCATGTTGGTCTTCTTGGAAATATAACAGGAACAAAATAGTTCCTGTCCTGAAAATAGGACTTGAACCACACTAATACTGCAGCCAAGAGCCCAACACAGTGGTTCAGTCTGTCCAGTAGTATTGTATGGAAACACTGTCTCCTAGATATAACATAAACATAAGCATGATTACATATATAACCTAATTGTTTTCTTGATTATGTTATGTTAGCAAACATAATCACTACCTGGATTATGTTTACAGATAATGTTTTTTTCCAATGAATTAATTTGAGGTTAAAACTATTAAGTTGCTGGTAGATAATGCTTCCAATTATCTTACTTACAAAGGAAAGACATATTGGTTTGTAATTCCTGATGTAATTCGTATTCAGATGATTATTTTCAGGAGAGGCTTTATGACTGCAGTTCTCAAGGCTTCAGGAAAATTACTTGATGACAGAGAGCTATTGACTCTCTGCAGCAAATCTGCCTGCAAACTGCTGAAAATGAAGCTTTTGGTTGAAAATCAAGACAGCAGGTGGACAGCTTAAGGTGATGCACAGTTTATCCAGAGTTCTGTAGTTAATAGCATCAAATCCTACCCTTTGTGATTGTAGATTGTAGAATTTATTTTTTTGCATGACATTGAACTTTTAATGGCTGATCTAATAGTGTGGATTTTATTACTGAAGAAGTCAGCAAACTTGTTGCATTTATCAGTCTCACTACAGTACACCTAATATCTCAGACCTCCATAACAGAGCCATTTATTATTAGTCCAGGTGCCAAATTTGAGGTGATATGTTCACTTTTTCATAAAAGCATGAAACTTGGCACATTTGTTCAGTTTGGGGCCCTGAACATTTTCAGAAATGGAGCCATTGCAAAAACGCCTCATGGTGGCCATGGTAACCAATTTACTTTCTGCTATAACAAAATTATGTATATTGTGTCATATCTCCTGAACCAAACACGATAGCACAGAAAAAGTGATGTCTACCCCAGTGTTCACAGTATCAGAATACCTAGGCTAGACTTTATAATATCATGTCCGTTGCATGCATGTTGTGTAAAGTTTTAAAAGCTTTGATGTCCAATATATGACAATTTGATCAGTATAGCAGCAAACAACTATTTTCTATGTAAAGATATAATGGAGTGATGGTGTCCTGAGCAGAGAATGAAGTCACTCCCTCTCTGTGTTGTTATCCAAGCTTCTCTGTTCTTTGCTTTGATAACTGGTCAAGCTGTACATGCATGTTAGTGCATGTGAGTGTGCATGTGAGTCCCTCTGTGTCCCTCAGACTTTCTCATATTATGCCTTCGTAAGCTGTCAGCATGGGGGCCACTGTCTTTCTTTTTGTTCCTTCCAACTTTGAGTAAGCAACACATACATTTGTTTTGGTCTGAGATGCTGGTGTTGTAGTGCGACATCTAGCAGGGCTGAATGTCATATATTGCACCTTTAATCCTTTTGTTCATTAATCCTGACAAGAGTAGAACAATAGTAAATATGACCTTAACAACTTAGCTTAAAAAGAATGTGTCAAACACAAAGATTTACTTCAAAAATGTATTTCAGAAACACATTTGTTTGATTGTTTTGTTGTTGTTGTTGAACCTATTCTTCACTTCACTTTTTTTGCATTTACAATGCCCCCAGCAGCCTAAGGCCTGGGACGCACAGCCTGTGTGAACCTCAGCAATGTCTGTGTGTCGCTGAACTGTTGCGTCTTGCACGATTGCATATATAAGTATATGTCTGGAATATATGTAGGAGCATGAATGTATATGTATATTCTATTCTATTCTATATGAGATACGTGCATAGTTAATTTTCTTCCTGGTACAATAAAGACTACCTTTCTATGTAGAAAGCTGTCATTAACCTACACAACTACAAAATTAATGAAGTGGAGGAGATTAAAAGAATTTACCCTCCTCAGGGATTTACCCTCCTCGACCTGAATGAGAGATAATGGCTAGCCACTCATAGCATGTCTCTTTTTTTCCTTATGTGGGCTGTCTATCCAGTTTTACTTGAAAATGAAACTGTCTCATTTTGCAGCACTGGCTGAAACCTTAACCAAAAAAAGTAAAGCAGATCACCCCATTCAAGCTACTGTCAACCACACTGCAACAGGGTTGACTTCAGCTTTTTTGGGGGCTCTAAGCTAAATCGAAAGTCTTTCAGGCTTTGCAGTGTTCATATCTAGGTTTCATTGTATTAAATGCTGAACTAGCATCTGCATCTGGGACCCTGTATGCAACCTCAGAAAGACAACACCATGTAAATTACACAGAAAAAGAATGGAGGGGTTATAAGTGGGTCAGCCCCACTGATGTACTAAGTGAGCTTCCGGGTGAGAACCCTGTAAGCATGGAGATCAGTGCTGCATGATTTTACATACCAAAGGCTTTGCGATACCAGCCCAGGTTGGCATCACCTGTGCCACAGTAGTTTTTTGAGGTTTAACTCCATCAGTACTATTGTTTTTGCCCACAGTGCTGCTCTTCTTTGGAGAAATGTTTGAATAACTATGACATGGAGAAATAAAAGAGGAGCAGAAAGCCAGGTACACAAAACAACAAGTGGACATCAGCTATAAACATTGTGAGACATTTTATCCATGAATTAATAAGCTGCCATGCAACTTATTTAACTTTTTTTTTTTTTTTAACTTTAACTAATATGCACTGTGAAGCATGCACAATGCATTTCATTGCAGTTTATACTCTACCCTGAAAATGCGCTGCTAGAGTCAAAACAAACAACTATTTTCTATTAGTTACAGGACACTCAAAATTTCAACATTGATGAACAAAGGGCATTATTAGCATAAAAGAGTGTGCAATTCAAAAATAAACAAGAGACAACCATGGCCACACTGCTTGGTAGTTTTCAGAATGAGTTTATTTCTTTCACAACAAGTTGTTTTAGAGCAGAGAAGAACCTCCGTTCTGTGTTTGATCGCATGCCACTGTTGCCACCTATTTGAAAAACCACATTATAATTTACTGACTTGGTTGGTTATTTTCCTTCCTGAGTAAGAGCTGACATCCAGGATGAATAATCAAAATGTTGTCATGCCACCGGTGAACAGATATGTTGGGTGAGTTTAACAACATAATACATGAATAACACATTGAGAACTAAATTTGTCTGATAAATCTATCAAAACATCAATAAGCACCTGCCAAAAGAGAACTTCAGAGACCATGTAATATATAAAGGCAGTGAGATAGTGTCAGGAAGTTTTTATACATATAAAACCGGTTTGAAAGTGTCAAACTCTCACCATACAGTGAATGGAAAAATCACACTGGTGACCTGTGACTATACAGTACTGTTGAGCTGTTAGAAGATCTATATCTATAAATAAAGCATCAACTTGTTCCAAAGACTGTTTCATTTCACTGATGGTTCTCAGTTTTGTGATAATAATAGGTAAAATGTCAATCGAAACTGTACTAGATAGCAACAAAAACAAAAACACCGAAAGAAATGATGCTGGTAAAGATACCTCACTTCCTTGCAGAAAAACCCCAAAGGACAAAAACAGAAATAATTACCGAGTCATACATCACTACAGAAAAGTGCAGTATTGGAGTCCAAATTTGATCCAGACCTCAAGAAGAAAGTGGCCAGAACTTTTGGAAATAAATGTCAGTGAGCTTTAAGGAACATGTTTGAAAGTCAAACCGAACAATTATTATATATTGTCAGTCATCTGTCATCTTTTCACACACTTTGTAGTTATACATTTGTTGACAATGTTAAAGGTACTTTAGCTTTGCTGTGGATTAAAGGATAAGACTGACATTGTTCAGTATCCCTTTTTTAGCTATTTTTTTCTTATTAAAGACATAAATCTTAAGGACTAATCAATTTATAGTTTCTAGAAATTAGATTAAAAGAGCTTAGCTATTTTCTAAAACATCACTATTTTCAATGGCAGATTGACGTACATTTGGTGCTCTAATGAGTATTTATGGCAGCAGGATGGTGGATGTGGGATTGACTCCAAATAAACTTCTGTGTTCATCCTCATAAAGATAAACATTTATATGTGATGTGTCAGCATTCATAACGTATTTTACTGTGATGTTTGTACTGTTTCTACTTAGTTAAAGGAATATGTCACCCTGTGCACCAGAATGGCTCACTGATGACAACAATGGAGGTCTATGGCACAGACAAATAAACTACATCAGGCTTTGGATACACAGGCAATTCTTGTTAGTAGGATCTACTCATTGCTGGTTGTTGACAATAAAAAATATATAGACTATCATCACTTATCCTTTAAGGTTTTAATGGCCAGATGACCCCCGATGAAGAGTGAACAAAAACGAACCAAATCAAAAAGGTGGTTTGTCACTGTAAGGTTATCTGGGCTTGCTTATGTTTTACCACAGCAGCTGTCAACATCACAATCTTGCGACCACTAGAAAACAAGTGACACCCATATACTTCAGACCCCAGTGTCGCTGACATCACGTCATTGTGTTTCTCTCCTCTCCACACTCCTTTGTTTAAAATTTATTTTAAGGAACTTACAGGCTTGGAGCGAACATTTATTACACTTAGCAGAAATATATATTTTTAGGTTATATAGAGTATAAGTTATCTTGCAAACCTTAACTCAAACCAAGAGAGACCAGCTAGTTTACATTCAGCCATATATCACACTCGTCTCTGTTCTGGTAGATAGTTGACAGCAGCGTATTCTGTATCATTTGGATTCATCTCTAAAACTGCTGGATATCTTTTGGGAAAGTCCAGGATGCTGTAGACCACCGAGGATGTAGGCACATTATTGGACGCCTCAACTGAACCCTGCAAAGACAATTAAAGTCAAGATGAGGAATTTATCATGATGTTTTAAATGATAACTTTGACATTTACATCTTTAAATGAATTCTCACCTGTACTGTGGGATAAGAGCTCGGTTGTTGTTGTTGTTGTTGTTGTTGTTGTTTGTCTGTAAAGGAAGCAACACAGGTGCAATATTGAGTAAATCAGCTAATTAACTTTCACTGTAAGTTGTGTGTACAGTGTATGCATTGCTAAAACTGAGAGACATTGTTATGGAGCTCAACTTAAAAAAACAAATAAGCTTTAAAACAGCAATTACCAGTGTTCACGATAATATGCTGAGAGATCTGTGAGTCAAGCTAACACAAACCACAGGAAAGTGCATCAATTTTTCAGTAATCACAACGGCTCAAAAGACAGTTTCTCACAGTTCTACAGAGATATTTAGTGTCTGTCTTTGTTTTGTTTTTTACAGGCCCAACTGCTTGATTCACTCTTAAGGCTGACAGTGAGAGCTCTAATAAACCCATTGTAGACTAGATGCTCAGCACCAAACAGCAGACAAAGTTAGTGACTAGTTTGTGAACATAGTGAAAACCTTAACATCTCCTTTAAAAAATTGTTCAACATTTGGAGAAATAATTGTTTTCCCTTGTTTGCAGAGAGTTACATGAGCAGATCGACTTATAAATCTGATATGCTAAGTATGGTCCTAAAGTCAGGAGATTATTAGCTTAGCTCAACATAACAACACCTAGCCTGGTTCAAAGTTAACAATCCACTTACTAGCCCCTCTAAAGATCACTAATTAACAGGTATCTCATTTGTTAAATTAATGCACAAACATAAATGTAAACATTACAGTTTGTTGTTCTTTCAATCTGCTCAGTATCATTATCAGCTCAGTTGTGTTTTTTCTCCTTGTGAAACAACAAATTATTGTTACATTAATGTTTGTGTATGGATTAATCAAACAAGATTACATTGTTTAATAAGTCAGCTTTAGATGTGCTGGTTGACTGATTTTGTAACCTTTGGATAAAGCCAGGCTAGCTATTTCCCCCTGTTTTCATTCTTTATGCTAAGCTAGGCTAATCACCTCCTGACTCCAGCTACATACTTATGCACAGACATGAGAGTGCTACCTATGTTCTCATCTAACAGCAAGAAATCAAACACTTGTAAGAATATTATTACATTAATCAGTGCTCAGTTTTAATTATAAACAGTTGTAGTGGTACAAATGCTGCACAAAAAACAACATTTTTATGATAAATGACATATAATAAAGCCTATTTTCAATCAATGATTGAAGTGCAACTATATATTTTTGTCAGAATTTCATTAAGTCTGATTTTATCATTGATTTTGCACCGCTGGTATAAAAAAACAGCGAATAGACATGTCCTTTTATGACCTGGCAGTGCTAATAGACCAGACAAGGTGCAGAGGAGTATAGTTTATCACCACCATCTGTCAGTTTGCTGAATTGTGTTATTTCTCTTGTTTGGGTGTTAACTGTGGACAACAGATGGACCCGGTTATCATGACACGATGCAGGAGCGCACAGTCAGCAAAAGCCTACACTAGACTGACGGGAAACGATCAAATGTGGTTTCTGAGGTCACTGGGGCTGTCAATATATTTCGTAGACAATGTTCCTACTTGAAGTAGTGCAGAGGGGTTTATCGCTGAAGTGAAAGTGCATTCGTAATAGTGAACAAATAATGCAAGCTTTTTTTTTTCCACCCAGCCCTCAGTGATAGTAGGCACATTCACATTTGCATGCCCTGAAGGGAGCACTTCTTTTCAGAAGCTGTGAATCATCACATGTATCAAAAGGATGTGAAACTGCAATCTGGTTTGCATTTTTGAGCGTCTAACCACACAACTGCACATTTTTTCCACAGAATAACAATTATTCTCCTCATCTTGACTTTGTTCACTCGAAACATTTTAGACAATGCTACAGACTGCAGCCCTTAAAAGGTCATTTAACACTAGACTAAAAGAAAAAAGTTGGAAAAGATCGATGTATAAATCCAGTTTTCTAGTGCTTGAAGATTAGCATTATATTTTAGATTTTAGCATGTCAGCTGATACTTCTGTGCAGACTGAGTACATTAATATGAGCTTTATTTTCTATATCAGCTACATTACAAGCAACCATATCCTGACCATAGCCAGGCCATATTCAGACAACAGACAGGGCATAATATCCCTGGAGACTCTCACTTATCAAAAGTAAAACAAATACAGTGGAGAAGATTATGTTTGAATCATAATTTTTCCCTACCTTTGGTTCTCACGAGACACCAGATTAACCAAGAAAGTACTGCAGCCAACAGCACTACAGACAAAACCACAAGGACAGTGACGATGTAAAAGAATAACAAAGTGGAACTTCCATGATGCTTGGGTGTTGTGCTGTTAGTCGGCACTGGAGAATCTGTAGGAGTTAAAAGGAAAATATGAAATTAAGGACTCCTGTTTCTGCTGCAAAATAATAACTTTCTCATCAAAATGTTATAACTATTATTACTAAGGTATTGTACCTTCTCTACCATGGTAAGAACTGTTCAAAAGGACCTGAATGATTTGCGTTGTTTGACTGCACCTTTACTCTGTACAATTAGAGATTGATATACACATTTATATCTTAAAAACTAAATAGTAAGTTAAGACACTTTCACTCCGTTGACTGACCATTTCAGACATTAACTCAAAACAGACTGTAGTGCCTTTTGGAGTTGGGTAATATGAACGTATATGAGACAATAAAAATGTTTCTCCTGGAAATCTAGACATACAGTTTTTACATTTGTGGTCAATGTTGCAAATGAGTGAGCTGGACTACTTTATGGCTTTATTGTTATTTTTATATAATTTTGGCATGCATGAGGCACCTTTTTATTTATTTTTTTTATTTCTCTATCTTCTCTATCTGTATCTCTTTTCCTCTATGTTGAAATATGTCTGCTGAAATTGCACCTATATTTTCTATATATTGTGTTTTGTGAAGCATCTTGTAACTCGTAAGGCACTGTAGAAATAAAGGTAATATAGTTAATATAGTTAAAGTTACTTACTAACTTACTTTGTCAGACATTTCACTGGCTACATGAGGAATAAACAGACATTCCCATCTATGTTATCCATAAACAGTCTCTCAACAGAAACGTTACTGGGGGCTCAGGATGTAGAGTGGGTCACTCATTAAACACAGGGGCGAGGGTTTGATCCCCAATTTCTCCTGTCCACATATCGAAAGTCCTGCGTGAATGCGTGTGAATGCCTGTGAATACATGTGAATGGGTGTGAATGCGTGTGAATGTGCGTGAATGAGTGTGAATCGGAGGCAATGCAAAGCGCTTTTTCCTGCTTAAATGCTGTAAGTGAAGTCTATTTACTGTATCATAATATATATCAATATTAAAAGGTGATAAAGGATTATACCAATCTTTAGTGCCCATGTTCATCATAATTTAGGAACATGTCGCCCTGTGCAATGGTGTAACTCATTAATGTGTTTTTAGTAGTTTTTGGACAACAGTGAAGCTCTATGGCACAGAGGAATAAGCTATCAGGCTTTTGCTACACAGACGACACTTAGAGGGATGACTTCACTGTGTCTTTTGGCTTTTTCATGAGATTTGTTTACAATGAGATAAATTATAAAATGTTGCCAACCTTATCATTTAAAAAATATTTGGTGTGGTCTAGTAATTTATTGTACAGTATGACTGGTGAATATTTACTTATATTATTTACTTGTATATTATTGTGAAGGACTCTGTTTGCACTGAATTGAGGGTACTGTAGCAAATAATACAAGGTTGTTCATCTGAAACAGCTTTTAAAAAATAGACACCTGAATAGATCAACTTTATTTTTAATGTGTACAAATCTACCAACTACATAATAAAATATTTCTTTATGGTATGAAAGGTTAGTTTTGGTATTCTGCACACTCCACAGACTGACAAAGTCTTTCCATTTAAAATGCATCTATATTGGTGTAATTTCCTGGAAGTTTAGCCTACAATTAATTAGAGTCTGATCTTACCTGTGTGGCTTCTGTTGCCCTCTCGAACTCTCAGCTGCACTTTATCACTTTCTTTCGGGATATTTGTGTTCATGAATAAAGTGGCATAGTAAGTACCACTGTGATTTGAATTCAGATTTGAAATGTTGCAAAATACAGAAACGTTTCCACGGTGAACATTATACCCGTCTGTTGTTGAGCAATTTAATGAACACTCAGCAATTTTCGTGTTTGATTTGTAAACTGCAAAATGACTGCTTTTTGTGATAGTGTCGTTTAATATGAATTCGAGGGAGATGTTGTTGCCAAGGATTCCCGTGACCTCATGGCTGTGGCCTGTATGGAGACAGAACAATAGATGTGTGAGAGTGAGAAGATGCAACAATTATTTTGTTTTACAAAAGCAAGTTGCATTATTCTACAATGGCGTTGTATATTCTGTATGAAAACAGCATGTAAAATTTGCAGCAACTGAACTGCACTCTGGCAGTGGAATTAATGGTTTCTGAATTTGTATTTCCACCCAGTCAAACTGCTCAACTCTGGTTTGGTCATCTTTTATGGAGCTTTTTCCCTATCTTTATTCAAGAGCGTCGTATATAAAGAGCATACTTTATTGATTTTACGTTCAATCTTTTTTAATTTGTCCCTCAAAACCCTTCCCTCGCACTCAAACATCCTCTGCTTGCACTCAGATTTGATCCGCTTGTGTTCAAACTGTGTGCTCGCACTCGGATACAATGTTGCTCGCGCTGAAACTTCAACTCTTCTCCTCGCACTCAGGCTGCTTCTGCACGCGTGCGAAATTTCTGCTCTCGGATTTCTCCACTGCGCTCGGATTTTTTTGTGTAGCAAAACCATGGCAACCACCCTGTCAAAATAATCCAATCAGTAGAAGGCCCGGTTTTGTGTTGACCAATGAAATGAACCCTGACTCCTTGAGCTCGCCAGTATCTAGTATCTAGTATGACGTTGTTTTCGCCTCCAGCACACCGACTGGGGGTGCTGTGCCAAGGGGTTGCTATTTTACTGTATGCGTTATTATAGTAAGAAATTTGAACGTAAAATCAATAAAGTATGTTCTCAAATTTATATACTACGCTCTTGAATAAAGATAGGGAAAAAGCTCCATAATCTTTGAGCTCCAAATCCCTTCATTACACTTACTGCACTCTTTGCCACAGAGAAACTAGACAGCTGAAGCAAGAACGCTGTTGTTGAAAGTGAAAGCTAGCTGGTGAGCTAACCTCTACTAGCTTTAGCTTTGAAGCTAAAATGTGTTCGTATTTCCCAATCTGTTAGCTGTAACTGAAAAATAACATTTTCAGGAACACTAAATAAGGAAGTGCTAAATGCTAAACTCCTGTTAAGTTAAATTCATGTGACTTGGTGTATTTAAACTACCTTTATATCACCCATTTTAATGTTTTAAGTTATTTGATGTACAGACACTTAACAAATTAAGAAAGCTAAAAGAATTTGAAGAGGATCCAAAGATATTTTTGTGTATTATGAAGGCTCTATGGCATTTTTTAGACATAATAATCACTCTAAAAGGCTTTACAACCTTTCTGTTACATATTTTGTTATCCAGCCAGAAAACTCTTTATTTTCAACTTAATTTCACTCTCCCGTGCAAGGACATACATCGTGGCAGCCACTATTATATTTGTTAGTATACAAAACAAACCCCTGACCCTGAATAAAACATTTAGGATATGTTCTGTTTTTAATCACAACTGTCACTTAAGCTGTTTTACAAAGAGTACTGCTCACACTATCCATGTCAGGTCTGTCCTTACAGCATTCACATTATATGCCAGAGAGTTTTACTTAAAAAGGACGAATTTAAGGCAATAAGTTGACTGTGTTGTCATCTGGCGTTAGCATTTCAAACATTTAGAAAAAGGTAAATGTATTTGTTTTGCCTTATTTCACGCACAATGTGTCAGTGAGCTTTACTTTAGCTATTTTATAACATTTCATAAGATTACAAAGCTTCTTTAGGGCAAAGCTCTTATGCAAGAATCCAGTAGTTCTATGAGAAAGATGTCAGGCTGCAAATGAATGTATTTGATATTAATTAAGCACATTGTCCACATTATAATGTCCCTTTGCAGTGACAAAACAACAATAGACAAGTCAAACTGAGGACACAAACTTGGTTATATGGGGCAAAAAGTTGCCCATATGCCATATGGGGCACCATTAGCAGCATAATAATATATATTTATAAGGCAGACAGACATTTTTGACCTAATAAACACTAACCTAACCTAACAAAATAGCAGCAAAAATTAACTTCTAACAGCTGAAAAACCACAAACCCTTTCAGATATTAGTATAAGACATCAGAAACCAAAATAAGACTGCTTACCGTTGAATACCATGTGAGTTGTGATGATCAAAACTAACCCGAGAGTCTTTGTGACGATGTTGTCAACCATGATAGATTAAATCTGTTACTCGCACATCTGGCGAGATGGCCTTTGAGTCTTTTTAGAATGGCTGATTTTTATAGGCAGCCTTTTTGTGTTGAATCTTTTTGTCCTTATGTTACCAGTTAAGCAGCAGTCTGACATGAGGAAACTATAGACAGGAACTTGCACGAATACCGATTTATCTGCCTACAGCATCACAAGCACCTCCTGTAACAGAAGACTTCAAAGAGGTTCATGGACATGTGGTGCAGACTGTGATGAAGTAAGAGAGGTTGTCACTCGCATGACGTGTAAATTCAGGAAGGGCAAGTAGTTTCCTTTATATTCTGAGGCAAAATGTGCAGAAATTTCACAAATACTTGCAAGCAAAACTCAGCATGCAATGGTCTTATTATGGAGTTTCAGCGGATAGAAAGCTAAACCCTCATTTTGCCTGAAATGCAAGCTGTGAAGTAAGAGTTTAAGCTGATCTTTAGTTTACCCATACAATCAGTGCTTCTACCTTGTTTTTCTTAAAGATTTGTTTAATCTGAATTATAAAGAAACCCATATTTTTCCACCAGTGCCTAGAGATGTCAATAGTTTCAGTTTTGTGTGCTGCGGTTTGATGCCACCCCAGTATAAGGTGGGTGAACAGACCTTTATTAGTGCTGCTTTAAGTCAAGCAAGATTTCTAGGGGTTGCCAAAACAATACAAAGGCAATACAATACACAAAAACACATTAAAGCACAATAATCACATTTAGAACTAGACAATCTGCAGATGTCACTGTGGACACTGCACTTTGGAACTAACCAAAGAAATGGTCCTCATAAAAGCTGTTGACAGTGAGCTTTAATTCAAGCTTCACTTGACTTGCCTCTTCCCATTGATCCTCATTGGCTGCCTGATGTGAAGCAGAATGAAAGACGATAGTCTGCCAGTCATTTTTACTAACAGAATAAACATTAATGTAACAATTGTGATGCATTATTTTAATTAGCAAGACTATTATCAACATAGCAGGAAAATATGCTGAATTGCTTTTCAGGAGGTTTTTTACCCGGCTCTGAAAGTTTTAGCATGCTTATGCAGGTTTTTCGTCTCAATTTATTATATTACTATGAAAAACCTGCAGATAAGTCCCCCCAAAAGGACAGTATATGTGTTTAATACAAAACAAAATGTAATCTGCACATATTTAGAACACTGATATAATAAAATTGCTATGCAGTTGCTTATATCAAACAAAATCTGTTACTCACACACTAACACACACACACAGACACACAGCAACACTTCAACCACAGTGCAGGAAGTTGGGGGCTTTGAAGTCACAGTTGACTTAAAGTCACTGTATGGGGGTATTTTGTTGGTTGGATACTTGGTTTCAGTGGTTAATGAAGGTGGTCATTTCCTTTCTGCTCCTGTTTTTCAATGATCTCATAACTGTGCAAATTCACATGTTGGATGACATCAGCGTACAGTGTTTTGAGATGAAACCCACAGCTTCGCCATCTTAACAACTGACAATTTATTTATTTTTGTAAATTGTAACAAGTCAAGTCAAGTCAGTTTTATTTATATAGCACTAAATCATAACAAAAGTTATCTCAGGGCACTTTTCACATAGAGCAGGTCTAGACTGTATTTGTTAATTCACCTAACATTTTCCCATGAACAAGCACTAACTGGAAGAAACCATGCCATCTGCCTTGACAGCAACAATAATAACAATGACAATAACAGCAATATGACTAATAATAATAATGGTAGAAGTGGCAAATATGACTAATGGAGCTTAGTAAAAGTTCAGTCAAAAAGATTATCTTTTGCACGCTCAGGTATGTAGTTTTATTTCTCAAACCATGTGTCATTCCTATCCCTCATGCATGCTCATTCATAATTTCCTTGCTGTCATTCCCCTGGGTGTCAATTAAGAGGTCAGCTGTTCACATATCAGCAGGTCAAATCTAACTAATAGCACAGTGACTCACCTTCATTGTCAGCTTATCATACTGTCATTTGAATATGTTTTCTCCCTCTCTGCCTTAGTGCTTTCATGGTGCTGTTTTGCACGCCCCACCACCTCCTTATCATTGCCCAGTCTTTCCTAAATTCATCACTTCATCAACCTCTTCAGCCTTATCAGTCTCAGCAGAAGTCATCAGCCGCCACCACCACCACCAGTATCTAGACTCCATGGGGAGATTTATCTTCCTGCTGCTCATGACTGATGTCCCTTGAGTCAAAATCTCCCTGTAGAGTCTAAGCACCAAAGACTTTTGACAACACCTAGTCATCAATATAATCTGTATAATAAACAATTCTTTTTGCTTCATCAACTTGTCTCTCTTGATTGAAATAATAATCGTAGTATCAGCGGGCATCAAGCTGGACCAAGGGGACAGCAGGCGGTCCAAAGCTGGAGGTCACCTATGAGAGAGAAAGCACAGAACTCAGAGGAAGAAGCCAACTTAATAACTTGCATTAATGGTGCATGAATGCGTACAGATGGAGAGAGGAGCTCAGTGCATCATGGGAAGTCTATGGTTATAGCAGCATAACTAGGGGCTGGTCCAAGGCAAGCCTGGTCAGCCCTACTTATAAGCTTTATCAAAAAGAAAAGTTTTAAGCCTACTTTTAAATGTAGAGAAGGTGTCTGCCTCCTGGACCGAAACTAGAAGATGATTCCACAGGGGAGGGGCCTGATGGTTGATGTCTCTGCCTCCTGTTCTACTTTTGGAGACTCTAGGAACCACAAGTAACCACAAGTTTTCTAGTGGGGTAGTAGGGTACTATGAGATCTTTAAGATATGATCACCATATATCACCTTGATCAGCATAATATCATAGTTAACAGGAAGCCAGTGCAGAGAAGCCAAAATGGGAGAAATAAAATCTCTTAATCTGATCTCTTAAACCACTTTGTGGTTTCTTGCATGACTAGCAGGAATCAGGCAAAGGAAATATTTTACATAGAAGTCTTGAACACAGAGCTGTTACATGCCAGTAAAGAAAGGACTGGCACAGTAAAAGGTGTTGCTTACTTGAGATACTTATCTGGTGACATGTTTGAGGTGCTGAAAGTGCCTGCTGGCTGCAGCTCTTCATCTAACCAGTTCAATTTTACTGTTTTACTGCTCATAACTTGCAATAATCATTTGACAACAAAAAGCACCTAAATGTCCTTGTCAAAATTAGTTTTGCTGTGTAGACCACTTTTTTTTTTCCAAAACAGAGTTAGCAGTTGGTTGTTAACATCTGTGCCAAATAGGGCTTCATTTCCTGTTTCTGCTTCATAATAAAAGCCTCCCACTGGTTTTCCGGTTGATAGCTTTTCAGATCAAGCAGTATCAGCAGAAAACATTGGGTTCGTCTTGGCTAAAGATAGTCATAGCTCCAGTATTGCAGAAAAGGTTAGGCAGGGCCTCTATATGTTGGATACATGTGAGAACGTACAAAGAGCAAGGACCGGTTGCCTGCATGATAACACATTTTCAGTTGTAGTTCAGTTCAATGTAAAGCTTGTTTTAAGGTCAGTTTAGTTGAATTTTGAGGTTCAAGGGTCCGTTTGGCTATGCAGTGCTACAGTGTGACTAACTGTGGTCAGTGGAAAAGAAGCGTTCTCTTCAATCACACTTCTCTCTGTTGTGCCTGCGCAACCCATCTTTCATGGTTTAAACTGAAATCCAACTGTCCTCTGCAACATGAAGACAGTAGAAGGAACATTGCTTTTTCTTTCTTGCCTTGAGGTTGTTGTGTGCTTGTTTAACTTAGTTTAGTGGTGGGTGCCACCTTTGAAGTGTTTTAGGTGGGTATGAATTTCCGGAGTGAGTTTTGTTCTACTTCTGTTGCCCTACCTTTTTTTCCTGTTACCCCCATTTGTTTGGTACAGTCTATTTTATAGAAGTGGCTTTTGGTACAGATTCCTTCATGGTCATCGTCCATTTATTGTTGGTATGGAATTATTATGCATGCATTGTTATTGATTATGCAAGATAACGAGATCAAATTCAAGTTGTTTCATAATGGTGGAACATTTTTGCTTGCGCTAATCTTTCCCATGGTTTGGGAAATTTTTTTTGTCTGCAACAGCATACACATTTGCTTTGTAAATCACATGTCCTGTGTTCTCCTTTGAGAAAAAATCAGAAACCAAGAGGGAAAAATGTATTGTATTTTTTGCTTTCATGATGGCAGCCTCTATTTCTGGATGAATCTAATGGAATACTGAGTACATAATTGGAGAACTTGTTTCCATAATCAATTTGCTTTATTTCAAATTACATCAGTGTCCTGTCATTTGCTGACAGTCACACTGAGCCTGACAGCATCCTGCTGCGCAACACAGGAGCTACAGATTCTGAACAACCCACATTAGCTTTTCTAATGTCTTGTTTTTATCTGACTTAAAAACGTTAACACACATCTTGTTCTGCACCTTAGCTTGATGAACAAGCCACCAAACAAACAATCACTGAGGAAAAGTGCACTGCTTGTGTCATTGCAGCTGAAATATCAGCTTTTCTAGTTATGTGACAAAGGTAATTAAATACCAGACACACAGTATCTTTTGCGGTCCAACTGCATTTAATAAATCACTAAGGCATATGGACACAGGCTCCTCAAGCTCTGCAGCAAGAGGAGCCCCTTGAACAGCTCACAAAACCACTTTCTACTTTCAGCCTCCGCCCAACACAATCGTCAATGCAAGCATAGTCACACCTAACTGTCTGCAGACGCTCGTCTCCTGCAAGATAATCAATAAGTCATGCCCGTCTTGTAAAGTTTCCTGTTCTTGCGTTTAATTCCCCTTTTCCAACAATCATTTCTTAGAATCAGGGTCACTGTGTATCACGCACTTCAGATAAGCTTTGCTCTTTCCTAACAGATGAGACATTCATTTCGCCTACACAAGCAAGATGTGAGACATCTTGGTGAGACATTTTGCATAAAACAGAACAATGTGATCACACCATATAAAAGGTCAATAGATATGGTCAAGAGTACTTCATATTCTTTAAAGACAAAACTGATCAGTTGAAACACACTTCCATGCTGGATTAATGGTCATTAAAATATTAATATAATAATACAGTATTTCCTCAAATACTTCTAATCATCTTTTTTCCCCCTCCACAGCCAGTGTCAGTTAGCATGATAGAAAGCTAATTATCTGTTCAGCTGCTATGCACTGAACAGCATGTAAACATACCTACAAATGTCACTTTGGTCCAGTTAGTCTGATTGAATCCTTACTCTTAAACACCACTGCCCATGACATGTAGCCACAGCACAGGTTTGTAACTACTGTTACTCAGCTGCTGCCAATTAATTAATTAATTAATTAATTAATTAATTGATCCCTGAAGACCATTTTTTGGACTGTAACATACCAGAGAGCATAGAGAGATTTAGGTACTGATGTAGGTACTCCATTGATATTATTGAATGTCTACGCCATCTGGTGGACTGAACTGAATGATGCAAATGACTTGTTAAGTCTCAGACACGTGATCACACGCCTCCTTTTTTGTCTCTCTCTAACAAACAGACACATACAAACACGTGTGTTCACACTTACTGCCACTCATTTCCCCAGTGATGTTATTTCTTCATTTCCTGCATCACATCTCATTTCCCCTTGTGCATCTTTTATGTTATGTCTACATGCTGTCATTTCTGCAGCAATAAGAGGAATATAACTGTCCTTAATTTTTTTTGTTGTTCTTTAATTTACAATAATGTTTCAATTCTTTGCTTTGTTTGTCACCTTGATTTTCTGTTGACCATTTTTGTGAAATGAGGTGTCTGCTCAAGTTCCTTTCATCAGTTTTAAATCCGGCCATCACGTCTTTCTGCTTTTTTTCTTTAGTACTTTTTGTTTTGCTTCCATGTATTACACAAGATGTTCACACCACATTTAAAGCAAATACCCAACAGTCTAGATTTCAGTGGTTTTGTAATAGGTCAGTGAAGAAATAAATCAAGGCTTTGGGTAATGCATTCACAGTACCTCAGCTGAAAGCTGAAACTGTTATCATGTCATCAGGGGAAGCATCTTCACATTCACAGGTGTGTGTATGTGATCAGCGTATGACTGTGTACTTGGGTTGTTTTTATATATATAAATAATGATACGAATAAAGTAACTCACTCTTTCGTTGCATCTTTACACAATGTCTCTTTTACTCTTCTAAAACAATGCCTCACCTCACTTTTCTTTTTGCTGCACTATGCATGAATCATGCCTGAGTGCTCTACTTTGGTATTGAAGCCTTTAGTACAGTATATATGGGGTTAATTTTGGATGTGTGTGAGCCACAAATTGCAAGCTACAGTCAGCCATAAAATCCCTAATAATGAGTCTATCTACAGGCATTTACATGTATCTTTACAGAAACAAACACTGCCTTGTTTACCAGTAAACAAACAACAGCTCACTATATTTGAATGCATGGCTCAACATCTATTTCTACTGTATCATAAATATATAACGTGTAGCATTAATCTGTGCAAATTGCAAATTTGGTGTGCTATCTGTTTTTTCTACCAATAGTATTTTCTATATATTTTCATATGGGTGGTTCAGCAGAGCAGAGCAGACAAAAAAAAACATGATGTAATGTTAAAAACAGTGCAGTTGACTGGTGGTGGATTAAAGCATATTCACGCCAAAATCTGACTTGGCTGGCACTTACTGATGGACATTTGTTGAAATAGTGTTTAGCTAAGCTTCATGTCACACAGCAGAGATGGGGGAAAGCACACAGACTGATGGGCAGGGAAGAGCAGGAAAGCCCTTATTGCCATGGTAACTGTGAAACCGACTCTCCTATTAAATGCTGCTCTAACAAAACAATTACCTTGCAGTCAGGGATGGGAACCCCTTCACTGCCACTCACTGAACCTCCACCAAAACCCAACACATACAGATATACATGCGTCTAAACAAACAACACACACCAGGGGTTTTTTTTTGTTATTGGGTTTAACAGGTGGGTTCAGATAGACTTTTAAAAGCATCCCTCAATTTTCCCTTTTCTCATGTGGTCTGGCCACACGATGTTTTAAACCAACATATTTCAAGTTGACAGTTCTCGGTTTCACTCAGACACCAACTGATGCCTTCCTGAGTTCAGCTCTTTCTGGGCTGTCATTGGTCCACCCTTTAGATTTTCAAAGAGGTATATCAGGGCAACTGTTAGCTCCAAAAGTGTTGTTCAAAGAGTACACACAACATCAACAGTAAATCACCACCAAGCAAACTTACTTGGTCGACAGTGTTGCAATGGTGGCACAAAATATCATAATTTCTGCTTGGTCCTTATATCGTGCAAGTGCCACAAATAAAACAAAACAAATATGCCCGGTTGAGTGGAGTGAAATCAATCAATTCAGCAATGAAAAAGACATTACAGGAGTGTAATACTTAGCTAGTAAAGAAATTAATTCCTCACTTTTGTGTCATTATATGTTGTTGGGGTTCACGCTAAATACCTTTGAGGAGTGAAAAAGGCCATGCAGTTGCAGAATCATACTTTTTATTTATAATGCCTAAATTAAATAGTCCTCAAGGTTGGGAAGCTGCTAAAGAAAGCTACTTCTATCATTGAAATGTTTGTGTCTTGTTTTGGTCTGTACATACGTGCTTTTTAAAAAAGATTTTATTCTTTTATTTAAAAAGAATACAAATCACACAAAATCTGATCAATATATTCTTTTCAGGATGCAAAAGTGACTTAAACCTCCAGTTTAAGTCTTATCCTTAAAGGATAAGGCTGGCTTTTTTCTTACTGTCAACAAATCTCATGTGCAAAGCCAAACCAACAATGAATTGATCCTACTTACAAGTATGTGTATCTGAAGCCTAATATATTGTACCCTCTGTACCACAAACAATTAAAAACCCATTTTACAATACTTTGCCAGCTCATTGTGCTACATATCCTAACCACTTTATTTACAATGTACAATATAGTAAAGACAAGAAGTTGTGATATGTAACGCAACAAGCTAGCAATGCTGTAAACATAACCATGTATGTGCAGTGGCGTCTGTCGTACAAGAAACTACTCTCCTGAGACTGAAAACATGATCCCTGTTATTAGTCTTTGGAGCCATTTTTAAACAAACTACTGTACGCAAAACTCTTCATGGTGAAGAAACATGTCACCCAGTGCAACAGTGTGGCTCACTGACTTGTTTTTAAAAGTTTTGGGACAACAACCGAGGTCGACAGCACAGAGGAGATATATCAGGCTTTTGATACAAGCACAATACTTGTATCCATTAATTGTTGGTTTGGATCTGCATGTGAGATATATTGACAATAAGAAAGAAAATCCTTTAAACTAAACTACTATTACTGCTACCATCAATGTAAAAATCATACATTAAAGATTTAAACCTTCAGACAATAAATCAGCCTGCATGCTGGTCATGTAAACAAGTATGCTGTCAGTCAAGCTGCATCATATCTGTCATGCAGGAGGTAGACAACAAAAACTCTGTATGTGAGCATGTGTTTGTGTGTGTGTCTGTTGGGTCAAACTCATGTCCTAGCAACCAGGCAAACCATCATCAGCTCCCTAGCAACCGGGAAGACACTGGTGTCATCGTAGCCACTGGTTGCCATTGGAGATGCTGCATTCCATGGAAACCAAACCGAGGTGCAAATAGTGACAACCCCCTTTGAAACACACACACACACACACACACACACTACAAGTTGGATGCTCAGAAAATCGACTTTCAAGTATGCAATTATTGGATATCACATACACCAACACACCCACCTGCAGTATAAGATAATTGACTTTCTAGTATGCACTTGCAAACACACACACACACACACACACACACAGACACACACGCACACACACACACTCCTACACATGCTTTGAAAATCTGTTTAAAAAAAAACACATCATGCTGTAAAAACGTGTAAAAAGCTCATGTCCGCACGTGCGCGCAGCCTCGAGGAACCCTGGGATGCTAAGAAATGTGATTTAGTCACACAAATACACAAATTTACACACGCGCGCGCACACACACACACACGTGCACAGCGCGCGCGCGACACAGTGAGAAACGCATCCTGTGTGGCAGCTGTCAAGGTTCCCAGTGGAGGTATTCCCCAACCTCATCACGGCCAGCAGCCCGCTGCTGTTCACGGCTCTGCTTCATTTTGTTTCAGTGCGCACAGAGAAAGATTGTCTCATCAAAATATACTGAAAACTTTTCATTTGGCGTCGTGTCATTATGATATTACGCAGATAAACAACGGGTAAAGCAGACTGCATGACAGAAACAAATAGAAGGAGACCTATACGATGAGATATAGTAAATTATTATCATAGGCTATGAGTTAATTAATCCCCAGTGTGTCTCTCTTTTGTTCATGTAAACCAGAATCATCAGGTTTGTGAATTACATCAACGCCAGCTTTCCCCCGTCCTCACCCAACCTCGGCTCTGACTGTCACCCACCGCCCAAATTGATTTAACCACCCTCCTCCAATAGACTCCCCCTTTTTCCTCCCTCCCGTCCTCCCTTCCTTTCCTCCCTCCCCACCAGTCACATGGAGGTTAGGGTGACCCGTCGCTCCCTCGGTTGTGTGGCAGTCGCTCTCCGGTGCGCCTTGGAGACGGACGGGAAGCAAAACGCACAAAACTGCCGGGGTCGCCTCACGTGTTTTCAGCCATAACTGCGTTTTATTGTATCTACTTCCACGGAAAATCTCCTAGGAATCCGCTGAAGCGGCTGGTAAACGATACTCAGTTAAACGGGTTATTTATAGTCACCCGCCGCAGCGATGAGTGGCTGGATGCCGGCTGTGAGACTGAGCGGTGCCGCGATGTGGTAAGTGAAGCCCCCGCTTGGTGTTCAGCAAGAATGAAGTCCAGACGAGATAAACTGAAGATCCCTTCTCTGACTCTGGAGTAAGTTCTGCTTTTTATTTTTATCCTCTTAGTGCAGGTGCGAAACCGCTTGCTGCCATGTGAAACTGTTGCCATTTAAAGTTGTAATAAGAGTAACAGTATTCATGCGCTCGTGCTGTCTTGTTTGTACCAACACATATACTGTTTTTAAATCCTCATACAGTGACTTTAATACTAACCCACAACTATCTGCTACCACTAAACCTGTGAGATTAAAAACGGTCAGAGAGTCTGATGGAAATGTAAATAATCCCTCATGTTTGCTTGAGGCTTCATTATCTAGTTCAACAGCTTCAGTTTGTGAAAATACTTTGAAGAGTAGTGGAGTTACAGGTGTCTCATCGGCTGCAAAATATAAGTATTTTCAGTAGCCTATTGTCAATAAAACCCATGCAGGCTTAAAATTGACGGTTTACCTGCGTGCCTATTAATGTTTAAACTAGTTGAATGGAGATAAATCCAGCTTTTTAACCTTGAACTGTAACTGTGTTTGAACAATTCATGGCTGAGCTGGTTAATCTGGTTAAACATGTAAAACTGAACAACTAAAACTCCAGAAGGAGGGGGAATATGAAGAAGATGAGGAGTTATTTTGACTAAAGTTTTAGCGAGTTCAGGAATCTGTGGAATTACTTTCTTCACTTCCACCAGATTGTTCAGCATATATAATCAAATCCGCATTTTCATTTATTTTCAAATAAGATCACGCCTCAGTGTGAATTCTGCCTTCATGATGTTTTGTGTTTTCCCTTTGTCCTCGCTCTACAATAGCTTTGTTGTTTTTTTTAACCTCACATGAAGCCCTCACTCCATGATTCCTGCATGACTCACATGCTCTCCCTCGCAACACCAGGATACAGTCAGTCTTTAGGAGAAGAGATGGTTTATTTATTTACATATAATTGCTAACCTGTGATTCCCATCTCCATCAAAGGACATGGCTGCAGTCTTATATCCGCCCACTCTTCCTCCACAGTGAATATAGCTGGGTTGTTGTTTTTTTTTTTTTGTGGGAAGGGAGGGGGGGGGGAGTACCTGCTGCCCACTACTGTAGATGCTGATCCATAAGGCGTAGGAGCTCCCTGCTCACAGCCCCATTCTCTGATCCATCCACCTGCCTCCTCAGTGGATCGTCTCAGCTGAGCATGCGCTGTTTTCCTTTCATTTTCATCTTTAGGCTGGTGCTCCTGCACAGATACAGAGGAGGTTTCACACTTGGTGAGCAGGGAGGGGCTCAGGGCCTTTTACTGATGGATGCCGGTGGATGCATCAGTCCACATGCGCTTTTTGGGTGGGCTGGATCTTTGATATAAAGATTTCAAAGTTGTCTGTTTCACCACTAGAGGTGCAAAAACTGTGCAAAAGTGTTGCATGAAGTGTTTATATTCAGATTCAGGCTGGCTTCATGTGCAAGTATTTGCTAGTGTGCATCTTTCTAGAAACTTTGGCAAGATAATAACTAAACCATCCACTGGTGACATGCAATAATATGACCAAAACATCTTGGATTAATCTCATAACTCAGAATATAATTATACATTTACTTGTCTTGATTGTTATTTTGCAGACATCTTACTACTGAAGGGTTGTTGTTGCTACCATTGCAATGTTATTTCAGAGTGTGACATGAACATCTGAGCAAATCAGAAATTCAGTGGGAATGTCACCAGTGAGTCAGTCTGAGATTTTCTACACAGTTTACACTCAGGACAGCAGCGTCCATGAAGTGCTGACAAAATTGAAATGCAAAATGGAAATGATTACTCACTCAAGCACCACTGAGGGCTTCATGGTTTAGGGGTCTGAAGGAGAAAATGTGTGAAGATGAAATACGGCGTAATGAGTTGCATGTGTTGTGTAATTATGAGCCGACACTACAGAATGAGGAGTCTTTGTGTGAGGAGTTGTTTTTCCTACCGTCCTCCCTGTATTACTATGACAACATGTTCATTAGTGCTTTGGTAGCCGGCGCTGTGTTTAGCACTGAGAAGCCACTGCAGCACTGAGACAATAGCAGCACTGTGGAGCCCATAAGGCAGAGCTTACATCGGAGCAGGGAAATCAATAGAAAACAGCTCCGGTGCTGGGTCAGCATCAGGGAGATATATACTCCTCAGCACTCAGATATGAAGTGGTGGATAGCATTCATTTGAAGTTTGAGTATTTTGTGCGTAGGAAGCAAAGTGAACCACTGTGACATCAAGCCTAACAACGGTAAACATTCTCAGTAAACATGTGAACGCGATGAAAACTTCCTGTCTGGTGTGTTGACACTAAGAGGCCAACTTCCTGTGTTGTAAGAGCTAAAGAGTTTAGAAGTCAGATAATCACATGCACCCAGTGTTGCATCCAACCACCCTGCAGTAGCATCGACCTGCAGACAGACGGCGAGCGTCTGTCACTGATATTGAGTGATGTCAGCCAATGAGAGGCAGGTATCAACCTCTTCTTCCAGTCGACCGAAGTTCTGCTGTTGACTGATGACAGACGCCGCCATTGCAAGGTGCTGAGTCAGCGCACTAATCCATGCGACCATGTCTTGCCTTACAGTTTATCACCCACTTGCCAGAGTCCCACCCTCCTGAGCCCATGCAGCCCCTGCAGTCCCTGCAGCCCCTTACAAACCCTTCATCCCTGGAGGTAAGATAGACAGAGAGTGAACTGTTATCCACATCAGACTGTCTCTATGGCTTCAATATGTAAAATGCCTTTTTAAAAAAAGTCTCATTAACCAGTCAGGTAACAAAAAATAATTTCAGTCACTGCTTTTGCCAAAACAATAGGCTTGTTAAAGGATACGTCTGGTGATATTCTGTATGTTTCTTATTATCAAGAAACAAAAAACAAGAACCAACAGTGAACTGATTCTACTAACAAGTGTTGTCTGTGTCTAAATCCTGATACAGGTTATTTTTTAATGTCATAGACGTCCATAAATGAATAAAAACATATCCATGATCCACACTTGTTGACCTCTGACCCTGATGAACGTGAGCACTATTGTTTACTTGGGGTCTATCTCACATACGGTGTCAAGACTCACTAGAGCACCAAATGTGTATTAATCCACAGCTGAAGATATTCCTCAACAAACACACTGTTTACTCCCTTACAGTACACATACATGTTTCAGGATATTATTTACCTTTCAAAAACAAGAAAATCTATATTTATGACCCATTTTTAAAGATTCATCCTTTAATCTTGTTAACCGCTCTTGGAAGAATGTTTCTGTGCCAGTAAGCATCCACTGACTCCTACTGCCATAACCAAGCGAGATGCTACAGTACTTGTGTTGTCATAGAAAATGTAGCGATAGCATTCTGGACACCAGGTATCATCCTGCTTCACAATGTTTATTTGGCTGAAAACATTTTAGGATTTGAGGGAAAACGAACTACAAACCCCCACAAACTAGATCATAGATTGATGAGTACTACAAAGGGTGGTGTAACTTCATATACCAGAGCGCTAGCTGCCCACTTTTACAAACCCTTTTTGAACAATTAATAGTACAATTCAAGGCTAATGGATAGAGTGGCTTTCCAGTTACAGAATACACAGTATAACAACATGGAGCAGTGTGAAATATGAAATGAAAAAACTGTAAATATGCAATAAGTCTGAGTTGTTTTTTGTATTTTAAGGTGCTTCTGTTTCACCAGTTAAGACCTATCATTTATTAGTTGTCTCCAAGTCTATGTGGGTTGCTTGGCAACGGCGCTGGGTGCTGTGGAGGAAGGCAACACTGCAAACAGAGGCGGCAGCATCCAGCATGTTTCTGGATGTGTGAGCAGTGCTAGGCTGTCACACCACACACTGTACAGTAATGGATCCCATTAGCTCTGTTGAAAAAATGAGCAATTTTTTCTTTTTTTTTAATCAGGGATAAATATGAATTCCTCAACACGACGCAGTTTTCACGCAGCCATAAATGATGATGCCGCAGTATGTCAGATTGCACATTTGTTGGCATCATTCTTCACAGCATTTTGTATCGAAGCCCCCCCCCCCCCCCCCCATGTGTCGTTTTTCACCATCCAGGAACATGTTCATTCTCTTGCATCAGATTCTTTATTTGTATGCAAGTAAGCTGCTTCCTTACATCAACCTTTAATACTCTGAATATGTGTCTTGATAGCATTGATCCAGGGTATGCAGTGTGATAAAACAAAATTAAATGCTGTAAAAACAAATATAAACTACAGATAAAATGCTTTAATAGTAAGCTATAAACAGAAGACCTGAAGTCATGATGAGGCTACTTGACCATGTTGGCTCACAAGAATATTGAGCTGAATTCTCAATTTGATTGGTGAGATTGTCGGGTTTTATAATAATTTTACACTAATTACATTTGTGAGTTTCAATATTTCAAGTGGGAGAAAATGACTTAAAGGACTGTATGCATTCTTTCACCTTCTGGGCCACACTGAGACACAAGCAAGTCTGTGTGGGGGAAGAGAGGTTGACGGTTAGTTTTATGAGCAGAGACTGGACTGCAGTTTGTTTAAAGTAAAATATAACCAGTTTGCAGGGAGGAATATATGGCAGAGACCACACATGGACTAATAGACCTGTAGATTATTATGCCCAGGGGTATAGACAATGGATTCATAGTGCTCAATAAACCTGTGTGGTGTTGAAAAGAAGTTGGAAAAAGATTTCCAGGAGTGTTGGATGAGAAGGGCAGAGGATAGGATCAGCGTGAGACGATAATATATTTAAGTTTAAAAAATGGAGAGCATCAAATAAACTTAACATCCACTTAAAAAAGATACGATTTAAATATAAGTTTTCATCGTATAATAAATATATCATCTATACTGCGTAGATGAAGAGAGGATGTCAGAAAATAATGAAAAATTGCAGTTATATTTATGTAATATTATGTACGACAAAAGCATTAAATCTTCAGATTTGAGAGGCTAAAATCAACAATTTTAAAAATATTTGAGCTTAAAAAATGATTTATCAAAATAGTTGCTGCTTAGTTTTCTGTCCTCAACTAATTGATTAGTCAACTAATCATTGCAGCTCTAATGATTACATCTTTATCCTCAAACTGAGGGTGACTTAAACTTTTAACAAACGATATAGTTTTGATTTTGTATTTGTGGTAATTTATACAAATGTATCATTCCATTTCGTGTATACACCAGATGTATGGTTTTGCTCTGCAGTTATATAATATGACACTAAAATACACACACACATACATACTGAACAGGCTGCATACAAACATTAGAGGAATCATATGCAGTGGAATGTACCACTGTTTACAAGTTTGGGCAGAGATCCTCCCTCTGCCAGACTCCTCATGGTATAGCCCAACAACATCTTAAGCTGCTTTCATGCTCTGTAGGAAAGACAGTGTGTGAGCCACATGAAAGATCAAACAAAGAGGTAAACTTCAAGTTCCACAGGTCGTGGTGCTGAAACTTGTCACACAGTGACCATAGAGACTGCAGGTTCACAATACAACAAAAGATTGATTTAGAGGTTAAATCACACAAATGTTCAATCTTAACATTGTAAGTTAAGCATATAATGCATTTTTAAAAACAACATTCTCAAACATAAGAATGACATGAGGAACGGGACCAAACTGTAACCATGTCTGCAACTCAGCTGCGTCGTCTAAAGTTAAACTAAACAGTCAAGATGCAAATGAGAGAGTGAGACATTAAAAAGCTGATTATGTTCAGCTTTGAATAGTTTTGTAGCACCTCTGTAATGTGGGAGTCAGTGTGGTTTAGAGTTGAGAGTAGAGTTTCACTCCTACAATCTTTTGCAGCTTCACTGTTTTTTTGACTGCTCCTTTGCTGTGCTATGAGAGCTGTAACAAAGTCTTTTACTGTCTCAAGCTGCTGTTATGCAATCTGAACTCTTTCCCACTGTTTGCTTCAAAACAGTGAGGGATAGTATAAATACTTGGATCAATATGTGTTGCTATCGATAATCATCTTAGACCTACAGAAAATAACTTATCAATCAATGAATCAAATCAATGAGTATGGTATCTGACAATTATGCTGTAAAATAAAATGTAATGATATACGTATACTTAATCTACAACAATTGATTATTGATTGAACATTTAAGCCATTGGTCACTGGTCCCAGCTTTTCAAATATGAGACTTTTTATTTTTCTCATATAATTGCGAATTGAATATCTCTGGGTGTTGGACTTTTGTTCAGGAAGACCAAGCATTTCGCCTTGGATTTCAGAGAAACTGTGATGGGCATGGTTCACTTAAAGACTCAATTAATCAAAACACGATCAACAAATTGATTAATTATGAAAATAATCATTAGTTGCAGCCTTGAAGAATAGGCTCACAATTTTCCAAGTCTGTCTTAAAACAACAAGTGTCCATATGAACACTGAAAAAAGGTTTTCCTCGCTGTAATCATTCCTCCTGTTCATACTGGTCTTCAAATAAGCTTTCAATGTAAACGATGGGGCCAAAATCAATAGTGTGTCCACACAGTCATTTTGAACCACAAAACCACATTTAAATGTTTATCTGAAGCTTACATGAGGCTACAGCAGTCTGAGCTAGTCATATCAAGTGGATATCTGCCACATTTACAGTCTTTTTAGCATCAAATTCCTTCTTTGTGTTTCCTTGGACCGTGTTTCCTTGTTGAGCGAAGCTTTATATTTGCTTCAGATAAACTTTTAAAATAATATTTTGCACAGAAGGAAGACTGTGGATTTTGTCTCCCCTGTTTCAGTGTTCATATGGGCACCTGACTGTTGTTTTAAGACAGACTAGGGGGGAAAAAGTGAACCCATCTTTTAAACTTGAGGCGATTCTTTTTGCAGCAGTGAGAAGCAGGAAGTAACGAGCAGTCTTTGAACGCACCAGCACCACGCAGCCAGCAGCGTCTCTGTTTGGCTCAAAGTGACCCGCTGCTGGGTGAACAGTATTACACACCAAACAAACCGGTCATGGAGGTGACGTTTCTGTGTCGGGGGCAGCAGAGCAGTCAGACAGTGGACCGGAGGATGAAACGGTAGCTTCAGAGCCGCTTGGACTACACGAGGCGGTGAATACAAAAGGAACCGCCGAGGAGGGAAAGACGATGGTGGGGAGAGCAGCAACAGCAACAGCAGGAACGGGTTTCTGAAGACCACAGATAACTTCAAAAAACCGGGGGTTATGTAAGAAAATCCTCCAGCATGTCGGATCCAAGTCACTGGTCTGCGGTGCCGAGCCAGAACAAGTCCCATTTTGTTCCGGGAGCGTTGCTTAAACGCTCAAAAAGGTAACTTAGTTATCAAGAGTTGTGACACGGAGGTTGTAACGCTCAAGCTAGTTTAACGGTTTATTTCGGGCTTTTGTTATGTTAAAATGCTGCTTTAAATCATTGTTACAGGTCGCAGCTGCTCTTCACGTTGAGTCTCATTTAATGTTTATGCTTTCCTGTGAACGATTTGTTAAAATATTCCCAAATATAAACTAACTAAGCTCCTCTGTGCTCCTGTCAGACAGCCGTTTGCTGTAATGTTAACTAGCGCTTGTTTCAATGAACATGAGTTTGATGGACAGCTTTTTGTCTTGAGTGGTAACATAGCTTAACTGGAAGACAGAGAGAAAAGTTTGCTCTAAAATGAGTGGTCCCAATTAAAGAAAAACACCACAGCAGATCAATGAGTTTGTTTTGTAGGTGCAGTTTGCAGCGGAGACATGAAGCTGGTTGGGTGTTTGCATAATATCACACCAGCATTGCCTATATTTGCAGTTTATATTGGTGGCGGTTGGTGTGATAATGGCTCACTGGCTGTAGGGCACAGTTTATTGTTTGTCATGTTTGCTGTTAGATTACTGGAGAGTCAACCTGCAGCTGTTAACTGACACTGAATAATTCAACCTTCATTGTGTATCTTCTTTATTTTTTTGCTGTTAATCAATTTATTGGTTTGCAAGGCTGCAAACTAAAGATTGTTTCCATTACCGGTTAATCTGCAGGTTATTATCTGCCGAAAGGTATTCAGTTTACTTTCATAGAGAAAATATTCATGAGAATCTCAACTTTTTTTCCTCAAAAATGACTCAAAACAATTAATCAATTATCAAAATAGTGTTGGCGATTGATTGAATACAAAGTTGACTAATCATTGCGGCACTCTTGGTTAGTCTAAAAATATTAGGAAATGGTGGAAAAATGCCAAAAGTAACATCTTCAGATTCCTTTTTTTGTCTCAGTCAACAGTTCGAAACCTGACAATATTCAATATACAACAAAATTAGTCAAAGAAAAATGCAGAATTGTCACATTTTACAAGCTGAATGTTTTTGCTTTAAAAAAAACCCAACTACATAAACAATTAATAGGTTCCCATAATAGCTGGCAAATCATTTTCAGTTACTCTGAATAATTGATCAATCAGTTCACCCACACACATATTAGATCATGGTCACTTTCTGGGACATAACCATTACTTGCCTAACCTTAACCTAAAATCAGCTTTTACCCAGTTGGAGACATGGCTTTCATCCCTAAGCCATCACCAATTAACTGGTCTTAACTGGTCTGAAATGTGTCCCTGAAAGTAGGCTAAGTCAGACCATACACACACACACACTCTGGACATCTGTGGCTCAAGCTGGGCCTGCTGTTGCTATCGGTGCACACACTCCCCTCAGCCTTGAGACTGTTGACAGGAGGTTTCCTCTTTGTATTTTGGCTCTCATCAGTCTTCCTTCGTTTTCCCTCTGACACGGCCGTGGCGTTGTCATACATTTGAAGATGCAGATTAGAGTTGTAGTTATATAAACATTTCTCAAGGCAGAGTGGCTCTGAAGGCGGAAATAATCTTATCAGTTGAGTTAAATCTCAGTTGGCAGAGACAAATACATCTCAGTTCTTCTCGTTAAGTATCATAATGCTGAACAGTATTAGATCATAAACTATGTATTTTTCGGTAAATGCCCAAAACTGCAAGTGTTCAACGGATTCTCCGACAAATTCATTGTGCTCGCAGTTGACATAATCCTAACCGTGACACAAATGCGTTGCTCTTTGGTGCTCAAAATGTGTAAGAAATAACTTCTTCTTCCTTGTTACTTATTTCCAAATTTACAGTGTAAGCCATCAGTTGCATTACTGCCTCAACAGTCACCCCTAACTGGACTACATGGGATTCATTTAGGTCTGAATACGACTCTAAAGTACATATAATGTAGACTAAGTGAAGTATTTTTAGGAAGTTAGACACACTTCTATAGTTAATTTTACCCTTTTTACTTCCGACTGTGGTTATGGCGACAGATTGTGTCACCAATTTGAAAAGGACAAGATGTACAAATAAGGAAGCTTAAAGACTATCTCTCACCGTCTGACTGAAAAACATTTCAACATTACAAATAAAACTAAACAAGAAAGGAGATGTTGACATTCATATGACTGACACACAATATAGTTTGTCAGCGAGCTATTCTCGCATTGCCAAACCTTTTTTTATACTGAAGAATCACAGAGTTTATCCTTGTTTACATGTTGTGTAAAAAAAAAAAGCTGCAGTTTACCAGTTTACCTCCAAATGAAAGTGAACTGGTTCCCACTCTTTTGAACATTTGTTTCCACTCTACATTCGTGCTGAAGCAGTGAAGGAGAGAAGTCCAGCTGAACAAGTAAATAAATAAAAATGACATTGAAACAAATATTATGTTCGTTTTTTATTACTTGCTTTTTTAGGTCTTTTGTTAAGTCAGGGATGTCTACCATCTTATGTGAAAGACCTGCCTTCAAAATGAGCGACAGAAGAAGTACAATTACACAAACCTTAAAAAACAAAACAATTTCAGTGAAACCAGAAAAATAAAAACTAAAATAGACATGGAAAATAGCTCAGAGGACTAAACTTCAGTCAAAACAAAATGAAATCCTGAATCGCACTTTGTTGCATTATTTTGTAATCAGTGGTCACTGTTGTGTCTCCTATTGCTATTTCCCCTTTCCCACCTGTGCAATTACATAACATATTGACAGACATGTTCAAAATGTAAAAAAAAAGTACATTTCCTGTAACGAAAGCCATGTAATGTGTATAAACTGTAGTCACAAACAGTCTCTGCCTATTTCCAGCACTCCCAGCTTACACCGAGCCCAAACACACACATGTTTTGGTGTCACTCTTGACTTGTTCAGTGTACCACAAACAGTCGGAGCTTAGTGGATCACAGTCTGCTACTTTAGAGGTCAAATCTCTCCTTAATCTGTCCGGCGTTACACTGTCATAAAAACTCAGAGTGTTTTGTGTTTTCAAGCTGCAGCTTAACACACACAGACGAACACACACACGCACACACCTGAATGTAAACACCGCCTGAAGCACTGCATGACAGCAGTAATTATGGGTGGCTAAGCAAAGGCCAAAATGATTACACTGAAGCTTGAAGGAATACACGTGGTTGTTTTTTTTTTTTTTTTTTTTTTTTCTAAGATTGGCTTATAGGTCAGATTAAATGTTAAGAGACAAAAAGAAACACCAGAGTCAACCATGTGTTCCTATTAAAAAAAAAAAAAAAAGAATAAATAAATAAGAAAACATTTTTAAGAACGGCTTTCTGGAAGAATGAAGAGGAGAAATAAAGCAACGTTGCGATATCGCAGTGACAGTGAACGCAGAAGAAGATAAAATTGTATGATTGGAAGATGTTAACACACCTGCTTAGTCTCCATCTTAATAATCACAGCAAAGTACATCACCTGAAGAAATGATTGTGTCCGCTTGTTGATCTCCTCTCCTGTCCTGTTTGTGCTCCAGCTGTCGCAGCAGCAACAGGAAGAGCCTCGGTGTCGGGACGCCGTCACCCACGCTGTCCCGGCCGCTCTCCCCCCTCTCTCTCCACACTGGTAAGATCCACGAGCCGTCACAATGTTTGGTAACTTTAAATGGCAACAGGTCCCGAAAGGAGAACTGCCTCAAAAATTCTATGCAGTGAGTATCGGCTCCTCATATGAATGTCTGTGAGCTTTGGGGCACTTTGTCTTCCCACACACACTCACTAACACAAGATTGTTCAGCTCTAACTTGTAAGCCGCACTGTCACCAGTATGAGGTTGACACTGTAAAATATTTATCAGACGCGGGCACATCTGGATGAGATCAGGGCTGCAACTCACGATTGTTTTCATTGATCGATCTGTGGAGTATTTTCATGATTAGTTGTTTGCGCCACAAAATGGTGAAAAATGTCGATTACTGTATTACGATCCAAAAGCCAAAGATTATGCATCTGGTTTTGGTCTGACCGGCAATCCACAACCCAAAGTCATAGTCATAGAGGACTAAAGAAACCAGAAAATGTTCAGGTTTGAAAAGCTGGAAAGAGACAATTTGCTTTTTTTTTTCTTATAGAATGACTACAGATGATTAATCGATTAATCAAAATAGTTGCCGATTAATTTAATAGCTGACAACTAATCAATTAATCAACTAATCATGGCAGCTCTATTCTCTATTAACTTTTGGCTCAACTTTATTGGACTTGCATTTATTTGGGTATGACATTGCAGCAAAGATGCACAACTGGAATCGAACTGTGGACTTCTGTTATGCGTCTTAATTATTAGAACTGCGCCCTGAACTATTCCATGAACTAAATTCTTGAGCGTCACTGACATACGAATATTACTGCACAAAAAACCAGTGTGAAGTGGGAAATATGAAATTCAGATTAAATGTCTGCGAGTGAGTAATGAGGTTACATCATTGGCCCACCAGAGTGTTGGAGTTTCCCACTGTAGGTCGTTGCTCTTTCGAAATGAACTGGTGCAAACGGTTTCTGGTATGTTTATAGCACTTCCACTCATAGCTCTATTCACATGGGACAGGTATTACCTCATGTGACCTCATGTGATTAAGAAATTACCCCCCCTCATATCTAAGTGATAAGTGAAATCTGCATTTTACTCAAATTTACTGACATTGTGTGACAACATGACAGGCTGCAAACTTTTACAGTCTTGTCTCTAAGTGACCTAAACGCATAACTGTCATGAAAACAGAAGACAACACGACGCAGAGTGACTGTGTTTCCTGCTCTCAGCTCTGACGCTCTCAGCTGCGGCATTAAATGCAGAGAAGTTGGCTAAACTTGTCCAGCATGATCGAGTCTTCGGCTGATTGCGCTGTCAGTGGCCGACTGCTCCGTGGTGCGTTTGGATGTTATAACTAAACAAATACCAGAATGCAAAGTTTTTGCTTCTTCTGACGTTTTCACATCACAAATGATAAACTACAGCATTAAAATATTAGTCTTGCAGGTAAAACATGAGACTCATGTAGGTGTTACATCAGTTTAGTGTAGGCGGCTTGCTGTAACTGCAGTAACTGGGTGGAGATGAGCCTCCTGAGTTTGCACCCAATGCTGTCAAAACTTTCAATTACAATTTCGAGGAATTCACACTGTTTTGCACGCATAGCACGGTCCAGCCATAACCTGGTGTTGTTGTGGGAAACACTGCAAATGTGGACATAACATACAAGCTATTAAGTTGCTGGACAAATTAATATTTAGTAAACTGATCACAATCACAATATTAAAGGTGCAGTGTGTAATATTTTTCCCATCATGGCTCAGCGTCATCTACAGAACATCTCAACCAATCATTAACTTCAAGTGTCTTGATAATTTTGGGGGGCCTGAAATTGAAAATGGTCTGCGTACTCCCTTTTTCTTTCTGAATAGTAGCGTACAATCCCTTAATACCACCAAGCAGCTGCACTCTTTGAATAAAAAAGAGTTTCACTCAAGAGCTCCTCATGCCAGAAGTATGCTGATGTGCTCCTTTTTGAACTCAATCATTCGGAGGATTATCTAATCACAGAGTGCAATCAGGCTCTAATTGGGTCGCTCTCTTGTGTCCTAATTGGCACTCAGAACACTTGCATGTAAACGAACCACAGTCTCTAGTGTACCCAAATCCTCCAGACTCTGGTGAGCCCCCCTCGTCCCCCACTTAATCTGTAGATAGGTGCCGTAATGTTTGGAAAAGTAATACGGGGATGACATATTGGAGCTTTTCAAGGTGCTGGAAAATGCCGGAGAGTCCCTGCATAGACATGATGTCACCCTTTTTGGAACGTTTCCACTAGTAAATGCATCCATGTGGTCATCTGCGTTCTATTTTCATGAGTTTATTATCACAGTTGTGAATAGTACCGGTTGTAACTTTGTCTTTCCTCTTTCAGCGGCGAGCAGCCCTCTAGACAGCCCCCGAAATGTGTCGACCAGTGCCTGCCTCAACTTTCCATTTGCACGAAGGTATGTCAGCTCTGCTCTCTTAAATCCTTTTTCCCCTCCTCATAGACGATAGATTTCTTTTGTCACGTCTGAAGGATCTCGAGGGTGAGATTTAATTGAAGTAATTTCATGATGAAACCATATGATAATAGCTGCCTTGCATTTCAGTTGAACAGTTAATTAAAACACTTCTTTTTACTTCGTCAGTAATCTTCTAATTATTTCTTCTTGGAAAGAATTATGTCCTTGTACCAAGTTAATTGGTATAAAAAATTATCAATCTAAACCACGTAAATATTAATTCATCAATCATTTATTATTGGAAAAGTATATCGTCCATATATATTTTAAATTGCGTCTTTGCCTGTCAATAAATTTCACATTTTTGCATGGTCAGCTGACCTGCTGAGGGTTTGGTTTAGCGTTGGATTAAAAGAGTCGTTTACCTTGTGAGGCAGCTTGTCAGGCTTCAAGTTATTATCAAGTTACTCTTGAGTGATCTTGCAGATCCAGCTGCCTCGCAAGGTAAGACAATGACAGACAATGATAGACAGATGGTTCATCCAATCACCTGCCAAGTATTTATTTTTTTGTTTTTGTTTTGTTTTGAAAGTGCCCGCCCTTTTCCAAACAGTTTCCAAGGACGACCTCTCAGATGGTTCTTTGTAACAAACCATCTGGTGCGTCGGGTTAAAGACCTATAGATTACACTTGCAGTTTATTCAGATTAATGAACTGAAATATTGTAAAGTGAATAGCTTGTCTATTTGTGCCATGATCATTTTTAGCAGTTGTACCAATTCACCAGTGATTCTATTTTGCCAATAATTAATTTTTATTTTTTTTATAAATGAAATACACCTTTTGAAAATTATATGAAATTACTCATGTTAACAAAATATTACCATAAAAAGGGATTTATACATAATAAATAGCTTCAAAATGGATTTTTCAACTGACAGCAGCACTTGATTATTTTTGTTTCTCATCAAATCTGCTGTCCTGCAGTGCTCACTGACGGTACACAGTGAGAGAGGATATAATTAATTGGAACTACTAGCTGTTGTTTATTTGTTTGTTTATCTGTTTGGCATTCCTGCAGTTTTCAGGGTGCTATACCAAATTTTTGGGATTTGGTTTGCTGAGGGTCCCCATAAAGATTTTGTCCATATATCATCATCTTGAGTCTGTGTGGCTCATGTTTACTGGATCTTTGAAAATTGACAATGTGAACCTAAATGAATTAAATATAAATGAAAAAAAAAACAATAAATGAAGACATATTATGTGTGATCACGTGCGTTGGGATAGACGCAGACAGTCTGGAAGCCGAAGCGAAACAGCAGCAAAGTGATTGAGGCTGACTCAGCCTGGAGCGTTCACACCTTCCCCCTCTGCCAGGTCTTTTTACAGCCGACTCCTCCTCACCAGGATGAGTGCACTGCGGTTAGATAGAGGGTACCCCGAAGCCCACTCACACATCATTCAACCCGGTTCTCATGGCAACACACTTCTCTGGCTACAGGCATGTGTAGCCTACAAGCGAGGCTACAAGTGAGACAGCACCTTGAAGACACCTAAGAATAGTTGTTAAAAAAACACATGAGCAGTTCAGGCGCTTCTCTGTGAAACAAGAAAGAAAAACGCAACTCGGAGTAAAACCTCGTCCCCTCATGGCTTAGATGAGGATTTCAATAACTTCTTGTAGCTTCTAACACATATAGTCCTAGTCCAGGTGTATGTAGTCCTAGTTCTGCTTAATGGCATGTGATATTCCTCTATTTGTATGAATTCTATATTGAACACATGTTTATAAAATGTCAGAAGAAGGTGAAAAGTGCCCTCTATAATTCCCCACAGCCCAAGATTATGTATTGTTTTGTCTGACCAGTCCAATTCAAAATCCAAACATATTGTTTACTGTCATGTAAGACAACCAAAAGCTTTGTCTTTTTTTTGCTTAAATGGGACATATAATGCACATATACGCAGTCTCTCAGGTCAGCCTCCGTTTGAAACAGGCCATTTTATCTCCTGTCTCCTTAAGGCTCTTGTCCTGATGAACCCAGTCTGTTCTGATTGGTTGGCTTCTGTAATTTAGCTTCGGTCAGCTCGTCTGCAAGGTAGAGAAAATGTCACAAATGTAACCTCGAGTTTTGGAACTTGGACCATGTTTAGCGTTGACATCCAACATCATAACAGTATGTAAACAACACAATCACAAAAAACATAATATTTTAAAAAGTGACTAAACTGATTAATCGATCCAGATGCACACGTTTTCTGTCAATAGATGGATTGATGATTCATCTAATCAAGCAGCTCTAAAGCGGATAGATATTGCCATACGATCGTGTATAATATAGATGAAGAGTATAATGAATGAACACACTGTCAGTATGAAGTTTATTTAAATTGCGCTGTTTTGTCACAGATCTTCGTTGGGCATCTTTCATCTGTTGTGCTGAAATAATAATAATAAAGAATCAAAACGTTGCAGATCATCAGTGAAGCTTTTCATTGCTTGAAGTTGTTTTTTTTGTTTTGTTTTTAATTAATTTTACATGGCAGTATTTAACGAGGCTATTCAGAAATTCTTCATCTGCTCGTCAATGGGACTCAGAGATAATTAGAGTTGGTCATTGTTGACAAATGTTGCTCTGTTGCACATTGTTATACTGACAATCAATGTTAATTTATTTAAGTGGCCTTCAACAACATTGTGAATCTGTCCCGGTCTATTTAACGTTACTCTTTCAGTGCGCTGACTCAGTCTCTCACTGCAAATACATTTAATTCTGAATGTTATGGCGCCGTAGGAGCTTTCATTCAACCTGGGAGTCTCCTGTGGGGAATGCTTTGTGTAGAAACGTCATTGTTTCCTCCGCTTGCAAACAATATGCCAAATATTATAACAACACTTTACACTCATTTTTATTCACTCATGTTTTGATGTGTTTCTTTTTTATATATATATATATATATATATATATATATATATATATATATATATTTTTTTTTTTTTACTGTTTTTAAAATCCAAAATGCAGACACCAGAGTAACAAGATCCTTTGGCTCGTTATGCTTTGAAGAAGACTTGTTTCTATTATGTAAAATATATCCTCAAATTAATTTAGTTTGCTCTACTCCTTGTACCTGGACAAATGAAAACTGGCAAGGAGGGCGACATTGTCAGTACTAATCCCTCAGCTGAATGCCAGGGGGTCACAGGATCACTTGCGCAAGATTCCCCAAACTCACTGAAGCTCTCTGTCTTTGCTTTTTCTCTTTCTTTTTGCTGTCATGATGTCAGTCACTTGGCTCGCGCCGACAGGTAGCTTCCTCTTTAAATTCTTGCATCATATCTTTTGTCTTTTAATGCTTGTGTTTTATGTTTGTTTTTTTTAACAAATAATGTGCTCCTCCTGAAAAAAAGTCTTGTTAAATGAAAGCTGTGACCCAATTGATGACACAAAGAACCCAGTTATATGTGATTTGTAAAAAATAAAAGAATTAATTTCATGCTCTCATAGTCATAGAGCTCCTCTGTCGTCTGTTATGTAAGGAGTTTCACATATGAAATGCTAACTAATGCCTACGCTGCCGAGGCTTACGTAACATGCATGTCCGTTTCTCTCAGAGCTGAGGGCCGGAGATGGTCCCTGGCATCCCTCCCCTCGTCTGGCTATGGAACCAATCCGCCGAGCTCCACTGTCTCGGTAAGTCACCCCCCCAAAACACTGCGCCATCCTCCCCTGTCGATACATGACGGCCAGGCAATTCTAACACCTCACTCAGCCCAAATAGCACATGCATTTATGCAATAAGGGGACAGTGAATGCCAAGACTGAGATGACAAACTGCTAATTGTTTTCCTCCATCATCTGCTTGAATGAGTCATTCTCCCAGTCTGTGGAGCTCAGTGTTTAAAGTCTGCATAGACATACACAGTCTGTGTGAGTGCATGTTAATGAGAGGATGAAGTAAAGAGTTGCTGTGCTGTGTTATTAGATTATTATCATTTTATGACAGCTTTTCCATAAAACCTCACATCACTAAGTTTGTCACATTAAAAAATGTACTGAGACTTAGTTTTACATTTTCTTATTAACAAGATTTGCTAACTTGGCTTTAAATCTCATGTTTTTTTTTATTTTTTATTTGAACATAGTACTAAAAAATATTTGAAAAGCTGATTTCCAGATTGCTTGACAAACATTTTTGGACAAATTATCAAAATAAACTGGATGTAATTTAGATACAAGAACTTAACTTAAAGTTAGAGAAGCAGAGTCTGTTGTGAAAATCTACCATGTGCTGCTATTGTAAAGAAATTTATGGGGCAGACCCAGGCATAGGCCCAGAGGTCATTGGGGGATAATGCAGCTCTTCAGTGGGCCTCACTGCCCTCTTTATACTGAGGCATTAGAAAGAGACTTCACAGATGCCGTCCCTCTGGCCCTCTTCTGTTCAACACACATTGGCTGCAAAATTAAGCAGATTGCTGGCAATGTACATGACGTCCTGTTCAGTTTGTAAAGAGTTTACACAGTACCTCGGGAGGCATGGAAAATAACTTATTTGTGTAAATAATGATGCTTCTGCAGGCGTCTTTGTTGTTTCCACCATCGCCATGGAAAAATACACTTTAATGGTCGGCTTGTGAGGTGTTAGGTTCATTTTTCTAAATTAAACCCTTCACAGGTGTATCGTGTGTTGGCTTTTCACTGGAACATGATACAATGAGCTGTTGATGTCATAGGTCAGAAAGTAAATATTAATGAGTGTAATATTCCCCAACAGCCAACTGTCTCTAGGTTGAGATATGGAGTCATTTAACATTAGTTAACTTTTATCTAATTCATTTAGTGACATCAGTGTAATCTGATTTTGTAACTTGGTCTCGCTAATCATCCACTTCGGACAGCAAGGCTGGATTAACTCAGTTTAGTATTTTCAACATGTGTTTCCTCATATGTTTTTTTTTTTCCTGCTAAGCCTTTTGTGACTTTGTTTTTAAAGACTGTTTAATGTCATGATCTTGAACTACATATATGTACACCATTATTTTTAATCAGTTATTTGTACTTTTTCATGTTGACAGAAGTTCACAATCAAAGCAGTTTGTTTTTATTTCAGGTCATTTAACACAGTTGCACCCTTTTCTATTGTCCACCAGATATGACTGTTAAGATATAAGTTATAATGGTTCAGTATAAACATCATCTTGAGAATTTAACTGAATGACTTTTGTTATTATTTTCATCAATTCTAGTTAACAAGATCCACTCCACTCTAGTTAACACAGCCAACTTAAACTCAAATTGGCTGAAGAGATAGTAAATATGATTTGTTAATTATGTTTGCTGATGACAAGTTGGTTTCCCCCCATGAAATGTTTTGACTAAATTACCATCAGATGCAAATTTGAAGCTGGAGAACGTAGAAACAAATTAATTTTTCTCAACTGACGGATCATCCTCATTTGTCTGCAGTCGTCCTCGTCCTCCCAGGAGCGTCTTCACCAGCTTCCCTACCAGCCGACACAAGATGAGCTGCACTTCCTCTTCAAACACTTCCGCAGTACAGACAGCATAACCGACGAGGATGGGCGGCCCTCGACGGTCATACGACCTCGGTCTCGGAGCCTCAGGTAGCTAAAGCTGAATTCACCTCACATTAGGATGAGTCCTGTCAACAAATTTCTTTCTAACATGTTACATATTAATTCAAGTGAAAAATGTTTACAAGCTTAATGAATTAAAGATTCAGATGATTACATCTTCTAAAAAGTTGGTCTAAAATGTGGGATCGCCATTTTTCTTGATGCTGTTTGATTTTGTTGTTAGTGATAATGTGGAAGCACCTTGTCCACCACCAGTTTATCCTTTTACCTTACTCAATCTTTTTATTGTAAAGTTTCGGTTTAAATAGCCTGATTAACTGTAAAACAAATATGAAACTGAATATTACCTCCAAAGTGTGCGGTTCTCATGTTGGAGATCCACTTTGAAATGTGAGAATTGTTGGTGGGTTATGCTTGATTTCACCACCATAGGACATCCAGTGTAAACATCTGTTTTATGTCACTTCTTGGCCTGTCATTAAATTAATGAAATTTATATTTTTTACACAGATTAAATGCAATAATCCCCTCCTGATGGATTAACTGCCTCTCTGTAGCAGAAGATGTTTTGGATTAACTTTGGGCAGCGATTGCGTGATGTGCGCATGAGGTCCTGTGTGCCATTATGTACTGTTAGACTGTCTGCATCGGTATGACCAAGACTTTCAGAAGGAAACGCAGCATTTGGTGCCTCAAGTGCTTCTTATTGATTACACATGCAGGCTGGCTGGCGGGCAGGTAGAGATCTGACTGCATAGCTGTGTGATTTTTGACAACTTTTGTCTGTTGGCTCTGCTCTGTGCTGTTTGCGCGATGCCCGAGTGCTCTGTGTTCTGGCACCATGGTGTGTCGTGTGTGGGCGTGCTAGCTAAGAGAGCGCCTCGGGGATCTAGCTGCTGAACTGTAGTCGAGGGAGGGGGTGGATAAGGGGGCGCGGAAGGGGGGGAGAGGGGGGTCTGATGTTAGGAGCCATGGTGAGCTGCAGCAGTGTGTGTTGGGCAGCCGCCATCCAGTCTAACAGAGGCGTCTTTCATGACAAAAAAAGGCTCAGAGAGGTTGTTTGCATGTGATAGGTTTCCTTTCCATCTGTTCTGCCAGAAGCTTCATCAAGCAACATTTTCCTGTTTTTAAAAAAAAAAAAAAAAAAATACACCAATCACATCCGACTAAAATATTGAAGTGGCGTTGCAGTAAATGAGTAATTGAGTGATGTTGGTGATTCACCCTGTTTGGCCAGAAGAAACCTCTGCTGTAGGTATCGACGTCTAAAGAGAAACGTCAAAAGCTGAAATCCACCCTGATCGCAGCATAACGAGCCGCTGAAATTGTATATTGGTTCATAACGTTGCGGGTAGAAACGTAAACGTATCAGTTTAGCCGTCGACCTTAAACAGCCTCTATCAGTCAAACCCAAACTATGAGTTAAGAGTTAATGTGTGTATCGTGGTTAGGCTGAATTGAATCGATTTTTTTTTTTTTGTTTTTGTTTTTTGCTCATCAATAGATAACTGTGACGGCCTTGATGACATAACTCCTCCGCCCCATCCCAATGTAATGGCTCGGAGCAGAGTTGTGTATTGGTAAATGTCAAAATGCATTTGTGATCAATTGAAATATACTAATCTCTCGTTTTGGTTCTGTTGCAGCCCCGGGCGATCGAGTGTCTCCTTTGATAACGAGATAGTGATGATGAACCATGTTTACAGAGAAAGATTTCCAAAGGTAAGCTTTAGAAATCTGTACATTAGTCTTCATTTTATAGCCATATTTGTGCAGCAAATATATTGTACATTGTTTTTTTTTTCAGTCTGTTGCCCACATCTTATCAACAGGTTTTATTGTTCCAGAGAGTATATGGTGGAAACTGAGCCTGAGGCGACATCCACACTAATACATTTTGTTTTAAACTGCATCAGTTTTGCTACATTTATACATTTACCGTCACACCCCTAAAACGGAAACTATTGGAAACACTGTTGACTCCATTTTAGTTTGAAAACTCCCAAGATTGTTTTAGTCTGGATGGGCGTAAATGGAGACTTTTGAATACAATGACGCAGACACCCACCCACACACCACGTCACACAGAGAGGGAGAGAGAGGAGAGGGATGCTCCCCTGTCTCCTCCTCACACCCGGTGAATGGTAATGTGATATGCGTTTTCGGGTGTGTTAGTTTGGATGGAGATTAATTCTGAAACGGTGCTAAATTGTTTGTGTTGTTGGGGATTGTTTTTGTTTTAAAACAGCATTTTAAAACGAAGACGTGTTAGCGGGGATGTGGCCTGAGTTTTGAAAAGCCTCACAACTCAGCAGGTGGCAAAGTTGCTGAATCACTGGTCCTGATCAACAACCATATGAATCCACCCACAGAAGTGTTACAGTCATTTGGTGCTGCAGAGAGTAAAAACTCTCAATTATTGGTCCTTTTTAAATGTCTTAACTGTGTGTGTGTGTGTGTGTGTGTGTGTGTGTGTGTGTGTGCGCGCGCACGTCTGTTGTCCCTGCAGGCCACAGCCCAGATGGAAGACCGCTTGTTGGAGATCGTCACCCACTGCTCTCCAGACAGCTCCCTCCCGCTGGCTGACGGGGTGCTGGGCTTTATCCAGCACCAGTTGGTCGAGCTGGTCAGAGACTGTCTGGACAAGTCCCAGAAAGGCCTGGTTACATCCCGCTACTTTGCTGAACTGCAGGAGAAGCTGGACAAGCTGCTGCATGAGGTGGGGACACAGAGCCTCAGCTGGTTTTGTTTGGGCCCAGCAGGGAGGCTGATATGGAAATTATGTGTAGCTACACTTGAAGATGGAAGGTTTCCAGGTATCAGAATGAAAATAAAATAATAATTAATACTATCAGAATGAAAATGATTAAATATTAACCGTATAGAATTTCATACTGCACAGTTCTAAGCGTCAGCTAATGAGCTCTTACATGTGAACTCTTCCACTGAACGCTCGGCTGTAATGAAGTTATGAAAGAGGATTGATCGAGCCGGCTGCAGTCGGGCGTGTCGCTCAATAACCGTCTGATAGCCCAAAGGCACACACAATAGATCTGGTAGTGGAAATTGTCAGTGATGGCAAGAGGTACTTTTGTCACAGGTTTTTTTAATTTTTTTATCTGTGTTGTGATAAAATGCTAGTTTCTATAGCAACCTCTTCCCCTGTTCTTCTGCATGCTGTCAGACAGAAGGCACGGTCGACTCGCCGTACCTCCAGCTGAACTGATAAGTCTGTTCCCATACTGTAGAACAAATGCTGACATATATACACACACACAAAACCTGAAGACTCACTTTGCTAAAGAACTAAAAAAATATATATTTTCTGAATATATAATATAAATAACATAATAATATAGAATATAATATGTATACATTTTTTGTAATTTGAAATACTTGGTGATACAAATTATTTTCAGTTCATAAAAGTTCAGCAAAAATGTTCCTCTGTCGTGGGAAATATCCTCTAGTGTACATAAAGTGAAGAATTTTGTGCTTCTGGCATAAAAAAGCAAACAACTTTTTAACAGCGTGCACGGATTCCTGACATTGTTGACATATGTCACCTCAGGGGCTTTTCACAAGTTTGCAGCAGCTCTACTGTTTGTTTCCTGTTAATAGTTTGAAACAAATAACAAGCGTTTTACTTGTTACCGTGAACAGTGATGGTTTAAGAGCACTCCTAACAGAAACTTCATCAGGAGAAAATCCAAAGAAGATGTCATAGAACTGCTCACACTGTTTGATTGATGTCTGGGAATTGTAGCAGAGACGCAATAAAGTACAGATGGTTTAGCACATGCTTCACCACTTAAACCCGATGCTCATGTCTAAACTGACGTCACACTGACGAGTGAGCATGTGGGGATTCAGTGTTCAGTAGGACACATGGCTGTTGGAGGAATTGGCCTTGTGACTTTTTTTGTAAAGAGTCTTTCTCACACCACCACATTGTGACATTCACGTTGGAAATGGGATCTGGCATGACCAGAAGGTAACCTACATAAACTCACACGTGTTGAGCGTGATTCTTTGGGCACGTTGGAGAAAGTTGAGGTAAATTCATTTTATTGTTTGGCGTCAATGCAAAATTGAACTTAAGGAAAATGGTAAACTGGATATTTGAGAGGATCTGGAAGTTTGATGTGCAGCGAGTGAAAATCATTTTCTCCTGACATGACATCACCAAAGACGATAGATATTGGACACTATTTAAATGACCTTGCAAATCACGCTGCAAAACACAACACACAATATAGTGATTCAGTTTTATCAGAGTGGATGTTTTTATAACAGTGAGTTTTTATCGTATGACATTATTATAATTTTTTTATACATTATTGTTTTTTTGGTCACTGAGTTTCCCAAAAGACACTTTCCCCCCTTACCTTGCAAGACTGGATCACACGACCATGTGACATCTTGTCAGGCTTTAAGTTATGGATTTGTGTCCGAACCCCCAGTGGTTTGGGCCAATCAGCCTCCGTGATCTTGCAAATCCGACTGCCTTGCAAGGAATAGATGGTGATAGACAGATGGTTCATCCACTTACCTGCCAAGTATTTTTTTGAAAGTGCTGCCCTTTTCCAAACAGTTTCCAACAACAACTTCTCAGATAGTTCAAACTACCTGGTGCGTCACATCACTTTTCCCCCCATATATCGTATTGTCAGCCAGATTTAGGCTATTAAGCTGACTGTACGAGCAGATGACTTCGACATGAAAGTATATACCATGCTGTTGCTCTAGTACAGACTGTCACTTCAGCTGTCTGGAAGATATGCCGTGGATGACTCATTAAGACTCCTCCCACCCACCCAGTGATTATTTTAATAATTGCTCCCGGTTTAAAGTGATGTATTCTCTGACGTAATTCTGTCAGACAGCGTCTGTTTTCATACTTCTCTTAATGTTGTATCCATCTGCTCAGAGCGCAGTGTTTCAAAAAGTTTAAATCCTTCCTCTCCCATTTTCTCCTATTCTCCTTTCATGATATTTAACTTTAAAAAAAAAAAATCACCCTGACCTATTTGCTTATTTTTTCAGATTTTACAGTCTGTTTTTAATGTGTGTTGATGTGTTTTGCCCTCTCTTGACTGTGCTGTGATGAGCCAATTGGTTAAGAGCGTTGCATAAATCTTTTTTTTTTTCCCTGCTGACCCTGCTGTCCAGGCCTACGAGCGCTCTGAAAGCGAAGAGTTAACCGTCATCATCCAGCTGGTGAGGAAGATCCTCATCATAATCTCTCGACCGGCTCGTCTCCTTGAGTGTCTGGTAAGCCGAGGAAGAGGAAATCTCTTCCTAATTGAAAATGAGATTACTTTGATTAAAACGGGTAGAAGTCAGTTCACGTTAAGTCAGACTGAAATGAGATTCTGACCCTTATTCTGTCTTAGAAAGTGGCTCTATGTCACCAGAATATCATTCTTCGAGGAAAACAATATTCACACACTTTTTTCCAGCAGATTAAAAGTCCCAGTTTAAACTTTTTTGTCAGTAAGGTCTGTGGATTATTCAGAATATTTGGGACATTGTTGAGTTTTTCAAATAAATCTTTTAAATCATCTGAACATAGCAAATGAAATTCCACTCACTTCCATTGTATCGGGATCTTGCTGTTGACAGGAGTTTGATCCAGAAGAGTTTTATCACCTACTTGAGGCAGCAGAGGGTCACGCCAAAGTCGGACAGGGAATCAAGACGGACATCCCTCGATACATCATCAACCAACTGGGACTGACGCGGGATCTGTTAGATGGTAAAGGAATTGTCTGCCATGAAGCAAAGCCTTATAGTCCCATTAAAACCGATGTTGTTTTTGACCTTTTTGAACAGGAAAATAACTTTATAGAGTTTTGCTCCAGTCTGGACGTCATGACTTTATGCTTTCAAATTCAGTGAAGAGACATGCAACATTCACGCATGCAGCTTGTATTTGAATGCCCAATTTTAAATGTTATCATGCTGTGCCACAGTGTTGCCATAGCAAAAAGAAAATCATGTGCTTGAAATAATTGTTTCAGCACTTGCACCATGGCAGCTTGGATGAGTAGTGTCAGCATGGAGGACAGTATGATTCAACAGTGGAAGCAAAGCCAACTTTCCAACTTTTTTTTTTTTTTCCAACTTTTAAACACCTCAATTCACACATTAACCTGGGGCCACAAACTGTAACAGAAATGTGTTTGAATCCAACTGAAGACTCCTTTCACTTTTTTATGTCATGTAATATTAGTTTGGGATATGGCTCACGTCTTACTCACACAAAAAAAAAGAAACCCTGCAGTGTGATGACTGTAGCCTGCCTGTAGTCAGCCACATTTATTGGGCAGCTGGAATCAGTCTCTGCACAGTTAGAAACATTTTCAAACACATGACAACCCTCAGATGGTTTTACAGAATAGAGCTGCAATGAATCAGCAGAAAATTAAATGGCAGCTATTTTGATAACTGAATAATCTTTTTAGTCTTTTTTTTTTTTTTTTTTTTTTTTTTAGTAAAAAAGCTTATCATGTGCTGCTTCTCAAATGTGAGGATTTGAAGCTTTTTTTGTGTCATACATGAAAATAAAGAATATCTTTTAGATTGTTGATCGGACAAAACAAAACATTTGTCAGCTAAGAAATTATAATGGGTATGTTTCAGACAAAGTGATCAATTGATAAAATAATACGCAGATTAATCTATAATGAAAATATTCATTAATTGCAGCCCTATAATAGAATATAGGCATAGCACTTGCCAGTACAGCACAGTGCCATACTCGCCAGATTCCTTCAAGTTCACAGATTTAAGTTCTTAACCAAATGTGAAGATAGTTGCACCCCATTCAGACCAACACACAGTGATGCAGGTTTGACCTGGTTTCTCTGTATGTGTCAGCATGTGTCAGCCAACCTTCTCCCCGACCAGGGTTGGACGCAGCTTTGAGTAGATATGCGTCATATCTGCGTCTGCTGTCCAAAAGGGGTATAACAGATTATGAAGGAGGAAGGGTTAATAGTGGGAGGTGAGGATTCTTTACCATAATATCTGTGTGTGTCTCTCTGTGTTACTTGTAGACATGGTACAGTTTGAGCAGTATGATGCCAGTCCATCAGTGTCAGTGGAACCAGATGCCAATATTGAGGTAAATTTTCAGTTTTTATTATTGACTACTTAAGTAAGTATGCACATTCTTCAAAAGTGAGTGTTGTGCTAACTGTGTCTCCAGAGGATCAGAAAGTTAGATTTTTTACATTTTTTTGTGGTTTCCAGAAACACAGTGACGCATTTTAAAGGATACCATAAATATTTCTATTATTATTCTGCAGGAAGCCAAGGCAGGGATAGAGTGACACTAAATCTCCAAACTGCTCTGAAATATGGAAATTGCAAATTAAACTGGGAGCAGTTTAATAACAAATGTTGAAGTCAGGTCAAGTCATTTATATATTGCCCCAAATCCCAAATTCACATATATGGACTAAATATGAGCATTATATTTTGTTTGTTTATTAACTGCAAGTGGGCAGCACAGTATAGTGTAGGTAGTTGACTGCAGAAAAGGCCCTGGAACATAAAATATAATGCATTCATTACTTAACTTGTTCACACACAGTAGGGTTGGGCGATATGAACAAAATCAAATATATTCTCTGTTGATATTGTGACAATATTGTAGAGATGATTATAAAATATTTACATGATGAAGTTTTGATAAATAATCATCAGTAATGTGGATATAATGACTAAGTGGTTAAAAGCAAATAATAGAACAAGAGCAATCTGGTAAGTTCAGAAAATGACATCACTTTACTGTAATGCAACTTTTAAAACCAGGAAAAGACAACACTTATGCCATATCATGATATTACAATATCCAAATCTAAGACAATATCTAGTGTCCTATCACAGTATTGATACATTGCCCAGCCCTAACACAGCCAGAAGCATCATGTTTCTGTTTTCTCTCTATAGACTAAGCCCCCACAGACCCTGACCCCAACTCGAAGGAAACCGCTCGAGAGTGATTTTGAGACCATCAAACTCATCAGTAATGGGGCTTACGGGTAAGATGAGAGGTCCATTGTTTCAGCTTTCTTTGCGTTTTCTTGGCATTGTTTCTAATAGATTTGTTGTTTTTCCCCTTTTGTAAACGACTGCCACAGAAACTTGAAAAGATGTCAAAATGAAAAATATTCAAGAAGTATTTCTTGAAAATCCACTGAATTCTACACATTTCAAGGAACCTTCTCAGCAAATTGTTGCAGCTGTCAGAAGTTGACATAGCCAATTGCCACTTAGAGTATTTATTCATTCATTATAAATAATTATCTTGTCAGAAACTGATTTCATTTGGATACTTCCTTTTGATCAAACATCCAGAATATTGACAAGGGAGGGAGTCTTAACTAATGTGTTACCAACGTCATGCCTTATTCTGTGAATGCGACCTAATCGAGGCGGAGGGTTTCACGTCTCCTTTGGATTGTCAGTCAGAACAAAACACAGCTCACAGAGTGCTCTCGTCAGCTTCATCATCGCCTGTGAGAAAGGTTTCCTCCACTCTGACCAGAATAGTGGCTGCTGTTTGATCGTGACACATCAAAGGCAACTTCATGCAGAGATGTTGTACTTATGCACTTGTGGATTGAACTAGAATAAGGTAAAGGGAATCTCAGTAGCAGCGTGAAAACTACCAACCACCATCCGAGTAGCCAGTGGAAAATTGGTCTAAACGTCTTTGACTGTTTTAAATAGGAATATTCCTCTATTCTACTATTTTCTGTGAAGATAGCAGGTCTAAAGTGGATCATGTGGTTTTTGACAGGGCTGTGTATCTGGTCCGCCACAAAGACACCCGCCAACGGTTTGCCATGAAAAAGATAAATCGTCAGAACCTGGTCCTGAGGAACCAGATCCAGCAGGCGTTTGTGGAGAGAGACATCCTAACTTTTGCCGAGAACCCTTTCGTCGTCTCCATGTTCTGCTCCTTTGAGACACGACGTCACCTCTGCATGGTCATGGAGTATGTGGAAGGTAGAGTACAGAAAAGCTGCTATGAGTGATGTATGTTTGCATTGAAGGCATTAAGCTCAGTCTGATCCAGAGTAGCTGGTGGCGAGCGCTAAAGCATAATAACTGTTGCATGAATTCTTTGATCATTTATATACAGACCGCCAATAATAAACAGTCCAAGGGTCAAATATGTATCTTCTAATAATACACAACATAAAATAATAATATTTTGGGATATGGTTAATTAAAATTCAACACAGTGCCTGACTTTAATGGTTTTGTGTTTATGTTATGTTTTTTTTTTTTAAGGTGGAGATTGCGCCAACTTGCTGAAGAACATGGGCCCACTGCCTGTAGAAATGACAAGGATGTACTTTGCTGAAACCGTCCTGGCCCTGGAGTACCTTCACAACTATGGCATCGTACATCGAGATTTAAAACCTGACAAGTGAGAACAAACTTCTGCAACGGACCAGAACATTCTGCAATAATACAAACTTTTCTTCTAGAAAGCCCTGACTGAGTGTGACACAGCTCTGACCCAGCGCACTTGCATTTTTATTAAGTTTTATTAAACTGAATACCACCACAGGCATCTGGTCTGTGTTTAGTTTGTTTAGTTTTCTGTTTTAATATTTAAGTCTGCATACTCGCACTTGCTTGCAGAATTGGTTTAAGTATAGACCTTTCAGAAGTAAAATGTACTTGTAGAAAAACTGTGCATGTTGTTGATGGAGTTTTTTCATATTTTTCCTCCCAACAGTTTGTTGATTACGTCCATGGGACACATCAAGCTAACTGACTTCGGGCTGTCAAAAATTGGCCTGATGAACATGACCACCAACCTGTACGAGGGTCACATAGAGAAAGACACGAGAGAGTTTGTTGACAAACAGGTGAGACAGTTTAGGATGTAAAAAGTGTTGAATAACAAAAAAAAAAAGAATTTTGCCTGTAAGAAAGATTAAAATTGTCATATGCTGGTTTGCTTGTGCAGGTGTGTGGTACTCCGGAGTACATTGCCCCAGAGGTGATCCTCAGGCAGGGTTATGGGAAGCCAGTGGACTGGTGGGCGATGGGGATCATCCTCTACGAATTCCTGGTCGGCTGTGTTCCGTTCTTCGGCGACACACCTGAGGAACTTTTTGGACAAGTTGTCAGTGGTGAGCACAGAAATTAACTAACAACTTACAGCACTCAAAACGACATTTATTGTCAAACTTAAAATACTGTTTTGAATAAAATGAACTAAATATTTCTGCCTCTCAAAAGTTGACATGTACTTAATCGGATTTCATCAACATTAAAATGTTCTGTCTATTATTTCTAGTGTGTGAGAGTGTATGGAAGAAACATTTGTGCAACCCTAAGTTTTCATGTGCTGTTTTTGAGTTTTTTGTCTTCATTTTGTTTATGCACTTGAGTTACACAAGATCCGCTACCATAGTATCCTTCTACAGAACGCTCCTGCACTCCAGTGTGAACTGATGCTTTGGCAAACTTTATTTGTGATTTTTCTTTGTATTTCTGTGATTTTCAGATGAAATCATTTGGCCTGAAGGAGACGATGCCTTACCTGCTGATGCTCAGGATGTGATCACCCGTCTGCTGAGGCAGAGCCCTCTAGACCGGCTGGGAACTGGTACTGTTGAGTTGGTCAACATATGAAAACTCTGATTCAGAAGAAAGTGTATAATGTGCTTATGTGAAAGCAGAAGAAAGTTGTCATTAATATCATTTAAATTTAGAAGTAAAGCACTTTGGTAAAGAAACTGGAGATACAAATACTGTAGGATATACCTTTTTTAGAATTTGCTTTTTGCCATTTAAGTTCAATTGAACTCATCAGGTTGCAATATTTTGAAAGCTGATCCAATATCTATTTGGCTACAGGCGGCGCCTCAGAGGTCAAACAGCATCCCTTCTTCTTGGGTTTGGACTGGAACGGACTACTACGACAGAAAGCGGAATTCATTCCTCAGCTGGACGCAGAGGATGACACCAGCTACTTCGACAGTAAGTTAAAGTTGAGATCATATAAAATGTATTTTATTTAGTAGACAACATTTTAAACAGTGACTTCTTTATAAAAATGATCCGTTTTGAATTAGATCTCCATGTTTTGGGCCACAGGTTACATCTGGCTACAGTTGAGCTGTGAATTAATTACATTTTCTAATTTTATTTTTAAAAAACACACAGGAAAACATTTTTCTAAACAAGTAGACAACAGACTTAGTTGATTCGATGTCTGCATTTCATGCATTTGCTGTTTGTCAACTGCTCTGTCGGCATACATGAAATGCAATAAATATATTTTGGGGGAAACAGTGGTGTTCCTAAGAATTGTTTGAGAAAATCATGATCTAAAGTCTTGAGCGGGGAAAAAAATGTGATTCTTATGTGAATTTTATTATGTGTCTGTCTTCAGCTCGATCAGAGCGCTACCATCATTTGGCATCTGACGAGGATGAGGAAACCAATGATGAAGAATCTTCCTTGGAAATCCGACAGTTTTCTTCCTGGTCGCATCGCTTTAGCAAGGTAAGGATAAGCTCTGATGTGTGTCTTCTTAAAGTTGTTCTCAAATATTGAAGATTGCATGCTCTGACAGGCGCAGGAAAAATGTAGCTATTAGACGGCCTTTAGTGCTTTATTCTTAAAACCGCTGTGGCTGCAAATCATCTGGGCTTGACAGTAACAATGAACATGTTTCAACAGCACAGTCTATATTAGAATCGCCAATAATCTGACTGGCTCAGTGTGTGTGTGTGTTTTCTACTCTTCTTAGTCTGTAACGCTTGTTGTTCCAGGTTTACAGCAGCACAGAACATCTGGCAACGCCGTCCAACCTCAGCTTCTCCTCTGACCGCAGCCATAGTGAGGACAAAGAGGACCGCGGGGAGGTGGGAGGACTCAGTCCCTCCCCGAGCCCAGCAGATGGCAGCGTGGAGCGCAGACACCCCGGACGCATGGCCAGGTAGGCAAAGGCATGAGACATGTCATGACCTCCTTTTTAAGAAAGGAAATTACAGTTCACCTGACCTCGGATCATTCTCTTGCATCTGTGTAAAAGTAGAAAACAATCAAAACACAGCATTGAGTTTACTGGTGTGATTTGTTCCTTTGGACTCTTGTGCCTGTTGATTTACCTGTTGAACTGGTATTTGGCTGTTTGTAGCCTTCGTCCTCGGGCCTCTTCTAGCTCCTCCCAGTCTGAAAGGAGCAGCAGCCCTCTGGTGATGAGCAGCACCCACAGCCTGGAGACGATGCCCCGCTTTGCCCTCTCCACTGACGACGAGGGTAAATCCCTGACATGTTTTTGAGTGTGAATGATCAATTTGGTCGTATTTAAACAATTGTGTTTAACTACCAAAACTTTCTCTTCTTAGGCCATGATGTTAATTTAATTAACCTGTATTTCCTACAGCTGAGGTAGTTGTTTCAAACCTTCGGAGGATCAGGATTCGCAGCAACAGCACAGGAGCCAAACACTCATCCCCCAAAGAACCAGCCGGCCCTCGGCGCTTCGGTAACCAGCTGGAGACACCGGACAGACAGAGGCTTCCCTGTGGAGGGAAGGTTCCCAAGTCTGCCTCCGTCTCAGCCCTGTCTCTCATCATCACTACAGGTACAGAAGTTCAAAAGTTTATCATCATCTTAAAGTCCAACAGAAGATAGAATTAGGTGGCAATGACCCACTGGTCTAAATCTTTTGACACTTCTTCTGGGTGTTTTGTTTGTAAAAAAAAAAACAAAACAAAAAAAAAAAAAAACCCAACAAAGTACAGGCTTGTTTTTTTGGAAAGTAATAAAGTTTAGAAACATAGGATGGATCATTCTGATTATCTTTCTCTAACAGGAACTCTTAGTTATGTATGTGATGTCCTTAAATTTTGTATGTTTAGAAAAACTGCACCTTATTTGGAAGACAAATAGTGTTTGCTGATTGTGTGGACACATTCGGAGGAAAACGGTCTTTTTGTCTTTTTCAGATGACTCACCTGGCGGCCTCCAGCCCAGTCCCATCTCCCCACGATCACTGTCCTCCAACCCCTCATCCCGTGACTCCTCCCCCAGTCGAGATCTGTCACTCAGCCCCAGCAGCCTGAGGCCGCCAATCGTCATCCACACTTCAGGGAAGAAGTATGGCTTCACCCTGCAGGCCATCCGTGTCTACATGGGCGACAGCGATGTCTACACGGTGCATCACATGGTGTCGGTGGGTGTCACCACAAGCCTTAAAAGTCATTGTTTACCATGATTTATTTGGGTGACCCCAAACTAGAACTGAAAAGTATAAAAAGGTTGTTATGTAATCCTCAAATGAAACTCCTCTTCTCACTGTGTTGCTGTTCTAACAGAGTGTGGAGGAGGGCAGCCTGGCTCACCAGGCAGGTCTTCGCACTGGAGACCTGATCACACATGTGAACGGAGAGTCTGTCCAAGGCTTGGTCCACCCAGAGATGTTAGAGCTGTTACTGAAGGTAAAACTCACTCAGACTGCTGCTCAGACTCATGGTCAAAAAGTCAAATTCAAGTTGAATTTCTTGCCCTTTACACAAATGAACCATTCTTTTAATTCTTATGAAATATGCAGAGTGGCAGCAAGGTGACGCTTCAGACCATAGCGCTTGAGAACACGTCGATCAAAGTCGGTCCGGCTCGGAAAACTAAACACAAAGGCAAGATGGCCCGTCGCAGCAAGAAGAGCAAGAAGAGAGATAATTATGACAGGTAAAGATCTGAGGTTTAGTTTCCTCTCAGGCGCTGTAGCTCAGTGTTAGTCATCTCTTGTTTACTTTGTAATGTTAGTAAGTAGTTGATGTTTTCAATGCTTTGTCCCCCTCTAGTGTTAGATACTATTAAGTGAAGTAAACTGTCAAATTTGCTATTTTAATGTTAATGTTAATCGATTGGTATAAATTTTGTATTTGTTAAATGCGAATCTTTGACTCATCCTCTTCCTCCAGGCGACGCAGCATCTTGAAGAAACTGTCCAAGCAGAGCACAGTGATGCACAGCAGTCGCAGCTTCTCCTCAGGTCTCCACCACTCGGTTTCCTCCAGCGAGAGTCTTCCAGGCTCCCCGACACACAGCCTCTCTCCCGGCCCCTCCACGCCCTGCCGAAGCCCTGCACCCGACCATCAGGCCTTTGGTGAGCTCAGTGGGGCTTCTCGCGGTCTTTGACTGTAACATCTGAAACTAATTTTGTAAAATATTCTGTTTTTATGGTGGTGTGAAATATCTGTTTATAAATAACCGTTTTCCCTCTGCTTTCCAGAAAATAACTCTCCTCAGAGCACATCTCCTTGCTCCAGTTCTCCCAGTTCCCCTGCCGCACACATCAGGCCCAGCTCGCTCCACGGCCTGGGTTCCAAACTCAGCACGCAGCGCTACACTAAGGTGGGCCGCCGGAAGTCAACCAGCAACATCCCCCCTTCTCCACTTGCCTGTAATTCCTCCTCATCCTCCACCCAGCCCCTTTCTCCACAGCGCTCACCCTCCCCGCTCCCAGGTTTCGCCAAAACTCTTCACTCCTACCACGGCAAAACCCTGTCGCCACCCACTATCGTTAGACACATTGTCCGGCCCCGCAGCGCCGAGCCGCCTCGATCTCCCCTGCTCAAGAGGGTCCAGTCGGCTGAAAAGCTGTCCGGAGTGTATCACGCCGATAAGAAGTCATACACACCCCGCAGACACACACTGGAAGTGCCGTTTTATGGTGAGGGGGAGCTGCTGGGTGACTCTGAAGTAGAGGGGGCCTGTGGAGGCTCCCATATCGGGGTCGACTACAGCAGGCTTGGCAGCTACACCGGCAGCCAGAGGATGTGGGACTCTGGGATAGACCGGTCAGAGCAGCTGGTCGTGATGCGAAAGCTCAACCTGTCAGAGCGGCGAGACTCCTTTAAGAAGCAGGAGGCGGTGCAGGAGGTGAGCTTCGACGAGCCAGATGAGAAAACCAGCACCACGGTAACAGTGACCACCACAGCCCCAGGAGAACAAACACAACCCCAGCAGCAGCACAGGATGGCCTGGATGCTCGCACGACCACAAACCAGCGAGGAAGTGGAGCTGCAAGTGCCGGTGGTGAGGAGGTTTACCCTGGTGCCCCAGATCGCCGTGCAGGGCTCGACGGAGAGTGAGGAGCAGGATGAGTGGGAGCCGTGTTCAGACGGAGAGGACGCCAACGACACGCCTGAAATGGAAGTCGTCGTCACTCCGTCTCAGCAACAGGCGGGACGTGCGCACAATGACAACAGCTGCAGTCAGACAGCAGAAACCACTTCCACTGGTCCTCAAGTTGGACCATCAACAAAAAAGACTGAGTGCAAAGAGGAAACTCCACAAAAAGGGCATCTGAGAAAGTAACAGCTCATCACTGTACTCACTTCACCCGCTCAAATCTTTCTTTCACATGTTTCAAGCTTAACATCAGTTACTGCTGAGGGAAAATGAACAAGTGAGGAGGGACTTGCTGGGAGACTCTGAAAGATTTTACTTGAATTTTTCTATTGTAAATATTTGCCTCAAGGCATTGCAGACCTTCTGGTCTTATTTATTACATTTGTAAACTAAGATGAGTTAGTAACAGGAAAAGAGGGAAGTTCACGTTGATTGAATAGCCAAGGCTCATAATTTTTGTATCCATAAAATGTGGTTTTATGTCCTTTGACTGGATTGATTTTCTTTCTTTCTTTTTTTTTAATAAATGTCTATTTTTTTAAATAAATTGCGGTACCCAGTAGTTCCCAGTAAGCTGGGAATAATTGTTGTAGGACCAAAAGGTACGAGAAGTAATTTTAGAAGCTAAAGTTCTGTTTAATTGTTGTTGTTGTTTTTTTTTCTCCTTGTCAGTGTCAGTTTAGACCTGAGTAGTGCAGCTTCCAATAGTTTAATACTACAATGATCTTAATCTATATTAACCTAAGAATGGCCTTTGGTTCACACTGTGAGCAACATGGTTGATAGTCAATGGTCAGCCAGACTCTTGCAGTTGTATCTACTATATATCTATATATATATGCTACTCTGCATATTTCAGGCCAATCTTCATTTTGCTGCTTTGCTCTGGCCTTTCATAGCACTACATCCTTTAGAAGGGTTAATATAGAAACTACCAGGCCCTAATTAGGCTTCAGAAAAAAGAAACTACTCAAGATTTAGTTGTACAAAACTGGAAAGCTTTGCATAGCTGGAATTCTTCCATTTTGCACTTGTCGGACACAGCTGTTGAAATGAAACAATCAAAAGGATAAAAAAGGAAAGAAAATAGTGCTGATTTGCACTTGTCTGGTAATTGAAGACAACAGTGAAAAGACTAGCTGTGACTGACACTTTCTGAATTTCTCAGCTTAGTTACATCGGTAGGACTTCTGTGAAACAGCTGATCATGTTCTTTGCAGTGTGAATTCATGGTCATAGCATTGTTGTTTCCGTATACAGTGCAGGGTAATATTTGCAAATCACACTGACAAGTACAATCTGTTATGAAGACATTATGAAGTCGACTCAAAAAGGGGTGTTGTGTGCCATGATGTCAAGTGCAGTGTTCGCTCTAAGCCATATCTTTAAAGACTGAAATGTTGTTTGAAATCATTTGTGTTTGTGATGGAAACTCTCACTGTGTGAAATATCTCCACAATCTCAACACCATCTTATGTGAAATATGAGAGTATTAAGCTGTGGATGTTGCAAAAGATGAAACACTCCGCTCTGTGGCTACTTGATGTTAAAGTTAGTGTGATACCACATCAAAGAGGTATCACAAACTTAGTTTTTTTGTTTTTCTTCCTGTTCAACTTGTGACATTGTAAACACTGATTCAGGACGACTCTGCGTCTTGCTGTAATAACTCGTTCTATTCAAAGCATGCATCTCGCAGGAAAAAAAAAAACAAACGGTGAGCAGCCAAATCAAGCTCTACGTCTTCTTCAGAGCCTGGAGGGAATCACAGGAGTAGCTTTTGTTTGCTTAAAACATTTTGGGGTTGTTGCTTTCCTTACTGGTAGTAACCTGGAGAAGTGTTGGATCCTCGTGAATTTTTGGAGTTTTTTTTTTTTTTTTCCTGAAACCGTAGCTTTCGTCTTTGTTTATTCACTCGAGCATGTGGGAGACACCATGCCTAAATGACCTGTTCCTTCTTAATTAACTGTGTAGTGATGTTTACATGAGGGGGTGGTGGCACTAATGTATTTTGACATGAATTTTGTACCATAACTGAATGTGGAAGGGAAACTAGAAAGAGGGACACACTTACATTGAATCCAAACCCAGGGCTTGTTCGAAACAAATGTTTTATGTCTTTGTATTGTACAAATATTGATGTATATTTTGATAACAAGGCTGTGTATAACTCCAAATGTATTGAAGGACATGATATGCACAATGACAATGACAATTTGTGGTACCAGGAGTTTGGGAAGTTTGTCTTGAGAGGCTGTTTTTACAGAACTCCGCCTTGTTGGGATTTTCAGAACAATATTTCACATCCAGCACTGACTGGATGTACTTTACATTTTTTCCAGTACAGAGATGGAGTTTTGAGGTTATTTGTCTTATTTGTCAGTAGCTGTGTGCTGTTGCTGGCGTTTGTACTGGCTTTCAATGAGTCTTTCTTTACAAAGCATCGGAATTGTTGATGTTTTTCCTTAATAGAGTACTCCACCGATTTAATGTTGCACTCTTATAACAATGTCAGACTCACAATGGTTGTTGTTGTTGTTTTTTTTTGTTTTTGTTTTTGTTTTTTTATAAAGGATAAAAACCGATGCAGCAGAATCAGAGAGATTCTCTTTTTTTGTATTCCTGTTCTTTGTCTAAACCTGGAGCCTACATTACCCAAAATGCAATTCAACCACCAACAGTTTGGTCAGAGATTTGGGCGTGTTATGTTATGCTAATAGAGGCTAATGAAGCGTTGAGCCGTTATCCTCAAGCAAACTCAACACCCTCATTTATTTTTTATTATTATTTCACTGCTTGTAGTTTTTGAAAGTTTGAATTAATTTACCAGATCTTATGAAGCTTTCGTCTGAGCCACGAAAGACTTTTTTTTTTTTTCCCACATATGCAGTAATGTCCCCTAAGACATGTAAACAGATTTTATTGTGTAAAATCGGTGGAGTTCCCCTTTAAGTCTCCTGTACTCCAAAAAAAAAAGAAAACAAAACAAAAAGAGTCCATAAATCTCATGATGAGGACTTTACAGAATCCTGTTGTCGTGTCGGTGAACAGCACGGACAAAATGCGTCACTGAAGTTATTTTTGCAGTCTGACAGAATTGTTTACAATGAACAAACATGCTATGTACTGTACAAACATTTTATATCCTGTGGCTGTATATGATGAATCGACTCTCTTTGATACCATGAAAGAAAGCTACACTCATAGAAGTTACATATCTGTTTTTGTTTTGTTCTTTTCAAATTGATCTTAAAAGAGTAATTTAGCACCAAGCTGGAAAGCAGGAAGTTTACAGTATTTACACGCACTTAAGTAACAGGGTTATCGTCACCATGGTGATATCTGGAACGGGTTTGAGATGAACATCTGTATGCCAGAGAGCTTAAACACAGATGGTAATACTGCAGCAAGATTAAAAAAAATGTTACTTTAGTGATGCGTTCTTCCAGGTTGGACAAACTTATAACAGCTGATTTAACATCTGTAAAAATTCAGACACATTTGCATAGTTATTACTCTAAAATGTATTGTAAAAAGGGATACAGGATATTATTAATACACCTCAAATATACCTTTTTTTTCTAAAATATGGCAGAAGGTTTGGGAGAAATCTTTAAACACATTACTGACCAGCTGCATGTCAGCATCTTGCATGTATTCCTGATTTCTCTTTAACAACCTGGCTTCTGTAAATATACTCATCACTTTACTGATCTCTTCTGATTGAAAGTTAATGTTCGTTGCACCTGTAGTGCGGTGATGTCACACAAGTAAAAGTGAGCGCTTCTCAGCTGGTGTTAAGATACTCTTTAGGGGCAAACTGGCAGTTCAAACTGTTGTACATGTGCACGTGTTTCTCCCGTGGACTCTTCTGTTCAGTGCATGCTGCATGAGACAAGCACACATCTGTAATACTTGATTGCATGGTATACCGGCGTTGGCGCCCTGTACTGTGTTTTCTTGTGCAACAAATAAAATTTGTATTTCTCTTTGACTCATTTTGGTGTTCGAGTTTTATGTAGATTATGACTGTTTACTAAAACATACAGTGTTCTTGTGTAAAATAAGTAATATGTCAGTTTTAATAGGTTTGAACAAGTGTTTGATCCTGATATGCAGCCTTGTATTAATCTAATACAGGATATATTTTAGTAGTGATACAATAAATATGGGTGACATACTGTAGATTAAGAGTGACATTCAGATTACAGTAATCAGGTAAACTACCATAAAAGCGTTATATATATTGCCAGCAAGTTAATTTTAGCAATTTACTCACTACAGGCTACACTGATACAATTTATAAAAAAAAAAAAAAAAAGTATTCAGTTGTTTCTTTCCACAGATGAAACTGAGCTCCGGCCAACAATATTTGCCTTGAAATTAAACGTCATATCAAAATTCCTGGTGATTCATTTAGTATTATTTCACTACTTAATAGGTGGTATAGTTTTTGGTAGAAATAAGGATAAAATACATCCGTCTGTAATGCTGCAGGTGTCTTCCAGACCGCCAGGTGTCAGTAAAGAGCTGCAGGTGTCCTTCCAGACCGCCAGGTGTCAGTAAAGAGCTGCAGGTGTCCTTCCAGACCGCCAGGTGTCAGTAAAGAGCTGAGAAACCCGGTCACGTTACAAGAAGAAGCTCTGTGTCCTTCACAACAGGAAACATGGCTACAGCCACTAAAATCATCCAGAGGCTCCGAAATTTCCTATCAGGGGTAAGAAATACAACCAGGGACGAACTTAAAACAGGGAATAGGACGTACTGACGATGTAATACAAGTTTATCTCCGGGTGACTTGTTGTAATTAACCCTCAACAGGTCTAGATTTACGGCCACCGCTAGCTCTCAAGAGCTAATGTTCACCTGTCCAACAACGCTGAAGTTAGCTTCTGATTCAGGGTGAAGGGGAAAGTAAAGGGAAACATAAATAATGATGTTTACCGTTTGTATATCTCGCCATTTACATTTATTAGGGAGTGTTAGACATCGTAGCAAAAGTCCTGACAGTCCTGGTGGTTTTTGATCTGGACCGTGTCTACTGTGGTGTAAATGAGAAAAAAAGCAGTGAAATTGCTCTTTTTTTGTTTTCATGAGCAAATTAAAGGTTTCACAAATCTGAAAGTGGGTTTAAGCAGTGTTCAGGCTTTTGCTACGATGTCTAACACTTTTTTATAAGTGTAGGTGTGGTGGAAAAAACTGAATCAGCTGCTAAATGACATTATTTATTATTTTTCATTTATTATTAATTTCCCCTCAAAGTTCCCCCCAGACACGTCTTAATATGTACATAAAATATTCTACTTCAAATTCAAGTATCTTGTATAAATCCTCCTCTGCCATTAAAAAAAATCCAGACTCCATAATATATAAATATATTTCATCTCAGAAGATTACCTTTTGGACACAAGATGTCTCCTGTTCTCAGTGTTTGTGTACTGAAGACTTCAAGTTTCCACATCATGCTTGTGTTTAGGCTCCAAAACTATTTGCGATGTCACAAATCATGTTCGTAAGCCCGTCCCTTAAAATCCCACTCTCAATGAGCACAGAGAAACTTTCAGCAGATGCAGTTAAATTTCTGCACAGTGAAGCTCAAACATTCAACTGCAGGAACAAGAAGAAAAACACAGGAGAGAGACTTTAACTTTTCCCTTAACCCTGAAATGGAAGCCAACTTCAGTGTTGTGCCAGTTGAGTTAGTTTTTATGTTAGTCGGATGAAAGCATGTGAAAAGAGAAGATATGATGATGTCAGTGCAGATTTTGAATTAATGAAAATGTTGTTTATTTTTCAGCATGACCTGCAAGCCAAACTGCAGCTGCGGTATGAGGAGATAGCAAAAAGGTAAGAATTTAACTCTGCTTGTCCATCATACTGTGACACACTGAAGTAACAGTGGTGGAAGTACTCAGATCATTTACTTCAGGAAAAGCAAAATACTCCATTACAAGTAAAAGGCGTGCATGTAAAATCCTACTTAAATAAGAACAGAAGGTAACACTGATCTCTCCCTTAAAGGATAGGTTTGCAATTTTTCAAGTCTGTCTTAAAGTTAACATTTTTTTTTCGCATCACATTTCCTCTTTGTGTTTCCCCTGTTGAGCTGCGGTGGAAATATAGTAACAAAAGGAGGGACTTTGGCATTAAAAAGACTGTAACGTTGAAAAATATCTACTTGATTTGACTCATTTGGAAGTTTCATAGTAGCTTCAAATAAACTTAAATACATTTTTACACATGAAGACTTTGGGTTTTGTCCTCCATCACTTACATTATAAGTGCATTATGAAGGAATCTTCTAATGATCAGTATGAACAGGAGGAATGATTACGGCAAGAAAAACATATGTCACTATTATTTATGCACCAGACTGTTGAAAAAATATGAATCCATCCTTTAATAATCTTAACTCCAAGTCCATTTTATTAGCCTTTTCTACATCTCAGCTGCATTTCATGGTTTTTTTATCTGATCTCCATGACAATTGAGCAAACTCCATCAGTTGGAGTCCTACAAAAAGCTAATAAGTGGACTACTTTTTCCAATATTGAGATTAAAATTCTCAAGCTTAAACATCTTAGGTGTCTTTTTTTTATCTCTCTGCACTTTTCTAAATTGACGTTTTCACAGAAGAAGTTGAACTTATTGCAGCAACAAAAGGACGGGTGGAATTAATCACACCAATGGTTGCTCCACTTGTGTGTGTGTGTGTGTGTGGCACTAAAATCATACCAGTGGACACGCATGGATAATATCAGAGTCCTAGAACTGGAATATATAAATAAAATGCAGACATTTGTCATTTTATTCGTTAGAGCTGCAGCAATCAATTGATTAGTTGATTGACAGAAATGTATTAACTATTTTGATAGTTGAATAATACGTTTTAGTAATTTTTTAAAAGAAAAATGGCAAACATTAGCTGGGTGCAGCTTGTCAGATGTGAGGATTGTAAGGTTTTTGTGTCGTACATGATGGTAAACCAAATATCTTTGTACTTTGAACTGCTGATCATACGAAACATGACTTCTCAAGACGTCACTTTGGGCTCTAAGAAATGATAACAGGCATTTTTCCCTATTTTCTGACATTTTATAGACAACAACCATTAACCAAATAAATCGTCAACGTAATTCATTGTTGTTAGTTGTAGCTCTGGGATTGACACCTGTTCTTTTCCTGCTATGAATTGTCGAGCTATCTGCTGTGAAAATGGCCCATTCAAGTGTCCTTATCACACACATGATGACACATGAAATCCAACTGTTGAGCCACAGCAGCACATGTTCAGGTGTTTAGTTCCCTACAGACCACAGTCTTGAGTATCCAGACCCCTGCAAGTCAGCCGATGCAAACCATTCAGGGAGAACTTTTTCTGCACTTCAGGCAGTTTTGCACTGATGTGCTGGTCGTGCTTTGGAGAACACTGACAGACTACACACTCCTTCTGGCATCACTAATTTAGACATGGACACATTGCGTTTGAAGTTTTTTGCGGAGAGAAAAATATTGTGTAAGATATCAAATGTCTGATACAGTTTGCTTCTTCTACAGGACGCAGCCTCCACCCAAACTGGCGGTTGGCCCGAGCCACAAGTTTGCCGACAACTACTACTACACCAGGGACGGACGCAGAGAGTCGGTGCCCGCCACAGTCATCATGTCTTCACAGAAGGCGCTCACTGCTGGCAGGTAAATGACTCAATCGACGCACGTAAATCATTTGATTACAACCAGATAAAGACGTTGTTGGACATCTTACCTTAGTTGAGTTAATGTGGAAAGCAGAGCGGATCAGAGTCAAATCTGATGAACAGGGATGAATTATTTTTCCAATAACAGTTGAGTAATTCTGTTTGTGGTGTCTCTGCAGTGAGAAATGTTACATGATAACAGAATTAACCAGACAGGGGAGAGGTATTTTATCTATTTTTGGTGTTTTTATGTGAATTCAAACTGCAACAGACACTTGCAGCTCCTCACCTAGCTAATTAGATTTCATGACATCTACTGCACCCGCTGATGAAAATGCATAATTTGTTTTATTTGTAGTTTATTTTCAGCACCTTCTCCTGACTTTTTGATCTTTTCTAGCCAAGCTGCAGTCCCAGCGAAGCCTCCTGTGACCCCGGGTGCCGTATATGAGGCTCCATCTCTCTCCACAGATCAGCCGTACCTCTGAGCAGCACAACTTATCCTTTCTGCATCAACAACCTCATTTCTTCCTTCAAAGTTGCTGCAGAGGCCTACTTGCAGTGTATGTTGGTTGTATCCTGTACAATAGAAAGTGTGAATAAAATGTGTTATATGTTGAAGTTTTCGGTCCAACTGGTTCTTCTTGTCGTATGAAACGGACACTCAATTTTCAGTGTCACCTGTGTGAGTACATTTGCCAGTACATTAGGGATGTACATAATGGAACAGAGAACAAGGACTTTGTAAATATTCTGCAGCTCAATCCAGCAAAAGACCCATAAAGATGAATTTATTGCCTGGTGGGAAACCGAAAGTCAAGATGAATTAGCTCTTTCTCACCGCATGAGACTGTCGAAGAAAGTGTGACAATACTGTTCTGAAAATTTGAAACTTTCCTCATTGAAGTCAAGTGCAAGAGGTGAACTGCCACGACAAAAGATATCAACTTGATTTGATTCATTTGGACGGCTAAAGCTTCATTTTAGCTTCAGATAAATTTTTAAATACATTTTTGCACAGAAGGAGAGTGGATAGTAATAAGTGCATTATGAAGAGATCTAATGGTCAGTATGAACAGGAGGAATGATTAAACCAAGAAAAACCTCTCACTGTTCGTTTGGACACCTGACTGTTGTTTAAGTCAGACTTGGAAAAATTGTGAACTCGTCCTTTAAGATGGAGTACATTCATATTTCAAGGTCATGTTGATACAACCTTTTATCTCTAGCAGTGTTTGTTTCTCTGTGGTTATACATAAAAAAAAAGAAATGAAAAGGGCCCAATGTACAACAAAATTTATTTGCATTGACAGATAGTTAACAAAAACCAAGAAAATAATGGAAAATACTTTTCTTTTTTTATTGAAACTTAATTTCATTACAGTCCAAATGTTAAACATGGTGAATGAAGTTTCATCAAGTCTTATAACAGGAAGATAGACGGACAATGAAATAAAATAATAATGATACAAGTACAGAAAAAAGATACATAAATAAATCAAGGCAATTCTTTATGTTTTAAAAAAAATGTCATAATAATTGATTGTGTATATACTCTTTTTGCTTTGAAGAGATTTTAGAGAGTTCAAAAAATATGTGCAATCATGAAGGAACAGTGAAAAAAAGTACAGTTATCATCTACATCAGCAAAACGTCAAACTAAAACACTGGTCTATGTTATTTATTTATTTCATTTATTAATTTGTCTTGAATATGTTTATTATTGTATTTAGAATCCGTGACGTCCAATAAATGATTTAATAAAAGTTTAGCTTACGGAACAGCTTTACAAACAGCAGTTAATCGATATGAGTGAAATTATAGAATTATCAGTTTCTGTTAGGATTTGTTTTTCGACTAAATCGTTTCATTGTTATTTCCATTTATAACCATTGATGTATGAAGAAGTTCTCATGCACTCATGGTTAAAAATGGCAAACATAGACTGTAAAAATATGTAAATTATCACAAGATGACAAAAAATACGACGAGAGCCTGTTGTAACCTGCCTGTTGAGGTTGAGGCGCGCGGCTCTTGCGTCATAATTGCGCGCCGCGCTGCAGCAGCAGCAGTGGAGGACACAACGAGCATGGGACACCTGGGAGGTCTGTTTATTCTGCTCGCCTCGGTAACCTGGCATCATCTTTTAGGTGAGAGAGGTGTGAACTATTCACGCACACGTGTGGGATTAACGATCTGCATGATTTTCATTTACTGCAAAAAGAAGGAAGAGCTAAAAATATGAATGAATGACGGCTGTTTACAACAACTGCAGCCACCTTGGGTTTCATGCAGTGGTTATCTGGGTTGCAGTGTTTCTAAACGGCTGTATAATATATATATCATGTAATATATAGTATATATTATATTATTTATATTAAAGGACGCCGGGCTGTTTTCAGCTTCAAACCTTTTCATGTCTGTACTGTGTAAATGTGTCAATAGGAAGTTAGAAAAGTTACTAAATATGAATCATTGCATTGCTACATGTTTTAAAATATCTTTTTGCACAGAGGTTTTAGATATGAATGAACCCACAGTGGATCATTATGTCTGGGAAAAAATGATTGATCAAAACAGCCATAAAAGGCAACTGCTGGGCGTGTTATAAATCAAATCATTTATTACTATCTGACAAAGGACAGAATCAGTTTCATTTGTTGGGAATTAATTGGATTTTTTATGTCACCTACATATTGTGTAGTTTATTATTATAAACACGCAACATATTGTGTTTTGTTTATATATATTTGTCTATCGTATAAATTTATTTCCACTGTTGTCTCTGCTGTTTTCACAGTCCACCAACATTTATTGAGATAGAGACAGGCTGATCTGACATTAAGAAATGTTAGAAAATAGGAACTAAAAAGCTAAATTAAATTATAAGTGAAAGATGTTTGACACTTTCTCTCTTTAACTGGTTATCTTATTGACTGACATCTTGCACAGTAACTGTAAACTCTGTGTTTGCTCATGTTTCAGGTGCTGCAGGTCACTCTCTGCCAGCCTGCCAGGACCAGCTGGAGTTCAAGTGCAGCGATGGTTCATGCATCCCGAGACTGAGGGTGTGTAACGGACACACCGACTGTGAGGACGGATCAGATGAACGCCACTGTGGTGAGAGCAATGTTGACACTATGATCTCCCTAAACCATTCACACACACACACACACACACACACACACACTGGTTGAGGTTTCACAAGCTCTCATAGTAAAAACAAAACAGAACTTTAGTTTAGGGAAAGTAATAATCAGAGGAAGAATCTGGTGTTTCTGAGTAAATTTGACAATAATTAAGGTAAAATACAACTGACTGAAATCATCCAGAAGGCTGTAGATGTGACTCGTAAGTCCTCTAACAACAAAAATATGGTGCACTGCATGAAGGCTGCACTTTCACTAGCTTAAAATATACCTAAAATTCAAATAATTAACACAATGAGTGCCAGCTCACTGACTGTCCAGATCAAAGGTGACTTCCTGCGCTTTTCTCAATTTCTGCTCAATGGCGTCACCAACACAAATGACCACGTTTCATTATTGTGGACTACACTTAATGCCTTATCACCCACCCTTGTTGTGTTATTTAACATATAGTATTATGTAATAGTTTCAGCTGATTATGACGTATTTTAAAAGTATAAGCACATTCACCTTTTTAAAGCAGAAAGCAAAATGATGAATTTTGCCATAAACTTCTTCAGAAAAACTTCACAACAAATAAATCTTGATGTAAAAGCTCAATTTTGTCTTAATTTCCAATATTCTGGGTATACAGAACTGACTTATTTAATACAACTTGTTTTACTTATTTTTTTCAAATTTGTATGCTGCAAAGATATTTTCTACTACTGTGTGGGGAAAATGCCTTTGCAGATTTTTATCTTGTAATCCAGCTGAAGTCATTAGAGACTGATATTGAATTCCAGAGGGATTTGTTGAACCATAAGCTGCATAAAGTTTGCAAATTAAAACCTCTCAGCGAAAGTTTTCTAAAAGGATTTACAGTGATTTGTGTGGGTTAAACATAATGTGAGCAATGCCAGCAGGGATGAATATTGGCAGTGTTGCTTTAAGGATACAGACGTGATACTTCGACCTAGAAATCGCTGGTTTGAACACGGGCCAGGAAAATGTAGAAAGTGAGCAAAATACAGTCTTTTCTCAGATGTGCAGGACTCAGCAGCAGCAGACTGTTTGTGCCAAGTTTAGAGCAAAAAAATGAATTAAAGAGATTTTCTTTTTTCACAATATGAAGTTATAGTATTGAATTAATAATGATCTACTGTTGCACAACAACCTACCTAGTGGTTTTCACAGAAAATATTAAGATCTAACATTTCATAAATATATAATTTATTTAGGTAATCTGCCTACAAAGATAACTTTTTCAGTCTACCTGGACGGTATGTTCATAATTTTACGTGTATTTGGATGATTATCCTGTGAATACAACAATCAAATTTAGTAGTTATTCTCATTATTAATTAATCTCCTGATTAGTTTCTCGATTAATTGTGAAACCTATAAAATCTTAGACTCCCAGTGGAAGGTCACGTCTTCAGATGTATTGTTTTGTCGACCAAAACCTCAAAATATTCAGTGTTTTCTATCATATATGACAAAGAAAAACATTAAATCTTGACATTTGAGAAACTGGAAATTGCTAATTTTTTGAATTTTTTGCTTAAAAAAATTAAGGTTATTAGATTATCAAAATAGTTGCTGATTAATTTTCAGTTGATTAACTAATTGATTAATTGACTTATAAAATTCACTCTGATGTAAGTTTCTCTGAGGTATTCAATTGGTTGCAGTCTGCATTTTCACCACTAGATGCCACTAAATCCTACATATTGCACCTTTAAGAGAAAGACTAAAATCTGAAATACTCTGCTGAAATCAGACTGAAGACTTTTTTTTTTTTAACATGACCAGTTCTTTCTATATCTTGGGGTTATGTTAAGATGTAGGAAGCCTGAACGTTTCTGGTATTTTTAGTCTTCTAAAAAAGTTGATATGTCACCAACTCTCTAAACACTCATCCATAGAGTTCATTCAGATTGTATTTGTTGTAAGGCCTTTTGAGACTAATTAAGGGCTGTAGACTTAATTATTGCTGTAACTGTGTAAACTGTGACTCCTCGCAGGTCACCTGTGGTGTAAGAAGGATGAATTTGCCTGCAGCAGCAGCAAGCGGTGCATACCTACACGTTTCCTTTGCAACGACGTGGACGACTGTGGTGACAGGAGTGATGAAGCTTCCTGTCCGAAATGCGCAGCTGACTTCTTCTCCTGTGGGCCTTCTGACACCTGCCTGCCCAAACACAAACTGTGTGACGGGCGGACGGACTGCAAAGACGGGCGTGATGAGACCCAGGAAATGTGTGGTTTGGCCCGGCCGCACACACAGACCTCTTCCATGTGTCCAGCTTCTCAGTTTCAGTGTAGAAACGGGAAGTGCATCAACCAGAGCTGGAGATGTGACCACTCAGCAGACTGCTCTGATGGCAGCGATGAGGACAACTGTGGTGAGTAATGTGCAAGGCTGCACGTTGTTGAAACTGAAATATTGAAATTGCTGACACAGGAAAATGCAGCAGACATTTTTAACCAAAGCGCTTATTGGCTTTTATAATACCAAGTGCACGATATGGCACAGATATTTGAACAACGTTGTCCACATAATTTTGTGCACTTCTTGTTTAGGGGTGTTTTTTAATGGTTTTGATTAGGTCTCTTTGTCCCCAGTAAGGGAACTCTTAATGCTACAGGAAACAGTGATATTTTAGAAAATAGTGTGTTTTAGAGTCGCATCGATTAGTTGATTTGGCAGAAAATTAATTAGCAACTATTTTGATAATTGAATAATCATTTTAGTCATTTTTTTTAAGCAAATATGCAAATACTTTTATTTAAATTAGCTTCTGAAATGTGAGGATTTAATATTTTTCTTTGTCATACAGGATAGTGAAGTGAATATGCGTCTTTAAATGTCTTAAACCCAAATATAAACACTGACTTTGGGTAATTATAACAGGCATTCTGCCTAACTAAGAATCCATGAATTGAAAAAACAATCAGCAGATTAATTGTCGAAGAAAATAATCGTTAGTTTGCAGCCCAAGTGTGTGCTTCCAGTTTTGTAGAAGAGTTGGAAGAAAGCTCTTATCTGTTTCAACATGACATGCCCCTGCGCACAAAGCAAGGTTTATAAACAAATAGTTTTCTGTTTTGTCATCCAACATCAACTGTGAGCCAAGCCTTGTCGCCCAACATCAGTGTCTGACCTCACTAAAGGTACTGAAACACAATAACTCATTCGATGTGTCATCTGACCACGTCTGAAAAATGTTTATATCTGTTCATAACAACCACAAAGTCAGGTCACCCTCGCCAGGGTAGGTGCAATAATCGTTCAAATTGGGATACAGATTACACTTTATATACACGAAAAGTGACAGATTGTGTGAAGAATGGAAACTCTCCAACTCAAAGGCAAAATGTTACTGTCTTACCTCCGTTTATATTGGAAAGTCACAGAAATTGTTTCAACAAAGCCCACCCCAGTTCCGACACTGGAAAGATGAGGCGTTAAAGGGTTTCAGATGCTGTTTAACTGTCTGACAAGCACTTTGGTTGAAGCGTACTGACATCTTATTGCTCTTGTGGCTGAATAAGAACAAATCCCTGTAGCCAAAATCTTCTCAGATGCCCCCAAGTTCAGTCTTTTGTTGCTGATGTCCTGTTAACCAGCCAGCAGAAGGCAACATAGTACAGCTCTGAAAAACTTGCAGCATCCTCAGATCCACTGATCCTCCGCTGGTCTACAAGTGTTACAAGGTCATTAGGTTATCTCTGTCCTCCATCTGGCCAACAGGAAACAAAAGTCAATCATTAAGTTCTTCTAAATAATCACTGGGAGTGTTTGGAAATTCCAGTGGGTGGAAGGAGGGTATTGTTTTAACAATCACGCAGATTTATGATTGTTAAGTGAAAGATGACTGGACTTGCTGTTTGATCTTGAAGATTCATTCATCAGCGGTCACAGAGAGAACGTATGTGTGTTCATATAGTGATAAGGTCAGAAGCTTACAAATATGATGTCTAACAAGTTTTATTTTACACTATTACAAGTAATTGAATAATATCCTTGTAAACACTCTGTACTCTCCTCTCTGACCACAGAACAAATCCCGGCAGTGTGTAAAAAGCATCTACTCACTATTAATCTACCAAATAAAACATGTTAACATGCTGTCATTCAAATTATACATGTCCTTGAGATAGAAGCTGTTTTGTCATTTTTTTCCATATTATTTCAAAGCACTTTCAGATTTTAGGAAAATTTATAAAGACTTTCTTCATGCACACGGCATTGTTTCTTCTACTTATTTGTTCTGAAATGCTGATAAACATTTAATACTGTTTGTCAGCGTCATTAATTTAGGAAGTGAAATTAGGTTGGTTAAGGTTAAGTGCAGAACAGTCATAAAAACAAATATGTAGTCCTTCCTTCCATCCTCATATCAGCATTGCAATCAGCTAATAAAATATTAAATGTATTGCACTTAATATTTAAAGGATTATATATGTAGCTGCCGAAGGAACAAAAGACTCACTTAACCTTATTGTTCTCATTTCCCTTTGCAGAGTCCTTCCTTTGACCTGATAGCTTAGTTGGAACCTGTTGTGTAGTTAATGAGGATGAGCCCAGCCTTTCTCAGGATGAGGAAGGGAGTGCATGAAAAACTAATTAAGATTTTTAGATACAGTGATAAAAGGAAATATCTATCTATCTATCTATCTATCTATCTATCTATCTAAAATTGCATTACACCCTCAGGACTCTAATTTAATGTCAGTAAAAAATCCTCTGGTTAAACTAAATGCACATGGTGGCAAAGACAGACACTGTTTATATTAGAATGAATGTTTTCCTCCAAAATAACTTAATATTCAACATATTTACTTATATTTATATTTGGTTGGCTGAACAATCATACGCCCGGACAAAGTCATTAGCAGAACACACTTGTTGTTAATAAACAAGGTGCAGACACAGTGAAAGCAGCCATAGACAGGAAGAGGTTATTTATATGATTATTGAGAGAAAAACCTGAATAATTGAATCAAAAAACAAAAAAACAGACACTTCCAGGACACAAAGCTGCTTTGCTTTCACATCATGTGAATCAAACGACCTTCACAGTCACCCAGAGATCAACACCTATGGGAGATTTTGAACTTGACTTTCACAAACATTAAAATTAAAAAAAAAAATTTTTAAAAAAAGGTGTTACTTCCATCCAGTTAGCGCTCAAGAGAGTTGTTGAAATTATGCCAAAGAGTGCTGCAGCTGCTTTTGATTTACACACCCTTAAAATTGTCTGTGCGTCATCAGTGAAGACAAATCAAAGCGCCCTCGAGGGTTTCTAACGTGTCACTTTTTTCTTGATTTTCTTCATTTCTGACACAAAATGTTAACACCGCCCAGTGGTTATATTTCATTATGGGAGGAGAAACAAACTGAAATATATCTGCAAACAAACTATGGGAATGAAAAATGATCAGACAATGTGCTGATCCGATAATCAGATGATAGATAATTGGATGGATAGACAGATATTGATTGATTTATTTATGTATCATACTACTGTAATTTTGAGCAAGAGAGTTCAGTTTTGATCTCGAAAACAGTCAGTTTGGCCAAAAAATAATAATCTTAACTTATGTCCTCTTACTAGCTTTCAGCTGCACAGAGTTTGCAAACTTTTACCACTGAGGAAGATGGTGAGATGTGGTTAAAAGCTCTGGAAAAAGTTAATGAGTGGATACTTCAATAATGTTATAGTTGTCATGAAAAGTGCAGTCACACAGCATTTCACTGCGACATGTTAAACTAAACACATAAGTGCATGTCAATAATGAGCTTTGATGATGAACACACCATCTGTCATGAACAATGGGCTTTATGGGAACCAAGCGGGTAAATATCAGTATGCTTCCTTGTCTGTAACTGCTGATGGTGTAATGTTTCCTCTTGCAGATCAGGACGAATGTCAGGTCAATAATGGAGGCTGTTCCCATCGGTGTGTGGACATGACGATGGGCTTCTTCTGCGACTGCCCCGAGAACATGAAGCTGATCGGGGACAGCCAGTGTGAGGGTGAGCAGCTACCTGATGGTCTGCTGAATGTAGTTTTATATCACCGTCTACAAGGGTCTGTGCTGCCCTGTAGCACAATAATAATCCACATCGGGGGTTGAAGGGTCATTTTTAAAGATTAATTCATTACGGGGAGATATTTTAAAATATTTTCATCACAAATCTGGAAGTAGGTTGCTAGATGTCAAGGAATGCATTCATTTACAACTTAAACCCATTTGTGCTATTATGTAATGGGAACTGGACTTCTGTATAGTATATTCAACACACGCTGTGCCCCTGAAACTCCTTTTCAAGTATCCGTTCTGTCATATAGAGGTCGACACGTGCCTGGAAAGCGATGTGTGTGACCAGCTGTGTGTTCACATGAACGGCAGCCTCAGCTGTGACTGCCAAGAGGGCTACCAGGTGACTCCAACAACCAGAGAGTGCAAGGCCAAAGGTGAGCAATAAATGATCTGTGCGACTGGGAACCAGCCAGACAGTAACATGGTCAGTGTTTCACTTACAGCAGAGACCCTGGGGGTGAGCTCAGGACCTGGGTGACAATATTATCGCTCATCAACTTTCACTGGAATCATGTTCTGTTCTTTTAAAAAATCATGTTTCCAAGCAAATTGTAATTAAAAAATAATAAAAATTTGTTGTTAAAGTTTTAGTTTTAGACTTTCTTCTTTGATGTGAACAGTGGAATACAGCTCATTGCACTGACCATCAATTTGACCATTTTATATGTGATTTTTACAGACCGTTACTACATTATGATGATTAACGATTTCAGAAAAATGTTCTCATTCATATTGTTAAATTAATTTTAGCATATCGCTCATTTGGACACAAACATTTGCCTTCTGTGTACCTGACAAAAAACTTCAAAAAAAAAATCCAGAGCTACAACAATTAGTTTACTAATCAATTGGTCAACTATTTTGATAATGGATTAATTGATTTGAGTCATTTTTTAAGGGAAACATTTAAATGTGAATGTTTTTTGGTTTCTTTAGTCTTATATGATAGTAATCTGAATATCTTAGGGTTGAGGACTGTTGGTCTGGACAAAATTAGCTGAAAGATTAATCAATAATGGAAAAAAGTTGGCACTGAATCTGTGCTCATTCTTGTCATGACGTGTCATCTAGTTTGAGACGTCCTGATATTTATTTTGACCTTATCATGACTTTTTTTTTAATAATACAAACTTGTCATTAGGACACATTGAGGATTGGAAGATGAACATGGAGGGGAAGCATGTGACTTCTTCTATGTTTTTATTGAATGTCATCATCATTCACTTCATTCGCAGATGTCTCTAACTGGAATAATCTTTGTCTTGTAGTGTGAGAGGTGCAGCAGATATTGCATATAGGTATTAGGAGAACATGTGAAGCCTCAAAGCCCCAAAAAGGCCCCAGTTTGCTTTAAAGCTGCAGTGTTTATATCAGTTAAACACTCAGAGAAGCTCTCTGTGGAATCTGCCCAGTACAGTAGTACAGTTGTCACTGCATGTGCACGTGATGTCCCTCATTGCATAACACATAGAGCGTGCTACATCATGAAGGGTTCGGTTCCTTAGAAATATATTCAGTCATTGTGTTTCAGTAAGAGCTAATAGTAATTATAATACCTGTTTGCACACATGACATTCGTGTGTTATCAGTGGTATGTGGCAGGTTTGTTCAAGTTTGGGCGAACAATACTGATGCTTGTCATTCAGACAATAATTCAAAGGGGCTCCACCTTAGTAAACTTTGACTCATTCATATAGTAAAAGTGGTATGGCTGTACAAACACATTAGCTAGCATCTATCACTTCATTCGGAGACGTACTTATAGAAAAACCACCACATCCTCCTCTGGAGTTTGCATTATCAATTGTGTGATTTTTATTGTTTGCAGTTCCGGGTGATCACATTGAGATTATTTGATTTTTAGTCTTTTCTTTTTGTCTGATACAGTGCCAATATGATACCTGAGATTTGGTCCTGATGCCAAAACATGAATCTGAAATTTTGCAAACTTTTACTTGGCGTAACTATGCTGCCTTTTTAATATTCATATTTATTCTCCAATGACTGCTTTTACCTGTGGGTATGCTGGTTTTATATCACCGTTAAAACAATTCCAGACATATTAGCTACTTCTTCTGCTTTTAAATCAACATGACTCATTGCCATTTGTTTTAGATAATGTGGGTTTGAAAAAGGGCAGTTTCATTCCGCCCTTGTTAACCTACATGGATATCTCTAACGATAACAAACCCTTGCATTTTTTTCTTGTGTTTCCTTCCAGGGAACGAGGCTCAGTTGGTTTTCACCACATCTAAAGAAATACGATGGATAAACATCACTGGAACAGAGTACGGGCAACTGGCTCCACATTTACCAGGACTGGGGCCCGTGGCAGCCCTGGCCTTTGACCGCACACTGTACTGGGCCCAGCAAGGACGAGGAACCATATACAGGTGACGGTCAAAAGTCCTGCAGGAGGATATAAAAACAAACTGACTGGAAGCTTTAATCATCCATTTTTAGCTTCTTATTCAGGTCTGGGTAGGGTGGCAGCAGGTGGAGCAAATTAGCCCAGACATCCAGGATCTTATAATCTAGGATCTTCTATCATCAGGATCTTTTCTCAGATAGATGTGCCTGAAATTCCTCCACAGGGAGACGTCACACGCTCGAACCACCTCAACTGAATTGTAACCCCAACATATCAATTTTTTAAAAATGATCTTGGAAACAACATCAGCTTCAAAGGTTATGATAATTATCCAGTCTGGGCAAATAAACATGATGTTTATGGCAACAGTTATTGAAAATTAATATTTTATCCAACGCTGCAAAGAAAGCATATATTCCCCTCTTTGAACAAACCAAACACTGGCTTATGTGGTGAAACCCTTGCTCTTAGGCGGATTGCTATTATGACGGCACATTTGCCAAAAGGGAGCGCTCCTCTTCTCGTGCCCACAGGGAAAGCGCACGATCCATAACGCACACACTGGCACCTGCTGCCCCAAGACTCAGACCACCAGTTTAAGATCCTGTTCATTCATTTGCTGCAATTTGCATATTACATAATGCACCCTTAAAATAATGTGACATTGCGCCATTGATTTTAGACCAGGTTTCTGTTGGTCAAAAGCGCAATCGTTCTCTGCTTCCTCAAGATAGCAATACGCCAACAATGTGCCTGACCACACCTTACTTTTAAACCAACACGCCTATGGGCGCAAGTGTTATTGCTATTTTAACAACGTGGGCGCTGGGCGTGAAAATGACAAATGCGCCGGTCTTAAAATGAGCCTTGCGCTGCGCTTAGCGACACACTGCGCCGGGCGTAAGATAGGGCCCAATGTCTTAATAATAATTTTCATAGTAGTAAAGAAAAGTGTCAAAACATTCATAGAAACTTCTCAAACCTCTCCTACAGCTTCAAAGATTATGATGATTATTCAGTCGGTCAAAAGATATGGCTAAACTTTTTGTATTTTTACCAAAATATGGTTGCTTTTCTTCCACTCCTCACACATGACCCAGGCGCATGCATTGTTCTATACACATTTATAAAACCTATTGTTGCAAAGCAGGTCAGCAAGTGCAAAAGACAATGCTAAGAGTTAAACTAAGAGGTTGAACCCACATAGGGGAAATTCAACCAGGTCAACAACACAATTCATCTATTAAATAGTGACGCATTCAAGATGTTGATCTTCCTGTCAAATTAATGAAATGAATAGAGTGAATACATGGTTGAAATGAATTAAGATCAAATGTTTCTCTCCTCTATCTTATTTGTTTCCTGGATACACTATTAATGTTGGCAGCTTCTTGATAAGGTGTCTACCAGGTTATATAGAAATCGTATAATCAGTACCGGCATGACAAAGAAACTGAAACTTAAGGTTCTTGTTCCTCATTTGTGCTTTCTTCTTCTTTGTGCAGTTAGCTAACTGCTATCTGTGCAGAGATAAGAATTTAAAGGGTGGGTGCGGGTGTTTAATTCTGCTACCATCGTTTCTGTGTCTGGCTGTATGTATGTGAAACGTCATTCTCATTGAATCTATAGACAAATTAAAAAAGGTCAATTGAAGATTTTAACCAACACATTTGCAGCACTCAAACAAAAACATTTACAGCAATCCAAGTTTTACAGATAAAGTATAAGCTGTCTGTCATCTGTCATGTTGCCACAGAAAATGATCAGAAACATTGTCAGTAAGAGAAAAGAAATGTACAAAAAAGGAGAGTTTGCCCATCTCTATCAGGACTTTCACACTGGAGAAGGCATAGCTGAAATGTCCAAACATTGAATGTTTTCAATCTTATGTCTTTTAAGTTTCTGATTTCCCTCTTCGATAAGGAGTTGGTACTTGACAACAGGAACCTGCTCTGCTGAACATGGGAGCTGAAATTAAGAGTATCTTGAAAGATTTGAGTGTGCAAACTTTCTTTTCTCCCTCAAACCAAACAACAAATCATTTAACTGAAAAAACCTCTGATCCTATGACTGTACCAGATAAGAAAACATGGTTGACCTAGGTCATAATGGAAATGGGTTAATTAACCCACTAAAGGAATGTGTCATGCACTGTCATTGTCAGGTTTTGGATGGATTGGGTAGAGCTTATCTTTGGATTCATATATGTTCCTTTCACACCTGTTCCTTTTTAGGATCTCCATGGATGGAAAGCTGCAGGATGCTGCACTGGTGCTGAAAGTTCAAGGTTCAGTGTCAGGTCTGGCTGTGGACTGGATCCACCAGCTCCTCTACTGGACCAGTATGGAGGTCAATTCTGTTAACGTTGGCTTGCTGGATGGCTCAGCACAGCGTCAGCTGATCACAGGACTGGACAAGCCTTCTGCAGTGGCAGTGGATCCACTACAAGGGTAGGAAGGCCCAGCATTTACATTTACAACTTACAGCATCATCAAGGAGGTTCCAAGTGCGTCAGCAAGTCTAATAAACTTATTGACTGTGATGTCATATCATTGCGTCATGATCTTTTAAATTACAAATGGTGTTTGTTTTAAAGGCTTTTCTCCACATTTTCAAGCTACTACAATGCATATATGCACAAGAGGTGGTTAAACACAAGACCTGTGTGTTTATCTAGGGAGGAAGAATGCGTAACAATAGGTTCAAACATCAGTAGTGTCCGGGTCCTTAAAGAGCTTTGTAGTGAGTTTCCACTGAAAAGCCACTGTACACCTCTCTGCTCAGCACCAAACAGCAGACAGACTCAGTTAGCAACTAGCTAGTGAACATAGTGGAGCATTTAGCAGTTAAAGAGACGGATATTTCCCTCAGGAGTTGATAGAGACCAAAAACAGAGCTAAAAGAGAGTGAATATTGGACTTGACCCTAAAATGAATGATAATGTTGCATAGCTGCTGGAAATAAGCAACTATTTGCTAACATGTGTAGCACATCAACTCAAACATTGATCGGTAATAGTGATAGTTTTGAGTCAAATATTCCCACACATTCAGGAGTTCAGTCTAGAGTTTTGAACTAAGGGAAGTATTGTCTGAATAACTTCCCTGTCCATTTCTTAAACCACTGAGCTTCCGATGTTCTTTACTCAACTGCTTTTTTTTTTTTTTTTGTCAGACTGCTCTTCTGGGCAGAGTGTGGCAGTTCCCCAAAAATTGAGAGGGCAAATTTGGATGGCCGGGAAAGGATGGCTGTGGTCACTGCCTTAATACTCCACCCTGTGGCTCTTTCTCTGGGTATGTTTTGTGATAATGTTGCAGAAAGTTGAGGATCTTTGTGGGACAGAAAGGAACAAAAATATGCAGAGAGCTATAAAATCAGCAATTGCATGATCAGAATTATACAGCTGATTCAGACAAGTGTGGAAACATGATAAAACGAGTTCTCCTTTAAAACAGGAACAATATGCATCTGTATGTATTAATTCTTAGCAGGGTTGACTGCTATCATAGTTTACTTGGTGTTTTTTAATAAGTCAATACAGTCCTCAATGCTGCAAGTCATTGTGCTTGGTCATGTGTTCATGTGTGTGTGTGTGTGTGTGTGTGTGTGTGTGTGTGTGTGTGTGTTTTGTTTTTTTTTTCTTTTTCTTTCTCTAGATTTGCCTCGCCAGCTGCTGTACTGGGTTGATAGGGGAATGAGAAGCATCTCCAGAGTAAATTTAGAGGGCCGTCACCGTAAAACAGTGGTCGAGTCTAATGGTTATTTGGACCGGCCCTTTGGATTGGCTGTGTTTGAGGTAAAACAATCACAATTCAAACTTGTGATGAAATACCCAGTGCATTGTGGGACAGGTTTTAGCCACCTACGAGCTTGAAAAATAAATAAACACTACTCAAACCACCATCCATAACCTTGATAAGATAAAGAAGTAAAAAAATAGATTTTTAATTACTTATAAATTGTGTAAACATGGTCACTGACAACATAATTTCGCTGTTTTTCTGAAAGTCACTAGATTTCTGTTGCTACAGCCCTTAAAATCTGGAATGTCCCCCAATGTTTCCCTCTGTAAAGTTGCTGCTGGAGAATGATTTATCTACTATCATAAAGGTGGAGTTTTGACTGCTACGGGACCTGGTTTTGATGACCGAGTCCTACTTGTTTTCCACTAGCATTCCTGCACAAATCCCAACACATGTAATGCATACATGGTCCATGTGAGCCATGACACACAAAAGGAAGATGCCAAAAAGATGAGACATGTCAAACGGGCAGGCAGTTGGGTAAAACTGACCAGTTGCTAGCTTGTTCTGCAAGTCAAAAATAAGCCAGTGTGATGATAAATGAAATTGGTATTTACCTCACCGGTTGATTGTGTCTTTCAAATAAATGGGGGGATATATGATGCCAATTGGTTGGTAAAAACAAAGCAATGCACCCGCAAAAGGCAGGGAGGAAGAACTGAGAACAGTAGTAATTGCAGTCCTATTAAGTCTTTCTGTTCTGTTGCAGGGTTTTGTATACTGGAGTGATGAAGTTACACACTCCGTCTGCCGAGCTAACAAGCACAATGGCGTCCACCTCCAAGTATTGCTGACGAATGCCACTTCCCCAGGCGGTGTGGTCATTGTTCAGCCTGTTCTGCAACCAGCTGGTATAACTAATCAAATTTGATTTCTACATAATAAAAGTCTCAGATGTTGCTAATCTGTGAAGAGTTTTGCCAGGCACATACTTTATTAAAGGTATACTTTGTTGGGCTGTAGGGAAAACTGTGTGCGGACGTACTGGGATGGTGTGCCAGCACAAGTGTGTCATCAACCTGACTTCTGAGACTCCAGGCTTCATCTGCACCCCTTCAGAAACAGGAAGAAACAGATCTCAAGACATCCCCGCCATTTCTCGCACCGTTCCTGCTTCAGCTTTAACTGATCCTGCATTTGCTGGAATCCTTTCTCTCATCAGTAAGCGCCACTTTATTCTTGACATCAAACCAAATCTTCCATGTGTATTTGGATACGCTATGATGTGGTGGCACTTTAGGGTTTGTTGCTAACAATGACTCATAATCAAATATTGATGTAATTTCAACATTCAGATTCCCCTCAAGTTATATTTCCCAGCTGCATCCTGACATAAGTTTGATTTAACTTTAATATGTCTCCTACGGGAATGGAGGATAAACATGTGACATCACTGCACGGTGATGTCGCCATGGTCACTCCCTGTTGAGTCATGAACATTTAACAGTAAGCATCTGTAACTGTGCATGTACAGTGGTAAAGAGCTGTTGTGCAACCGATCCTACATGGAATTGAAGGCTAAAAACATAAACGTTTTCTAAATCAAACATGTGATAAACTGCAAAAACCAGAGAGTCCTTGTGAATTTCATGCTGACAAATCTTTCAAAATAGGGCCTGTCTGTATGTCTTCAGGCTTTATTTAGTGTCTCTGGTTTTGAGCAACATGTATATTAATATTTACTTTCCTATTTTATCATGAAAAACAGTTTCTAAGACGTTTCTAGAGTTTCTAAAGAAGTTCTCTATAAATATATATATTTTTTTTTTTTACTATGAAGATGTATATTTTGTGATTGGATGGACTTCCAGTGGCTGTGTGGCAGCTTTAGTCATTCATAGCAAGCCCCTGTTTGTCCACTCAGAGGAGGTAAGGGTGAGGGGTGTGTCATGCAGAAAGCTGACGTCAACCACTCCATCAGGTCCTCAGAAGCTCCAGAAAATGATGAAATTCTTGCCTGCGTGTGTTTCCCAGTGTTCCTCTGTGTGCTTCTGGTGGGAATGGCTCTGTGGTGGTGGAGAGAGGAGTTCCGGCCTTCCAGGACTCTGACTGTGCAGAGCTTTTCCCTCAAAGAGTCTCAGGACCCGCTCATCCAGGCTGCACCCACAGGTCCAAACACAGGTCTCGTCAAGGCAAGAGATGTTCACGCACACGACACACACATACACACACACACACACACACACACACACACACACACACACACACACACAAATGCAAACACAGGCACCTTCATTTGCCTTCAAAGAGGAGATAACATTCTTTCAATTGCACATGTGCCCACTTGAGATACAGAGTATAACTTTCACAGAGGTGTTGACTTTCCACTTCATGGCTATTTTAGTAGGTTGTGTTTATGTGGCAGTTTTACACTGGAAATACAGTGTTTCATAATGACGTGAAGAAGAAGGAGAAGTGGTCTTACAGCCGACTTTTAAAAGTCGGCTGTAAGACATCATGATGTCTTTAGAATGCCTGCAGCTTTGCCTTTAATGCTGTACTTTGACAGGAAACATGTTGATCTGAAGCTTATATGAGGCACCAGCAGTCTAAGTTAGTCTTATCAAGTGGACATCTATTCAATTCAATTCGATTTTATTTATATATCACAACACAAAGTCTTGACCCAACAGTTCCCCCCATGAGCAAGCACTTGGCAACAGGAAGGAAACATGTTTGCATGTTTGAACAAGCTGAAGCAGTGTAATTTCATTATAAAGAGATCTTGTAATGATCAGTATGGAGGAATGATTACAGCAAAAAAACCTATTTCACTGGTCACCTGACTGACCTGACTTAAGACAGACTTGAGAAATTGTGAACCTGTCCTTAATAATAATTATTAACATTAAAAGTACTCAATATAATATTATGTTATTTGCAGGCAATCTTCTAACAGTATTAGTATCCCATATTAATAAAACCAGTGCCGTCATTACAGTGTTCATGCATCTTAGCACTGTATGGTTCTCATTCGTCTCTGACCTAGGAGTTGAAAAGTAGTCGTCAGTCCAACAATAAATTAAAATCAGCTGAGATGCATGTTGCAGGCTAAGACCACAACTGTCATGAGAGCTGTGGCTTTTATGTCTTCTGGTTTCACTTCTCTTTCCGCCTTTCTTTTCCACAGAGACAATTTTTAACAATAGAGGAGGAGGTGTGAAATTGTTGCTGATTAGAGTCCTACTGATGCATGAGCCAGATCACAATTAATGACTGACTTCTGATTACAGATATAACAGTACTGGCACATATGTCACAGTTAAGTTACAAGAAATTGCAGTACAGACATGCCAAAGGAGTACTGGTGTGTATATATAGGAGAAATTAATTTAATGCTCATAATATAAGCTTTCTCTAGGCTAGGCCCTCACACAACACACTACTTATTTTAGTGTTTATTATAGTTGTTATAATTTCTTAAATGCTACATTTTTTAAATATTTTTTTAAATCTCAATATTAATATATATTTGTTGTGTTTATATTGTTGTTATTGTTTGAAAATAGTTGTTGTAGTAGTAGTGCAATTACTTTTCCATTTAAGTTTACTGTTTAAAATTAAAGAAATTAAATTTGCTGTTGTTGTTGATGTCTTTATGACTAAGCTGTAAAATGTCACACTCAATAGATTTCTTTGACACAAATCTTTAATAACCATTTAATAACGCATGATACTTTTCAAAACAAAACAGTACTTTTCAATAAAACAGGGATAATGCAACAACAACAACTGGTTGGTAAAATGAAAATATAATCAAAACTGTTAATCACCTCGAAACAAGGATTTAAGATTACAAAACTGAATGAAACCTGATCACCGACCCTTATTTATACTGTTATAAAAACTAGACCATGCATATGAAAAAATGAGCACAACTATGTCTGATATGATGCCAGACTTTACAAGATTTGTTGTCATGTTGACATTCAGTAGATATTATCTTTCTACTGTTGCATCTTAATATCTTCAGTATGATATGGTCAAATATCAGTCATACTCTATTTTAATTTGAGCTATTGTAGGTTCCCAGACAAATATAGCTTGACTTGTTCCCATCAAGTCTTAAGGTGTACTGTATGTCAACTAAGCCATGTGTTTTCCATCACCAGGAAACTCTGCTTAAGCTGGACTGTGAATGAAGAAGGTGTGACGTAGATGGTCAGCCAACTGTGCTTTACCCAGTGCTGTCTCAATACCTGCTGCCACAATGAGAGCAAGACAACAGAACTAGTTCATGACCCTGTCGTGTCCCAACTGCTTCATGTGGTTACGGTCACTGAAAAAATGATGTGTGACAAATCTGAGTTCAGATGAGAGGAAAGGTTTTCACACAGTCATTTCTGTTGTACCTTCAGTTTTGAAGGAATATTACTTTCAGCCAGAGTGGCTCCAGATTACTTCTGGTTGTGGATGATGATGATGATTCATGTTCACTCCGACATCTGTGAACATAATTGAACAAGCATACATCTAATTTCTTGTGCTTTCAATATCAGTACAGATAAACTTGAATATTTTTGCCTTATTTCATTTTTCATACCCTCTAATCGAGCATTTTGTTAAACAGGTTACCAGTTGTGTTACAGCTGTAGGTTGATCGACAGAAAATTAATCTGCAACTATTTTCATAATTTGTTATTAGTTTAAGACAAAATGTCAAACATTTGCTGGTTTCAGCTTCTCAAATGTGAAGATTCTCTGCTTTTCTCTCTCTATTATGGTAGTAAAACTCAAATATCTTTACACTATTGATAAGACAAAACAAACAACAGGAAGACTCCTCGAAGTTTGTTGTTTTTGTTTTAACAATTTTCTGTGATTTTAGAGACAGTCAGTCAGTTCTACATTTTCTTAAGAAAAATCTACATTTAATTGTTATGTTCATGGCCTTCAGAATTTATTAGTTTGAGGCTGATCAGTCAGAGAGATGTATTATTGCCTTGGGAATGTATTCTCCTCTTTGCTCAATCAGCAATCTGGAGTCTAATTATGACGGAAAAATATATATGGTATCTGAGCTCTGGATTAAAGCTCACAAAGCTTTTCTCGGCTGAAAAAAGGCAACATTTCAGGTCTAAAATCAGATTTTGCTTGAAAACCTGAAAAATAAAGTTTTGGCAACTTCAATCCAAAGCTCAGATAGCTCAGACATTTTTTACTTCCTTGTTCCTGTTAACTTGCACCAAAATTAAATATACTGTAGGACAGCTTTGCACACACCTACCTTTCTGCAACATGTAGAATATAAGGAGATGGCTGTGATGATTAATTGATGCACAACTTCATGGTGTCCTTTTGCTGTCAAAAACTTAATGTGAATTGGCCTTTCAATGTTTGATTGATAGAGGAAGGCAGTAGGTTTGATTCTCACAGAGGCCATATACAATGTGGCATTGTGACCTACTTCAGTATAGATTTTTTCATTGTAAACTCTAACCTGTCATTCAGTAATTGTTGCAAGAGACATGTTCTACTCTTTTTTTTTGAGTCTTTGAATGTTAAAAGGATTGATCTGGTAGTGAAGCATAGTTCATAATAGTATTAATATATTATTAATGCTAGATAATAATTAATGGAGGAATAAAGGTTAGCTTGTCCAATGGTTACCGCGGGTGTGTGTGTGTGTGTTTGAGTGTGTGTTTGAGTGTGTGTGTGTGTGTGTTTGAGTGTGTGAGTGTGAGTGAGTGTGAGTGAGTGTGAGTGAGTGTGAGCGTGTGTGTGTGTGAGCAGTGACAGCGGTTGCAGGATGGCTGTGGTTGATGCTTTCTGGGAAGTGGTGCTACAATGGGAACAAATGTGTTTTGTCTTGTTAAATGGTTCCTGCTGACTTGGTTTCGCTCTTGCTCAGAGCCTGCTTATTGTAGGTGTGAATGTGTACTTGATTACTTTGTTTGAATTAAGTCTTTTTGAGTTATTTTTGTTTCAAGGAAATGTATAAATCCGCTGTAGATATAAAAATCCATCAGAATTGATTGAGAAATACTTCTATAAGTGTGCTGAACCTGCTGAGCTGTGTGGTTGGTATTTATTTTAAGAGAGTTTTATTTATTTAGGTAGGATTACAGTTATTGCAGCACTGTATTTGCACCACGGATAAAACTTGCTGTAAATGTATTGAATAAAGTATTTTTCTTTCTTAAATTCTTCTGTCCAGCTTTCATTGCTGAGTCATCTCTTCTCTGTCTCTAAGTAGATAAAATCCCATTGCATACAGATATTAAAGTTTGTAGTTGATTAACCATTGTGTAAACTTGATTATCTGAATATACACTGAATGTGTGAAAGTATAGTCAAAGCAGTTCAACACAGGGGAACACAAAAGAGAGCAAGACTTTATATACCAGAGTAATGCCCCAATACTATTTAAGGTACAATATCTTCACTGTCCGATTGCATAAAGTATGCCATGATTAATTCACCTAATAATTAATACTAATAATTCTAGCCCATACTCCGTTTGGAAAATAACAGATTAACCCCTCAGTATACAGAGGAGATTATGAGCCAGCTGTCAGAGTTGCAGCAATAACACATTAACTTTTACCTCAATCAATATTTGCTCTGGCAATAGCAAATTTGAATTAAATTAAATTTAAATTCCATTTTATTTGCATTATACTTTTCAAAACAAAGTACTTTTCAATAAAACAAGGAAAATGCAACAACAACAACTGGTTAGTAAAATACTCTGTCACTGTTTCTTATTTATGCTCAGTGTTATAAACGCCAGATCAGAAGACCAACTATGCAGAGGAAACGACAAGCACAAATACTGTACACAACATGACTGTATACTGATCCCTTGGAGGGTTCTCATTAAAAGACAACTTGGTTTTTGTCAGATTTTTATTTTCAGATTTCCACCACATGGAACATTAACGTCTTTTAAGATTCTGGCAGACAACAGTACATTTGACTGCTGTCCAAAGCGGCCATCCTCCTAAGGTTTATAATGGAGATTTGACATATATTCAGTAAGGAATTTCTCTTTTCTCACATTCAGCCTTAATTTACACAATCTATGGGTGAACGTTACTATTTCCACCTGTTTTTATTTCTCCTTCACTTCCGTTTTCCCACAATGTCAAAATTCCAACATTTTCAATTCCGACATCACCATATCTTTGGTGTGTATGATGTCTTTTTGTCCGTGTTCCTCAAGCCAAGTGAACCCTTGACACTGTTCTTCAAGTATCATTGCAATTCTGAGCTGCTATTGCACAACCCTCCCCCTCCCAATCATCATCACTACGCCATGCTGTCCAGAGAGACTCAACTGAAAGTCTCCACCATGTGGGCACCACCTGCATCGAGACACCTGGTAGGAACTTGTCTCGTCACCAGTCTTCAGACTGGTTCGATTGAGTCAAATGAATACATTTTCAATCTGCAAATGGTCTGATGACTGTGTACAGAATTCCCTCTGTCCTTGCCAGGTATAATCTGATGATCAGTGGTGAGGGTGGAAGCGTAAGTCAGCAGGAAAAGATTGCAGTTGATTAATGTCACAGGAATAATTTTTTGTTGCTTCCTTGATTGTACTTCCTTATTCATGTGCTGTTATGAAGGGGAATGCCGCATTTTAAGGGACCTAATTAACATCTGGCTAGTTCATTTGTTTGAAAGAAAACGTCCACCAAAAGGCCAATTTTCTCTGCAAGTGTATGACACTCATAAGAAATAGTTGGCCTGTGGTTTTATTTTGGTTTTTAATAATTCATTGCAGCTTTGTGTAACAGTGTTGCAAACCAAACTGCAAGACACTTACTTCTACAAACACATGGAAGTTTTTATTTTTAGCCCAAAACAATTCAAAAGAAAAAAAAGCACTTATGATTGATAAATAAATTGGGGTCTAAAAGAGGTCAACAAAACAGAACTCAAAATATAGCAAACTGAACTGCATAACTTAACAGAGATGAAACTGACTGAACTAATGACATGAGGGAAACATATATATTGGCTGTCAAACCATTTAACAAACATGAGGGGTGAACAAAACACAATAACTACATTAACTACAATTAAACACAACATAGACAGTTTGCTTATAACTCAATATTAACTAAGCAAGATATAAACAAAATAACTAAACTAACAGCAAAATACACAAACAAATCACTCCCCAAATCCCCCTTGCTGTTGCAGGAGGTTAGTATAGTCCAGGTCTCAGTATTTAACAGCACTCAGAAGATTTACTAAATGTGTGCACTTCATATAGAAATTATGTATATCAAAAAGACTGATAAACAAATCAAATGTGCAAATCAATCAATTTGTATTGATCATTTAATTCTTAAAAATCGTAAGCTGAAACAAGAGCAAAGAAAAAATAAAGAAAAGAAAAAAGTTCACCTTCATGGTGACTATTTTTCATGTTGTTCCACTGCCTGATTACCAGACCTAAACAGAGTCTGCAGATTGTTTTACAGTTTACAGTTTTCTGCGGAATGTGTTTTTTGCTTGTAATGTGATAGATAATATTCATCTAAGATAACAAAGAATGTTTTTGAGCAAAAATAAGCACACACAATACATTAAAACAACCTAAAATTCCCTCAAGCAGGCTGAAAGAAATATTTAGTAGATTTTAGTAGAACCATTGAATTTAAGATTTTATTTAATCACAAACAGTTAAAAACAAAGTGTGAACATCTGTTTGAAAAGTCAACCAGCATAAAATGCAGACTGACACACTCAAACACAAAATTTAAAGGAAGAGCTTCTATTGGTTTAAAATCTGCAGAAATTCTGTGGAAAATGTGTGGGTTGTCGTCGGAATTCTGCGGGTGCAGTTTCCGTGTGGGCCAGCTCATCACTAACTTTCCTGTCATTGCAGATCTTGCCACCCCTGTCTGTCCTGCAACCTCATTCATCTCACCTGAGTTTCCCTGCCCATCTACTCACCTGGATTCCATCATGCTCATCAGTAACTCTTCATATACTGGTCTTGACTCACTTACACCTTGTCAGGGTGAAAACAAAGCAATCTGCAAGTGCAAAACATATGTGGGAAATGCTGCAACAGTGTTGGGAAGAACAATATTTGATTTCTATTGTAGAAAAACTGCCACAAGTGTGTTTGGCTGTGATAGCTGCAAAAGTTACATTGAGACATTAAACTATGTACATTTCAAAAAACAAAAAAAAAAATTGGTGTAAGTTAACGGCTGATGAGCCAAATCTGGACCTCCAAACTTTTACATGATTTTTCATAAATCTTCTGTAGATAACAATATCAATACGAGGCTCATGTCATTCCAACATGACCCTGTATTATCTAATAATGAAAATCAGCGTTCCCACATGAAGAGATACATCCAAACTGAGGATGGACTACTTTACATAAACCTACCAGATAAATAACACAGGTAAGTGATATAATCCATTTAATTTAAATAAAACAAGTACACCGCGAATTCAAACACAGCGACTGTAACACATCTGCATCTCACTGACACCAATAGGTGGTAGTCAGACAGAAATAATGTGTTGATAACATTATTGTTTGGCAACAATAACAACAACAATGTGCTATTGTGCGTAGCTTTGTATTTTGCATTATGTGTCCTGTGTGTTTTTTGCTTTGTACTGTTTGTTATTGTGCTGTTATATGTTTTAATTATATCCTTTTCGAAGGGATTGCAGATGAAAATAAGCTATAAGCTAACTCTGGTACAGTACATCAAATGGTAATATTTATGTTTAACACTGTATATGGTCCCAATAAATACAGTACAAACAAACAACTTTTACTCAGACATAAATGAATCAGGCCACTGTTAATCATGTGTGGATAACACACATTCATTCTGCAACACTGAACAAATGTACATGTATATGAGTTGTGCTCTTGTAGCACTTTGTTTTAATTGGAAAAATAACATCCATCCTGAGATGCAATCCTATATTTCAAAACAAATTCCACTTTATGGATTTAATACCAAATTACCGCAAGTAGTGGGAGACCACAAATCATAAGTATAAAGTTTTGTTCTCTTTGCAAGAGTGTTAAACAAAGTTTATACTTTCCCTTTAAGAAGACTAAATATATTTATTCAGAATAATTTCTTAAAACAGGTTATGAGGGAACTCAAACATACCGTAAGGTCTCATATGTGTCCCCTTCACAGTAACAGTCATAAAGGGGGATCTTTTCCTCTCCACTTGGCTGTCTAAACAATATCTGCCGCAGCTGAGCAATCAAAACAGGAATGGCCGTTGTTCATTGGGATAGCTTCTACAGCACTAAACGTGGATTTCTTGATGACTCAGCAAGATAATGTGTGTCATTTTCCTGGAGTGTTTCCTGTTATGCTTTTTTTCTCTGTTTCTCTGACTTCCTGCCTTGCACCACAATTTCTATGGCCTCAGAGAGAGTCCAGCTGCACACATGTTTGTGAAATTGCCACTCTACTATCAACTGCCTCTCAAAGGGAAGTAGAGGACAACAAGATGTTCCTTTTTTCTCAGGAGAAAACAATGGAAGCAGGGAGCTCTCTGGAGAATCTGGACAGTCCTGGAGAGAAAGCAGAATGCCCAAAAGCTGAAGAGAAACCCAATCAGCAACCAAGCATCAACGTTAATGTTGAGGGGAAAGTGTATCATATTCTCAAACAGTGTGCCATCAAATATCCTCCATACCCAGATAGTCTCCTTGGCTTTCTGCAGGGACCGAGCAAAGCTGCTGCACGCTGTGTGATGACTACCTTGTGTGCAAGAACAAGTTCTTCTCTGACTGTGACCTTGACTTCTTCCACTACATCTGCCATTTGTACACAAGCGGACTGCTGTGAGTCATAAGGGAAAATATGCTCCATCAACTTTGAGGAGAAGATTGCATAATGGGGCTTAAGCATGGAAGACACCAAGCTGTGCTGCTGGATGGTGTTTGAAGGAGTAGGTGGACAAGGTGAAGGACAACCTGAAGGTGGATAGGGAGCTAATTGCTGAGATCGAGGTGAAGTACGATGATGTTTCAAGGACATGGTCTTTGGCAACATTCAAAAGGCTCTCTGGAATGTCCCATAGGATCCCTACTCTTCAATTCCAGCGATGATTTTCACCGTGCTCTCCAACCTCTTTGTACTTTTTTCCATTGTGGCAATCACGCTCAATACTGTGGGGGAACTTCAAAAGTATACAAACAATGGCAAAACCCACATGGAATGGGTGCAGATCATTACCATTGTGTTCTTCACCTTTGAATATTTAATCCATCTTGCCACCACTCCTAACAGGACTGGACTCAACTTTGTGGATAGTGTGGCGGTCATGCTTTATTTCATCCAGATCATCTTTGAAGTCTTTATTGACTCTGAGGATGTGAATGTATGGGAAGACCTCAGGGCTGTGGCTCGGGTCAGCAAGCACAGCCATGTCCTCAAAGTCATCAAGCTGCTTCTTTTGAATTTGAAGCTGGCCTGCCATTTAACTGGCATGAAGGCATTTGGGTTAACTCTGTGCCAGTCTTACCAGCAGGTCTTCTGCATTTTCCTCTTCATTGCCATAGGAAACTTCACTTTCTCTGCTCTCCTGCATTCAGCCGAGAAGGAAACAGGGCTCTCCCATCAGCAGCATCCCATATCCCTGGTGGTGGGCTACAGTGAGTATCAGAAACTGAATATGTCAGTGTCATATTTCAGCTTCTAATCTACATCCTTTACTCACACCTGCATCAGAGGACAATGTGATGTAGTCTGCAGTACTGCCTCTAAAGCCAGTAATGATTTCTATTCCAACAGTAGCTTGTTTGAATGGTTACCTGCAGGCTCTTTAATTGACCATGAATTAAATTCATTAGTTGTTATAAACAAAAACACTCTCAGACACTGTACAACAAATTTCAGTGAGCTTTTTTGCAAACAGACATCCAGAAAACAAAGAATAACATTATTTCAGAGTCGTGTTTCAGGTGAACCAAGTTCACTAGTCACTTTCAATACTCACTTCCTTTTTAGTTCTGTCATGGTCTCCTGAGAGGATAGTTAGCAGCGAAAAGCTCCACTATGTTCATCAACTGAAAACAGCTACCTTCTGAGCCTGGAAACAACACTGATGAGAGCAGTGAGGCTAAACTAGAATGTAAAGTTGCAGGATGGAAACCAAAACAATGAGCTGAAAGGAAGCAAAACACTCGACAGAATTGAGAGGAACTGCAGCTGGGGACGTATACAATATTGTACAACAATACTTAAGGAGGATACATGTAAATACTATACTATATATGTAGGAATGTAACTGCCTGAGGTACCAACTAGTTTATTTTTTATTTATTTTTATTTATAAGGGACCACATATAGTGCAAAACATAAATGTCCATTTGATGCACTGTGCTAGAGTTAACTTATAGCTAAATTTCATCTGCAGTCCCTTCAGCAGGTTGCAATAAAAATATAACAGCACATTAACAAACAATACGAGGCAAAAACACACAGGAGATATGTTACAAAGTTACACACAGTAGCACATAACACATTCACAATGTCTACAAGAAATATCAAAAGTATACTTATCAAATAAAGAGGAAGTATAGTAGTCTACGAGTAAGTGAACCTATAATCGTGACACAAGCATGAAAGCGTGATCAAGTGAAACAAAAAATACATTTGCAACTTTTATAGTAACTAAAATATCTTGCATTTTAAGTGGCAGCAACTGTTTTTCCTCTATGCTCTTTTTTTCTTCTTGACAAGAGAGCAACGACTGAAAAGACTGAGAGCAAGGGAAATGTATTTTTAAACCTGTGTGTAGGTGGATGTCATGTTTAAGGCAGGGGTGTGTGTTTCTGCGTAACAGAAACAGTCCTGATCTAAAGGTCATGACAGGAACCTCTGTGGCTGTGAAATATGCTTGCAAAAGACTTGAAACACTATCATTTTCTCATGACAAAATTCCTTTTTTTATTGCACTAGACTTGATACCTGTGATATGTGTGTTTTCACATTTGTTCAGGATGTTCCTGTTCCCCATAGTGTTGAAATGTGTCACCAGGGTAAAATTAAGGCTACACCAGGAGCATATAAATGTAAATACTGCACTATATAACTAAAGTTGCAACAATTAGACAATTAATCGATTAGTCAGTTGAACAGAATATTATTTTTGATAACCAAATAATCTTTTTTTTTAAGCATAAATGGCAAATATTTGCTAGTTGCAACTTCTCAATTGTGAGTATTTGATACTTTTCTGTCATGCATGATGGTAAACTGAATTATCTTTGGATTTTGGACCATTGGTCAGACAAAAAAATACATTTGTCATTGTGATCTTTATGAAATTACAATGGCAATTTTCCCTGTTTTCTGACTATATGTAGACAAAACAATTAATTGAGAAGATAACCGTTAGACGCAGTCCTACTCTAAATTCAGAGTAACCCTGCTCGCTAATGGTGAAGGTACGGCCCTGTATGCATATAGTATTCATAGATTCTGGATTTTTTCCAATGAGGGGGAAGGAGCAGGTGTCATTTTAAGACTTTTTAACAGTGTAATTGAACTTTTGTGTGGAAAAAACCTTATCAGACACAAATGATTGAATCCAAGCAGATTATGTCTTAAAACATCACATATGGAGGGGATTTTTAAACGAATTCAACCTTTGCCGTAGCTCATTGTTCTGATCATCATGAAAAATGTATTTTAGTGAAGAGCTTTATTATGAAAACTGAATAATGTGGAACTGTTTACCCTTCTGTCTTAGGTCAAAATCTCCACTGTGGGCTACATGGATGTGGTTCCTGTTACTAAACAAGGGCCTTATTGTATCCTTTTGCTGCATCTTATATGGCATCATTCTCAATCTTTTCCTCTTCAACAATTTCTCTGATTATTACACCAAGCTAAAGGTGTACAAGAGTAAAGGAGTACAAAACCATCTTAATTCAGCACCTCTTTCAACTTAAGAACCACCTCTGACACAAAATGGACTCAGAGGAGGACAACAGAACAGACAGCCACTTCAGGTGTCCATAATTAGCAAACTTATAAGGACCTGACTTTGGGGTGGGTGGTTTAAGTAATTAATATTTGTTAAGTAAACTTTAAACTGACAAGGTGTTGAGTTGGAGAAAGGTGAAGCAAACATATTTGCACTATTTGCATAATTCTTTTACCTCTTTGCACTAACAATTGGTAAAGTAAATAGCTGTGCTGTAAAAAGGAAAATGAGTGTCAGGCAAAGGTTTCCAAGCTTGCTACGCATTCAAATTACATACAAACTGACTCTTAACTCAACCTGACTTGTAAAAATGAGTGCCTGCCAGTTTAGGTTAACTGGGACATATTTTAGTGTCTGATGCAGTTAAGACAAACACGAGCGGTTTTAGGCTATAACGCCTTTATGCACTAGTTATGCAAGTAGCATAGTGTATTGGGTAATATATGTACACTTGTCCATAGTAAGCAATCTTATAACCATGTGACTTTGTAAGGGTGTTTTAATTGTGAATGTTTGCTTAGTAAACTTGAAACTGAGTCTGACAAGGTGCTAGGTCCTTTGAGACAGGGGAAGTACGCATATTTATACTAACCACCACCACCACCACTTTGCACTAAGCACCAGTAAACTTTCTGAACAGACAGTTGAGAACTACAAAATCATTTGCATACAGACTGACTCTTAACTCTTAAAACTTTTGAGTTTTCATTGTTCTCAAAAACATGTTGTTTTTATTAAATGTTGTTTTGCTTTTGGGTTTAATTGTTTTTTTAAATCTTGTTAATATTGCTATTTTTTATATTTTGTCATATGGTTCTACATTGAATAAATGAAACCTGAACAACTGGAGATTATACACTGACATCTGCTTTGTAATTTGTCATAATGTGACAGGAAAATGAAACAGCCAGCTGTGTGTTTTCCTGAGTAGGTTGGTGTAAATAAGCTTTACATGAAAGTGCCTACTTGTGAAAGACAGTGGTTTGTAGAGTATATGTATATGCCCTTTTTGGGTGAAAAATAAAAATATCAAATGTCAGAAGATTTTCATCTCTGTTTAATATGTAACTTTATTTTTTGGTCACTCTCGGGCAGCACAACAAGCTGTTAACACAAACTGAACACCATACTTACAACTCATTAATGGGCTTGCAAGTGGACTAAGAGTGAAAGGGGATCATTTGTGAAACAAGACAGTAGGTAGTCACACCTTTGACATCAATGACGCAGAGTATGAGGTACCAGAGTCCACAAGACCAGGATATACCAGTGTTTTTTTCTCAGTATTGCATTCCACTGTATTGTTGACTTTTTCCTTTTCCTTGTTTTATTCTAATGAAGTAACATAAGTATACTGAATCATGATATGATTACAAGCATTAGATCACATTATCAGAGTGATCTGATATATCATTTTTGTTTCTGGGAGTATTTGTGATATAAATGATCCAGGATGTCCACTGTATAATTAAAAACCAGGACTGGCTCTTGAAGCTAATGCAAACTAGAGGAGTATTAATCCATTTTTGGAAGTGGCTCTATAGAGCTACATAAAGATCTGCGGCAGTGACGAAAGAATAATAATAATAATAATAATCTTTATTTATATAGCACCTTTTAAAAACAAAGTTTACAAAGTGCTTTGACAGCAACAGCAGAAAAGCAAAACTAAGACATAAAACAAAAAACAATCAAAAGGTCAATCAAGAAATTATAAAAGTTTCAAAATACAGATGGCAGTCATAAAAGGTTTAAAACACAGATGATTACAAGATGATTAAAAGACAACATCACATAAAAGCCAGTCTGTAGAAATGCGTTTTAAGAAGTGATTTAAAAGAAGTTACTGAATCTGCAAGAAAGAAACCACGATTGTCATGATGGCATAAACAATGAAATTAAAAGTGTGGCACTTGATTGTTTTCTAGTTCACCTGAGTGAACAGTGGTGCTGTTACTGTGTTGTTTTTGGTGTCAGTAACCTAGCCTTCAATTAAATCACTTATCTTTTCCACCAAACGATTCAAGATTTTTGGCATAAAATGAGTCTTGCTCAAAGATTTACTGGTGACAAAATGTGATTGTGCTTGAAGTCATTAAAGTGCTCAGAGGAATAGAAATCTGAACATATATTGTCATACCACCAATGGGCAACTCCATCTACTGAGGAACATAATGTGATATGATCAAAGGCTCTAGGACAGCTACGGCTCGTTTGGTTAACTAATATCTCAAGGGTCAAGTTTTAGCTTTGTTATCACACATTTGTAGGACTGTACAATAAAATGCACCTGTTGAGCCCCCATGCCACATATTTCACATAAATAGATAATGCTACAAATAAACAAGAATATAAATGTAAATGTAAAAATAATAACATAAAATTAAAGTGTCTTAGTTCGGCATTTGGCCACCATGAACAACTTTACACCCTAAACCCCCTTGATTCATATGATTTTCATGATCTTTACTCATCAGACCATTCAGTGACACAACATACCCCGTATGTAATGTGCATTGGTTATGTTTCTCATTTCATTTGATTCCTTCAGTTTGGAAAGGTTGGGATCATTATTTGGAGTTTGTTAAACTGGATATCTCAAGAACAGAAAGAACAGAAGAAATCTGCTGACCACCGTCTTGTAAGTATACCAAAATGAAAATGCGATGTCAGTTCATCCCCATTCACTGTCAACTTTGTGGTGGCAGTAGGCTATGCAAAATAGCCCATTCATCCCTCACACTCTTTTTGGGGGATCCTTATGCATTTCCAGGCCATTTGGGGCATGTAATCCCATCATTGTATTCTTGGTCTGCCCCAGGGTCTCTTCCTAGTTTGACGAGCCTGAAAGCATCCTAATCGGATGCCTAAACTACCTCAGATGACTCCTTTCAATGATAAGAAGCAGAGTGGTTCCACTCTGAGCACCTTTCAGATGTCTTAGCTCCTCACTCTTTCTCTACAGGAACCGGTCTTGCACTCCGATTTGCCCTCACTCATAACCAAGACCCCAAGATACTGGAACTCCTTTACTTGGGGCAGTGATTCACTCCAAATCCACAATCTACAGGCATGGTACCGTGGACTCAGACTCAGACTTGAAGGTGCTGACCATCATCCCCACCACTTCACACTTGGCCTCAAACCATTTGAGCATGCTTGATCTCTTGCAAAGGATGCAGACACAGTTCCTCGTTCCTCTCAGCAGTGTTTTGGATTTTATATCCTCTACCATTCCTCCAAAAATAATAAAATGTGCAGGATGATATCCCATTTGGTGTGATAAACAATACAGTGAAATATGTGTACATAAGTGTGTGTCTATAATTTGATCAATGATTTTGATTTTTTTTAATGTCATTTTGAAATATATTGAGCTATTGAAGCAATAGCTAGATAGATAGATAGATAGATAGATAGATAGATAGATAGATAGATAGATAGATAGATAGATAGATAGATAGATAGATAGAAAGATGCATGCATCAAGAAAAGTAGAATAGCAGTAGCAAGTAGTAAAGGTAATCCTCGACAAAGCGCACATACACAACCTTGGGTCTTCACAGTACACACACTCACACCTACACACTCACAAAGGTGATTTGCCTGTAACTGGTAACAGGAAGTATGGAATATAGCTGAGACAGATGAGAGTTTAAGATATCATCAGTGGAGAGAGGACATGATTGATGGAACACCAATTACACACAAACACACACACACACACACACACACACACACAGGCACGCACATCAGACAAGGCTCATCAGCTGACTGACCTGGTAAAAATATGTACTGATGAATAGAAGTGAATCTAAACAGATTACAGATTGTCTTCTCAGAAATCGTCTTCTTTATTTACAATATGCAAGTAAGTAATTCAAATCTCAGTATAAAATTACAAATGATTAAAGTCCATGTATCCTTTTTAAAACCAAAGGTATACGTGTCATCACAGGAGCAGAAAGAAGTAGGCAATACAAAGTACAATACACTCACACTGTGTAAAGTATGCCCAGGTGGCACACTATAAATAATAATTACATCATTGGAACAAAAGCAGAACAGGGAGCAAAGCACTATATAGAGCATACTGTTGAAAAAGAGGGCTTTGTTTAAAACTAGCCAAACCAAAAGTGTCTAATGAAAGGATATAATCAGGCTTATGAGTCACATATGACTCTATTGGCTTTTATAAAAGAAAATAAAGAAAGAAAGAAAAAAGACATCCATTGTTCAAATACCACACCACCCCAATAGACCACAGGAAAAGCTTTAGAAAGAAGAATGGCATTGATTGGTATTGAGTGTGTATAGACAGACAGATAGACAGACAGACAGATAGATAGATAGATTGACAGATAGATCTATCTATCTATTTATCTGTCTGTCTGTCTATGCACACTCAATGAGGGTACTCCTCTCAATGCCATTCTTCTTTCTAAAGCCTTTTCCTCTGGTCTATTGGGGTGGTGTGGTATGTGAACAATGGATGTCTTCAGAGTTTTTTTTCTTTGTTTTATTGTATAAAAGCCAATAGAGTCATATGTGACTAGATTGGTGACGCAGTAAGCACAGCAGCACCGCCCAGCAGGCTTTAGAAACAATGTGCCGCTATACGCTAGACTTCATATTACTTTCCGACCAGAGAAGCGGACGAGAGGGTCAGTGTTCTTATAACAGTAAGTACACGCGTTCCTGTTCATTCATATGAATCAAAATATTGGACTAAGATTGGAGTTTCCGTTTTAAAGTATCAGGAATATTTCAAGATTATTTAAAAAAAAAAAAAAAAAAAAAAAAAAAAGTTTATCTTTCGAGGTTTATTCGAAACATCGAATACTGACTCTTTCTAGCACATATTCATAGAGAAAATTGTTATTATTAGGCGTTTATTTCATTGTATTTTTCTTCACACTTAGTCTACACCCTAATACGCGCGCGGCACACTGCGTTATGTGATATAAATATAAATGTAACCTAATTCTTTCTTGAGCACTCAGGCCAAATATACTACCTGGTTTTTGACCTACACGTAACAGCAAAAATTCTGATAAAGTCTGCGAATACACTAATGTTTTATTAGTGTGGAAATGGTCGTATGAAAGTCGTATTCCACTATTGTACGGTTCGTAATATTAAAGAAAAGCAAAGTATGGTTTATCATACTGAATTTAATTCGACTCTGATGTACAGATTCACTTTATTTTCTATACTGGGAGTTCATCCGCCCTGTTACTTAAGGAAGAACAGTGTGCCGGCGACAGCAAATGAGGATCCAAAATAAAGAAGAAAATAAAATAAATAAGCAATAAACTTCAAGCTATGCTAATCTTGATTTATGTTCATTCCCCCTATGTGCTATTATCTTAAATGTATGCTGATTTTTTTTCTTGATAAATCCCTAATGTAGACTCTTCTGTACAGCATCAAACTAGTTTTTGGAGTCTAGTTTGGATATATATATATATATATATATATATATATATATATATATATATATATGTGTGTGTGTGTGTGTGTGTGTGTGTGTGTGTGTGTGTGTGTGTGTGTGTGTGTTAACCACCATGTATCATTCAGTGTGCTTCATCATCTCAGTTAACAAGAGTAACAGTAACATGGCAGTAACATCTTCACATTACTAGCAAAGAAATGTACTTCTGAATATTCAAAACATCTTAAAATGAACAAACAAACAAAAAACTTTAGCTATGAAGCATCTAGGTTAAGAACAGAGAGCTCTTTGGCATCATTTAGTTCTTGAGGAGAATATGCTCCAAATATATTAATATAGTGGTTTATTGCTTAGATTTTTTTGGTTGAGCTGTAAGCTGTAAGGTAAAGCTCTTAGTGACAAAAGTCCTCAGATCCTTTACTTAAATGTTAAATTGCACACAGGACTAAAAACTGACCCATATTTTTGGCCATAAAACATCATGCTGGGTGTACTCATCACCTTCTCCCCTCCAATCTGAATTCTTTTTTCTTTTTATTTCGCCTTATTGAAGACAGAGAAACATTTCCTGAATTGTTGATGATGTAAGGGAAAATGTCTGAAAATTTATGCTGACATTATGCGAACATGTAATAAAAAGAGGGAAGAAACACTGGTGACAAATAAACAAAGACAAAGAGTCACTTTCCAACAGTGAATGAAAAACCCTTCATGTAATATCTGCCTAATAGCACTTATAGCTGTCACAAAAAACAACCAGTTTAGTCCATCACAGTGCAAATATCATATATATTTTCTGTTATTGGTTTGGTGAAGAAAATGCTCCACTAACTAGACTATTGTATACATTTAGAGTAAATAAATGCTCTTTCAGGCACTCTTGTTAATTTGGAAGTTAACAGATTTTATGCAGTCAAGACACTTTGTGACAGGGTGAGGCTAGAGTTATGTCTATTATACTTGTAATACTTACAAGATAAGTATTCAGTTTATCCTAATGACAAACTGTCTGACACCGCCTATGTAACATATTCCACCCATTTTGAAGAGACATTACAGCATTTAACGTGTTGCCAGCCCACACTGTATGCAACAGTGCAGCATCAATGGATTCTGCGGGCAGATGCCAAGCCACCTCATGTCTGCTGTTTAGCTCCGTGTGCTCACTCTTCTTGGCCTCTGGTTGTTCAGAGCAGTAATGCCACAGTGCAGGCGGGACACAGTGAGAGTTTATGGTGCCTCATACTTTGGACTAAACCAAACGTGTCATGTCAGTTGACAGTTGATACAGTTGACAGTTGACAGTTGATAAAAGTCAAATTCTTCACTTAACTGAACTCACTCAGTACTTCAGTGGATGGGCTTCTCAGACAGTAGCACAGCAGCCGCTTTGCTTAGAAAATCTACAAATCACAACTTTCATTATCTGAAATAGAAACCTATACTCGTATGTTATATTCTTAGGATTATGTTGCACTGAATTATAGCTTAAAGTACATAAGTATATAGCTTTCTGCTTCCCATGTGAAAATGTTACCTACAGGTGCCATTAAAAGTTGAACTGTGTGGCCAAGTCACTGTAACTTTACTACTCATTAGACAGAAACAGAGAAGACAGGTTCTTAGGGAGGAAAGGCAGATAAGGATTTGGCTTTCACTTCTTAATTCTCAGAGGACTGAGAGAAACTTCCTAGAGAGATGGTAAATTTATTGAAGGGAATGGTCTGTACATGGTAATTTGTAGGTATGTACAAATATTGACACTGAACTTCATATAGTATCTCTTCAGCCTAGCAAACTGGGCAGATGTGAACTGGTTACTGCAAAAACACATTATCCAAGTTTTTTAAAACTTAGATGTGTCCATCCTATCTGATATATGGTGTTCTTCCACTGTACTGTAGACATCCGTTGTTTTCACAAAATAAAACTATACTAAACATGTCTGGTAGTCACAGATGTTTTTTTTTTGTTTTTGTTTTTTTTTTGCTTAAACTGTGTTGGTGGTCATTTTCTGTTACTTTAATTTCACGAATGACAAAGTTGTGTGTATTGTATGTTTTTTCTATAGTAATGACAGATTCATAATGTGATCAATATAATTCCGAGAGATTAAAGAGGTTTTTATAGCCCAGTGCTTTCATACCAATTCCCTTTTCAGAATTTCAACTGATAGCTCCAAATTGAAATCCCCTTGCTTTGTGTGATCATGTAATTTCTTCTCAAATCAAAATGTTTGAAAGCAATTCAACTGTCTTTATGTTAATGTAATGTACTCTAATATATTTTAGTATGTGCATCATGTAATTGAATATTAAGTTTTTTAAAACATTTTTATACAAGTTTGAGAGTTGTTAAGGTAAATCCAAGTATACTCAAATTTTATTGTTATTTCTGATCAAATAGAGGCAGCACAGCTCCAAAACAAACACCAAAAACCCTTCATGCTACATGATCTTATCAAGTTCTAAGTGACGTGTGAGCAAACAAGTGCCTACTTCTACCTTAAACTGATACAGAGCAACACGTGTATCTTACTGTTGGCATTCCGTTAAATGAAAGTTCAATATTCAATCACCTTGATTGCTTGATAGCTTGGGTTCAGTCTGAGAGGTACACAGTGTACATTTTTACACAGTGGCTACAATGCTTGCAGGTCTGAACAATGTCTTTAATCTTAATTCCTTAATTTACCACATCAGTTACTAAATAATTAGTCTTATTGTTTATTCTATGTGTTACCAAGATGTGTTGATAAGAAATCTGTGTTTTGTTTTCTCACTGCAGAGTTTCAAGGATGAGGAAAAGCAGAACAAGAATTATTTTACTGGTGGGAGCTTTTGGTCTGTTGGTCCTCCATCTCTGTAAAGATTTTATTGACCACAAAAATGTCCACCTCCAAGTAGGTGTGAGAGAGGATGCCAGTCAAAAGAAGCTAAGCACCAAAAACAACTCTTATGTGTATTCCTGGCCAAGATGCCAACAAAATACGTCTGTTGCCAACATCCCAGGCTTCAGCTCTCTTCCTGGTAGTATAAAAGACTTTCTTTACTATCGTCACTGTCGCCATTTCCCCATGCTTCTGGACATCCCTGACAAATGTGGAGGAGCTGATGAATCTGCAGAAGTCTTCCTTCTGCTGGTCATTAAAAGCTCCCCTGTGAACTACGAGCGCCGAGAGGTGCTGCGCAAAACCTGGGCTAAAGAGAGGTTACAAAATGGTGTGTGGATCAGAAGGATCTTCATCTCAGGAACGATGGATACAGGTTTTGAGAAGGAGAGACTGAACAAACTCCTTGAACTGGAGCAACACGAGTACAATGACATCCTTCAGTGGGACTTCGGTGACTCATTCTACAACCTCACCTTAAAGCAGATTCTCTTCCTAGAATGGATGGAAAGAAACTGTCCGAATGCTCGCTTTCTGCTAAATGGTGATGATGACGTCTTTGCCAACACAGACAACATGGTTGAGTATCTACAAAGCCTCAAAGACAATGATGGAAACAAGCACCTCTTTACTGGCCATCTGATCCAGAATGTGGGGCCAATTAGGGATTCACGGAGCAAGTATTTTATCCCAGTTCAGGTGCAGAAGTCAGACTCATACCCCCCCTACTGTGGTGGAGGGGGCTTCCTCTTATCTGGCTACACAGCTTTGGTCATATACAAAATGTCTCAGTCTATTACCATTCTTCCCATTGATGATGTGTACATGGGGATGTGTCTGGCTAAAGCAGGACTTGATCCTGTTTCCCATATGGGTGTGAAGACAGCAGGACTGCACATTCCCTCCAGTACGGCAGATGGATATGACCCTTGCTATTATAAAGAAATTCTATTGGTACACAGATTCCTTCCTGCTCACATGTATCTTATGTGGCACAGAATACATGACCCCAAACTGAAATGCGGCCCCTCTTAGAAAGAGCTTTAGCAGAACCAAACTGTAACTTACAGGTGGAACAAAGCTTGTTTGCACTTTGCTTTCTGCACCAATTTGTAGGTTTTGAAAGCAGGCAGGACCTTCTTCTTCTTCTTCTGGTAGGGAGGGTTAAAACCTTTTTAGACGTGCGAAATGAGCAGTTTTTCCTGGAATTAAGGGCTAGAAATTATCAGCTATTTTAATGATTAATAATGGGGTTGCAAAACTTGTGTTGTATTGGGCTTCATTGTTGGCACTGACAAATTATGAAAATTTATTTTGACTAATGTCTCATAAAATAACTGCCTACTTGAACATCCAGTAGACATGGAGTTGTTGTTGACCAATGTCTTTACTGACTTTACTGGTTGGATTCCATCAACTCCCGAGAAAAATTAGTTCGCCAAATGCGACACTTTTCTTCTTGTCTGACGCTTGTTGCTGTGCAGGTACTGTCCAGCAGATTTTTCAGAGTTTGTTTGCTGAAAACAGCTGCTTGCTGCTGGAAACAGTACAGGTTGATGCAAAGTACAAGATCCAACCAATCAGTAAATTTGAAGGCCATAAAACATCAAACACAACAATAACAACCTAAAAAGGCAAAAAGCTCAATGGAGTTGCTGAGATGGGTGACTATACAACTATCACTTTATATATAGTCATTTTATTGAATAAAAATATTGATTAATGGAGTTTAAAGGTATACAGTAGGTGAAGCTGAACTATGCACAAATATAAGCAACACTTAGATGACAGGTTCACAATTTTTCAAATCTGTCTTAAAAACAATAGACAGGTGCACACATGAACAATGAAACAGGTTTTATTCCCTGTAATAATTCCTCCTGTTCATACTGTGATTATTAGAAGATCATATACATATAGAAGATGCAGAGAATATATACTTTAATGGTACAAAATCAGCTGCAAGATGCATTTTGTGGATGCACCAGCTCCTGTGATTGACCGTTCATTGACCCTCTCTCCCAAGCAGTAAATCTAATCACCAATCATAGCCTAGCAACTGTAACTAAGCACAGCAGGTCTGACAAGCTTTGGATTTCTCTACGTTAAAGCTCTGTGCATGGGGCCATAGTTAGAGTGAAACTGAATATTCAGTTGTTTGTAAAGCCAACAATTTCAATATCTGATTAATTAACCTAATAACTACGATAAATAGTAATTTATGATAGATAAGTGTTGAAATCACATATTTGGGTGGGCTCTTCCTTTAATTGTGATTATATAAGGGAGAGTGTGTTTTGTGAATGATATATTTGTATAATTGCTGTCAGTGTGATTGTGCTGTAACTATGGCTGGGTACTGATCCGCAATACATTCTGACTACCAACTCAATCAATTATTGCACATTGTCACAAAAACTGTCAACTAACAAAGGCTGGCATGAAATGCTTTGCTCATTGTCTAATCTGGTACTTTAAATCATACTCATGTTCATTTACTCATGTTCATTTTTTATTAAGGTATTGAAACCCTCAGAATAATACCTAGCTCTAGGTGTGAGCTTTGCAGGGCTCTAAGATATACTGTGGTATCCACAGTCATACAAATATCCTTTAAAAATAATTTCTCAGGGTTTTAAGACTAATGTAATGTAACATTTATGTAATGTTATTTAATCTTCCACTTAAAGGACTGGTGTGTAGGATTTAGTGGCATCTAGTGGTGAGATACTGAATACCATCCCACCTCCCTCCCCTTCCAATTGTGTAGGAGAACCTATGGTTCTCTTGCAAAAAAACATGAAAGGCCCTCTCTAGAGCTAGTGGTTTTCTGGGCTACTGTAGAAAGATGGCAGCGCAATATGGCGGGCTCCATCTCGATGGAAGATGACATGCTCCATTTGATATAAAGGGTTCATTCTAAGGTAATGAAAACATGATCATTATTATTTTCAGGTGATTATACACTAATGAAGACATATTTATGAATATTATATATTACATTTCTGCCAACAGAACCCCCTAAATCTTATACATTGGTCCTTTTGATCTGCATGGTTTTACAGTTTTATTTAATTTAAAGACTTTTTCAATGGAAAGAGTGTAAGTCTGTATATTTTTGTTTTATAGGGAACATATACTTTTTTGTGATTTTCTGTTATTTATATACTGTTATAATATCAGATGTCTATTTTAAACATAGTCAAAGGTGCCAAACTTGAGATGTTAGAAGTTATCCACTCGCATATTTTGGATCAGATTAGTGCTTGAACATGTATGAATATATATGAGAGGTTTATATTTCCAGTAAAGAATGAGAAAAAGAAGTGAAATCAAACTACTACTCTTTGTTTACATAGCCTCCCGAGCTGGAATTGCAGGATGATGTTTTTGATGACTGTAAGCATGCATACTGTCACTGTCAGATTTATAAAACAGCAGTCATAACCAGGTATCAGTGATATCTTTTTACAAAGTACAGTAGATTGAATGTGTACAGAAATATCCAAATATATTTTATTTTCATGCTGCTAAGATGTTATATATATATATTGTATGATTTTATAATTAAACAATTTTGAGATGAATTGTGTACCATATATTAAAGTGCATGTAATATAAGCTAATAACAAACATTACATCTTTAGACTTTTCTCAGGGTACACCCAATGGGAAACATATTGGAGATTGTTTATTTAAACAGAATTTAGCTGTTTTTCTTAGTCTCTGTGATTCTGCTCATTCATTGAGTAATTGATGTCAATTTATATATAGAGAGAGAATGTATGTATTTACACCTATAAACAATAGTCTCATGCACAGCCCCAGGACACATGGGCCCCTTTACCATAATACTGCTAGCATCTATGAAATTCCTACTGTTTGTTTGACAGAACATGAAAAGAGTAGTCATGCAGAACCATTGGTCTATCAGTAACCAAGGGAGCTGTTTAATCTTAAAGATAAACAAAGTGTTTCTGCCTCCCCATTCAGTTACTGTGCAAACGCATCCATCATGTTGAAACACACTGCTTTGACCAGGCCATTAGATGCATGTAGCTTATTGTGTGTATTTATTGTGTGTATTTATACAGCTCAATATCACAAAATAAAAACTTGCCTTAAGGGGGCTTTACTCAGGGTCTGCCTGAATACATTATTCAGCAAAGCACAAATAATGGATTCTTTTTTTTTTTTTTTTTATGAATATTTGTTTCATACAAATATTTTTAAAATTATTTGGTTACAGGAAAAAAAAAGCCATGTCAAATGCCACCATGCTGGTCGGTTACATTGGTATCTCAGTCTCTGTCGTCTGCTCCACTGTTGCATTTATCAGCAGGTCTCATTGAGGGGAGTCATGTACACCTGCTACATAATGCACATTAACTTATCTGTACATCACTCCTGAAGTTGGGGGTGCTTCCCAGTGATAAACGTTACACTCTGTGCTGTCTCTGTGTTATGGGTGTATAAATAGGTAGAGGTCTGTCTGTGATGAAGTGATGAATAATGTTTTAGCTCAGTAGTCAGTGCACGATATGGCAGACTGGTGACCTCCCTCATAAGGTAGTTTATTCACAAACACTTATTGTAACACTTTAATTTTCTGAAATTAAAAGCGTAATTAAAACAAAAACAGGATTTTTAAGCCTCTTTCCACTTTTATTCAAAAACAAATACAAATAAATTTTCTGCCTCAACAAATACAGATACAAATACTGGGCCCTCTGCACATCCCTAGGCTTTAAAATCTGTACAACATATGTAGCCTCTATCCTTAGTTTCAAAAAACAAAACTCTTCGATGGGTAATAAAAACGAAATGGATGTTTTTGCATTCATGCAGTTCACACTCAGTATGTCCTTCTCTCTACCTTCTTATAATTGTCTGACAATGTCATATTCAGCCATTGAGATGTGTCCTCCATGCAGGAATGAACACATTTGCTCATTGGAGGTGAGCAAATGATGATTTCTGTATCATAGCTTTATATGTGTCTTTATAGTATTTGATTTGATAGTTATCTGTATATGTTAAATATTAAGTGAAGGGCTAGTGCCAGTAGGTCATGTGTGAGGGTGTCATGAACAGAGGCGGAGGACACAAATGCTAGATCACAGAATCCAAGTCACAGGTTTATTAAAGCAAAGGTAACCAAGTTGGCAGGCAAAAATAAGGTCAAAAACTGGCAAGGTCAAAAAATACAAGAAGACAAGATGAATACGGCTGGGATGTGAACACAAGAACAACGAACTGGCAACAGGACAGTGAGAGACACAAGGCAATACATAAGGTAACGAGGGCAGATGGGAAACAGGTGGGGAGAACAATCAGGACACAGGTGAGACAGGACAGAGACAGGAAGTGAAGAAACCAAAAAGATAGGAAGTGAGGATACCAAAATAAAACAGGAAGTGAGCAAAAGGTGGCAGACATGACAGAGGGACCCTCAGCAGCTGATGGGGAGCACTCATCATGGAGGAGCCAATGGTATTTGTGTCATTGATAGCTCTGTTATGATTTCAGGCAGCGGTATGGCCTTAATTATTAGTGCTGATCATAACACTTTGTGTGTTTTTCTGTATCATGTATACACAAAACATAAAAATATATAAACATATATATAATTCTAATGATTCTATATATTACATGGACTTTTAAGTCATGATGTGGAGTCACAACATGTACATAATAAATACAATTTACAGGTTTTCTACATCACCAGGAGCACACCTGTACTTTATGAATGCATTTCTTAATACATTTTAAATAGGGTGGGACTGGATGGACTCAGCTCTGCCAGGTTGAGCTTCCTCCATCTCAACTTCTGGGCCTGGCTGTCCAATCAGATGAGTGATGATGTTGTGGTTGCTATGTGTAGTTCTCGGCTCCTAACACTACTATTTAGTAAGGATTTTAATAATTTTGGACCAGAATCAGAGGATACCGGGAAGGAAGCAGAATTGGATATTTGCAACATTAAATGACCACAAGAGATAAGAAGTTGTAAACTGGTACCATGTATTATTTTTGAAAATAAATAAAATAAATTAAATAACTTTAAGTTCAGTAAATATTTAAATTCCACAGATATCTCAGTTTGATTCAGCAACAAATGATTTCCTCTGTAACCTTTTCTATTGGTCTTGATCGATTGGTCTATTGGTTTTGATTGGGTGCATCCTTCTATAGGTAATCTAAATTCCCAGTTTTAGGGTCCAACTTAAGTTAGGTAACAATATTTGAACAAAAACCTGTTAAATATTATCACTTCACAATACACTTCAACCTTGATAGATAATATTTTTAATACATTAAATTCAGCTTTATTAAATATCAGGTCTTTGTCAGGAAAGACATTTTTAATCAATGATTTTATCATCAAGCACAACCTTGATTTTATGTTTTTTACTGAAACTTTGTTAGACCAAGACAACAGTGCAGCTGTTCTTATCGAGTCAACTCCTCCCATCCTCAGTTTTATGAGAAGCTAGAGTGCATAAGAAAGGAGGTGGAGTTGCCATTTTGTTTAATGATTCACTCCAATGCAAACAGATGTGTTATGGAAACTTTGATTCTTTTTAATATGTGGCTCTTCAGCTGAATTCCTCCACTTGTGCTATATTTCTAAATATCTACAGGCCACCTAAATACTGTCCAACCTTTTCTGATGATTTTGCTGAACTGCTGTCTATTGTCTGTATTGACTTTGACTGTGTAGTTATTGTTGGTGATTTTAACATCCATGTTGATAATCCCCAGGACAGAGGGACTAAAGAACTGTATTATGTTCTTGATAACTACGGTCTGGCTCAGCATGTAATGGAGCCCACACACATAAGGGGCACACTGTGGACTTAATCATCGCTAAGGGGCTGAACAACTCTAAAGTTGTGGTGACTGATGTTGCTCTCTCTGATCATTCCTGTTTTCTTTGAGAGTGCTATCTCCATGCACACAAACGTTGAAAGAGAGGTAATCACAAAATGCTATATCACTGAAAACACCAGTGAAATATTCATTCAGGCCTTCTCTGTCATACCCGCCCTCTCCTGGTATTGTTCAATGACCTTGTAGATAATTTCAGTTCTAAAATTACAAATGTTATTCATGCCATTGCACCTACCAAGGTGAAGGCTGTCTCTGGTAAGAAAAAAAGAGAGTGTTGAAAAGCTGAACACAGGTGGTGAAAAACAAATCTCCAGGTTCATTATGACATCTATAAAGAGAGACTACACATTTATAATTTGGAACTGAGAAATGCAAGGCAGTCCTTCTCTGAAATCATTGCCAAAAATAATGCATGTGCCTTATTTGCTACTGTCGACAGGCTAACAAATCCTCCTGTGTCAGTAGCCCCTGAACTTCAATCGACCAAGGCTTGTAATGAATTTGCTTCATTCTTCAGTGACAAAATTCAGAAAATCAGACAAACAGCCGGTTCCACCATATCAGGTGCAGGGTATGTGTTGTCCCTGAGTCCATTTAAAATCAATTTGAGTAGTGTGACACAATTCCACCCATAAAAACCTGGAAGACATTATACAACATCTGAAATCTTCCTCTTACTTTCTTGATATTCTGCCTACAGGGTTTTTCAAAACAGTCTCAAATTGCATGGCCTCAGATCTTCTACAGATTGTTAACTCTTCTGTCAGGTATCTTCCCACAAGCCCTGAAAACCACCGTCATCAAGCCACTCTTAAAAAAGAGCAATCAAGACACATCACTAATGAGCAACTATAGTCCCATATCAAACCTTCCATTTCTAAGCAAAATCATTGAAAAAGCTGTTTTTCAACAACTGAACAACTTTGTGGCACTAAACAACTGTTTTGATGTCTTCCAGCCAGGATTTCGACCACATCACAGCACTGAGACTGCTCTTGTTAAAGTCTTCAATGACATACACTTAAACACTGACAGTGGCAGAATTACAGTATTAGTATTACTAGATCTCAGTGCTGCATTTGACACGGTCAACCACAACATATTACTAGACGGACTGGAAAACTGGTTGGGACTTTCTGGCACAGTGCTAAACTGGTTTGAATCCTACTTAATGGACAGAGACAACTTTGTGTCTATAGGTAATTACACATCTGAGTCAACAAAAATGAAATGCGGAGTTCCCCAAGGCTCCATTCTGGGGCCTCTTCTGTTTAACATCTACATGCTCCCACAAGCTCAGATTATGGAAAACAATAAAATATGCTCCCACAGTTATGCAGATGACATACAAATTTACATAACTGTATCACCAGGGGACTATGGTCCAATACAAACACTGAGTAAGTGCACTGAAGAAATCAATGAGTGGATGTGCCAGAATTTTCTTCAGTTAAACAAAGACAAAACTGAAGTAATTGTTTTTGGAGCCAAGAAAGAACGTTTAAAAGTCAGCACTCATCTTCAATCAGTAATGTTAAAAACCACAAATCAAGCCAGAAATCTTGGCGTAATCATGGACTCAGACCTGAATTTCAAAAGCCACATTATGACAATTACTAAGTCAGCCTACTATCACCTGAAGAACATATCAAGAATTAAAGGACTTATGTCTCAGCAGGATTTGGAAAAACTTGTCCATGCATTTATCTTCAGTAGACTTGACTACTGTAACGCTGTATTCACAGGTCTCTCTAAAAAAATCGATCAGACAGCTGCAGCTGATTCAGAACACTGCTGCCTGAGTCCTCACTAAGACCAAGGAAGTGGATCATATCACTCCAGTTCTCAGATCTGTACACTGGTGTCCTGTCTGTCAAAGAGTTGACTTTAAGATACTGCTGTTGGTTTATAAAGCACTGAATGGTTTAGGGCCAAAATACCTCTCAGGTCGTCTGGATCAGGTCTGCTTTCTGTCCTCAGAGTCAGAACTAAACATGGAGAAGCATCTTTCAGTTTTTATGCACCACGTATCTGAAACAAACTCCCAGAAAACTGTAGGTCTGCAGCGACTGTCAGTTCTTTTAAATCGCAGCTCAAGACTTTTCTGTTTGCTGCTGCCTTTCATTAAACCACTTTAAGGGTTAATATTTTACGCTACATTGTTACCTTTATTCTCTTCTTTTACTCTTTAGCTTCTTTTTTTTTAAATTTCCAAATGTAACTTTTAATTGTTTTTATATGTCTTTTCACCTGTCTTGCTTTTAAATTCTGTTTTAATGCCTTTTATGATCTATGTAAAGCACTTTGAATTGCCTTGTTGTTGAAATGTGCTATACAAATAAACTTGCCTTGCCTTGCAATGGTTCACTATTCCCTGCTCTAACAATAACAAAATCACTTTAACCAAGGCACATTCATACACTATATCAATAATATGAATACTCAGTCCACTCATTTAAACCATTGCTGGTTATGACTCAGTCCATCCACAGGCGCAGGGAATGCGTTTGAAGAAGCATGAAGAAAGTAAGTGTCTTTTCCAAGTCAAGTCAAAAATAAAGAGTAATGTCAGAGTCTGGGATCTTGGATTGTGCAAGTGGGCTGGGGGTTGAGCATGAAAGTGGTGCTGGCCTTGTGCAGTTAAGGTGTTTACCCTACTGCCATGGCAGGAGAGAGGTAAGATTGACAGTTCTCAGCTTTGGGCTCTCAGTTCAGGAATCTTCAATCCAGGGATCTAATCCCAAATCAACTCAGAAAACCTGACCTGCAGTCATTGACATAAAAGAAAGAAGGCCAGAAATAATCATGAATCAATTGCCATTCTGATTGGTCAAGAATGACTAATTTCTTAAACCTCAACAAAATATATACATATTATGTAAACAATCAACACACTTTAAATAACCTTTACAGTAAATTAATTTCTGAGCAAAATGAACTAAATTACTATTTTCACCTTAACCTGTTTTTTTTTTTTTTACATTTACGTTACTTACAAACCAAAAGTATGAACTTTACTATGCTTTGCCCCGTGTCACTAATAAACAATGCACTGTCGTTATAGAGAGCGCACACAAAGGTATGTGATTAAAGGGCAGCAGGCCAAATTTTATTTGTGGATTTTGGGGAAGTCTGAGACACCATTATTTCCAAGCCAGGTGAAATTCATGTAGGATAATGTCCCTGCATGTTCAAGGCAGACAGTACAAGCCTCAAACAACAGACCAGCCCTTTCTTCGACACTCAAGGAATGCTGGCCCACAAAGTGAGAGCCAGAACCAGACCATCTGAACAACCTCCTGCAAACAAAAGGATTAGATAAGGAACCCCCATCTCCTGCAGAGTCACCAAACCAGACCACTGACCCAAACCATCTTTGATCTTTCAAGCTACAAGAGCCAGAAAGATAGGATGACCAATTCACACCCCATTGTGAATTGAGAGCACTGTTTTGATAAGCAACCTCCACCTAAGAGCCCGTCACACACAGAGACAAACTGGCACCAAACTTCAACCCCACAGTGGATTTTAAATTTCAGAACTTGGGTGACCAACCCAAGAGCTGGTCACTGGGTAAATTAGCATAAGGCATAAGACATGCCGCACAATATGCAATTCCCCAGTGACACACACACACACACACACAATGGCATGGACCCCTGCAGTCAGATCATGGAGAACAAAGGACTGTAAAACCCATGGACTTACATATGTAGTTTTAGACCTTGTGTAAGGATAATTGTTGTTGTATGTTAGTATGTATGTGTATATTATATTAGTATGTGTTGTTACAACATACTTTAGTTTTACTTTTATTACATTGCCTTTAAGCCAGGACATGCACCATTAACATAATGCCATCATACATGATAACCCTATCATGTTTAGTACTATTCTGCTTGTTTCATTGCCAGAATGCTAAAGCTACTATCCAAAGTACAAAATAAAGAATCATGCAATTGTCAAATTGTAAATTCTTTGTCTAATGGAGTATCCTTATTCAGGAACTGTACCCACCTGTCCTTGGACATGGGGGGACTGACTTTACTCCCCCAGAACTCTGCAACCCCTAGGATTGGCCAGGAGGCACCCTCTGGGCGGGTAGACTGAAACTTTAAAACAGTGTCTTGTCTGAGACACCGTGTGTTTTTTGCCCTTGCCTTTGGCCTTTGCTGCTTTTAGGCAGCTATTTTAGGCAGCTGTTTTGGGCTGCTTGATGCTGCTTGCTGGTTCTTCTCGCTTTCTGCCATGCCAGTGGAAAGCTTGCAGTTTGCTGGTCTGAAGATGTGACTCAGAGCATCTCTTGAATCTGGAGACATGCGTTGAGGGTCAAGCCTAGGAGAGCATGAGAGCATAAACCAGGAGCTCTCTCCCAATGGGAACTTTTCAAGCACGGACCGGCCGACTCACTCATCACCACCAGATCCAGACTCCAGCTCGTCACCCCAACACAACGGACTCCATTCTCAACAAGAAGTCACCCCAGGGAACAAGCAAGTATTCATACAAAACCTCCGTCAACTTGCTTAAACCCTGGTGCTTTCATGACTGGTAATTTCAATTGGCAATTAGGAACTAAGCTGTGGTACCGTTGATTTGACTTGCTGCTTCTCAGGTAACAGTCATCTCATCTGTTTATCAGGTTTCTCCTTCAAACTACACCATAGATAACTCTGCATCATGCATTTTGAACTTTCACCAGCCATAGCCTTGTGTACCAGTTTCCCTTTCCCTTTTGTGTCTTGTTTGTAGAATGTTGTAGTGTTTAGTACTTGTAGTTGTAGTATTAGCAATAAATGTGTGTTTAACTAAGGTGAACTTGTTTGTGTTTTATTGTGCTTGCATCTCAGTCACTTAACCTTAAAAGACCTATAACCTTGCAAAATCATAATTACGATTAATAACAATCATAATTCTAATAGACCTCTCTTGTGTGTGCCCAGCAAGGAGGGCTATTTCCCTATTATTACACATACTCTAATATGAGTTATGTCACTGGACAAATAATTTCATGTTGGAGTTGTGCACAATAATAATTCATAATTCCCCATAACATCATAAAGATACTTGAGTACACAAATTCCTACATTCTTCTTTGTGTAGGGTTAGGATGCATGAAGGGATGTTTTGGGATATGCAAATATAGAATAATGCTTTGGTTTAGAAGAGCAGGGAGAAGTAGGGAAATTAGTTGCTCTGTAAATGAGTAAGTAGATGCTGTAGCTGTGAAATTTATGTAAATAAATGATATAATACAGTAGCAATGGAGAGCAACAGAGAAAGAGGAAGTTAGATAGTTAGATTAACCTGCTGCAGCCTCTGTGAAGTTATGTGGGCAGGTGACATGGATGGTTACCTAGATGGAGAATATAGAAACACAGGATATTAGAATTCATTTTTTTGCAAGAAAGAACTTACATAGATTATAGAGGAGTGGAGTGTCATAAAGGTGCCCAGTTAATCAATTTAAAGTTACTACGTGAACCAATTTGAGACAGGTTCAGAGTGATTTCCCTAACATTTTATGGGAACAGCAAAGGTTGTGGACAGCTGAAATGCTAGAGCCAATATTAGGGCCACTCTACCAGGACCCAGAGGGAATAGCAGCCCCACCACTTAATCCATTTTTTGGGGTGCCAGATAGTTTTGCAATAGAAGGTGAAAATAGACTGTTGGTTAATCCCAGACTAATAATCGCCATAGTTACTAGGAATGTTAGATGGGAGCTAGGTAAGTGGAGAGATATTATTAGATATCAGGGTTTTGAAGGAGGCTTGGAGCAATTGCAGCTAGAGTTTGATTTTCCAAGAAAATATAAAGTTGCTATAACTGTTGTCAAAATAATTGTTCTGATTAGGACAACAGCATCAGACAAGGAGTCCGAAATTAGCAGATCAACTGATAATTAAAAGACATCGAGAGCAGAAGAGGCTGCTATTAAGAGAAAATGAAATAAAAGGACAGCCACAGGCCAGCAATGGCCAGTAGAGGGTACATTTGACGTTGGCTGCTATGATGAAGTTATGTTAACATTAAAAAGCCATTTTGTGTGTAATGTTAGGTGTTTCATCTGTAGCAGCTAGCTGGCTGAGTAGCAATAAAGCTAATGCTACATAATGATGGTGCAATAGCTGCTGGACGCAGATAACGTTACAGATTGAAGGATATAAATCTGAATAGCAGCCAGTAGCTAGGTATCTGGATAACTGCTCTTTCCTACAATGTAAGGCATTTTGCTGAAATTTTTCTGACCAATATCAGTGATAATGGTTAACATTATATCCATAAAAACATAAATTTCTGCACTGGGTTGCACTAGCTATGTGTAAGCTGGCATGAGCCACTTGGCATTGTAGCAGTTATAGTAAGCTTGATTGATATTAAAATATATCAATAAATTAGGTCTCCACTGGCTTACTGTGTTGTAGAGTGGCAGTAATTAATGAAAAAATGATGCTGTTTGGCAGAAAAACTCCTGTTTGTGTTCCAAGTTATGATTGAAAGCTACCATAGCAGCATGTGTGTAAATATTTAGTTGTTACTCAGAGTTATGTTGTAACTTATCTCCGTGGTGCAAGCTTTTATTCTAGTAATGGTTTTCAAGGCTTTGCACAGGCGACCTCCTCCTCCTCAACTGGTGTTGTTCTACGGCTGCTGATGTTGCCCATCTCCACGCAGGTTACGGTAATGTCAGATGGTTCGTCATCATTCTGGGATGATTAAGCTGCAAGTTTAAAAAGCCTCTGCTGCTGTTGCCAAACATAGCAGATACTTAAGGTGTTCGTCTAAATAAAGCAAAGACAATGGAAAGAGCTTGGTCTGCAAGTGAAACAGCAGCCCTGCTTGCTGTTTGGAGCAAGAACCATGTAAAATAATTTGGCTGGTGCAACAAAAAACAAGAAGGTTTTCTGAGACAAGGAAGCTGAAGGAGATGGGCATCCAGCGTACATCTGTGCAGTGTTGAGAGAAAATGAAAAGACTCAAACAGTGCAAAAGAGTTGTTAACCACAATAACATCAGCGGGGCAGACAGAAAAATGTTCTGCTGGTTTGACACAATGGATACAGTGCTTGGAGAGAGGCCTGCAACAAGTAGAGGCACTGACACAGACTGGCAAGTTTAAGGATTAACATTAGTGAAATGATGTGTTTTGGTAAATGGTTTGATGAAAAAATGCTTTTGAATAACAAAGACCTAGCAAACTGATCAATTGCTAGCTAGCTAGCCAGACTATAGCTACTAGCTAACTTTATCTAAAGTTAGCCATTGTATACAGTGTTCACAGTTCACTTAAGTTAGTTTTTATTTCTTAGATTGTGGTGTGATTTGGATTTCAGTTTTTATGTTGCATGTCTTGTGCGTCTTCATGTTTGGATTAGATTTTTTCTTGGCAAAAAAGTTGGGTTATCTTTCATTTGGAAGTTAATCCTGTTAATACTGTAAGTTAAGTATAGGCAGCATGTACTTGCATTGTTCACTCTCGTCTCATAAATCAACACTACAACACTTTTTCGCCTCATAAATCAATGCTACAACGCTATATATTGACAGTACAGTTTGGCGCACACTATTGACTAGGTAGCAACATATGGTGTTGTGTATTCAGAGATATATTTATTGAGTTTTCAGTTGCTGAGTCTCAAGAGGAGCCAGCCCACAGCAGCAAGAGAAGCATGATAATTGTACCAGCTGAGTGGGAGGTCACCTGTATGCGCTGTCCTGTAGAGTTCTGTGACAACGGATATCCTGTTTCCTGTTACTATTGTGTTTGGGGGCCAGAGGAAATCAGCGTGAATGATGTATGGTGAGTTTCTCACTTGTCTGTGTGTGTATGTGTGTATGTAGCGCAAATGTCCAAATCAGTTGGAACAGACTTTACCCTTCCAGTTCCCTAGTACAAAGTCTGTGTAATACTGATATCAACGCAATAACAGTCATCATTACAGATGAGTTGGTAGCCTTGACCATTTCCAGTAGGTGAGAACGGGCCTGACACAGACAATCTCTTGTTGTGTGCCACATGTGTGAAAGGGCAACTCTAGACAATGTCTGGACCTGATTCTCTGGACATTATCTGGAGTTCATAAAAGAAAATGTCTTATGAGTAGCCTGTCCTCCTTCCAGGTATCCAAGATTATGGAGGTTGTGTGGCTTGGTTCTTATCTGTTTTTATCGGCATCTGGAGGTTGCTTGACTTCCTTCTGATCAGATTCTTCAGACATGTTGTCAATCCCTATATAAATGTATCATCCTCTTTGTTCATGCTGTGTCTCTGTAACTTTGGTTTCTTGGTCTATTCTGTCCGTCCTGGAGAGGGATCCATCCTCTGTTGCTCCTCCTGAGGTTTCTTCCATTTTTGTCCTGGGTAAAGGTTTTTTTTTTAAGGGAGTTTTTCTTCTTATTTGAATCAAGGGTCTAAAGATGGAGGATGTTTTATTGCTATACAGATTGTGAAGTTTGTGATTTGTGATATGGGGTTATACAAATAAAAATTGACTTGAATTTCTGATGCTAGAGAGTTGATGATAATCTGACAAACTGAACAAGTCAATACCTAAATGTTTTCAATGAATTACAGCATAGTTGCCGTAGCAACCAGCATTATCAATATTTAGTTGATTTGTAAGGGACCAAGTACAATATTAACTACAAATATTCAATTCATTTCAATTTTATTTATATAATGTCAAATCACAACAAAAGTAATCTCATCTCTTACCATTTGATTTATTGTACCAGAGTCAGATTAATCATCTGTGATATAGCCAATGGTTTAAGTAATGCAGGCAGGACTTTTCAATCATTTGAGGCTATAACATCACATAAAAATTACATTGGATTGATTCCCACTTAATGTAAGTAACTATATTTTATGAGTGGGACATTAGTACATTATTACATTAATAGGATCATTTTGTACATTTAATCATAGCTATATACAACAGAATAAGCACTCTGGATACATTTTGATTTGGGAAATTTCAATTAATACATTATTATTATATTATTATTATTCATATTTATGATTTAGAATTGGTGCTGTTTATTGAATATTGCAATTATAGTGCCATGCATTAATCAGTCCTTCAGTTGACAGTTGAACCATTGGTACTTAAACAATTAGTTCACAAACCTTTACACTTCGAGGACCCCCAAATTGATTTGTAACAAGCTGTGGAAGATTTTTGTAGGTGTAGGTGGGGAGATAAATATGGAGAGAGTGAAATCTCTGATCATTATAGTCAGTCTTATACATTGTGCTAACTTCTAGTGGCTAGAATATTAGTAAAATTGAATTACTGACCCTTTTTATGGGGTCAACTTGGAACTTTAAGATCCAATGACTTAGACCAATCTAAATCACCCTTGAGGTCAGTCAGCTCTTTTATGTGTGTTCCAGAGGGAGGTCCAAAATTTGACTTGTGGATCCAACAATTCCATCCTAAATGTATAAGCTACATCGGTGAAGGAGGAGGCTACGTAAGGTTTATAAGCTTTGTTTATTTCATGAATAAACAACAACAACTATGACTCTGAATGATGCTGTTTTGTTTCAGAGCGTAGAATGAGACCTTCACACTGTTTGGAAGACATTCAAACCTGATCATAATATATAAAAGATGACCCAAGCTATCCAAGCATAGTGAAGCAATGAGTTAAACTTGGGGTTACCATGCATCCTCATAGCTGATCTTGGAGAAGATTAAGATATCCCAAATACATTATCTATCTACTGCTCCACAATTAATTGCACCCATGGCAAGTAAAATCATAGAAATTTTGTCATGGTTGCTTAAGAACCATACAGAGACATAAAGAAAGCATTAAACATTGTTATTTATTCAAAAACACAAAACAAAGATACAATAATCTTGCATTTTTGGAGAGAAAGCATGTTGTTCTGTCAGCTGTTTCCCTAAAGCCAGTCCTTCTAAAGATTGTGAATACAAACCAGACAGTTTTATACCTCTCCAGAATCAAAGCAGTCAGATCCATAAATGGACACTTCCACAAACTGTTACCCCTTCTTACAAACAAGTATGGTCATGACAAACAAGGATGATCTCACAGTGACCGAATGGTTGATCAATATCTTCAAATGGGAAGGGAAGCCTTTAAATTCAGCTTATCTAGGTACCTCATGATGCAAACAGTTTCTAAGACAATTGGCGTACAGCAAATTTATCTCTAGCTGACCCCAGGAGTCAGCAGCAAACCTCAGATACAACAACAACAAGTTCAACAAGAGTTCAACTTGCTGAGGAGCAGGATTACATGGTAACAATAAAAATGCTATTGGATGCTTTCAGACGGAGACAAAATGTTTTATTTTGGACTGTTTTGTTGCAAATAATTTTCAAATGTACAGTCCTTAAAGACTTAGTTAATTCAGTTTTCAATCCAGTCAAATTAGTATCATAGTACATGAGGAATTCATGGGTGATTGGTTGCTGAGGAAGATTAGCACTGGCTAATCTGTGCTAGTAGGTGATAAATAAATTGTCACAGTTACTGTAGATGTTTTTGAACCATTAAAATTAAATAAATTGTCACAAACTGCTTTCATTACTTTTTTGTGGACTAGCTGATATCCTTTACAACTTTAGTGGTGCAGTTGTGGCCTCTTGTGGCTGAAATGAGTATTACAACAACCACACGTCTTCCTGACAGAAGAATTTCAGCTGCCGAAAACTTTTTTTTCACCTGTTTTCATGTGAAAAAATATATAAATATTAGAAGAACTTGGAATGATTATCCTGGCAAAACATTTTTTCACCTGTTTTTTGTTTTGTTTTGTTTTGTTTTGTTTTGTTTTGTTTTGTTTTGTTTTGTTTTGTTTTGTTTTGTTTTGTTTTGCTTTGTTTTGTTTTGTTTTGTTTTGTTTTGTTTTGTTTTGTTTTGACAGACAGAAATTGGATTTCCAGAAATATTTTTTTTCAAACTTGCCTCTCAGGGCTTCCATACAATGCTGATGATTGCACAATATATTTAAAAGAAGCAAATATTAGTGATTTAAATAACTAACCTAAAGCAGGTAGTTAGTAGGTAGGAGCAGGTAGGAGTTTTCATAGAATATAAATCTATCATGGGACAAACACATACAGAGAGTGGTAACTAAAATGGGAAACATTTTGTCTTTTATTGAAGCAATGTGTGAAATACCTCAAGCAAATAATTCAAGTTTTGGTTTTGTCCCATTATTATTACTCAGCAGTTTGGTCCAATACTTCATTAGGTAATATGAGAAAATTACAATTGTTCCAGAATAAAGCGGCACATGGAAGTGTTTCTTGTGGGTTGAGAACAAATGTTACTAAAATGCATGAATGTCTCTCTTTGTTTGAAGTGAGAAATAGATTAATGGTTTCACTGATGGTTTTCATTTGGAGTGTCATAACAATAATCTAGGTTTATCAAGGCATGCTGCTGGAGGTTGTTTTACTTGACCTAAATCCACTGTTATGCCGAGGACACGCAGTTTTTGCAATTCAGGCAGAGGCGCACTCCACTGCTTGGCTATGTGCTTGGCAAGCATCTCAGACAGGAGTGAATATCAGGTCTTCACAAACTGACAAGACTGAACTTGTGTTTCTTCAGCATAAAAGATGTGCTGAGACCTGTCCATCACCATTGACAATACTGTGGTTATGCCAACTCAGACAGCAAGGTTTTCCATTCAGCTTCTCCTTTTACTCACTCCCAAACCTCTCCTGAAACCTACTTCTTTTTCGTTTCCTTTTTCTCTAGTGGCCTGAGGTTCATCTCAGTGCATTTACAGTGCTAGCCCCCCCCCCCCCCCCCCCCCCCCCCCCCCCCCCCATTGTACTCCTCTGGCATTGACAGCCTCTTGCAGCCTTTTGCCAAAAACAGGTTTCTGGAAGTAAATTTGATTATAAACCTATTTGCTGATATCAATATATTTACTATTGGGAAAAAAATCTGCCTACCAGCACATAAATGAATTATATCTCATTTGTTTAATCCATCTAAAAAACAAGTGTAAAAAGACAAGTTGTGCTTTTAAGGGGCAAGGAACTTCCTGAGTTCTCCGCTTGTTGTCTGGCAACATCTCAGTGATGAAACACTCACTATTTCACTTTTAGTAGGCAGATTTAACAAACAAGATATAATATATTAATTAGCGAGCTTTCGATGTGCTGGGCTAGCTTTCCCCCCTGCTTTCAATCTTTATCCTAAGCTAACTGGGAGCATTTTAAGGGTACGCACGAGTATGCATATATTTAAGGTCATTCCAATCATCACCAGGTGTGCTGATGGTGAGGCAAAAAGTTTTTGACTGTGCTCAGTAGTGTGGCTATTTTTGATTGTTTGATTGGTTTCTCTTTATTTTCTTGTAAAAGAAGTAAATGCCAGTTAGTCGGACACTGTCTTATGACAATAAAGAACCATTTACCAACTAAACGGAATAGTCTGCTCGGTACTGAGTTCATGTCATAACATCACACCATTAGCAGCCAGTAGTGACTAAAAGTTTGTCTAGTCACTACAATTTAGGTCAAAGACTTTTTGCAAAAACTGATCTATATGCAGAAAAAAGATTGAAGCAAATACAATATATGGCAAATCTCTTCTGGAAAAGATGGGTTCGCAAGTACCTTCCATTGCTGCAAGAACGACAAAAAGGACAAAGGAAAAAAGTTTCATGCCTGGAGATATTGTTGTAGTTGTAGATTCTACTGCACCACAAGGATCATGGGTACTTGGGAAAATACTAAAAACATTCCCTGATAGGAAAGGTCTTGTACGTTGTGTTCGCCTCATAACAAAGACAAATGTAATAGACAGACCTGTGACAAAAATATGTCTCTTATGTGAGGCAACAGATTGAGGATTTTCTTTATTATTATTAAATTTTCCTTATTATGGATTTTGTGGTCAGAAACATTGCATGAATTGTTAATGCTTGCATGTAAGAAAACTGAGTTTGGGTTTGTTTTGACATTTTTTAAATTTTACACATGCACTGTACCTGCATTTGCACCCACTGCTGAGGGCTAAGGAAGGGGGTTACAGTGATGTATTGGGGAGGACAAATCCTATTTTTCCCAGGATGTGGGGAGTGTATCATCATAGATACTACACATGTGTCACAGGAACAATTTATACCCTTTTTAGATGCAGATACACCAATAGGAGTGTTGGGACAGCATGTGGGCCACAGTTTACCACATGTTTCAAGACCCCAAGAAACTTGAGCCCTGGAGGTACACACAGAAGGTGTGAAGCCCCACCCACAGATCCAGATTGTCAAAACCAGAGTTTCCCCTCTTATCTTTCTCTTTTCTCCTCCAGCTGCTGGAGCAGCTCCTTGCTCTTCTCCCCTACAGCTGTTGTTTTGCCAACCTCTGCTCTGTAAAGAACTCCAAATCCTTCAACCATAACTATCTACTGATATGGTGATTTTGTATAGTTATTAAGTTAATTATTAAGCAAAGTACCAAAATTCATAGATTAGTATATTTTGAGATTGAACTGGCTATCCTTTTCCCTGACTCCAGTGTGGTACCCCGTTATTATAATATAGTAATAATTTTATTGATTTTAATCATTAATAATTATCTTTGATACTCATTAACTGGACATTGACTGGACTATTGAAAGTGAGGTCAATAACTAGATTTTACAACCCTAAAGATATGTACTTGAAACAGTGAATCCATTAATCTAAACTAAATCTAAATTTACTCCAGCTTTTCTCTTTCATGTGTGCACATGGTGGGGTTTTGTTTGTGATGTTTGGTGATGTGATCATTAATGTTACATAAGGCTGATTCTGTTAATTTTCACAATGATTTACATGAGGATACATGGATATTTTAGAATATCCATAATAATAATAATATATAGTGTTTTTTGTTTTTTTTATCAGTAGACTTAGATTCAGGTAACACCCATGCCCCAAAAGTCAACCACAAAACATCAGTGTACACAGTATGCAAACGACAACCAAGCAAACAAGCGAGCTTTGTTACATACTTCCCGACTAGTTAGTGATAAACTTATGGGAGAGACAGTAGATGAAACCTTGATAGCAGCAGTCACATGTTTATAGTCAACAGCAGGAACTATGGCCCTGTTTTTTCTTTTTTGAATTTCCATCAGCGAACATACTCCATGCATCCTGGAAAATACGAGACTGGATTAATTTCTGATTAAAAGTATCAGTGGAAGGTTTGTACAACTTTAATTTTTGAATTGTTTTTTTTTAAATGCTAAACATAAAAATCTATCCACAGCACAATAAAAATAAATGAGCAGGTACACATTTTTACTACTGTAACAACTCCAGAAAACTAAAAAGAGTTAGTTTATTGCTGCTGATGAATTGAATGCAGTACATGTAAGGTCAGATATGTGGAGGTTTTAAAATTTCATAGTTATACAAACTGTGAAACTAAATAACTACAAATTAATGTTGACAGAATGTATTTGCTTTCCTTTGTTTTCCTAGATTTTGATTAATATTCAAGTAAAATAAATATTTACTGCAATACATACACAATACAGAAGTTATAATTAATTATTGTCCCTGATGACCTGAGAGGTCTGGGTGGTTCATCACGTAGCAGCAGATCAGAAATTAATTTGGCCCTAAACCATTCAAGTGCTTTATAGACCAACAACAGTATTTTAAAATCAATTGTTTGACAAACAGTAAGCCTTTGTAAAGATCTGAGTACTGGAGTGATATGCTCTACTTTCTTGGTCTTACTGAGGACTCAAGCAGCAGCGTTCTGAATCAGCTGCAGTTGTCCGATCAGTTTCTTAGGGAGACCTGTAAAGACACTGTTACAGTAGTCGAGTCTACTAAAGATAAATGTATGGACAAGTTTTTCCAAATATTGCATAAGTTCTGTAATTCTTGATATATTGTTAAGGTGATAGTAGGCTGATTTTGTAACTGTTCTTAATGTGGCTTTTGAAATTCAGGTCTGAGTCAGTCCACCAAAACTTCTTTGGTTCTGCTTTGGTTTGTTTACCGATTGAAGCTGAGCGCTGACTTTTAATTGTTCTTCCTTGGTTCCAAAAACAATTACTTCAGTTCTGTCTTTATGTAATTGAATAAATAAAATCAGTTAGTATTTGATTTGTTCCTCACTTGTTTCTTACTTAGAATTGTATTCACCTTGTTGTTAAGTGTTAGACATATTCTAAAAGTATTTACCTTTATTGATTAAATGTATTCATTTACTCATTATTTTTCTAACTGAGACTTGTTGAAAAACTTTTTTGTTTTGCATTATCAAGGATGAGAAAGAACAGGGAAAAAACTCTCCTGATATTTGGAGCTCTCGGTCTATTGGCCTTCCATGTGTGGAAAAGTGGTTTTATTCACCCTGCAACCAAACACTTGCAAGAAGATGTGAGAGAGGATGCCAGTCAAAAGAAGCTAAGCACCAAAAACAACTCTTATGTGTATTCCTGGCCAAGATGCCAACAAAATATGTCTGCTGCCAACATCCCAGGCTTCAGCTCTCTTCCTGGTAGTATAAAAGACTTTCTCTACTATCGTCACTGTCGCCATTTCCCCATGCTTCTGGACATCCCTGACAAATGTGGAGGAGCTGATGAATCTGCAGAAGTCTTCCTTCTGCTGGTCATTAAAAGCTCCCCTGTGAACTATGACCGCCGAGAGGTGCTGCGCAAAACCTGGGCTAAAGAGAGGTTACAAAATGGTGTGTGGATCAGAAGGATCTTCATCTCAGGAACGATGGATACAGGTTTTGAGAAGGAGAGACTGAACAAACTCCTTGAACTGGAGCAGCACGAGTACAAGGACATCCTTCAATGGGATTTCAATGAATCATTCTTCAACCTCACCTTAAAGCAGATTCTCTTCCTAGAATGGATGGAAAGAAACTGTCCGAATGCTCGCTTTCTGCTAAATGGTGATGATGACGTCTTTGCCAACACAGACAACATGGTTGAGTATCTACAAAGCCTCGAAGACAATGATGGAAACAAGCACCTCTTTACTGGCCATCTGATCCAGAATGTGGGGCCCATTAGGGATTCACGGAGCAAGTATTACATCCCAGTTCAGGTGCATGAGTCAAAATTATACCCCCCCTACTGTGGTGGGGGGGGCTTCCTCTTATCTGGCTACACAGCTTTGGTCATATACAAAATGTCTCAGTCTATTACCATTCTTCCCATTGATGATGTGTACATGGGGATGTGTCTGGCTAAAGCAGGACTTCGTCCTGTGTCTCATATGGGTGTGAAGACAGCAGGACTGCACTTTCCCTCAAAGAAAATAGATCTGTATGACCCTTGCTATTATAAAGACCTTTTATTGATACACAGATTCCTACCAGTTAAGATATATTTTATGTGGCATAGAATATTTGACCCTAATCTGACATGTGGTATTAATTGACGCTGCTCAGTAAAATCGGGTTAAAAGTTTACTCGACTTAACATAGATGATTTTTTTTGTGTGATTGGTGGTGTCAACTTTGCAGTGAGTTCACCCTACTCAGCTATTCCGTGGCATCCATTGTTTCTCAAAAATATGATTGTCCAGAAACATTGCGCAGAGCTTTTTAAGGCAGTCTAACATAATTTAATGCTTTTTGCAAAAGACAATTTTTTCCTAAAGATCACACTTTACTGTGTGTTGTATTAGAGCAACATCATGGATAAGATATTAGATTGATATTCTTGTCAGTGGTTCTAAACATATGAAAGGGTTTATGCAAATTTTAATACTAACTTTTATTGTCAAGTTTTCAGTAGTTGCAGCGTCAAGGATTATTCCAGTGCTTACATCTCTGTGGGGCTGAACTTAAAGACCCAGTGCTTTGAGCAAAATTCTTCATCAGAATGCTAAAATTATCTTCTTTAACAGGTATAATGTTTACCCATCGACTGTATATAAAGATGTATGTAGTAATTGCGAGTCCCGGTGCCATCAGTCACAGCTGTCAATCAACGCTTACATGGTAGACATCAAGGCTACTGCAAGTCTTTAAATCTTATTAATGGAGCAATAATTTTTTGAAGACAAAGTTTCCACTTGTGTTTACCATGTTCACCAAAGTATTAGACAAATTGAAATGGGGATCTATTAATGAAGCTAAATGAAAAATTAAGAGATCACCAAGGTTAATACAATTTACCCTGAGGTTCTATGTATCAAATGTCGTGGCAATCCATCCAAAAAAATCAGAAGATCACAAAAGCCAGTAGACTTCATCCTCAGTCAGAATGTCTAATGTAACATCAATCCATCTGATTTAAATATCATAGTGACATTTTCAGAGCCACTAGAAGTGCATTAAAAAGACTGATAACCATCACATACAAACAGTTTTACATTGTTATTTATAGGTTTTATGTGTACTTGTTCATTACTGACATTAATATCTTTCCTAACATTTCACTATTCAGCTACACACCAATATTCATCTCTCAAAAAGATGAACTTGCCTTGGATTTATATATTCTAGGTTTCACATGTATTTATAGAGCGCTTTGTAAACTCCTTGTGGATGCATTTTGTACGAAGACAAATGATTTATTTATTATATATCGCAGCTCTGCATTCTAGAGTTTCAATGAAAATGAGATTACAAAATATTGTGTTAATAATTCCAGTAAATATTAAAAAAAAAAAACCTGCTGCTGCAAACATTGCTTTATTTCAAAAATGATGTAAATGCAAATGAAAAATACAAAAGCATACACAACCCTATCAAAGTATAAAATGCAGGATATAAAAATATACATTTTTCCTCACAAAAAAAAAACAACAATCTTTTTTCAGTTTCTGTATTCTGTATTTTTTTTTATCCCTTTAGACACAGCTTCTGTATGTAGTCATACATATTTAATCAAATATAAGTCATATATTATGCTTTGCAATGCTGAGTGCAGTGTGTTTTGCATTTCTTAAAATAACCAGTATTTTATTTGGTCATATGTCTGGCTCGAGAGAGGAGTAAAGTTAAATATCTATATATATCTTGAACCTGCTGCTAAAATGTTGCCCTAAGCAATGTACCTTGAGCCTTAATGTAGCTTTGAGCCTTAATGCAGTTTTCCCACTTAGCATGTATAATGAATATTCTTATATATTTGACTGTAAGAACACATGATGAAATGTACTACACTAAGATCTTAGACAGTCTGGAGCTTATCCTTGTTTAATATTACCTCCGGAGTGGGAAACTTTTTGGTAGGAGAAGCTTCAATAGAAGTCTAGAAGTCTAGTAAAGTGTGGTTAAGGAGAGTTCCTGCTTTTATTGCTCACAATAAAATATACACAATAAATATTTCAAATGTGTCACACCCTCTAAAGGGCTACACATGCACTCATAAAACTGGAGTTACTTCCAGATAACTTTCTGTCTTTCAGCTGCCTTTGGCACATTTTTCTGTTCTCTTTTGTTGCCATCCAGGGCTAAAGAGTAATGGGACTGGGAAAATGTTTTACAGTGTGTTTTACCTGCTTATTGAGTAACAGTGTCTGTGTAAACTGAATTTCCATTGAGATAGTGAATGAAATTGTATCATTTTACACTGTTCTTCTGGGGCATGAGTTCCACTGTGACATAAAACAGGCTCTTTATCAGCCTTTAAGGTTCTCTCTCTCGTCTTGCATGATAGTTTCAATTTGGTTTCCAAGGGTGGAGAAACATGGCCGCTCCTCAAAGTTGTATGCCCAGCACTGCTTCATCAAACTGTACACCTGGTGTCACAATGAGAAACATATTAAGAGTTATTTTCACAGTAGAGACAGAGCACTACAGTGTTGATATTTGTGTGGTACAGCACGACAATTTTAGTGACTAGTTGAAGAGTGTAAGGTCAAAATAAAATGTTAACAATTTTTATACAGAAGATTGTCAGACTATCTGCCTCTATGATGTATTTTACACTTTGAGCCATCATTTGGAGGGGAAATTTGCCACATGAAAGACCTTTAACTACATAAAAAGCAAGTGTATTTCAATTATTGAACAATACAGAGTAAACATACCTTGGGTGGGCAGTTTGGAGGGGAAGGCAACCTCCAGTTATTCTTTAGAATATTTGCCAGATGCATTGAAATGGATGGACCCTGCACATTGTGTCCAATCTCCTGCATGCATAGCTAATGAAATAAATGACACCACAATGGTACTTCAGTTTCATTAGAAGATAAAACGTCTCTTTCAAAATTCTTAATAATTATAAAATATTGAAATATTGCCCATACATGTACTGTATGTGTAGATAATATACATTTACTGTATAGATAATAAGCCATTACTCTTTTTGGGTTGATGTTCATATCGCAATAGGAGAAAAGCTCGTGAAGAACAACTCCAAAACTCCAGACATCTGACTTGTGGGAGAATCTGGACTCATTTATGGACTCTGGAGCGTACCTGCAAAAAATGATAAGGGTAGCCATTAGACCTCCAGGACCTCACATTATGATCTTCACTTAAATAGTAAGAACTTATGAGTGTAAAGATAATTAATAATCGTCTCAATTTTTTGAGTTATGCGAAACAACAGGCCTAATATAGCCTCTAAGTTTCAGTAATTTATTTTGCATGGAAGAAAAAAATGTCAGCTTAGTTTATGTCACCATGTTCTACAATATACTGACTTTAATGAGAATAAAATTATGAATCAAAACATACAACATTACTCTGTACTTTCAGATTTGCATTAACAACAACCAGAACACAGTGGATGTATAAGAAGCAGCAGACAGTTAAAGCCCTGATTGTGTATGTCTTGGGGTTTTTTTTCACTTTGGCAACTCCTACTGGTCAATTAATATACAGTTTACTAAACATTGCAGCCCGTTGCCATGCTGAGAGATGATTGAGGGTTTGTGCTGTTGCCCAGTAAAAATCTTACTTGCTGACCTGTGCATCATAATTAGGCATAAGCACGTCAGCATCACACTCAATAAGCTGGTGCATTTTCCAACTTTTTCAGTATCTGATTTAAACAAATGACCAGCTTCCACACAACCCTCCTCAACAACTGTAGTTTTCTAAATTTCAACATTTTGGATTAAAGGGGATATATTGTGCTTTTTTTTTTTACTTTTTGTCTGTCATTATATACTGTGAATGAGGTGAATGTATGTAAAAATGCTCCCTGAAAGTCAAAAACCAGGGCTTCAGTCTGCTCTGAATGGTTCATTTGCAAAAGATAACTCTACTTCCCCATTTAACTGATGTCAGATTGTTTGCACATGCCAACAAATGGCTACCCATTCTGTAGCCTTTGTTGCTAAGATTGTCCCATAGGCTGTTTGTGTTGTCCACTCACATATTTTGGATCAAATTTGGGATTGGACATGTATGGATTTATTTGAGAAGTTGACATTTTAAGTAGAAGGATAAAAAGGAAATGTGACTACGATTGTTTGTTTATGAAGCTGCTGGAAGTCTGTTAAGGGGAAGCTTGTCAGAATAGAGTGGGCTCATCAGGAGGGGGCTTTAAAGAGACAAGAACTAAAATGACCTGTTTTAGACAGATGTTGAACTGAGGGGCTGCATAAAGGGTGAGTATAAGATGAATAGACCTAATTTAGACCTAGAGATGTGCATGATATGTCCCCTTTAAAGATGATTTGAATTTTCAAACATGAGGAGATCTACCAGAAGATTGGGCTCTCTCCAGGCTGTGTGACTCGGTAGTACTCCTTGTCAGAAGGAATAATCTTGGTCAGCCCAAAATCAGCAATTTTCACCAGTGATTCACTGGCCACAAGAATGTTTCTTGCTGCAAGGTCTCGATGCACATAACGTAGGGTCTGCAGGTATGCCATCCCCTGGAAAAATGAAAAACAGCAAAACTGAAGAAAATAAAATAAGTCTTGTCCTTTTATATTTAGCAGTGCAACGGATATTTGATAGAATATATTAGATAAAAATGAAGTGGATTTATGGAACCATGAGATTAGATATTTAGTCTCATGAGCCAGTTGAACTTTTTTACAAATACATCATACAACAAGAAAACACATGATGCTTTTTATTGCTTTAATTATTTCAGCAATATGATTTTGTCCCATGATCTCCTTTATATTGATTTGTTTATAATGTTAGTAAAGCAAGAGAGGTGGTTCTGCAGATTTAATGCAAGCGTATCATGATTGTTATAGCAAAGTTCCTACGGGATTCCTCCCAAATACAAATGCTCAATCCTGTAGAATTATATTCCTGCAAAAATTGCTGTCACAATTTCTGCTGGACTTCTTTGAAGGACAAAAGTGAATTTATTTTGGGAATGTTACAAAGCTACTTATTGTTGGTCATCAATCTAAATCTCCAAAAGATTTTGTCATCCAGTGATTAATTTACAGTACATTCAACATTCAGTACATTACCTTACAGATCTGCGAGGCAAAAAGTAGCATGCGCCTGGTGTTGATGTGTCGGTTATTCTCTAAGTAGCCAATAAGGCTGCCGTAGGGTAGGTACTCCATCACCAAACTCATACTGAGGCGACCTGTGAACAGGCAAACAGTGTTAAAAGTCAATCCAAAACTCAGCAGACACTTCCTATCTTCTCTGACTCCTTAAGTCAGTCATAAATCACTGTCAAGTAACATCTAAAATTCAAAATGTACATTAGGATCATGCGCTGGATACATATACTGTAAAGGTCGAACAGTGCCACATCAAAACAAAAATTTGTGATCTGCTATGTTTATAGAGAGTTTTTATTACCCATGCTGTAGCACACTCCTCTGTACTTGACAATGTAGTCACAGTGCAAAACGCTGAGGGTGTTGACCTCCTTCTGGAAATCCTCCAGAGTCGACTGCTTGTTAGGCTGCAGTTTCTTCACAGCGACCAGCTCACCAGTGTTATCACCCAGTGGATCATAACGACAAAGTTCAACACTGCCAAAGTTTCCCTGGAATAATTTTGAGTCAGATAAAGTAATCCAGTTATCAGTCATTCCAAAGAAAATCACACCCTGCCATATAACTGCAGAGAACACTGCATGCAAAGAGACATATCTTATCACAAACTATCACCACTAATCAAGTGTTGAATAGAAAATAGAAAATAAACACTAACTTTTTGTAACTTTAATTGGCTGTAATAATAATCCAATAATAATAATCAAGCACAATAAAAGGCTAATCTGATTTCCACAAAACCTAAGATAATGATTTTTAAAAGTGGATTTGCACAAAGGTTGCTCTGCTATACTTCAGACTTACTTTTCCCAGTGGGGAGATGTAACGTAGGTGTCTCTCCTCAAATAATGTCTGGTCATGCTGAGCGGGGCTGAGGGCTCTCCATACTGGGCTCTGTGTGACGGGCTCAGTAGCAAGAATCACATAATCTGCCATGAAACAAGGAATTTTTGATGGCATTAATGACTGGTAGTTTGTTTGTGTATTTGAATATCTTGATTTACATTTACATAAAGCTTATTATATTTACATTTACATAAAGGTTACTATAATTATATTTCAGTCAGCTTTCTCAAATCCCAAACAGGTTTGCAAAATCCTCTTTAGACTCATTTGCAGGCTGTAAACTTAAACACTATCTGTTGCAGCTTTGCCAGGGAGTAGTATCTCTTGTCTTTAATTCGTTTACATTGTACATTATAGTCTAGACATGTTTTATTTTCAGCTGAGTAGTAATACATTACATACATGATGATACATTACATTACATACATTACATTATTACCTGAAGTGATCAGACTGTTGAGTTGACGGATAATACTTCGACAAGAAGGTCTGAAAGCTGCCTGGTAGTCCATACACTGACTGACCAGATCGGCTAGCTCTGTCCACTGGGAGGGAGGCAGCTGCTGGAAGCTCTCATAAAACTGTCGCTTCTACAGAAAAAGAACAACAGTATCACACCATTTACTGTACAAGAGCTTCATTCATTTTAATAAAGCTTTCTTTTATTTTCCTATATTTTTTTCCTATATCTTTTATGTTTTGTGTTGTTTTGATCCAGTTCACAGAAATCTCAGTTTAATTTTTGTTTTTTTTTGTGAAGATCTTTTTAGTCATTGCTCGACTTGAAAAATGTACCACTTAGTGAAGTGTGACCATGAAAGAGGGTCATTAGGAAGACATACAGGCCAGGCTGGACTTAAGGCAAATTAATAGTATGTTCAAAGAACCCTTATCAACCTCATAGTCAGATATTTCCAGGTTTATCATCAGGGAGTTGTTCAGGCAGCTGACAAAGTGCTAAACTGATATAAGTTCATGTGGAGTGTTCATTGCGTTCCACATTAATGCAAAGAAGGTGTCATTTCTCAGAGATTTTGAAATAAGACGGACCTCATGAACAGACATTCCCAACTTAGTTTGATAAACACTTAACACCCATAAACACTTAACACCTTTAATACATTTGAACTGTAGTAGAAAAGTTTAAGCATTATATTAATAAAGTCACTTGGTCTCACAAGCATTTTCTTTAATGTGTAGTACTTCAACATCTTGCTATCTTGCCAGGTCAACATTCAGTTATCAGGAAAAGGATGTATCATAAAAAGAGGTGAAAGTACCTTGTCCAGGTCCCAGCCTCTCAGTGGAGCATTCCCACAGTTGAAGATTTCCCACACAGTGGCACCAAAGCTCCACTTATCAGACTCCAGAGTCAGGTTATCTGGAGCCTCAAGCACCTCAGGGGCCACCCAGGGAATTCTGTCCAGGATAACTAAGAAAGCACACACAGAAATCCACATACATATAATAATAATTACACAAAATGACTGAATCTCACTGTATAAATGTGTTCTTATATATGCTGTAAAGTCTCATCATAAATTATATACAGTATATATGGTTAACTAACAAAATAAATATTGTGAATTTATTTCACTACACTGTTACACTATATATACCTACTTTTTCCTCTCCTAACAGTTATATACAGTATTTAGTTTCAGATTTATGGTTACAGGGAGATTTGCTTTACCATCTTTGCCCAGCATTGCTACACTGATGCCTGGATCACTCAGCTTGATGAAAGGAGAGCTGCCCTGTGATAGGTCACCTTCTCTGGCCAACAGCAGATTTTTGGCACAGATATTTCCATGAACGATGCCCTTTTCTTCCTGCAAGACAAGTTACATGTCAAGATGTTTGATTAGTTATTATACATTTAATTAATTGTGCTGCTGTGTTGGTTAACTTTTAAGCATTTTCTAACACATTATCATGTACACATGCATGTGAGACACTAAACTTGCAAACTGAATAAAATTTGACCAGGCAACCCTGCTCTATATTGTGTTTTTATTGCATCAGCAGAATTTATCTTACCAGAAAGTTGAGAGCAGACGCAAGCTGTTTGGCTACGTCAAGTTTCCAGCTCACTGACACAGATTTCCCTCTCTTCAAGTAAAGGTCGAGGGCCCCGTACTTGACAAACTCTTGCACCATTATGTCTGTAAGGCACAGCGAGATTTGTTTCTACAGCTGACTCCAAACATGGAGTCAGAAATGCTCACTCCACAGGAAAGGGACTGAGCTAAGGTCACATGAGGTGAAGATGTGAGGAGAGTTATTTCGCTCAATATGAAGAGAATGATTTAATGTCTCCATTCATTCCTTAGTACAGTTTATGTTTTTTGTTGTTGTTGTATAAGAATTTAAATAAAGCACATAAATGCAACTGAGCCAAATTCAACCAAATATAATGTGGTTTTAATCTCTTCTAAACAGCAAAACACTGCTCATATTCACCACAAATATTAACATTTGCATAATTTACTCACAGCACATTGTCACATCTAAAAAGCATACAGCACATTAGCTTCATCAAGCTGATGAGCACACAATCCATCAACAAAGTGTAGCAAATGAAGGGATAGTCAAGAAGAACCTGTAGGTTTGGTTTGAACTTACTTTTTGCTCGATAAACACTAACACCATAAACATGGAGGAGGTGTTTATGTGAAATCTGACTCATTAAGCTGGCAGCTTCAAAGAATGACTGAGAGAAAGAAAAGACAAACACCATAATGTTAAAATGAACATGTTAGATCTATGAATAATCTGTAAAAATATGAATATTTTGATCTAAAGAAACCCACCTCCCAGCAGTTCTTGTGACCCACATCGAGCTCTTTCAGTAGAACTTCAGTCGTGTGTTTCTCCCCGTCATGTGTGTCTGTTTTGTAGCCTTTGAAAATTCGAGTGAAGGATCCCTGTCCAAGGCTTTCATCCTTACAGAAAAAATACATACACAAAATACATTTAAGTTTCCTCCACCATAAATAACACTCTATATTGAAGTCTTCAAATCACTTTGACTACATTTAAGCAGGATTACTTGCAGTAATAGTTGCTGTGTTTATAGTAGCTGTACTAGTAACTATAGCTGTAGGATAAGGAGTGGTAATTAGTGGTCATGACTGGAAAAAGTAGTTAAAATAATATTCATAGCGATAACTGAAGGAAAAGTAGTTTTGGTGGTACTAGTAGTATCAGGACTACACACTCACCCATTTCAGGTCCTCATATCTGATCATGTGGAACTGGATATGACTGAATTTGTTCCTTTCAGGTGATGGTGACCCTTGAGTTTCTACAGAGCTGCTGTTGCGTATGATGATGAGATTTGTGAGCTCTGCAGGAAAAGCAGAAAATATGTTTATTGTTAAACAATCTACAGAGCTTGGAAATACACATACTGCATCTCTGTTCAAGCAAGAAATTAAGATGATGAGACTGTATCTTCCGCTAATCATAATATACATTTCAACATGTAGATTATACGTAACTTGAATTAAAGATGCACAGACTGATCAGAAACCTGGAAGAAGAAGTGCTTATAAACCAATTGAGCATGGTATCAATAGTGAATATTGCAACAGTATCCTGATGTCTTTTGGAAAAATACAGCTAGCATATACTTGCATTTCTTGGAACACAGATAAGGGCTAATCCAGGTTGCTATAACCAGTAATTATGTACATGCAAAAAAACCTGAATGATACCTGATACTCAAAAAACAATCTTATCTGCAATACTAGTGTTGATGTAAACATACTAGAATCTTAACATGGACAGATTTGGATTTTGTCTTACCCCTGTACATAAGTCTTTGAATTACGTCACGCTGCCTGTTTAAATGCATGAAATACATATACAAAAGTATATGCTGTTTTGTTGTAATCGCTACAAAAGAGATGCAGTATTACAAATACATACACTACTGAATATAATACAGTATAGAACATCATCAGGGTTTGAAGACAGCTGACTTTTGTTTTGTACATAAAATCATCATGAAACAAACACCAACATCAATTAACAAAGTTACAGGTTCACGACTATATATATTTTGTAGTGTATATTCATTGATATCATTATAGCCATGGACATGGAAACATACCTTTGGGTCGGGGTGGACAGCAATGGGCCAACTTGACAGGTACTTCAGCCAGCAGCAGCTTGTTGTGTTGATAATAGCTGGTGAGCTCTCGTAAGCTGTTAAATGATTTTGGGACACCAGGAAGGCTGTAGTGCTCATTCTTAATAATGAGACAGTCTTTATAGTCAAGTCCGAGTGGAGTCTGTTGAAATATAAATTTTACATCAAATTTTCACAATACTAAATTAGTTGTTGTAGCAACATTGAGTAGACTTGAGAAAAAAGATTCCACACACTTTAACCTGGATAATGTTGTAGGTGCAAAACCGTGAGTGAATGACTTTTGCACACATTTAAATATGCATATGCTCGCATCACAAGCAGACTGTTTTTTTTTCAACTTGTGGGTGAGGTGTTATTTTTGTCAGGAAACATTTACAAAAAAATCATCTACATAAAGCTAAATCTACAGACAGAGAGCTGTAATTTACTCACTACATTTGTGGTTGTGCGTCTTGTTCTTTATATGCATAATAATATATAATATAATATAATATGATATATAGATTATATATAATTTAAGGGCATTAAGAATATCTTTTGCATCATTGTTAGGGAGTAAAGGGTGACAAAGCTAGAGAGGTCAAGCTGTACCCGCTGTCTTCTAGCTTGACCTCTCTAGCTTTGTCACCCTTTACTTATGGAAATTTCCATAACAATCATCAGGTTGATGAAGTACAAAAAGCGTGGACAAGCAGAGCTCATAGATTGCTTTCTGGAGTAAAATCTCAAACACGCTTCTTTGATGCCTGCCATGTGGACTCAGTAGGAAGCTTTACCTGAACACAAACAGTGAGGAAGAAGTTGTCATAGATCTTGGGACTCTGTCGGAGAAGGAAGGTGCCACCTTTAAATCCCGACTTTTTCAGTTTGTTGACTGCAAACTCTGATCTGATATACAGACCGAGATATGAAAACAATATGTAAGACAGGTGCATGTAAATGGTGCTGTTGGATTCAGTATTTATCAAAATGACTCACGTGATTGGGCCGTGACAGTGGTTTTTGATGCCTTCCAAAATACTTGGCGGGGCAATGTCTTGACAGAAGTAGTGGCTGGAGTCTGTGGTCAGTCTGAAGTAGCCATCAACAAGTGACACAAATGAAAATGCTTCTTTGAGACTCTGGAACTTGGCTTCCTGTGGTGCAAATTAAGGATACATAAATGTGTTTATTTCCTTTGCATGTAAGTAATACAGTAAAATTGCATGTCTTTACATGTTGTTAACAGAAGACACTGGTTGGGGACCACTATATATAAAATATGTCTTTACCAAGCATCTGTCATCTTTGCGAGTTATTGTCACCATCCTGCTGTCTTGGGAAACCTGTTCATGGCACCCCCTCATTATACTGATGTCAGTGATTTCTTGGAAATCACAGAAGGTCTGCCACACCTAAAAAGGAAGAATATTAATGATCTTTACAGAGGCTGATTTAGAGTCAATAACATTTCCTAACTCAGGGGCAGCTACAGAGTAACACCACTCCATATACAATTACATTTTGCATACGGACACTGTGGAGGGCAAAATCCAGTCATCATAAATGCAAGGCCTAAAATACTTGAGATAAGAGTTAAGATGAACTAATAACAACAAAAAACATAGAACAAAATGATTCAATGCAGTTTATATGGAAAATTAACACAGAGAAACAAAACACAAGAAGTAAGATATCATTAACTGCAGTATGACCTAGCAGACCTTTGTCATTAGTCAAGTTGAGACTACCAGGCCTTCAGTGATTGCAAGGAAACACCTCCAAGAAAACCTTATTTTGAGGAAAATGGAGGAAACTTTGGGATGGCCAATTTATAGGAGGTTTCTCCATGATGGCTGAGAGTGCGATGGGTTTCTCAAACCTAACTTGATCTTGTTCTTACCAGTGCATCATCATGCTGACAACTTCCACTGATTTGAATTCCAGATTCCCCAGTGACTCGCACAAGACTGAAAGATGACTTTGAATGGGAAGAAGAGGCATTCACTTGGAAGGTTTCGCATCCCACAGAAGGTTCAATGACAGCCAGCTCAATCAGGTACTTGAGTTTCAAGCTGCATTCATCCACCGAGCAGTTCCCAAGCTTCTTTAAAAAACACTTGAGGGTGTTTCGGATTCTAAAACGATCCAGACGGTTGCGTTTCTGGATGTCATGTCGATGTGACTTAGGAAGGCATGATTTGTAGCTGAAGAGGGAGAGTAAATGGTAAATGGACTGCACTTATATAGCACCTTTCTATTCTTCTGACCACTAAAAGCCACATTCACCCATATTCATAAGCTGATGGCAGGGGCTTCCATGTAAGGTACCAACCTGTGCATCAGTAGAGACTAATCATTCACACAGCCATCAAAAGCAATTTGGGACTCAGTATCTTGTCAAAGGACACTTGGACATGCAGCCTGGAGGAGCTGGGAATCAAACCGCTGATCTTCCGATTAGTGGATGACCCACTTTACCTCCTGAGCCACAGTCGTCCCTAAAGTATGCCCCAAGTTCTCAGTTGTTTAAACTTTTACCAGAGTTTTGGAAAAATAGCCACTGTACACAGAAATGTTAAATACAGCTTCTCAAATATTGAAATCATGTGTAGGTATTCAGACTCAGACACCTCACCCAAATTTACTTTGACAGACAAAAATTAAACATTATCCAAACTTAATTACCTGACAGTCTTGCAGACCTCTCTTACACTCTGATGGCGCTCTTTAGCCATTCTCCACAAGTCCAGCACTGCAAGGCCGAGGCATTCCTCCTGGGTGCTCAAAGGTGGAGACACCCCTGCTTCACTTGCGATAAAGTCACTTCGCAACTATATGCCAAAAGAAATCAGTCACTGACAGTCTTGTGTCATGTGGACAATTCATGAAACAGTTTCTGACATTTTACTGCTTGACACTGTACTGTATTCAAAGCAAGTGACACCTTGAAGTGGTACATTTTCAGATATCAGGATTAGAAGTGAAAATAATGAGAATATTTACTGAAGAGGGAACATTTGTGGTATGAATCAAGCTACATTTACACTAAAAGAACTTCAGACTTCTTTGTCCTTTTACCCTTAAAGGGATCGTCCTTTGTGTTGTAAAGCAGTTCAGTACATGTTTTGTACACCAGACCAGTGTCAGTGTAATCTTTCCATCTCTTCCTACTGGCCATTAGAAGATCCCTTTGTAATGCATTTTCAATGGAAGTGATGGGGGACAAAATCCTCTGTTTAAAAGTTCATTTGAAGCTAATAACAGGCTTCAGCTGTTCACATTAGTCAAATCAAGTCAATATCATTCAAAGTTACTTTTTACTGCCAAATTCCTTCTTTTGTTACTATTCGTCCACTAACTCAGACAACTGAAACCTCATATTGTCTTCAAATAAATACATTTATTTAGGAGGACTGTGGATTTTGAAAATGAAAACGCTTTATGAGGAGATCACTTAATGGCCAGTATAAACAGAGGGAAAGATTACAGCAAGCAAAACCTGTTTCAATGATCTTATGAGCACTTGACTGTTGTTTAAGATACACATGGAAAATTATGAACCTATCCCTTAATGTTATAAAGATTTGTCAAACCACCCTGTGGATAACTTTAATTTTGTTGATGAATTGAATTTTAGATGTGTGTATTTGAGTGGTTCTGCTGGGAGTCAGAGATGTTACTTATGCCATACTTTGACCAATATTTATTAGTTTAAGACCAAAAAGAAAAGTAAAAAATTATGTATCTCACTGAGTAAATAAATGGCATATGATGAAATGTTTTATACTTTACCTGAGCAAAGAGATAATCAATGACGCAGTAGTCAAGCACTGGACTGAATCTGTCTCTGGTCAGACTGTATCGGTAAGATGTTCTTTGTCCTTGTCCAAACCAGTTTCCAAAGAAAAACCTGCATACCAAAAAGAAATCCATTATTTATTATAGCATGGCATTATTACAAACCACTAACACTAACACTTTTCAACATGTATTGTGTGACTACCTCTGCACATTGATTTGAACATGATACTTTGGTAAGAAAATTCATATTTGAAGGTCTAAAAAAATTCTCAGAAATATCCTTCTGCTGTTGATAGCTGTTCTGAACTAAACTTGATATTGTTGCAGTATTGTAACTATGAGCAGGAAATTCAAGGAGCATTCAGTAGAACATTACTTAATGTATTGCATGTGCCATTGTTTTGTAAGATGACAGGAAGATTAATACACTAACTTATGTCTGTAGTAAACAACATTTACTAAATACATTCTACAAAAATCACAATGTCTTCTGTTATTAAATTCACTATTCTATTTTTTATTTCAAGTAATTATTCTCTCTAATAGGTTAGCCAAAATCAAAGTTACCTATTCCAAAAAATATATTGTGATAGTGGAAAGTAGGCTCGTTTCTGGAATAAATGAATGAAATTCTTCAATGATTTTATTACCTACCTGACTCTGAAGTGGACTTGTAAGTTTTCTTCTGTGTTGAACACATGCGATGGAGGATACCAAAATGAGAGATCCCCAGATGCCAAACCAAAAAGACTTTGGTACACAGGTAAGATTCCTGCAGAGAGAAATTAAAAAATTCATCATGGCATGGCTGACCACACACAATTGGATAACTAACACCTAAAAAAAGAAAAAAAAACCTTTCCTAGCAACTAGGTTTTGCACACCTATAAGAAGAAAATTAAAAACTTACAAGAGAAACGCTGAATATTTGAATCTAAAAAATATAACATAGTACAGTTTATTTTACACTCAGACTTCGGTATAAGCCATGAAAAGGCTTCAGTTAGACCCTGACAGTGAGATCTTACCACATTTTTTAGCTGCTTGGATGCAGACATTTTCAGCAGAGACTTGGCCAGATGATATGTGTATCGTGGTTGCATCCTTTGTGGCAGGGAAGAAGTAGAGGTGTACTTGTAAACTCTGACCAGCGCTAGAACTTGACCTCTGGCTGCCTCCCCTGTCTCTGATCATCAGAGGTGCTGACTCCTCCTCACTGAGATCCATGGATACTTCTGTGGATGAAATTAACAGACTCAACAGCTGTAACAGGAAACTGTAGGGTGGCATGAATTAAGTTGTTCAAAATGTGAATAAAAGTAAACTAAGGTACTTATTTGCAATTGCTAAACATCCATGAACTCCATGAACCAAATATGTGGCAAGAGCTGATAAAGTAGTATTCAAAAGTCAACTTCAACTTCTAGTGGTAATTTAACAGTTGCAAATTATGTTACTAGAAAAATTTGAAAGACCTACACATGTGAGATGTAATTGTTTCATTTTGTTGGCTGTAGCTTGAAGAGTTCTGATTCAAAACTCAGCTACTGGCTTCACAGCGAGTGATTATGTTTTTAAAAATATAGTTTGACATTTTGGGAAATATACTAATTCCCTTTCTTGTTGAGAGTTAAATGAGAAGATTGGTATCACTGTAATGTCTGTGTAAAAAACAAGTTGCAGTTGTTTTTTTAAAAAGGAATCTTGATTATTTTTTAGTTCTTGGGTGCAGCAACTGCTGTGAGGTTGCCAGGCAACCAGCAGAGACTCCAGGAAGTGAAATGTATAGGAAGTGAAATGTCTGGCACCCTCATAAAACCACATTGAGTAAATTTTATATTTTGGTTTTTGGTTTTGGTGTGGATTAAAAATGTGAGGTATAACATATTAAAAGAGAGCATTAGAAGTGCTGGTGGGTGGATTTTGTGAACTTTGGAGCTGTTTCCACTGATTTCCTAAGCTTACTGACTGCAGCTTCCTATTTAACTGGCCTAAACTATCGGTAATAAATCAAATAATCTATGGAAGGTTTGATGATACTAATATAAATGAATGTGGTTTTGTTGTATGCCTCAGTCATAGGCAACTCAGCTGCACTAGTTGAGTTAAAGGGGAAGTTTCATACACATTTTCAGGTCTATATTTATATTCTGAGGCTTTACTGAAATATCTTTGCATTATTCACAGTTCAAAAAAGCTCCTTACTTATTTTATACTGTCTCTTTATGCAGCTCCCCAGTTCAGCCTTTGTCTGAAACAGACTGTTTTAGCTCCTGTCTCTTTAAAGGCCCCCTCCCAATAGACCCACTCTGTTCTGGTTGGTTAGCTCCCAGAAGCTGCATCTTGGCAGACATCCAGTGGCTCAGGAGGCTACATAAACAAACAATAATTGTAGGCTTTCACTTTTTTTCATTCTTTACTCAAAATGTAAACTTCTCAAATACATCTGCACGTGGTCTAGCCTGAATCCAATCCAAAATATGTGAGTGGACACGCAAACAACATATGGCATACTACCATGCCATATGTTTGCGGGCATACGTAAACAATCTGCCGTCATCATGAAAAGGAAGGAGAGGTAAAACTGCTAACAAAGTGCTCAGAATCACAAAAATCACAAAATTTTTATGCATATGCATAAGTCCCCTTTAAAGGACCAGTGTGTAGGATTTAGTGGCATCTAGCAATGAGGTTGCAGATTGCAACCAACTGAATACCCGTCCCCTTCCAAGCGTGTAGGAGAACCTACTTAAAACTCTTGAAAAATGTGAAAGGCCCTCTCTAGAACCAGTGTTTGGTTTGTCTTTTCTAGGCTACTGTAGAAACATGGTAATGCAACATGGTGGGCTCCATGGAAGAGGACCCACTTCATATGTAGATATGAAGGGCTCATTCTAAGGAAACATAGCAATTCTTGTTTTAAGGTGATTAGTGTAGTGCCCGTTCAAGAGCCTGTTCGGAACAGGCCAATTTCTCCATACCTAAAGAGCACAGTACCCGCCCCCTTAACGCCTCTCATGCAGACTATTGGTCAATGCCACAATTTACCGATGCTCCCTAAATGCCTCAAATGCAGATGAAAAGTAGTAGTGAAAAATCCATGAATATTGGATACAAATCCCACCCTAGCCCATGTTTTATATACCTGCAGGGACATTCATTGTTATTTTAAGCATTTCAAACCTATATCACTGTTATTTTTATCTGATATCATAGCCCACAGAAGTCCACCACATGCAGCCTTGATGCTATCCCCACAAAATTTCTCAAAGAAGTTATTGACATATTTGGCCCCAGCATTTTATTGATTATCAACAGTTCCCTCGAAAATTGACTTTTTGCTTCTATTTTTAAACATGCTGTTTTACAACCTCTTTTAAAGGAACCTAACCTCGATCCCTCTGTTTTTAATAATTTTAGACCAATTTCTAAACTTCTCTTTTTAAGCAAAGTTTTACAAATTTTACAGTCAGGTTTTAGAGCTTTACAAAACACATAAACTGCCCTCCTCAAGGTAACTAATTACCTCCTTTTAGCAGCTGACAGGAGGGAGAACACAATTTTAATTCTTTTAGATCTAAGTGCAGTTTTTGACATGGTAGACCTCACTATTTTAGTTGACCGTCTTAAGACCTGGGTGGGCATCAAGGATGGATGGTTTTATTCTTACCTTTTAGAAAGAACCAATTAAGTCACCATCAGTAATTTCACTTCTTCCATAGCCCACATTACCAGTGGTGTACCGCAAGGTTCGATTTTAAGTCTCATTTTATTTTCCATCTACATGCTTCCACTTGGCCAAATCATTCAACAACACAACGTTTCTTTTCATTGATATGCAGAAGACACACAGGTATACCTTCCCCTGAAATCTGGTGACCCAAGAATCCTAGCTGATGCTGTAGATTGTCTCAGCAATGTCAACTGTTGGATGGCACAAAATTTCCTTCAACTCAACAATTCAAAAACAGAAATAATACTGTTCAGTCCCCCTAATCAAAAAACCCCATCAGTCTTGGTCCCCTATCCACCTGCATGAAGCCCACTACCAGAAATCTAGGAGTACTGTTCAATTCAGATCTAAGTTTCAAACCACATATTAAATTTTAAAAAAGTTGTCCAGTCCTGCTTCCTTCAAATTAGAACCATTTCTATAATTAAGCCAATGCTCTACCATTCTAACCTTGAAAAAATCTTGAGAGCCACTCATCCAAACAACTTCACACATTGATATTGTACTTCCTTGATTCCCCAGCAACCCACCTGCCAGGTATGAAGTAGGTCAGATAAACAGTTCTCGAAATATGCAAAGGACAAACATACAGACAGACAGAGATTCCTTGCTTCATATAGAGAGATTATACACTAATGAAAACATACTTAGAAATATCATATTCCATTTCTGCCAATATTTCTGCCATTAAATCCCCCTAAATGTTACACACTGCCTTTAAGGGAAAGTGATTCAGATTGCTGTTCCCCACCAAAACTTAATGATTAACCCTAGAAAATCTCATTTAGATGGCTGGAACTCACACTGTCATCATTATATCTATAGTGTACCATATTAAAGTGTGGGTAAGGTGTCACATGTGAGGAGAACTTCCACCATGACTATGAATGATGTTTTAAAATGTCAAATGTAGATTTGTGGGGATTCCCATTTTATCAGACGAAACTGCTCACCATGTTCTGCTGTGGCGTAGTCAAGAACACAGTGTGTATGATACATGGTAAGAATACATAATATTATTTCACATTTCCATAATAAGTTTTCAAATAGTTTACTTTCACAATATAGATACAAAACAAAGATACAATGTAGATCTAATTACTTTTACTTGGAATATCATTATTAACATAGATAAAATTGAAATAAGAATTATTTGTATAATCTGTTACAAGTCTTTATAAAATAGTTGATAACACAATTTAAAAACACCCCGTCTTTGTCACAGCCACCAGTAGTTGAACAGAAACTGAAACATAGTTATAAACACAGCTAAAACACAGAGCAAGCACTTTCTCCACAGAGTATTGTGGGCCTTGTCATTATAAAATGAAACGTTGACATTTCTTAATACTTAATACGTAACAAACAGCTTTATACTAGGGCTAAAAAACAATATAATGTCTTTCCAAAAACATTGTTAAGCCATTACCTTTACATTTGTACAACAGAAGTCCTCATCTCGATTATTTGTTCTGGTAAACCGGGGATTTTTTCTCTTGACTTCTGCTTGTACACTGTGTATGTTGGCAGGAAGTATTTGATAGGATTTCCTGTTTTAGACAAGCAAATGCGACACTATCAACAGTTCCTTTTCATCTCATCTCATCCCACGGACTGAATTGACTCAGTTACAAAGACATTAATGACTTGAATTTTCATTTTACAAAGTACTTAATTTTTCAGAAGAAGTAGCCTCTAACTGTCAGGGTACATATTGTGCTATGCATATAAACCTGTACCATAAGGGAATTTTTTAAATGAAGATTTACAAAAAAATGAAAAATTACAAAACCTATTAAAAAATTAACTGCAAATGTGACATAAAAGATGCTACACACCTGTTGACGAACTGCCACAGATTGTCTTCTGATATGAAGCTTGACTATGCATGAACTCCTGATCTCCTTAGTAGGTCAATATTTTCCCCTGCCTCGGTCTATGACATTCTCTCAAATACTAAAAAACAGATTTCCATCAACTATGCTGATTTCCATAGGTAGAATCTTGATATTTTCAGTAATTTAGCCGATCCAAATCTTCCACTTATGCACAAGCAAATCAAACTAGGCAAATTTCATTTAAAGATCTCTTTCAGACATATTTTAAGATGTTGAAGTTCAGTTACCTCTTTGAAATACTTAAAGTGACATCTACTCCTTTGCCCACACTGAAAAACCATAAATCTATGAATATGCTAATATTTTTCATTTCAAAAGTGTAACTTCTGTGTGCAAGATGTAAGAATTGCTTCGTAATAATCTTTTTTTAAAAAATAGACTGCAACCGAGTATTAAAATTGAACAGAATATTTTCTTTTACAAGAAGGAGCGTTTCCCAGTACAACACACAGGATGAGGTTACAAGGAAAAAGGCTCCCAGTGGAGTGCTAACAACAAGGTTTTATACACCTTAAGTGGACGTTGCAGTTCATTTCTTAATCTATCAAATGCAGACTTATAAATATCGTCATGTCTGTTTTCAGTTCTCCTATCCAGGAGCAATCCTGCCTATTTTCTACATCTTCCTATTTACAAATATAATGCTGAACTTCTTTTAATCTTAGTTAATGAGTCTACTGATGTTGCAGAGTTGCAGTACAAGACAGAAACATTCTATCATGATCTAGATAAAATAGTAACACACGTACACAGTGTAATCATAATTTTTATAACACCATGATTGGCTCCAAACTAGTTGTGTTGTCACTAATCATGCTAATAGGTATACCCCCTAAACTCAAATTTAAAGTGAGCAAAGAGAAACTTTCCCTTTCAGCAGATGAATTTGAAGACAGCCTTCTACTATCAAACTCTGCACATATGTCATTCTGCACAATGAAGCTCAGTGAAACACATTTCTGTGCAGGGGGTGGAGGCTTTAAAACAAAGCCTTTATTGGCTTCTAAATGGGGAACTGGGAGAAAGCCATGTATCCCAACCCTTTGCAAGAGGCATTGTAAGTAGGAGAGGCAGAAACTGTAAGATAAACTGAAAGCAGACAACTCACAAATAGCACAAACAACAAATAAACATATTAATCAAAATTAATCACCTGCATGATCTAAATTTTGACCTCAGTCTTCCTCAGTGGCAAGGTAGTGTTTTTATTATATGATCATCCAACTAAAAATCTGAATGTAATCATCAACAATTCACATTACATGGAAGTCTTACTCTTGTGAAACAAATTCATTTCTGTGCAGAAATTGACATCTGACATTACAGGAAAAGAGAATCAGCTGACAACTGTGGTTTCCCTGTTCAGCAGTGAGGTTCTTATCAGCTTCCTGTTAAAGCTGTAAGAAAACCACCTGCTCTAAACTGCAAACATTCAATGGTTGGATTTACATCTTCCTGTCATTACTGATACTCTCTTCTCACCCATTTTGCACTAGATTTTTTGTTTTACTCTTTATTTCTTTTCTTAATTTTTCTTTGTAAATGTTCCTGATAATTTTGGTAAACATATTTAAGTGATTAGCTGCCTTCATTATTTTCACACTTCAAGAGAAGCACCTGCGGTCAACTTCGGATTACATTAGATGCAAAATAAATAAATAAATAAATAAATAAAAAGTAAAGAAATATTTGTGTGACCTACTCATACCTTTTTTTAGAGTAAGACAGACTCAGTATGATTCAAACTAGAGTGACCAGATAAGAATGGGTGAAATTCAGGACAGGGGAGTTGGGCATGGCCTCCAGTACATTAGATTCAGCGGTAATGAACAGTAAAACATGTGAAAGTCAGAATTCAACACTAAAATATATTGTTTTTGTTCATGGAGTCAACTGTCTGTCAATAGGAAAAAGAAACACAATGACTGTGTTGTTGGTAACAGTTACATAAAATTGATTTTATTTCATTCATTTAATAAGAATGGTTTAATTTCCCTCCGAAAATGTTATAATTCAACAACATCATGGCTAACAAAAACTATAACAACCATAATTCATGTAGTCTGTGGACATAACAGTGCCCATCTGTGGGCAACACCAAAAGAACAAGCAATATTTAATGCGTTCTTAGGCTATAACTAATCAAAATTTGGATTTAGTCAAATTTTTTGCGACAAACATCACATGATTCAGGATTCAGGACAACTGCTTGTAATCCTGGACTGTCCCAAGTTTTTTCTGAATTTTACATTTTCATACCTTTTGCTGCACTGAAAATGTGTCACTATTGGATCCCACTGTAACTGACTGAATTCAGTTTTTTACTGGAAAAAAGGAGGGAAATCAAGATTATCATTAAATAGACACATTTCAGATGAATTCTGTAACAGTTTGTTTGTGGAGGGAATGTTATCCGACTGCAGTCTGTGCTCCCCTAACTGATTTCCCTTTGCATATTGGGGTGTGGAAGTATGAAATCACCAGTTGCCAGCAAGTACATTGCCTTATTGATATTTAGGCAGACCAATGAGCGGAGTGAATATTCTCACCTGGCTTTTAGTGATGCATTTCAGTTCACTTGACTTTTTTCAATGTAAAAACAAACCAAACCAAGGGGCAAACACAAACTAATGATGAGTTTGAGTTTTTTTGCAGGATTCAGAAATGTAAGGTACTTTCACACTTATCCTGGTTGGTTAAAAAGAACTCTGGTATGTTTGGTCAATTGAACTTTGATGCAGACTAACAACCAGACCAAGACCACCTGAAAAGGTGGGTCTGCTTCCAGGCAGACTCTGGTGCTGTTTGTTTATAGTCTGAAAGCAAAGCAAACCATCCACAGGATTTTGCAAATCTTAAAATTGTAATTTCAAGATTTCAGATATCAAATCCATGTGCAGATTTTGAACTGTTTTAACAGATAAACCCTCTTTATCCCCTTTCCCTCAAATTATATAAGAGACCTGTGTATAGCCTTATATCCCATAATAGTACTCTTGTGGCTGTTTCAAGGTCCATATGGAAGACCAAAGGTAAGATTTTACAGTCAAAGACCCTGGGTTTTGAAATGTTCTCCAGTGTTCAGGCACACAAACACACTCAGTTTAACCTCTTAAATCTCCTCTTTAAAAACCACAGTGAGAACAAGTCTTTCAAAACAGTCTAAAGTCTGTGTTCTTAACTAGCCAACAAACTAAACAGCCTGAACATATAGTGTATGATCTTTAAGCCTTAGTTCCAAATATAGAGGCCTACTTTTATAAACTGGTTTTATGGATTTCATTTTATTTCAGTTTTATGATTCCCCGTCTTTGACATCTTACTACAACTTTATCATGTCATGATGGGTGTGGACAGTGATGCAGCAGTTTCTGAACTTGTTTCCAGCCATTTTTCCCTTGAACCTTTTCTTCTTCTTTCTGTCTGTTGTGTAACTCCTGATCCTGTTTGTCCCATAGATATTAAGTGGTGTTTTTTCATATGTGTAACTGTCATCCCATCTCAACCACTGCTCTTTAAGTTATAACCTCTATATATTAGGCCAGATTTATACCAATGATTTCCTGGATTATATTTAGATATGATTTAACGTTGTTGCAGTTTTGGTAGCTTTGTAGAAATCTAATTACATTTTGGGTTGTGGGGGTTGTTGGGCCTTAAGTTGCTTACGCATCCTGACACACCTTATTCTTTGCTTTTGCTTCATTCAGCAAAGTAAATAACAGTTCCTTGTGTAACACTGATTGAACAGATTGTTCATCAGTCTGGGAAGTACAGTTATTTGCTTCCTTGCTGAGGGTGACATTTGGGACACACAGCCTACCTCTACCTGAGCAGCGCGTGTGCATAACTGAACTGCTGCAGCTTGCACATGTGCGGTGTCACATACACATAGCAGCTGCGGCGCTGCTACTGCCGGCCCTATCTTTCTACACAGAGTTTAACTTTGATGATGACCATCAATTATAGGATGTTTCATATCATTTCATTATAGATTTTGTTATAAATTTCATTTCTATTTAGTTTAGACAGTCAGTGGTTGAGAACCATGTGCTTAATTATGATAAGTAAATATCTGAGGTGAAAGCGTCTCTCTTTCTGACAGGCCTGGTTGGGGCTACCTCTGCGTCTGCGATATACTCACCTCACACAGGATGGGTTTTTTATTGATTATATAGATTATTCCACCAGTTAAACCCCCACTATCACTGCTCCAAGAGAAGAAAATCCATCCAGATGACACCAAGTTTCCCATAATGAGCCAAACACACCCCAACAAACAAACCTCCAAACTAACTGTCAGGAGGGAAACTGACAACAAATAAGGAAAATAACAATACCAAACAACAGGCAGGAGTCCCAGTTTGAACTAATGTCACAGAAAGCGAGAGGGAGTTGAGAAAATAAGCTCTGTGTGTCCCAATGTACAACATATTACAAACCTGGAAGCTGACCATAAATAAACCATAAATAAAACACATTTTGATAAATGGCTTTCATTTCCCATATTTTCCAGTGGTTAAAAAGTCTCCTTAATTCAGTGGTTACCAATCTGTGTGGCTTGTGACCACTTAAAATGGGCTGTGTCTCATTTGTGACCCCTCCTCACAAGTTATGGGCTACTCAAAACAGTTGTGATCAATGAAACCAAAGAGTGTTTTTCCTTTGGAGCATTTATATTGACCAAAAGAGGTGGAGGTACGAAGGATTTTCCAAGAGAAGAAAATCTGTGAAAATAGATATGTATATATTTTACATCTCATCTTATCTCTTTTTATAATCGTCTTGTGAACCCATAGATTTATCTTAGGACCCCTTGGGGGGCTCTGAACTCCATTGTTGTGAACCAAGTTTTTTCTTCTCTTTCACATGTCACAAAAGTGACTGACAAAATCGTTAAAAAATAAAGAAAAAAGAAAAAAAAAGAACTGAGTATGTTTTAGAGCTTCAAGCACTGAGATGTTTCTACTACTTTTTTGTAGTATGACGACTTCAGATTCATATTCGTCTGATTTCTGAGTCATATTTTCTGGTAGTCGAATACACACACAGACACAAAGTCATCAGACACGTTATCTCTGAATAATTTATCACCCTGATTTGCACTCTTCCTCACCTCTCTTCTCTACCAATGTCTTTCATTAGCACACACACCAAAGCAAACTCTTCAGCAGCTTCCTGCGCTCCTCAACATTCCTTTTGGTCACTCATTGCATAAACCTTCGACTGCGCAGCCTCCTGATCCTCTCACCATAACCCACCTGAATCGCTTTATTTGGGGGTAAACCTGCAAGGGAATTTGCGCGGCGCACGCGTTTATGCCCGCTCTCGCGCAATAGAAACAGCTGCTAAGGAGTGAAACAGGGTGTCAGCTCGTTCCTCCTTCACTGTGACTGGGAGCAACTGGACTGAATGGAGAACAAGTGGTGAGTCTTTGCATTTTTTTTTCAACTGTCTGAAAATATATGCAGAGTTATTGTGTCTAACCTGTACGTGGTCAAAGTCCTGAGTTGACACTTTTTTAAAACCGCACAATTTATGCCCAAAGGCAACCCAAAGTGCTTTATAGAGTACGCAGGCAAAAGCACAAAAATGATTTTAAAAAAAAGCAAAAAAAAAACAAACAAAAAAAAAACAATAAAAGCAAGCAAGCAAAAGCACACAGATTAAAAACAATAAAACAAACAAGCAAATACATTCGATTAAAAAAAAAATAGATCATGTTGTAGAAGCAGGCTGACTCATGAGGACAATAATTTAAAAAAGGATAAGTTGGTTTATAATCATGTACTGTGTATACAATTGTAGATCAGACCACATAATATAGAGAGCAGAACAAAATTTAATTAAAAGTGATGGCAAACATGAAGGTCTTTAGCTTGGATTTGAAAGCAGTCAGCACTGTCTCAAGTCCTAGCTCTTCTGGCAATTTGTTTCACAGTTGAGCAGCACAGAAGCTAAAGGCAGCTTCACCATGTTTACTTTTGACTCTGGGAACAACCAAAAAAGAAACAGTAATCAAGAATCAGTCGCCCTGAGAGGTCTGCAGGGTTCATACTGGTCTGGAGATCGGCCATGTATCTTGGACCTGAACTGTTGAGTGATTCATGGACAAGCAATAGTATTTTGAAATTGTTTCTCTGAGAAATTGGTAGCCAATGTAATGATTTGAGAACTAGAGTTGTATGCTGAACTTTTCTGGTCCTTGTTACAGCTCTGGTAGCAGCATTCTGGATCAGCTGAATCTGTCTGATCGCTGTCTTAGACATAAATAAGAGGCATCATGCTGCACAGGTGCTGTAAGTGGAAAAGTTCAAGAAAAAATACATACATTCATAATTTATTCAATAATTCCCCATGAAACTTATATAATGTAGTGTACATTATTAAACATACATCATACAAGCATCTTCCTGATGTGGTGCAGCCATCTGTCAGATGAAGCCAGACTAGCGCAAAGTTTAGGTAAACATTTTGGTCTTGGCAGATAAATTAAGGTAAGGTTAGGATTAGATAACACAAATTTTGTTTAGGGAAATTATAGTATGACTATAAAAGTCATTGTTCATGTTGGGAATAGACAGGCTAACAGAAACCATTGATTGCATTGTTTCATTGGATAATTATCTTGTGTTTGTGAAATATATCAGGTTTATTGCTTTTACTTTTTTTGCTTCTGTAATTAACTCATGATCAGGACATTTTAGGATCTTTCTTCCAAGCAGATTATCTGTGATGGAAAGTTAAAGATACACTATCGAATTTTTTACCTTTAGTATCACCAATGAACAATGTTTTTATGAGCAGGGCCACTTTTTGTTTGTATGCACACATGTACAGGTGATAAACATTCCTGCTGACAGTTTTATGATATTCCACTGCAAAGGCAGAGAAGACACTATTGTTTAGAGCTGTTGTAAACAACTTATTGATAAAGATATTCTGCAGGTATAACCAAGAATAGATTAGATAAGCTTATGTATAATGTCTCCATTAGTTTTTTTGTGGTCACTAAATGAGACTGGCTTTCGCTTTCACAGATCCACCAAACTACAAGTCAGACAACATTACAGTGAAATAATGGATGAGCAGTCTGCCAGTGAGCCATCCAGATCAGGCTTTGTCCTGGCTGACTATGCAGTCTTTACTGTCATGCTGTTGGTCTCTATGGCCATCGGACTCTTTCAGGCTCTGAAGAAGAAGCCACAGGATGTCACTGCTGATGACTTCTTCACTGGTGGTCGGAGTATGCCGGTAGTGCCTGTTGGACTGTCGCTCTGTGCCAGTTTTATGTCAGCAGTCCAGGTTTTGGGGGTTCCTGCCGAGGCTTCCCGCTATGGCTTTAAATTCCTCTACATGTGCCTTGGACAAAGCATCAACTCTTTGCTGACAGCTTACCTGTTCCTGCCAGTTTTCTTTCGACTTGGCATCACCAGCACCAATCAGGTCGTAACGAGTTTTCATACCCAAATACCATTATCATGAATTGAACAGAAATATAATGAAAACCATGTCTACTGGCCTGAACAAACATGGCTGCAGATATTTCTGATGATCATGACTGAAATTTTTCAATTTATCCAAATAGATACAATTCTCACATAATTTTGTTTTGACAAAATAATGACTTTGTGATCATGACATTTTTGCTCCTGTCTTATTTGAATGTGTGAAACCCTTTTAGATTGATATTATGATCATTAGCTACACAAATAATTTTGGCATTGGACCTTTCAAGATCTCAAAATAATATCCAAACTGATCACAATACAAACCTTATCATCAAGAAAAAACAATAATGTTGAAATCATGAAATCAATCAAGGTGAGCGTGAGAAACCACAGCTACATAAAGCTTTTTTTACAACTAGGAGGCAGAAACTCATGCAGACAAATTCCTGCAATGCTACTGAATTATCAGTTCTTGGCTAACCAGCCGACAACATGATGAACTGCACATTGATGTTTCTACTCCACCCAATCCAATACTTACTCTCCTTTGGGCTCTGGTTTGTCCCACCAATTCCTGAGAAAAATACTATTGCTTTCATCTTGGTTAAGCTGGAAAGTTGGATGACAGTTCTCAATGGGGTTGGTTCTATGAGTGACTATTTCACATTCTTTAATGGCTTTAATGTAGGGTTAAAAAATTATTGAATAATAATTTATTCATCCTTTCTGGATTCTGATGTTCTGTTTCTGTTTTTTTCACAGTTGTTTTTATGACTGATTTCAACAGACTGCAAATCAAATTTCTCCATGGGGACATTAAGGATTAATTGATTGAAAAATATGTATTATTCCATTATCAAAGGAACTAAACATTTTATTAGTCTTTACTGGTAGTGATTGTGCATTTTGGACCACACTATAAAAATCAGACTTCTAAATAGAATAATACACAAAAAAAGGTTAAAAGTTTAAACAAAATAAACACAAAGGTATTAAAGGATGAAGCTGGCAATTTTCAATAACCAACAATGAGCTGATCCTACTTACAAGTGTTGTGTGTGTATCTTATTCCTTTGTGTCGTAGACCTCTTTTGTTGTCCAAAAACTATTAAATTCATGTAAATGAGCCACAACATTGGAGTAGGTGACATGTTCCTTCACCACAAAGACTATAGTCACATTTGTTTGTTATGAAACAGCGCCTAAGACTGGATCAGAGAGTGGTTCCTTGTAAGACAGACAGACAGCACTACACATGCACAGGAATGTAGTTTCATTTATAGAGCCTTGCTAGCTTATTGTGCTACATATCACAACCTCTTCACTTTGTTGTACAAACCAAAAACTAAAAATAGGTTCCCAAAGTACAAAGTCAAGAGGTCAAGAGGCCTTTGCCTTACATTGAACCACTCTCAAAAAAAAAACACGTTTGCTGTTATTAGTCTTTGGAGCTGTTTCTAATAAACTAATGTGACCATGATCTTCGAGGAAAAGGAACATGTCACCCAGTATAGTGGTGTGGCTCACTGACATGTTCTTAGTAAGTTTTGGATAACAAGGTCCACAGCACAGAGGAGTAAGATATATCAGGCAGGAAAACAGACACAATACTTGTAAATAGATCAATTCAATATGACAATATGAAAAATATAGTAAATTGCCAGCCATTTCTTTTAAGCATTAAAATACCCACAGGGGCAGTAAGAGTTTCTAGCCAATTGTAGTGTAGAAACAGGGCCAGGATTTCTCTGACAAAATGTTGAAATGCACCTGTGGGTCATCAAACATGGTGAATATAACAGGTGAGGAAGGATGAGTGATGTGTGCAGAGATACTTTGCCGTGTTATAACTCCAGCCGTCTGACTGTCACAGTATCTGAAGATGAGATTTGGCAGAGGAATGCAGCTGTTGGGGAGTGTCCAGTTTCTTGTGGCAACGGTAAAACAGACACAGACATTGTTGTGTTCTTTGAAGTCAAAGTTGTATTCACTTGTCTTATAGACAATGTCACATTTTCAATGTCAAATATCATATTTGCTATAGTGAATTCAACTCCAGGCAGAATTTTCTTAAAACATAATCTCTGAATTTACCAGCGTTGAACCTTTGTAACCTAGTCACTGTGTTTTTATGCATGTTTGTTGATCTCCATGTTTTCCTTTCTCTCAGCTGCTTTACACAGGGATTGTCATCTATGCTCCAGCCTTGATCCTCAACCAAGGTGGGAGAGATTACTTGATGGCCCTCTGTATGTTTAGATTCATTTCATTTTCATTTGGCATTTTGGTTATAATAGTTTCTTTTATATTTGGTTCATCACTACAACCTAGCAGTCTGTGTTTAGCACCAGAATTACCACAGATTGTTAAATACATTATAGATTGTGATTGGCAGTAAACTTGAAAAGATATGGCTTGTGAATACAACAACCTAGCAAAGCACTGTAAACTGTACCACATTCTCACACATGCTCGGTGGCCTTTTAAACTTCTCATAGACGTTTTTTAAATAAATAGTTTTTTGACGACAGCAGAAGTCTATGGCACAGAGGTATAAGATATATAAGATAAGATATATCAGGCTTTGGATATGGTTTAGCTCTGCATTTGTTGACAACAAGAAAAATTTAGAAAATCATCACCCAAATCCTTTAAGGCACTGTATAGCACAATATATTTAGATTTCATTGTAATGAAAAAGTCCTCAAGATTTGTATTATGTCAAACCTAATTTTTGTTTCTGTTTGTGTTTCTCTTAGCAATAGCCCCTCAATTTATTTGCATTCTGTAATTGCTTTTCTCTTAAAGTCAAACCTATAAATTGGTGGGCCTCATATTTAAGTTGGTAAGTTACAAGAAATGACAGTAAAAGAAATGACAGAAATTACATAGATATGCATGTAATTACATAGGTGTGAAGTAATTTAAAAACAGTAACACCAAGCAGTCTGGCATGTTTTAACTGTAAAATGTCCCTCTATCTTGGCCACTATTTTTTTAAACAACCAAATTCAAGGGACCCTTATAAAAATAAATATTGCCCAATGTATCAAAGAGTTTAAAAATATATTTTTGAACTCTTAAATATTGATGTTAGCCTCAAATATCCAGTATCAGTCAGGCTCACTACACAACTACATTTGTTTACAAAAGTGTTGTATACATAAAGTTTATTACTTTTATTATACTGTATATTAGTATTTATCATTATTGTTATTCATTTGGCATGCATTTGGTTTTTGTCTCCTAGAGTGCAGTAGGGATATAGAGAGTTTTTTCACCTGCATACTAGGTTTACTGACAAGCGATGCATGTACCTACTGGATGCGATGTGGAAGATAAAAGCCCCTACATGAGTGCATCTCATACAGTATGGACAACAATGTCATCTATCTTGCCCTGTCTTCTTTTTTAAAACTTGGTTCAAAGATGCATCAAGGATGCACCAGATGTTCTAAAGACACTACTCAGAAAAATACAAATTATTAAATTCTTTAACATTTATTATTAATTATCCATCAAACCATACAAGATTTGCAGACTAGACTTCTATTAGCTTGCAGGCATTACTTGATGTTCACACCTTATATTCCAGATGAGCTGTTTAGCAAAAAGTAGCAATGCAAAGTTTACTTTCTCTTTACTTTGACAAGTTGATGAATTTTTGAGCGAAATAAATATGTTTAAATAACACTTTTTAGGAAACAGGACCCTTACTATAGTGCTAAATACAGTATTTGCAGGTGTTTCATGGTGTTTTTAATTTCAGCTACTGGACTGAACATGTGGGTGTCTCTGTTTTCTACTGGGATCATCTGCACCCTGTACACAACACTGGTAAAGACATCTTTTTCCATCTCATCAAACTAGCACGCTTCAGATAGGTGCTCATGAACACACAGGACTGGTTTCTGTCTAGATTTAGATTAGAATACACATATTGGGGTCTGGCATTAGTCCATTTCATTTTTTACAATAAGATGGATATTTTCAAGTGGACACATAGCCAAACATAGCCAATTGAAATGTATCAGTGTATGTTGATATTAGTGTGTCCAAAACTTTCTGAGTTTTGTTTGGCGGTTGATGTCTGATCACCTCAGCTTTACCCAGCCTTTAGTATTTACTCAAAGGGAAAGCCCTTTGAGTAAATACAAATTGTGTGGCTGCCAAGATGTCCAAGAGCAGAAAACCTGAATCCAACCTTTAAAACATCCTCACAGAAACCAAAACCTACATCCATCTATGACCTTAATCTGTGGTTTTGGGATTGTTTCCTGGAATAGTTTCAAGATTAGCTTTATTCTCCTAACCAGGGTCAGAAAGGTAACATTATATTATACTTTAAATTACTCAGATTACATTTTCAACTCTCCAGAAAAAAATAATAATAAAAAAGATAAACGATATTGTGGTGTGGTGTGTTTCCCTGACTCTCTGTCTGTCTGCCTTTCTCTTCCATCAACTGTTTGTAACAGGGTGGCATGAAAGCTGTGATCTGGACTGATGTGTTCCAGATCATTGTTATGCTGTCAGGCTTTGTGGCCATTTTCATCCAAGGCACAGTCCTGGTTGGTGGTCCTGCACTGGTACTGGAGATTGCCTACAATGGATCACGCATTAATTTTAATGAGTAAAAGCTTTTTTTCATTTTAACACAGAATTCTCTGGATAAGAACAATAATTGTACAAGTGCAACCATATGATCACGTCATACCGTCTTATGACAGTACACAGAATTATCAAGTACTTACGATGCTTTACAATCAGGTATAATTCTATCAATATGCTATCAATAACTATACCTCTAATTTTTTGGATCATTGGTAAGAACATCATACATAATTTATGTCACATGCATATGTACTACCATTAGCTTGACTCCTGGAATTGGTCTCCAAATTCTACATTTAAACTCTGGGTATTGAGACCACTGAAAAGGGTAGAGTGTCACTAATTTGTTCAATTATGTTCCCCAATAGCTTTGACGTGGATCCACGCCAACGTTATACCTTCTGGAGCCTGTCTGTTGGGGGTGCATTGGTTTGGTTGTCCATGTACAGTGTAAACCAAGCTCAAGTCCAGCGATACATCTCCTGCAGATCAGAAAGAGGGGCCCAGTGGTGAGTGGAGACCTGCTAACAGTATATAAAGTCCTGCCTCTTATTTACTGTTTCAGGTGCTTAGAACAGCAATTTTAAATGTTCTTCTTTAGCAGTTGATTGGTTTATTATTTTATTGGTAGGTTGGTTGGTTGGTTGTTTAATTGGTTGTTTGGTTGGTTGGTTGGTTGGTTGGTTGGTTGGTTAGTTGGTTGGTTGTTTAATTGGTTGTTTGGTTGGTTGGCAAATAAGAGGTTGTGGAACAGACAACAATGTAAATAATCAAAGATATTGTTATTTATTTTCTTTTACATTGGTATTGAACATGAGACAAGTTTATATACCAACAAAAAAAAAACAAAGCTCTTCTGAAATCAGCACAAGCCAGTGTTAGTTTCCTGTGGTTGTCTGGCAGGGTTACTGACACCAGTCAATGAATGCTGACACATGCACATCCAAACAACACCAGTATTCCTTATAATAACAATAAGAGACACATTCTTCTCCTTGTGTTTGGATAGCAGGTGGGATATTTGAAGTCAATGATTTGGAACATTGCAGGTATTTACACAGTCATCCACATATCAGCATGTTGTTTGTTTTAGGTTGATATTATTATTTCATGTTTCCTGAATGTGCTAAGTTACTGCGCGAGTAAACTTTCTGCTTAAAATTCCGAGGAAATTCAAACAGAGACATGATAGTAATGATAATAGTTTAATTCCTTGTTCCTCTTTTTAGGTGTTACAGGATATTTCAGACAAGGATTATACTCAATAGACCTTGATATTCTTTTCATAAATATTTCATATTTTCCTATACCAGCTAACTAAATACTGAAAAAGTTAAATACATTATGATGTTTGCTTTTGATTGCAGGGCACTGTTTGTGAACCAAGTTGGTTTGTGCCTGATTGTGAGCAGTGCAGGAACCTGCGGCATCGTCATGTTTGCTTATTACATCAACTGTGATCCGCTGAAGTCTGGGAAAATTTCTGCCCCTGATCTGGTACTCAAGATCTGTATGATACTATGTACTGGGGGTTTGAAAGCTACTGTTATTATATATATCATATCATGTATTGACCCTAGAGATAAATTATACCCTTACTAAACTTCACTCTATCTTTAAATTGACATTTTTAATGCCAAAAGAATAAAAGGGGCAAGTATTCCTCCCATGGAAGGCAAATTTAGTTTCTATCTCATGGTTTTTTCCACCATGAAAATTTGTGATTTGTGATATTGGGCTTATAAATGAGCCTGATATTGGGCTTATAAATAAGCCTGAATAATAAGATTAAATAATAAGATTCCAAGAAAAGCATCTACACCTTTGACATATTTTTTTTTTTGCCAAACATTCCATCCATCAGTTTAAGTTATAATGTTATTATGTAGAACTTTAGAACTAATGTTTATTTTAGCTTCAGTTTGTTTACCATGCCGGTGCTTGGTCTTGTCTATGTTCATACTACACTGATGAGTATTTTGGAGATTTAAGCAGAATAAAAAGACAGATTTTATTGGTTGTTGGCTCAAGAGAAACAATTAAACAAATTTCTTTTTCCAACCCTTTTCCTTCCTCTCCCGTTTGATGAAGTATATGCCATACTTTGTGTTGGACATATTCAAACATCACCCTGGCTTTCCAGGTCTTTTCCTGGCCTGTGCATATAGCGGGACTCTCAGGTATTTGAATCTTGGTTTGTTTTTCCCATAACATTTCTTTGCCCATTAAAGTCACTATGTGTTGGAATTTTCAGATTCAACACTTAGCTCCAAAGGTAGTAGCAAAAAAGATGCAGTGACAAACAGCCATGCATGCTGCTGTCCTATTGGGTCTGTATTTGATGCATGATCTTGGTTAAACACAGTTACTAAAAATAATACTTTTTTTAAACTAATACTTGTAGTTTAAAGATTGTTTGAAAAGCCAAAGACACACATTTGAGCATTGTGCCTGTCCAAGTGGTTGTGACAGTCACATAATAAATTCAAAAAATGAATGAAAATGTATTGTGTCACCACATGTCTCTTTCACAGCACGGCATCCACAAGTATAAATGCCATGGCTGCAGTAACAATGGAGGATCTGCTGCGACCTCGTCTGGTCCACATGTCCCAGAAGAAGCTGATCCTCATTTCCAAAGGGTTGTGTAAGTTGATGCTAACTGAAACTATACACTTGAATAAAAAATTTTACTCTTGTATGTATTCATAAAACCACTTTTGTTTGAAAACTACAAGACAAGCTTTGGCAGCAATGGTCGCTTTTCCAGCAACAAATAATGTTTCATCACCATTTCATCACATGTGGCATATTTTTTGGATCCTCGGTAAATGCTCAAGTCAACATTTTATTGACTGCACAGCTCGTTCTACAGTATTTTCTCTTTTTCTTCAAGCCTTCCTTTATGGAGTTGGTTGTATCACTGTAGCTGCTCTCTCTTCCTTCTTGGACTGGGGAGTTCTTCAGGTATAATACCTACATATTACCAGACATATAATATATGACTTTTCGTCTATCATGCAACCCCCAGGCCATTGTAAACATACAGCATTACATAAGTTTTAAAATTAAATCAATATTCAGCCAGATTTAAACCAACCCAGTCAGTCGCCAGAAGAAAACGTTGGCTTTGAACGTTTCTGCAAACCACAGAAACGATGAATATATATGTTTCAACACATGAAATCAACATTTCTATAAACGTAGCATATTAACATTTCTATCCATTGAATAATGGTGTGTTATGGTGTGACAACGCTGTGGTTAAGGTCTGGTTAGGTTTAGCCACAAACACCACTTGGTTAGGGTTAGGGAAAGATCATGGTTTGGTTCAAAATAAAAAATAACATAAAAACGGCCAGTGTTTCACTAAAACACTCGCTTTTGTCGGTTGAAACGGGAAATGAAACTGGTTTGGAGGTTGCCTCGAACCATGTTCTCTGCTGACTTCCAACTTGCTGCCAAGAAACTGACTAATCATCAACATGCCCCTCCTCCTCCTCCTCCTAACAGGAAAGATCATATATCGCATGTGCACTGCGTCACTGTAGAAATGTTGAGATGATAGGTATTTTTGGAAATTCTGATATAATACGTTTTGCTGAAATGTTGACATTTTGATATGATACATGTTGTAGAAATGCTGAGATGATACGTTTTGTAGAAATGCTGAGATGATAACGTTTTGTTGACATTTTGATACGCAACGTTTTGTAGAAACGTGGTTTGCAGAAACTACAATGCCAGCATGGGACCAGGCTAGGGACCAGGCTGCTTTAAACAACTTTAACCCAAACCCTATCTTTAGTGTTTTTACTTAAAATTTGTCCTTATGACTACTCAAAATCTGTACTAATCGAATGAAAGGTATGTCAATATAATAGCAAATGGTGTCTCAGTTGTTCTTATCTCGTCTCTGTGCTAATGACCAGTGGTTCCAGCTGAATTACAAGTGTGAGATTTACTTTATATTCTATTTTAAAATCTCTTTGGTTTCCTGTCTTGAGTCTCTGCTGTCCTCTCTCTTCAGGGATCGTTCACAGTCATGGGTGTGGTCAGTGGTCCATTACTGGGTGTATTTATTTTGGGTATGTTTGTCCCAGCAACAAACAGGCTGGTGAGTCGCTTGATTTGTACATTTGAAGTAGTTTGCTGATGCTCTCAAATTCATAGACAAAGCCATTTGTCAGAGGAGCGTTCTGTTCAAACAAAAAGCAGGATTTCTAACTGAATTGCATGAAACGATGTGGAAGGTTTGGTTGTGTTTTTCTCAGACCTAACATCTCCATGTGAAATATCTCAAAATTTATAGAAAGGATTTTTTTTTTTAAATAGAGATGTTGTTCTGGTTATTTCTTTCTCATCTTTTACTCAAAACTAAATCAGTCCCTGCCAGGTCCACTAGCTTATGATAGTGATGGAGGTATAATATGGTACCGCCATTGATGACATCATCCCTAGAAAAGTCATTAGTGTTAGAAATGAAACTTGGACTCAAAAAATCAGGAGAAAACACCACTGAGCAGAGGCAGAAACTGTTAGTCACAAAATCCATATTTACTGTTATTATCAACTTCTGGTTCAACTATGCCACTGTCTAAAACCATAAAAATCACTAACTTAACTCCTCCTTGAGACAACTTTCGCAGCTGTTACTGTAAATTTTGTGAAAATCAGCAGGAAGGTCACACTAAATACACATAGACCAGGAAGTCTCACCTCGAAATCCTGTGTTATCAGCAGCAAGACACATTTTACAACTTCCTTTCATTGACATTATCAGGGTTATGTTGGGTATTGTTCTATGTTTTATAACATTATTAGTGTCATAGATGTTATCTTTATCCCATATTTTATCTTCTCCGTCTTTCAGGGGGCGTACTCAGGAATATTAGTGGGCTTCTGCGTCTCTCTGTGGCTGGCTGTTGGTTCAACTCTTTACCCGCCCAGTGAGAAGACCATGGGTGTCCTGCCCAGCTACACAGGCAAGTGTGAACCCAGCAACATCACCCTGAACAGCAGCCTTGACCAGGAACGACACTCCACCCTGCTTCACCCCGATAACCAAGGGTCAGTGAGCTTGCCTGCGCTGACACACAGCTGCCCTTTCTTTCTTCCAGGGGTTTAATGTCGGTTTATGGAGGGAGATCAGTGCCTATAATCATGATTTGTACTAAAATTAGTAGGAATAAAAATGGGGAAAGATTAATGAATTCCTCAATAAATCTGATTTAGTTTAACATGGTGTTGTGCAGTGGTGTGCAAAGGAGCATGTAATTCAACCTAGTTTTTTGTAATTCCTGGATTAAGAATATTACAAGATGTAACTTGACAGACTGAACATCAGATCTCCAAGATACCCAACTAAAAAGATGTAAAAGCAAAAAATCTGATAAAAAAAATGAAAAAAAAAACTTTTTGATTTACCCAATCTTTTCCAAAACCAGGGGCCTGCTTAACTTCTACTCTATGTCGTACCTCTACTTTGGTGCCATGGCGACTAGTTCAGTCATCCTAGTTGGGGTGATAATGAGCTATGCCACAGGTAAGAAGATAAAGAGATGAAAAACATACTAATCAGCTGACTCTATAATACAGTTAAATGCAATTCTGTGTAATAAATCTTCCCTTTGTGAAGCTTGTAATGTTTCGTTTTTGATGATGCTGTTCCACAGAGGTGTGATTCATCTCTATTGTCATTTTGGAGTTTGTGGTGGGGATGAATTGCATTACATGATACTGGAAGTCATTTCTCTCTACACACAGGACCAACAAAGAGGAATCATATTAAAGAGGGTTTGTTATGGTGGGACCTGAATAAAAAGCAAGTGGATATCCCATCAGAGCGCAGAGTAAGTCACAAGCTTAGGAAAGTGTCAAATATATAATCAACATATGTGATCTTACATACCTTTTCATGCTGTTGTATTTATGGTGATTTTGACATTTTAGTGAACTGCTTATTATCTTGTGCTGGGTGACACACCTTATGAAATGGGTTCAAATTTCTCTTTGAAGTGTGCATGTTCTTGCTGTAAACATTCCCCAGAGTCTTCCTGGTGCTCTGTCAGGTGGACTCAAGATTGGAATTTGTCCCAAAATCCATTTTAAAAACTGCAAGAAAATGTCTCCTAAATAAGATCCTAACCTGTGATGCAGTTCATATTCATTTTTAATTGCTAATAGGCTATTTTGGAGCACAACCGCTACATACCTGCATGTATAAATGTGAATTTGTTGTCTGTTTTTGTTCGAAGACTGGAACAGTGTCCAGGATGTTTCCCTGCCTCTTGCATAATGCATGCAGGGATCAGCTGCAGCCCCCTATGAACCTGAATAACCTGGTAAATAAACTGAATGAATGAATATATTATTATTACTTCCCTTACTTACTTACTTACTTACTTACTTACTTATACACTAATGCAATTCACAATGCCAAGTGGGAGATATTGGAGCCCTATACTTGTAATCACCTCTTTGCGCTTGACATGCATTTTTCTTCAGATGGCAACTTATTTATGGCATGAATGTAATGTAATGTATGACAGACATCTATGGTAGAAATTATGGGAATGCAGCATTGCACCTACAACAACATTAAAAGGCTTATACTGCTCCAACCAAACACTTACGTACCGTAAAAGTCTCCATAGTGTAAAAGCTTTAATAGGAAAACATCACAGTCTATATCTTATACTATGAAATTAGGAATGTTTTGAAGATTAATATCCAGGTTTTATTGTAAAACTAGAGTTGTGGTCTTTTTTCAGGGTGACAAGATGACAGATAGACCACACCTTGTGCCGTTGAGGGATCTGCACAAAGAGGATGAAAATATCAACGAAGAACCGACAAATGTTGGAAATATTAAATCTCCACTCAAAATGTAGATGTTGGACAATTAAGGGTTTGTGTTTTATTCCAAATACTAGCAGTAACCATCAATAGCATTTATAGCTATTTTTCCCCTCTTCAATTCAACTCTTTATCCTCTCAGTTTTTGTTACTACACCTTTTGTAGGTTAAGTCTGCCCCACATTTAGAGTTACATGTAGTTGAAACAAGACTGTTTATAAAATCCTACAAATGTCTTAATGTGACTTAATAATGAAGGTCTTTAATTTTGTGTCAAGGAAGGTTAAGTACTCAAATACCTTCCTGTGCTATTTTATTTCCTTAAATGTTTAAAGGGTCTTTCATCAAGAAGTTCATTTTGGTATGTTCCACATCTGTAATCTGCAATGCACACTGGTTCTTCAACCAGATTTGGTGGTGGCAGCTTTGGATGAACTGAGTCTCTTGTTTCCTTGTTCTCTGTGGGCATGTCTTTTTAATTCAGTTTGTACTGAAATTAACCTAAAGCTTTGTCTTAAAGGGACACTTCAGATTTTCTTTTTTTTTTTTTTTTTACATAAAGTGGTATAACTCTTGTAGAAATATTTGCTGGTATGACACCTATACATCTCCTCAACAGTATGGCTTGCCAGATAAATATGAACTGCAGAAAACATGGCAAAGCCATCAGAAGTATTTCAAGACGCAATAGGTTTTACAACAAGATAACTAGCTCATCCTGTCCACCCACATAAGGAAAGACCCTTCACACAAACATAAGCAGCAGATAGCACCAATAATTAATTGTCAACAGTATAACCCAATTCAACATAAATAGCAGCATTGTATTCAAACAAACACCAGTACATCCTGAAGTGGATGGAGAGGAAGTAACCCAAAAAGTATCTTCTGTTGTGGACGGTTTATTAATGGTGCTTTGTGGATAAAAATGCTTATGTTTATATTTGTCTCGCAAGCCACCCACTGCCTCCAGTTTTAATAGAGGACTTGTAACATTAAAGTGAAATTCAACAATTCAACATACACTCAGAAGTTTTGCTGCTACACCCTTACTTGGGGTCTGGTCTTTTACTTGGTCTGGTTTGGCTAGTAGATTTAGTAGATAATGTTAGCTGCTAACCTTATGACTGTTCCATACTGTTACACTACATTTGAACATGTATATTTATCTCATTTTTGCCATTTGTTGCCACAGTTTCCACTGTTCAGCAAAAGTTATATCGGCTCACTTTGAGTTCCCCTCCACCCAAACATATGTTTTTCTTCTTGTTCCTTCAGTTGGATGTTTAAGCTTCACTGTGTAGGAGGATGATTGTGCAGAGTTTGACACTGTTTTCACACTCATCTGTTGAAAGTGGAAAGTTTTTCTGTGCGCACCGAAAACCTTAAGACGTGTACCTACGAGCATGATTTCTGACATCGCTACTAGTTTGGATCTAATTGTGGTCCAGTATTCAACTAACACAAATGTGAAACATATACACACATACAGTGTAGTAGGAGACGTCATATGTCAAGCAGGTACACTTGTGAAATTAACAATATTTGCATATTCACTGATTCTCGAATTTTAATGAGGGAGAGGGAGTAGATGTTTTGTGGAGAAACCATATCAGACACCAATTATTATTCAAAGTAGAGTGTTATATACAGTATACATACATTTAAGAACATGGAGGGGATCTTTAAACTACTGTCAACGTTGCTATATGAAAGACCTTCTATAAAGGTAACACACCTTGTCTGTATTTTAAGTAGGGCATAAGGTACATGTTTAATGCACAACTTCTGTGTCAATAATAATTAAAATATATTCCACATTACAAGTTTTTCTGTGTCTACATTCATGCTTAAAATCTACTGGAAGATGGCTGCTATCAGTAATGTACTGAGCCATAAATAACTTCCTGTGCCTATGTCATGAAACTTGAGTGTCTGCCTCTTCAAAGACTTGTGGCAGCTTTGGGGAAGCTGTTTCAAGGTAGACAGCTCATAAGGATAACTTAGTGTTCGATTTGTACACTATTAGTAGGGGTGTTTCTAGCGCCGTGAATTTATTTCTGTTCCTGTTTCTGTAAAAAGTTGCAGATTGCAGTTTCAAGAGTTTGTTAAGATCCAATAAATTCTTTAAATAGTTTTGCGTGAGTGAGTGGAGTTGAGTGGAGTTTTGCTAAATAAAGATGGGAATGTCAATATAGACATATTCTTGTTTAACTCTGAATACTTTAAGGGTTGATTCTGGATTTCAGTGATTTTGATGTTTTTATGGTTCTATAACACTTGGGAAACAGTGATCGACATCTTTCATTGTTTTGTAACTGATTAATCAAGAAAATAAACAACATATTTATTGATAATGAAAATAATAGTTTCAACTCTAATCTCATTTGTTTTTTTGTCCCTCCTCTCAAATTCTTCATATATCTTACACCAAAAAGATGTTCACCTGTATGGAGAGCATCACTGACACAGATTGGCTGTTGTTGGTTGTAGTGATATACATGCAGTAATGGATTGTTATGTATATCAACTATTATTAATGATACTTTTACTTATTCTTGTTTTTATCACTTATTTCATTTTTCTCAATTTATATTTCTATTAAAGCTGCAACAGTTAGTCAATTAATTGATTAGTTGCCAACTAGCCTATTAAATTAACCACTGACTACTTTGAGAATGGATTAATCTTTTTGAGTCACTTTAAGAAAAAAGTAAACATTCTCTGGTTTCAGCTTCTAAAATGTGAATATTGTCTGGTTTATTTAGTCCTCTGTGATAGTAAACTGAAACTGGAGTAAATTGAAGATATCCAAGGATGTCACCAACAACTAATTGATGAATCTAGAAAATAATCAACGCATTAATTGATAATGAAAATATTCATTAGTTGAAACCGTAATTTCTATAAAACAGAAATGTATGAAAAATGTATCTTATAATTTCCCATAGTGACATTTTATGTTCCTTGTTTTATCCAAACAACAACCCTAAAAATATAGCATTTATATAAAAGAACAGCACTGAAACATCAGTATGAAAGCCAGACACAAAGTTTTGCCTTTTTTGCTTGAAAAATGACCCGAACAATTAACTAATTATCAAAGCAGATTACTTTTCTGTCTAATTAACTAATTGTTTCACCCTTTCACTTGTAATACATGTACTCTTCATAAGGTTATGCTGGTGAATGAATATCTTGTAAATAGTGACACCTGGTGAAGGTGCACACACATTGACTACCACACATCCATTATGGCTGCCAGACGCATGCAACCAGGAAGTACAAAAGCAGTTTGTATCTTATGATGTTTTTTTAATAGTATGTCTTAATCTTTCACCCATTCTCACTATACAAAAGTAAGCACATCATTTCCAGACACTCCGTCTTTCAAAACAAATCAGTAGGCCTAATTGCGAGTCTGTCTTTGACGTTGTGGGACTGTGCTTCCGTGCACATTGGTCCTGAATCCCTCCAACCACCTCCATGTTGCTGCCGCTTTCTTCAGCCCGGTGATTCACCACTCATCTGCGGCCCTGTTTGAGTCCTCGTCGGCTACAGCACAGTCCAGGCGCTGAACACCGGGAAGCGCCAGGTCCCTTTCGTTTAGTTTCTCCAGAAACGAGGAGAGCAGTCGTTTGTTTAAATGGTCCGTCAGGGTCCTCTCCTCTTCGACCCGCTCCTTGGCGACATTTCTATCCGACTCCACTTCCTCCACCTCGGTGTCCGCGCTGAGAGGCGCAGGGGCCGACTGGTGGTTCAAGGACAAGCCGTTCAACTGCTCGCTCTCCTCGGACTGCTGCTCCGTCCAGCTCCCGGCGTCCGCCCCAGATTCCGTCTCCATCCGTGATATTAAAGTGGTCTGCAAGGCGGCATTTTCCAGCTCTTTCAAGCGTTTGCTGTGGAGGCCGCAGCCAGAAGGCTCATTTCCAGCCGGGTTGATGTTGTTATGAGGCGGCTCACCACTTTGCTCCATCATGCTCTGCGTCAGGAGTGCAGAGAAATAAAATACTGCTGTGGCGCAGAATGAGAGGTGTCGCCTCCCTGTGGCCGCCGAGAGTACTGCAACTGCGCCATTACAGAGACACTGTGATACTAATAGTAATAATAATAACACAAAACTTCTCATTCTCAAACTTTGTGGTGCCTCAGTTGAAGCACACAATATTTCTTAAGCATCCGTTTCCCTAAACACATGAACATAAATACGTCATGCTCGGACAAAAACATTCATAAATAGGATATTTAGAAAAACTTGCTGCATGGTCCATTTTAAACACAGATAGGCTCCATGAGAATGCATCTTTCAGAACTGCAAAGGAAAGCTTAATTTCTGAAAAGACATTTTTGTAAAGTCAAACCAAGCAAATAAATTAACAATAACAACAGTAAAAACAAAGGTGCTCACAAGCATTCAAACTGATATGCATTCATAAATCCCAAACTTTCAACCTTTCAACCGTGACCATCTTCACAGATGTAAAAAAAATCCAAAAACTGAAAACAGATTTGTGTATCAGAGCTTTGTTTTTTCTTCTTTCCTCACCCATTAATCATGCCACCACCCCTCAGATTTATCTGGTGACCCTTTGGAGGGGCCTAAGCCGGGGAACCACTGGACTAAACTAGCTAACTGTATATCAAGTAGCTCAAACTAGCTCCACCTCCAGCAGCTACAACAGTAACATGCTGCGTACACACTAATGCTTCAGTATCAATAATCTAATGATGTTGTATATAATAATATATCAGTCAGACTGATGAAATTTGTTATTTTACTTTAAAGTCCCTGTCCACTCAAAAATATATTTTGTAGATGTTGGGTAGATGTCATTTTAAGGATTTTAACAAGATAATTGAACTTTTTTTGTGTGGAAAAACCATATCAGACACAAATTATCATTTAAAGTAGAGTATATTATATACATCTTAATAGTTGTCTGGAGAGGACCTTTAAGTAGATTTTGCTGAAAATACTATACTTAATACTTTTACTTAAGTAGGATTTTTCATGCTGGATTTTTCTTGTACCGGAGTATTTTTACATTACTGTGTTGGTACTTTTACTCAAGTAAAGGATCTGAATAATTCTCCCATGGATCATGTTTTTACTGATGCCCAGCTACAGACAGTACAAGCTCTGCAGTTACAGTCCCAAGTCACAAAAATTAAATATTTAAACACACTACTGATTTCTTAGCTGTTTATGCAGTTGAGTTGTGCACCATTTTATGGCCCTAGAATGGATTGAACAATGCAGACCAAACAAAGTCCTTGTTTGTAGGGATATCAGAGGAATAGGTATAGGTATAGGTATCATATATAATGAAAAAGTGGACAAACTAGCTAAACAAGCATGTAGGAAAGGAAACATCTGTATGAGAGTATCAAAACCAGAGAGAAAGGGCATTGTATTGAAAAATATGAACAGAGAATGGCAACAGCATTGGGATCAGGAGAGAGGGGAGAGACATTTGCATTCAATTCAAAACAACGTAGGCAGTGTAAGATACAGGGAAGGAAAAAGGAGAGAAGAGGTCATAATATCAAGACTGTATTTCATATGACAGGGAAGCATCCAACTGGTCTCTGTGAGCATTGCCAGACACCAGAAACTGTAGAACATGTTATCGCCAACTGCAATAGATATACCAGGAAAGAAGGACATGATGGAGGAAATGCAAAGGTTAGAGATAAGAGAAAGCTGATTAAAGAACATATTGGAGTGGAAGTGCAAGTAAACAGGGCAGGAGATGATTCTCCGACTTCCTGCGGGAAACAAGACTGATGGAAAAAGTTTAACAGTCGGGACACTGTAGGAGCTAACTGACTCCGGAAGATGGCGGTAATGCGTCTACATGGATGCCAGCTGCCGTTAAATATTACCGAAGAAGAAGAAGTAGCACGAGAGTTGGTTTCCATAGTGACCGTCTATGGTAGTTTGCGAAGGGACAGTCAGCTCGGCAGGTAACCGCTATCACTCCCTTTAAACACGAAATAATCAACAAATGCTACGTTTTGTAACCATATAGTTCAGAACGGCAATCTTTTTGCAGGTTGCGATGTGTTTTAAACCTTAAACTGTTAACCACAGGCAACATCGAGCGTTAAGTTAGCTTTTTTGTTAGCCTTCTCCTAGCTAGGTTATGTGTGATGCGATTTACACTGACGGTACTGTAACGCACTTGTTTTCTTCTGGTCAAATATGCAATAATGTTATCCAGTTAACCCCACCATACGTTGACCTAGTTTTCATGAACTAGCCGTCCAGAGCTGATGATGAAGCCCATGTTTGGCTATTATGCAATTTACCGTGATTTGCCTTGTTTACTCGCAGATTATTAATGTGCAGAATCACTAATTTACCTCGGTTGTTTCATATAATACATCCTTTACTTTTTTACTGGCAGTGGAGGAATCAGCGCACAGTGCTCACTAGTCACAATGTCCTTCAGAGACTTACGCAGTAAGTAAACATCACCATTTACTCCCATTAACATTGCCGTACTGAAGTAGGAGTTTTGTGTCTATATAAATGCTGGTTCTTGAAGTTACATGTCATTTGGCAGATTTTACAGAAATGATGAGGGCTTTGGGCTATGTTCGCTTGATATCTATGGAGAACTTCAGAACACCAAACTTCACTCTCGTGGCAGAAATCCTCATATGGCTTGTAAAGAGGTATGCTGTTTTTACAAAGGCTGCAACTACTACCATTGTCACTATGAATTTCATTTGACTAATGGCTGAATTGTTATGATCAGCACATGTTTGGTATTTTTAGCAAATAGCTGTCCTAAACAATATATCAGCTGTCAAATTATAATGAGTAGGTTTTATTACAGTATATTTACCAGTTAATCAATGGTTTCAGCACTGGTTTTCGCCATTATAGTCAAAACTGTTGATGAGTTATATTATAATCTTAACACCAATAGTAGAGAAGGCAAAGTCTAAGGCTCTGGCATGTTTTGAGAGTGATCGTTTAGAAAAATTCAAAAGTTTAGAAATTCTTTGTGCAGGCTGAATGTCTTTGATTTTGGACTATTGATTGGACAAAACATTCAGAGACATCACCTTGGGCTCTGAGAAATAATAATAATTATAATATTGTTTAACTATTTTCTGACATTTTCTAAATAAAAGGATTAATCAATTAATTGAGAAAATAATCGTCAGATTTGATTGGTTGGAATTTTTAAATCACCAGCTGATCCACCATGAAGTATCTTTGTTTTTCATAAAGCACTCCTTTTGCACACTTTTTTAGCATTACATTGTGATATGTTGAACTTCCCATTAAGGTGAAACAGTAATTTCTTTTAGTTGAGTTTGATAAATGTATTAACCTGGGGAGCAGCTCATAGCATGTCATTTCTGCCTGGTTCCTGGTTTAGATGGGATATCTGTGTTTTTACTGTGATTAGCCAAAATTATGTACAACTATATATCCCTGTCTCTCTCTTTCTCCATTGTATGCAGATACGAACCTCAGATGGATATTCCCACCGATGTGGATACAGAGTCAGACAGAATATTCTTCATCAAGGCCGTGGCTCAGTTCATGGTGACATCTTGTCTTACGTTTATATAGAACATATAGTTTATTTTCAGCTACTGGGGACCTGCTGGTCATCAGTCTGTCTGTCATTGTCTCTCCTGGTTGCAGGCTACTAAAGCTCACATCAAGGTGAACACGAAGCGTCTCTACCAGGCTGATGGCTATGCAGTGAAAGAGATGCTAAAGATCACCTCAGTGTTATACAATGCTATGAAGACTAAGCAGATGGCCCTGGAGGACCAAGTCGAGGAGGACAATAACAAATTCAAGTTTGACCTCGGCTCACGGGTGAGATGGAATTTTTGTATTTTTATTGGATAGTGACAGTGGAAATGCAGGCAAGAGATAAATTGAGACAGAGAGGTATGGCCTGCAAGAAAGGTCACTAGCAAAGTCAGTGAGGTTTTTTCACTATTAAGTTTCAAAGCTCATCAGATTTCTGCTTTATATGCCTTTCCTGTTTCCTGTTCTCCTCATTTTTGAAAATGTATCTTATATCAAATTTGAGGTGGAATAAGAAGCTCTCTTGCTTTCTTTTGAGACAGCATTACAACAGTGCAGACATTTCTATCTTTACACATAATATATTCATCTTTTATGTGGATTAAATCAAGAACTTTGTCAGAAGTGTGCGTGTAGGTTGCAAAATTCAGTCTCACTCTGTCTTCACTGAAGATTTCAGATCTTAAAGTCGCTCGGCAGCTGGCATCCGAGGTCACGTCGAAAGGAGCATCTCTATATGATTTACTGGGAAAGGAGGTGGACCTAAGGGTGAGTTAACTTCTGAGAAATAACACCACAAGTCAACACCAAAGAAGTTATTCTGTTGGTAGTTAAGGAAGTGCTGGTGAGGCTGGTAGCAAAAGGCTTTCTGCAGTGAACCATGATAACAGCTGTACAATTATAATGCAATTTATTTGAAGACATCAATGATGCAGGAGATTACTCTGCCGTCTTGTCATTCATAGGAAATGAGAACTGCTGCCATTGCTAGACCTCTGGAAATCAATGAGACTGAAAAGGCCCTGAGAGCTGCCATCAAGGAGGTTCTGGTATGTATTGAGATACACACTATAAATTCGCACAGTTTCCCTTTTATCCATGAAATGCCATTGACTCTGCCACCATGCCTTTGTGTACCTCATCAAGGAAAGTGTGGAGAAGACCAAGGACATGCTGAGTAATGTCGTTTCTGACGAGACCAGTCTGGATGCCAAGATAGAAAAGAAGAAGCAGGAACTGGAGAGGAATCGGAAGAGGCTCCAGACACTGCAGAGTGTGAGGTCAGTTTACAACCTCACAGGGAGGAGACAATGAAATGAGAAAAATTATTCCCATGTGCCACAGCAAAAACAAAACAAAACAAAGCATAATAGGACGGCTATACAGTGTGGTTTGAATTATACACATTCTTTGCCTTAAATTTTATCATATAAGCAAACTATCACTTATCTTTTAGCCAAAATGTTCTTTATTTGATTCACAGCAAGTCTTTCAGCGCACACCGTCTTGTTCCTCTCTCAATCTCTCAGGCCGGCGTTCATGGATGAATATGAGAAAATTGAGGAAGACCTGCAGAAGCAATATGACACCTATGTGGAGAAGTTCAAGAACCTTTGCTTCCTGGAGTCTCAGCTGGAAGAATACCACAGACTGGAGCAAGAGAGGTTTGAGGTGGGTGAATAGCAAATCTCAGTTTTTTAAAAAATGACTTCCTATTAGGCCACATGTATATAACTAATACTATTATTTACTTTTGCTTACGCTTTTGTAGTTTCCACTTTACAAAGTCAAAGTATGGAAAGTAGCCAGTTTTCCTCTGAATGGAAGAATGGACCTCCCTCACTATTCCCAGAGTATCACTTGCTGGCCTAAGAAGAGAGCAGTTTATCCTTCTCTCATGTTTGGAAGTTAACTAAATAGTTATACTACTACACTAACATATCGTTTAGAAAAACTACTGCACACGGTTGGAAAAAAAAAAGTGTACTGCTCACAAACATTGGTGCTGCTCTGGATGAAGGAGAGTGGCTTTATGACTGAAAGTACTTGAATTTTGCTTTTAACAGATGTATGAAAGTATATGCAAGTGTATGCTTGTCTTCCCTGAATGGGCCTCTGCATGTTCCCTCAATGTGTTAGTCCTTTTGTTTCCACTGCAGGAGGCTGAAAACACTCTGAGGATGATGCAGCACAAACTGCGGGAAGACGAGAGGGATCTGATGAGGAGTTCCTGTGAGACAACCACTAACACTGAAAGCAAAACAATAATCACATCATCAACCTTTTTTTTTTTTACGGTTTAACATCTTTAAAATATATTTGCTGCAGTGAAAGATGAGGACTCTGACATGGACGTTCCTGAGGACGAAGGTTCAGATAGTGATATTGAGGAATGTCGACCTTCTAAGCCACGGCCCACCCGAAATGGCATCATGGCAGGTACATGGACAACTGATTTATCAAGTCATGATCTACTATTAGTTACTTGAAAAGGGGTTCAGTTCATAGTTCATATCATTTTCTACTTTTTAAGGATGTAAATGGCTCCATATCTTCAGTCCTTATGTTGGCAGTCAGTGAGAGATTCACCCCAGGTGGCTTTTGACACACAAAACAATTTCTTTGCTTGTAGAAACAGATGGATGCTTCTTGAAATCATTCAGTGTTGTAATGATGAAGCCTTCTTACTGTTCACTGAACAAGTCTGGCCTGGTTGTGAGGTTTTCGCATCTTGATTTTGACTTTGTTAACATAATTAAAGCTGAAAGCTTGTGGTCAGAGTGTGGAGAATAATATTAAATGATTATATGAAACTCTGTGGCTGCTCTTTGGCATCAGTATTACGCAGAAATTTGAGATGGATTTAGTAATACATATTAGCCAAATTCCTGCCAATAAATATTTGAATAATGTCCAAACAAAATACAACAGAAATTTCACAGGAAAAGCTACTGTGTTGAATAACAGATACAAAACATCAGATGAAGGTATTTCTCAACTGAAACAATTTAATGTCAGGAGTAAAAAAAGATTAATGAATGAAAACACACATAACTAAATCCATAAAATAACATCATCTAACTACTATATCTCCTTTTACAAAAATTGAATGTTTCCTTTGTTTCACCTCAGGAAGAGGAGCAAGATTCATCGGGAACATGCAGGGTGGTGACAGTGATGAGGTTAGTACTGCCATAGCAACATCGATACAATATTCCCTCTTTTTTCTTAGCAAGTTACTCCTGAGTGGTGCTCTCTGTGCCCACTCTCTCCAGAATGACTTTCTGACTTTATTTGTAATTTTCAGCCATGCGTCTTGTGAACCATCTCTGATCAGTTTCTCACCCTTTCGGGTTTCCAACTTGTACTCTCTTCTCTCTTCTTACTTGTCTCTTTCACTTACTTGTATTAAAAGCCCTTCTTAGCTGTTTCCAGAAGGCCAGTTCCTCATGCCAAAAAACAACAAGAAGGACAGGTTTGTGCAGGACCAGGATCTACTGTAGTTCACTCCTTGTTCCTCTGTGTGTTTAAAAGGAAAAATCCATCCTTACATGTTCTAACACTGTTGAGTTTGTCCACACAGCCCGTAACGCCTGTGTCCACCCAAGTTGGATTGAGTTCACTCAGATCTCATGGTTGAACAGACCACAAAGCTTGCAGATCACTTGTCACGTTGTCTATTTTCTGTGTGTTTATTTCACACTCTGTAAATGGCATCACAGAAGCACACAAACAATATAAACCTACTAGTTTCTTTAGTGTTGCAGAGCGTACTTTCATGAAGTATTCAATGCATTCCACCATCAGGAAACTACTGAACAGCACGTAGATATACACATGTGGTCCCAAAAGCTTAGTGAGACATGTTGACATTAATTTTTGAAACCGTTTTCAAAACCATTTACCCTCAACATGCCTTATCTTCTTGTTCTCCAGTTAATTATTTCACTACATTTCCCAGAATGTCTTTTTAGAATCCATATCAAGGACTGGAAACTTCATGCTTTCAATTAAAGGTGGGCTGATGGGCCAATGAATAGCTTTAAAGTGCGATCATTTAGCTGATGGTTATTTGTCATGACAGCAAGGCCCCTTTTCTCAGAACGCAACTACTCTGGTGGCTGCTTTGCATTCTGCTCTACTTCTTTTCTTCTACTGTTTGCACATATTTCCCACAGTGTTGAAGTGTTCGGGAAGGATTTTTCCTTTAAATTAGGTACATGGTTTAAGTGATCCCTGTAGTTGTGTGATTCCAGATGAACATGTTGTAGTAGCTCAGGATTTCACTGTTAACTCTGGACCGGAGTCGACGAGAGGATTCTATTATTGACGTTATCCTGACAAATTAGCTGATTCAGTGTTTAGCTGAAATGGAAATGTGTCTGTCCTTGTTGTAGCTCTTCACAGTGTGTTAAATTATTACCTAGAAAAGTAAATTTTATGTTTGGTTGGACTCTAAATCCAACTACAAGCTTTTTGTAATAGTTATTATTATGTGTCACCTGCTTTTCCGCTTTTTCAGACGGAGGACAGTGAGATTGATGTGGATGAAGATGATGATGAAGAAGATGAGGAAGGCGATGAGGAGGAGAGCAAGGATTTGGAGGATGACAGTCTGGAGGGCCCGGTGTCCAGGGGTTCTCGCCCCATGAGGGGAGGCATTAGACCCCCTCTGCTGGAGGAGAGTGACAACGATTTCTGAATAAAGAACGCAGTCGTGTGCTTCTCTAATCCAGATTAGACCATCTCAATCCAAATATGTATGAACTATTACAGTCCATCATGTTGTTATTGCAACACAGAATATCAATACAGTCCTTATTTTTGAATATTTATGTAAAAATGTTTATTCTAATAAAATATAAAAAATGTATTAGCTCCTCTGTGTCCCTTGACTCAAGAGTTTCGGTGGGATCCAACCAATTATACACCAGTATGAGTGAAAATGCCTTTTTAAATCATTTGAATTTAAGAACACTAATTTGTGGCACTCAGCATATGCAATGTATTTGCCGCAGATTTGCAGAAAAACTGAATTAAGGATGGATTACAATTAGGGAGGTGAATTGTAAAAAGCTTTCTATTGGCTTTCTATATACGTATATATATATATATGTATATATATATATATATATATATATATATATATATATATATATATATATATATATATACATGCAGAGTTTGACAATGAAGACCGTTCCTATGTTAATCTGCTGAAGGATGAAAGTTACTCTGTGCTGTGTAAACGAAAAAGATGTGTGTCCTCTTCATTTATCCTCAATCTTGATTAGTGACATCAGAAGTCAGTCATGGTCCAGTGTACAATTTAAATAAGTGTGATGTTGGAACTTGGAGCCTCTGGTGCACATACACTGAAAATTGACTTCGGCAAAATACTGACATATTCGTATAACCTAGATGTAATTTCGAGACTTCTTTTTTGTGTGGAAAAAGCAAATTAATATTCCAATCAGATTATTTTTATATCTTAAAACATGTCTGAATAGGATCTTTAAGAATATAAAACATTTATTGACATTTAAACTCAAATCTTTACTCCAAGTGGTAATTACCTAATGGTTGCAGTAGATTTGAGGGTACAGTGTGTGCTAAAATAGTCCGACTTCATGAGCCAAGCAACAATAATGAGACATTACGTCATCAGAGCGCGCGGTGGTTTCAGAGAGGAGGTGTCAGATGCCTCTTCGAAACAACAGTAAACTGTCGTCTAGTTACGACCTGTTTTTCCTCTCATATTGGTATGAAACCCTGTTTACGCTTGAACATTCATTCGTTGTGTTTATTGCCCTCTTAACTACGTTTCGGCGAAGTTAAAGAGAGCACCGCCGGCTTGTTTATGAGGAGCTAGCCTTGTTTCTGCGGAGCTAGCTGTAACGTTAGCTAACTAACGTTAGCCACATTGACGAGCAAAACTGCAGCCGTTGGAATAATTGTAGAGCATTAACTATTGCTTAAAATATTATTCTCTTGGCAAACATGCCTGTTTTGATCAACTATGTGTGGTTACTAAGCCACAATTTTTAATTGACGCTTAATTATATGTACGGTGTTAAGACAAGTAGCATTGTCTTGCGTCACTTTGTTCACACATTTTAATGCCACGAAATTAATTTTGGTGCTAAAAAAATAATAAATCAATTTTTTTAAGTATACAAGAGTTGTTGCTAGTTAAATATAAGCAGTGTGTGTTGTAAATTACAGTATTTTCGTCTTTAATATACATTCACCGGCCACTTCAATAGCTCTGCCATAAATTCTACTTTTAGAAAGCTTATGCAATTTCAGTGTGTTGACATTGTCAGAAAGGTGATAATTCTACTTTGTTTATTATTTTTTATTGTTTATATTGTTTATTATATTTTTTGCGTTGTATTCCTAATATTTTGTTCCACTCCATTAACATACATGAGGGGCAAGACATTAGGAACACTTTTCAATATAATGCACTCTAGCACTTAATGAAGTGATGGGTAAGTGTAGAAGCAAACATAAACATGGACAAATATGGAGTTGTTACCATTCTATCTGAAGTAACATTTAGGGTAAGACTAATAATAATCATTATAAGGTTTTAGCTTCATCAAGTCAAGTGATATTTAAATGTGGCTTTATTAGTTTTAGCATTGATTCGATAAACTTCTTGTCAGTCTTTGTCTCTGATTGGTCTCCTGTCTGCACTGATCTCTCTCTCAGCTGAGGAGCAGCTGCTGGGATGCCAAAGAAGTTCCAGGGCGAGAACTCCAAGGCGGCCACAGCCAGAGCACGCAAGGCTGAGGCCAAGGCAGTGGCAGACGCCCGCAGGAAGAAGGAAGAAGACGATGCTCTGTGGCAGGAAACTGACAAACATGTCCTCAAAAAAGAGCAGAGAAAGGTGAGCTCTCTCTCCAATATGTTGCCATCTTTGAGTCTTCAAACAATATACAGGTGCCCAAATGAACATTGAAATTTGAAGATCCCTTCATAATGCGCGTTCAGTCTAAGTGATGGGGAACAGGGAAACACAAAGAAGGAATTTTATTATACAAAGACTGTAAATGTGGCAGATATCCACTTGATATGACTAACTCAGACTGCTTGAAGTCTCATATGATTTTCGGATAAACTTTTAAATGCATTACTGCACAAAATGACTATGTGGACACACTCTGGATTTTGACCATCACTCACATTGAAAGCATATTTGAAAGAGATCTTTTAATAGTCAGTATGAACAGGAGGAATGATTACAGTGAGGAAAACCTCTTTAAATGTTCATACAGGCACTTGACTGTTGCTTTAAGACTGAAAAACTGTGAACCTGTCTTTTAAGGTTCAAAAGTTGCCTGTTTTGATCACGTGTGTACAGACTGTTTACTTATCTTAAATAATGAAAATTAAGTATTTAAAATTAAATATAACAAAGACACAAAACAAGACGCTTCTGGCAAAAAAAAACAGGATTACAACACTCAGTATATGACTTGAATAGGAACCCTGTTAGCCTTTTTTGTCTCACACACACATATCCACAGATTTAAAGTCTAATAGATGGGATTAAGTTTTAATTTGCCTAAGCCAAACTTTGGGCCATTGTATTAGCAAGCACTTACAGAACAGAACAATAAAAAAGGAGCAAATGAGCTGTGCTTGATTTAATCTGCATTTACGCAATAACAAGATCAGAATGTTTGAGGTAAACTTAAATATCACTGTTTATATAGTGTGCAAAATAACAACTGTGTGAACGTACATAAAGCAGATTTATGCTTGCTTCAGTCAGAGAGAGACCTAAAATTATTTTACTGGACTTTCTGTAGGAGTTTGGGCTTGACCTAACTCCACATCTTATCAAATACATGCAGAAGTTTAATCACCACAGTGGGCAGTCTTATAGGCACTCAGCAGGAGATTTGCTTAAGTATCTCTTTTTTTACATTTTAGTGTTAGGTACAGAATACTTGTACATGCTTTGTTGCATTATTTTTAATCTTCAGTTATATCAGGTAAGAATCAGTGAAATATGTTGAATAGTGAAGTGATTATAGGTGTCACTGTCATTATGCATCTAGTGGCCAAACTACTTTAAAATCTACAAGCTTGATTAAATTATTTTCTTGCCTTTGCAGGATGACAAGGAGAAGAAGAGGTTAGACCTTCTGGAGAGAAAAAAGGAAAACCAGCGACTTCTGGATGAAGAGAACGCTAGACTGAAAGGCAAATCTCAGAAGGAGGCTCAATTGGCGGGAAAAGTGACGCGTGCCCAAATCGAGGAGACACTCCAGCAGGAGCAGCAGCAGCATCAACAGCAGCAGCTCAAGCCGAAAGGTAAAGTGTGCTGGTTAAAATAAAGATGGAGCTGTTTTGTGGATCAAACCAGTAAATATCTTTTAACCATTTAAAATAATTACATTATTTTCCCCACAGAAAAGAGTCATCTGGATACTCCATTGGAGGAGAATGTGAACAGAATTATCCCTGAAGAAGGAACTGAGGAAGCAAGAACAATAGAAGATGCCATTGCTGTGCTCAGGTACAGATCATTTAATGTGTGTGACATCTTGCCATCTACATATTTTTATGTAACATTATGTTTTTGCATCTCAGAATAATGTATATGTTTACACATAAAAAAAAATCATTGTGTTCACTTAAAAGATGGCTTAAACTCAATGTCCAGGGCCTGTAAAACTGCAAAGATGACTTCCGAACGTTAACATACTCCGTCTTCCTTTCTTCCAGCACGGGGCCTGAGGAACTGGATCGCCACCCAGAGCGGAGGATGAAAGCAGCGTTCGCATCATATGAGGAGGCCAACATGCCTCGCTTAAAAAAGGAGAACCCCAACATGAGGTTGTCTCAGCTGAAGCAACAGCTCAAGAAGGAGTGGATGAAGTCACCAGAGAACCCCCTGAACCAACGCTTTGCCGCCTTCAACTCAAAGTGACACTTTGAGTGCACTTCCCACCCATAACTCCATTTGAAAAACTGTCTGCCTATGCACATTGGAGACTTACATTGGAAAATTCAATTATTTCATCTAAAATTGAGTGTTGCTGATGAAAGCTTCACCACAGCTCGCACAGAAACAATATCTCGTGCCAGAGGACTCGGCTTCATTGTTCTATTCACTAGCAAGGAGAAAATAATTTTCCCCTATCAAGGTCACAACTGATCATCATGTCTGTGCACATGGCCTTTGATGAGGCATATTCAGCATCTAATAAATTTAATTACATCTTTTTTTCTAGCACTTCTGGGGAGGTGGGAAACCAGATGTTCTGAGAGTAACTTATTAAAGTTCAACGCTCGATCATCAACTTCTCTTGTCACTTTTAAATACAAAAGTGTTCTCTGCTGTAGTTAAAAGAAACATAAAGTCACAGACAAGTTTTGCCAACTGCTTCTGCTTACCTAAAATTCAAGGAGGTAGTTCACTAGTTTTGTATCCAAAATGCTGAAAAGCCACCAGCAAAACTATGGTCAATTTAAAATAGCCGCGTGCAAAAGTGTTTTTGGTTGTTTGTTCAAAGGGCAAAAGACAGTGGCTTTGAGTATTTAAGCCACTGTCGCTAGTGGATGAAGAATATTGACCTGTATGAACAGTGTGTTTTCTATCAAGACATCCTTACTGTACTTTAGGCATAGAACAACAGTTTCTCATCTAATCAAAAGGATGACAGGAGGGAGGTACAGGGATAAATGATTGTATCTATGAGCCGGACAACAACAACCCACAATGCTCTGTTAATGAGTCTGTTAAATGTGGAAAATGAAAAGTGATTGCAATCTATGACAACTCCTGCAGAAAAAAAGAAGTAATTCATCTACGTTCACAGGTTGACAGATGTACTCAAATATTGGTACAGAAAAATCTTCAGCACGGAGCCATCAGAGTTACACAACAAACATCAGTCTTACCTACTTCAACAAAATGATCAGGATGCTCTCTTTTTTTCTTTTTTTTTTTTAAACATCTCCCTTATCTTCACCAGACCCTGCAGCCTTTAGTCAGCTGACTTCAACGTCCTTTTCACTTCACAAATTTAGAGGTCTGGTGAAATGAAAGCACATGGTGACTTCTGAACACAGAGCACTTTGGGTCTGAGCCTAACACTCAGATGTGGGCTCATGTTGCAGTGTATGAATGTTTTAGTCACTAATCTGTTTATAAAATAGTGAGTGTAGAATTGGATAAATTTGGTAGTCCAACATCTCTGTTGGAATACAAACAACATCAAGGACACCAATAGATAGTATCAACTAAATCTTTTAGGGAGATGGGTTTTTTTTTGTTCTTTGCATCCAAACATTTGCAGAACTTTTTTTTTTCTTTTCATAGTTTTTGAAAACACAGCTATAGCGGTAGTTGTTACTTCTCAGTGAGTTTGGTATCATTTATATGGGCAGTGACAGTTGTCCTGTGCTGCTGTTGTTCACAAAGGTTTTCTCCAGCGCAGCAACATTCATATAGTGAGCTGCTGAGGCAGCAGAGCTGCAGGCTTTGTAGGTTTGCCTGATGCCAGGTGGAGAGAAGCGAGCAAAGATAAAACTGAACTAAAGCAGAATAAGTGTATGAGAGATAGAGTATTTAAAGGACTAAAATATTGTTTAGTTCATATAGTTAGCTAATCAAAAGGATTTTGGTAATGTGATTTAGCCATACAACAAACCTGAAAATTCTAGCCAAATAGAATTGGATCCAGATAAGCAATTCGGTTTCTGTAACAAAACGCACTACATTGTAGAACGCATTTGTTTGTGCAAAGGAAATGAACTTCTCATTTTTCTTGGTTAACAGTTATATTTCTCAATATATCACTTAATGCAACTATTGCAAAATTGCCCTTGCGGTCACATTTGTTAGATCTTCTAGGACACGTCTGACGAGGCCTTGTTCTCCTTGGTTGATGCATTCAGAACCAGATATAAAAATGGACACCTTTGTACAACCGGGCTCTTGTGGGGGAACAGATAAGAGACTCTGCAAAGGCCTTTGAACCATGGAGCTTCAATGACAAGTTCAACTGACCTTTTATTTTCCACTTTGCATTGAAAGCGACCAGTTCCTTTTCTTTTCCTTAGCAACCAATCAGTCTACCCCCAATTTATAGGGATTTCTTTGAGCACGTACGTGTGATGTTCCGCTTTTACAGTCTGGTCTGATGTTACAGGGTTTTGTATCCTAACCTGTCGCTGTACCCTCCCACTCCCCATCCATTTGCATGGCAACCCTTTAGCAGGCCAGCTGCTGCTGCCCTTTTCTTTCTTCGTGTTGAATTCTAATCATTACTTTCAAAGGAAAGGGTCTCCAAAGCTCCTTTATCAAGTGTACGTACTGGGAGGAGGCAATCGGCTGTCCAGCACCCACTCACTCTGCTCTTCTTAACACTTGTGTTCTTCAAACTGAGAGCACTTCCTATTAGTCACCTGCTTCGTCACATTTGGAGAAAAATAACATTTGGAAGAAGGAGGTAAGGATCGCCTGTGGTAGTTAGTTTATTCATGGTTTTTAAAATATATTTTTTAGCGGAAATACAACAATTCAGGTGTTAAATTGTTGTGGAGGGATCAACATAAAACAATTTCAAAATAGAACAACCACTTTTTGAGAAAGCCAGATGCGTACACTCAAAAATGAATTACTGGCACCGATGGAAGATGGTTTCCAAGTTGTAAAGCACATGAAGATCAACTGTTTAAACTGCCGTTCACTCGTCTGTTAATATTTATGTTAACTTTTATTTATGGTTGGCTTGAAATATATAGTATGCAATATAGTAAGCGGTATCAGTCATATCTAAAGTTCAGCAGGGCTGAACAGCAGCACTTTTCCGACAATTTTATGATTTGTTTCAGTGGTTAAGTGATGATCACTGACAATGTCTTAAACCCTTTTTGTCTTGAGGATCAGGCCGTTATTATCTGGGGATATATACAATTGTGGAATATTTAATTTGATTAGTTTAATGAGTATATCAGCAACATAGAGGGTCAAATCTAAAACTACAAGTTTTAGAATTAATCTGGACATCACTTGTTACCAGCCATCAGTTACAGTGGTTTAGCTTTTTCTTTAAATGAGAAAGTGTTAGACTGGACAAAATAACTAGTAAATGTAACTCTTTAATTTTGGCTTATAAATATCTCCTTGTGATTTTTTTTCCCTCACCAGAGTAGTGTGAGATTGATCTGTATAATTTTCTCAGCCTTTCTGATTTCCATGTCCAGTAGACAAACATGAGGAGGGGTCACATCTGCTTTTGACAGAATGTTTCATATTCACAACCTGCTGAGCACACAACCTGGGATAAACAAATTGTTGCTTTTATTAAAGTAATTATTTTGCAGTGGATAAATACACCTTGTGTAGGCTCAGGATTGAATTATTAGACAATGTTAATGTTTACAGTTTAAGGTATAGTGTTTAATTAAACAGTTTTTCACAATGTTCTACAACGAGCAAAGGATATAAATGCATTTTCTGTTGTCTATTCTGCCAGGACCATTCAGGGACCCTTCTGTAGCACAGCCTTGTACCACATGCTTGTTGGCAAAGCATGAAAAAAAAAAGAATTGATGCCTAATGTGTACACATGATTCAACCATGACATCTTAGATCCAAATATATTTCATATGATGACATATTTCATTGTTATATATCATCATCCTCTTCTTTCTCATCTTTCCTCTTGCCTGCGTGTTATCTTATTTCAGCTCTGCAGTGATGCCATGAGGTTGATTCTAGTTAAACCCACCAATGCAACACGACGTCTTGACTCAACAGGTGAAGTCTTCCGTGACGGAGACCATGAGCATTGCACCTCGGGAGGTCCGTCACCCCCCACAAAAACCCCTGAGGGGATGCGCGATCGGTACCCGGGGACCTCAGTGGAAGCGTCTTCACCCCCACAGGAGACAAGTCTGTGCTGTGTTTCATCTGCCCCTCATGAAAGATCCAATGGAATCAGTCCTCCCAGAGTTTCAGCCCAGATGTCGCCTCTGAAAACTCAAAATTTAACCTTATCACAGTTGAGTGATCAGGACTGGCTGCTGCTTTGTGGCCAGGTTACCAGAGTAGGAGATGATTCACCATCAGCAGAGAGACCAGTCACCAGTGTGGGACATCCAAACCACAGTGACAGATGTGGTTGTTCCTGTCCTGATGCACATTCAGAGGGTTCTAGTATTCAACCACAATCAAAACACAGTGCAGTCCAAGATGGCCTCTCAAGAGTTTCAAACAAGAGAGGCCTTTCATCTTCACCACACTCCAAGATTTTTTCTCAAAGCACCCACTTTTCAACCTCTTGCCAGGTTTTACCACACCAAACAAACCAAAGGGATCTTCTGAAACCTGCAACAAACCATCCACAAGATAATTTCATGCCTCACTGCAGTGACCAAGGAGGTCGAAAAGAGCAACAGCCTTGCAATCATTTTAAACTCAAAGACAGCAGCCAAGCAACCTGCCCAAATCTGTTCAATATTCCTCTGAACTCCATCGAGTGTGCTGGGACAAATCAGAAACTTCCCCGACAGCCGCAGCTTGCTGCCAGCACAGACCACAACTGGAGAGAGCTTTTTGGTAAAGAACCAGTGTTAGTTCAGCAATGTCAAAAGCAAGACTCTCACTGCTCTGTAAGCGGTGATGAAACCCGGAAGTCATCTGGAGATCCCGCCATCATCCTAAAGTGCCGTCATCTCCCTTACAACCCTCTGACGAGCACTCCACGGGTGAAGAGGTCATCTACACCAGCCAGCAACAAAAGTGTCCAGTCCTTCTCCACCAGTCAATACAGTTCACTTGACAACCAGGAGTTAGTGGAGGAGAAAGCAAGACAAAGTCAGGTAAATGGAGTTTCTTCAAATGCTGTAGCCTCTTGATTTCGTGTTGAGGTCATGTCTCAAAACTCCATACAATTCACTTTTATGGTTACTCAGGCAAACTTTATCTGTATCATGAACTTATGTATGCAGAAAAATTCTGATAGACATCTTAAAGTTTGGGTGCTCTTCTGTCTTACCTCATTCATTATTTTATTATGCTACATACCAATTTCAAAAATTACATCTAGTTCTTGATTGTATTCTTTCAGCATGCAGCATGTGCTCTGATAAATTACCTTCCCTGTATTGACTGTCTTACCTTCATTTCCAGTCAAACACTCAGCACCTCAGTGGATTGAAACTCTCCCTCCCTAAACACCTTCCACCTTCCGACACCACACAAAGTGGTGACATAGTCAATGGGGATGCTGTGCGACCGCTGACCAGCCATGACACTGTGACATCCAGTCTTGCAGATCTTCATTCGGGCCAGCAGCCCCTTCAGCTTCTTCACAGTGCTATCCTCGAGGATGCCTTCTCCAAAGTCATCAGAGAAGATTCCAGTAAGGCCAACAGTGAGAACCTGACCAGGGAGGAAGGTAGCGTACCGCAGAAGAAGACCAAGGACATTAGCTACAGACTGGGTCAGCGAAGAGCTCTCTTTGGAAAGCGCAAACAGCTAAGCGACTATGCCTTGGTCTGCGGGATGTTTGGCATTATTGTCATGGTGATTGAGACGGAGCTGTCAAGGGGATTTTACAGCAAGGTAGTCCTCTTGAAACTTACTTTATCCATAAATTTCTGTTTTGATCACTTAATGTGTCCTTGCCACAAACTGTACTCACCATATTCCTGTTTTTGTCTCCATTTATTTACAGGACTCCATATATTCATATGTACTGAAAGGTCTGATAAGCCTTTCTACTGCTATTCTTCTTGGACTCATTGTGATGTACCATGCGAGGGAAATCCAGGTATGTGGATTAATTAATAGCAACCCATATATACCTAACTTAACTTAATTTTATGCAGGGCAACTCAGTACCACGTTACTTTAAGTACAGGAAAAACTTGATAAGTCAGTCATATGAATTGTGGTACATCCTGGTTCACAAAAGTCACCAAATTTTCAAAATATTGTTTCAAACATTTTATCCTGCCAAGGACAACAGTTGTTGGATCAGTTGGATAAGATTCATGAAATAAGATTAACATACCAAGTCATCTTTTACATAAGAGGAAAAGCAAACATCAATGCTAAACTCATTTCACCAGTATTTGTTGAGTTAAAGACATTTTACTACCATCCAAAAAATCTGAAACTTCCTCCAAACAAATACATTTAACATTCACATTCTTCTTTTTCTCTTCTCTTCTTCAGCTCTTCATGGTGGACAATGGAGCAGATGATTGGAGGATAGCCATGACCTTTGAACGGATTCTCTTTGTTGTGTTTGAGCTCCTCATCTGCACCATCCATCCGATCCCGGGTCAGTATGTGTTCAGCTGGACTGCTCGATTGGCCTTCAGCTATACAGCGTCAGTAGCAGACGCTGATATCGATATCATCCTTTCTGTGCCGATGTTCCTGCGCCTCTACCTGATAGGCCGGGTCATGTTGCTCCACAGCAAGCTCTTCACAGATGCGTCTTCTCGCAGCATTGGGGCGCTCAACAAGATCAATTTTGACACCCGCTTTGTTATGAAGACTCTGATGACCATCTGTCCTGGCACTGTCCTGCTGGTCTTCAGTGTGTCCTGTTGGATCATTGCAGCATGGACTGTGCGTGTATGTGAGAGGTATCAGCAAAAACACTTCTGATCTTGTTACTCCTGCTTTTCTTTAGTAACCAAGTACTGCTTTTGTTCCATGTCAGCAGTGGGTTTGTGTAGCTTCCAGTTTATGTAATTTTGAAATAAAAAATAAATGAATCAAATCAGTGGTAGTTCACTTGTAAAACATCTTCCTTTGTATGACTGAGCAACACAGTCTCTCTCCAGCTTTTACATCAAGTGCTCTTACAGACAGGTGTCATGTCTCAACAGGTATTACGATGCCCAGGAGGTGACTAGTACCTTCCTTGGAGCAATGTGGCTGATCTCCATCACCTTCCTGTCCATCGGCTATGGTGACATGGTCCCTCACACCTACTGTGGAAAAGGAGTTTGCCTGTTAACTGGAATCATGGTGAGATTGGTACAGATATGGTAGAAAAGGGCATCTAGTGGAAGGTTAACCCACTAAAAGCCAAGTAGCCTATACCAACCAACTATCTAAATTACTAAAACCTACAGTATAACAACATTTTTGATACTTTTGATACTAAATTTATAGTATACCTTGTAATAATTTATAAATCTTAGTTCAATTAGTGAGTTACACAAACTAAGATTAAATGGAAAACTAATACAAACATAACACTTCTGTGAAACTAATAATGTTTATATTGTTAGTTTCATTTTCATGTTCTTGTTGCTGCAACCAATGTTAAATTTTACAGTTGGGTGCACTGATTCAGCACTCATGTCACCTAATTAACAAAGGACCCCTCATTTAAGATTTCTGACCATATAGATGTGATGCTTTTTACCACAGTGTGCTATAGTCATGTTAATCACTGCTCTTCTCCTCAGGGAGCAGGTTGCACAGCCTTAGTGGTTGCTGTTGTCGCAAGGAAGTCAGAACTCACCAGAGCTGAGAAGCATGTCCATAACTTCATGATGGATACTCAGCTCTACAAAAAGGTCTCTTTACACTCCAACATGCATATTTATTTTACCTCACTGTAAATTTAGTCATTATATATCTTCTGACCCATGTGAAATTCCACCCTCAGATAAAAAACACAGCGGCCAATGTGTTGAGGGAGACGTGGCTTATCTACAAAAACACCAAGCTGGTCAAGAAGATTGATCGTGCCAGAGTTCGCCACCATCAACGTAAATTCCTTCAAGCCATCCACCAGTAAGTATAAATATGTCATCATCAAGGAGTGCAAGGTTTAGACCAACAGAAAAATTCACTCACCATCACAGTTTCAATAACATATTGACACACTTTGCTGACACTGCAGGTCCTTCACCTTCCTTCCTTTTGCTAAATGTTCAGTGTTGTTACAGTAAAATGTGTGACAGAGCGGTTATTTATGTACTTATGCAAGTTATGACTTCAGCTGTTAAAAGGATAAAGGGCGCTATAAATTTATACTACTTGGCATGAAAGTGACTCTGGTTCTGATTTTTGACTTTAGACTGCGAAGAGTCAAAATGGAGCAAAGGAAACTCACTGACCAGGCCAACACAGTTGCTGATCTTGCAAAGGTTTGTATATGCAGTGTCTTTCCAAGTTTAATAAAAAAAAAATGTAAAGCTGCTCTACTTAATATTTAGATATAAATAATGGGTCAAATGACTACACAATGTGATGAATCCACAAAGAACAATCATTGAACATAGTGAAGCATATTGAAGTTAAAGAGCCAGATATTTTATTCCATCCATAATCACTTATTAACCTCTATTCAAATTAATGCAGGAAGTAACTTTTTTGTATTTTTTGGATTAAATCCACAATTTATTTTTATTTCCTAGAAAACTATATTTGTAGTACATTGAACAAATCACTACCTCAGTTAATATGCTCCCTGGGGGTCTATATGAGGTATCTATAGGCTGAAAAGAAGACCCAGTTTAGGCTGCCCAAAAGAGACCCATATCCACTGTGAAAGAGTGGACATGTGTAGCACAAGATATTAATAAATCATTTCATTTCCCACATCTTTACAAGTCCAATAATAGCTAAGTTCATATACACCAAATTACTGTGCTCAAGTTTGCATGTTGTCTTTCTTTCTTTTAAAATTCTTTCTTTTTGTTTAGACTGTAAAAAGTTATTTATAAACTTTTTCTGCTTTGGATGAATTTTGTAAGCTGTATCTCAAAATATGTATATAATATAGAAAGAGAGGTTCCCACTCCACTCAGTGTGACGCCTGTTCAAGCTGACCACAGCGTGGTATAAAGTCAGATATGTGAACTGTGTTCCCTGTTGCTCTGCAGACTCAGAACATGATGTATGATCTGGTGTCGGAGCTGCAGCATCGAAGCGAGGAGCTGGACAAGAGGATCGTGGCTCTGGAGGAGAAACTGGACTCCATCCTCCTCAGTGTGCAGTCACTGCCCGTTGCGCTTTCTCAAGCAATAACAAAGCTACAAAAAGATTTCCTGGACGACTTAGCCTGTCGTGTCCACTTCCTGTCATCCTCCCTGAGCTCTGAGTGCTGTTCAGTCCCTGCAAGCCAGATCTGTCCAGGCTCCACCACATCAGAGACACCATACAGCTGAAAGGCCTCACTCATAGCTTTTCCTCTTCCTCTGCAACTTTTATTCATGTTGGGAAAGACTTTCTCAACATGCGCTCTTTTTCTGTAATGCTTTACTATACAATCATACAGTTACACACAATCACCCCTGGGAGTTACAGCTACAGTCTCATAATGAGCAGCTCCAATGGAGGGGGAAGTGCCTCGGTCAGGAGAGTGTAGAGGAAGGGGAGACCATTATTCCTTCATTTCCTCTGCTCAAAGTTTCCCAGTAAGTGCAGGAACCAGGTTTTCCACCTCTAAATAGATAAACAGTCAGTTGAGTCTCTATTTGTCTTGCCCCACAATACCCCATGAGGGATGATGATGATTGTAAAGCTTTAGGTTCATATAAAATTTTAACTGTCAATTGTTAAATTCATTCTCATATATTATATCAAGTTCATTCTTGAGCAGTTCAATAAATGATTATTATTATTCCACATTTTTCTTGGGACGCTCTGGTGCTCCCTCAGTGACCATCATATGTTTTGGCGTACCAATAAACTGTTTTGCAGTATTCTTTTATGAATATCTAAAGTTTAGAGAATTGGGCTTTGGGTTCATATGTTGAACTGGCTCCCAGGAGTGAATTTGTGAAATGGTAGATATAAAAAGCAGAACAGTATTATAAAGCAGCAAAACAGCTTTAAAAGGAGAAGTTGAAACAGCTGTACTTTTGGGACACAAAAGATCTGTGGTTTGTGAAAGATACTGTAGACTTAACATTAAAAAAAAAAGATTCTTATTTTCAGTCTTTACCAGTTTTCACCTAAAATAACTTTTTTTTTTTTTAAAAGAGAGAGATCAGGTTAAATGTTTTTTTTGTTCACATTCATCCAAGTTGGTTTTTTTTTCATGGTTCACTAGGACAATAAATTAGGTCCACACTAACAGCTCAGGAAAGGCTTCTAATGGAGAAAAGACATTAGGCATGGAGAACAGGTTTTTTCATGTTTATGATCGCTTTCAAAGCAGTAATGATCTAGTGAATGCTAAGACTTTAGAGCCATTAATTGCTTGTGAGACTATAGTCTCAGATGGTACGGCAAATCTGCTAATGTTGATCTGAATGTGGCTTTAGGATTGTTCCAAATGGCAGATTAAAACCCAGAGGGGGAGAAACACAGCGGTCGGGGCACCTTGACTTTGGAACAGTCTGCCTGAAGGTATAAGATTTAGTTAACAGTGCAGCTTGTTGTCTTGTTCATTTCTCACATCTTTTTTTTGTTTGTATTTTGCCTATAAGAGATATGATTTCTGTATGGTGTTTTGTTGCTTCTTTTAACTTTTCTTGCGTATACTTGTCTACTTATGTACACAAATAATTTTTAAAAATTCCATAAGTTCAATAGAAATAAAGTTTACTTATTATTAATAATTTTGGGTACATTACTTATAGTTCTGAAACCTTTCTTTTTTTCACTGGCCTCAGCCTCCAAAACATTAATATTTTAGTAAATGTGTATGAAGCAATTGGATTTTTAGACATAGTGACATGTTTCCACAGGTGATGTAAATATTGCAATATTTAAAAACTTATGATTTTTGTAGCAGCCTCACAGTATTTTATTTTGGAATTATTTTGATACAGATAGCAGCTTATTAATTACTTGTAATAAATACTTTTTTTCAGAACGCAATTTCTTTGTTGTTTATCTTATTCAACAAAAATACATATAGATCTCTGTCCTAGGTTTCGTCATGTTTCTTTTGCCTTTTGGAGTAAAACAGTACCATGCTCTTGGAAAATGGCATTATACAAAATAAAAGCAATTGTATAACAGAGAGATATAGGTTTTAGAAAAAAAATTAAATGTTTGTTAGGTAAAAAAACTGTGACCACCAAGTGTCAGACAGCTGGACTCAGGAAATCCGTATGAGTGCAAATTCATGTTATTTATTTATTTTTTTTAAATTTTTATAAAAATAAAAAATATTATTGCCGTCATTTAACTGATAGTTGTCACAAGAGAATGACAGGAAACATTAGAAAACCAAACTTGACCTGGGGATGCTGTGGTCACATGGATTAGTCAGTGGGCCACAAAGACACCCCAACCAAAAGTTTAATATACTGTATAGTCATTGAACAAATGGAAGCTAATATGGCAGAAGCAGGTGACAGATGTAGCGTGTTGCACTGTGCATATTTCGCAAATTTGCAAGCGGATACATCCTCTTATTCTCCATGCTCTAGTTTAATCTTGGTGGACCTCATTCCCTGTCAGCTCCCGCCACAGAGGGGGAAGTAATTGCACATCATTAATTAAACAGCATTACAGAAGAAATTCGAGGTGCTCGCACCAAAGTTGAACATATTTATATTATTATTTCAAGAAGTAAACGCGTTGTGAAACGCAGATAACGAGGCCGTCGGGCTTCAACCACGACACCCAGCACAACCCACCACTCTGGATTGTTTACCAGAATATCCATCTGTCTAGGTTAGCGGTTTAGGGTGCCACGTATTCTCGCGATAACTTCTGGGTAGCGAGCTGCACCCACGAGAATGTCGTTTCGCGCGCTGAGGCTAAGCTCCAGTCCCCCTCAAGATTGACAGCTCTGCTATCCAATGAGGTCGAGGTACTGAGAGGAAAGCAGCCAATAGTGAAGCAGAACTTTGAGAGCAGGCGGAATATCAAAGTCTTGAAGAATAACTCATTGATCAATATCCAACAAGGCATAGAGTTGGTCGTGCGAGCCCTGTGGAGAAGTTATTGGGGGAAAACGTGCGCTCTATTCTTTAAACGTCAATTTCTTGTTTTCACTCGGACGAATAAACAGGTAAAGCACTTTTTTCCTCACGTTCCTATAACTTTTAAACTTGTGCTCATTGATATTTATATGCAGTAGCTAGCTTACTAAGGTTAGCTAACTTGACAAAGTCGTACCTCGTTTCTGATGGGCTCACTACACCGAGTTACTTAGCCAGCTAAACGTGAGATTCCTTAAAAAATGTCAGTCTCCTGGACAGTATTCATGCTATTGATGAGCCTCTGATTCCTGGTTGCCAGTTGGAAGCTCTGTAACAATAAGTTGTAACACGATTTTGATGTTAAAGCGTTCAAATTGTGTGGGTAATGAACTTGACTTGATACCTCGAGCTGTTGTCTTGTGTTGTTTATCTGTCGTGTGGCTACACAATTTCACAATACACGGTCACATTTAAACCAGCGTTGCCACTTCACCGCTTCTCGTGAAGAAAAACAAATACGCTAACATGAACAGAATGCTTGTTTTCCTGCTTTTTTTCCGTATTTGCATGCAATAGCTGGTGGGTTTGTCTACATTTCGGAAAAAAATATGAATGAAGTCGGTTAAATAACGCATCTTAGGTGGAAGGAAGAAGTGCGTTTGTAATGTTATTACTCATATTTCGTTCACTGGTTTGATGTATTTCGATACAGCAGAGTGAACAAGACCTCAGCTGAGAGGCGCAAAAGTAAAGGCAAAGCAGCCGCCGAAGGTCTCTGCTTTCTGCTGCATATGAACAAAGCATCGTCTATATAGGCTATGGAGCGCTTTAGTATCAAAATAATCAATAATAAACCGCATATAAGGTAGTATTTCGGTGTGTTTTATTGTCAAGAGAGCGATGGCACATTGTTTGCTAGCGCTCCCTCGCGTCCGGATGTGCCTGCTTTTAAAAGAACTGGGAGTGGCCTGCAGCTCAGTTTCCCGCACTGTATTTAAATCAGCTTGTTCCCTCCCTTTCTGATACTCTGTAGAAGTGACAGCACCACAATGCACTGTCCAGGAGTGACAGGCGTATTTCTGCTGCTTAGAAACCCTCAATTCATTCTTTTCTTTTTTTTAATGACGCGAATTTGTTTTTAACCAAAGGGAAAAAGGCATCGGCTGTTTAATAATGTAATTGGCAGGAACTTTTCTTGCCGCAGCTCTTTCAAAAGCACTAATTCAGGTTGTTCAAATGCGTGCTCAGTGTGTGAAAATTGCATGTATAAGTGTATCTCTATTAATACACGCAACTATCAGAGAAAATCAAAAGTCACATTTTGAAGAAATCCACAATACTTTGTTGCTTCTGCTGGAAAATGATGATATAAAAAATGAAGGCTGACTGCAGACCAAATCTTATTATGCAACATCAAAAATCAGCACCCTACAATACTATCCCTCAGGCCTGATGGATATACTGTACTTATTTTATGTATGACACAAAAATGTTGTTTTTCCTTGCAGGCGTGGGTGCAAATAAATACAATTGAATAGGAGGTGCATCTTGTTGATATTTAGGCTGTTGATACTGTAAATAAAACTGTTTTGCATGTGATTATTTAGATTTTTAGACTATGGTCACTAAATGTTACAGAAACTGTAATGGAGATGTGTATTTTAGCTTTTTCGAGTAATATCAATCACTTTGACAAATTTAGTGTCTTAGTAAACTAGGCTAAACCAGTAGTCATATTTTATATGTTAGCTTTACTCTTGTAGTCATAAAATGAGAACGTATATGGCCAAAGGAACCATTAAACAAGATTAACTACCTTTTTGATTCACTTATCTAGTAAATCAATTACATGATTATTGTGGCTGTAATGTTTGGGCTGTTGACACAGGGCAGCTGCAATGTGGATTCAAGTGCGCACAATGGATGGGAAGGAAACCCACCGGGTGGATTCCCTGTCCAAACTCACCAAGGTGGACGAGCTACGTCTCAAAATTATGGCGATCTTCAACGTGGAGCCTGAGAGGCAGAGGCTGTTTTACCGTGGCAAGCAGGTAAGACACCATGATGACATTTTTAATTGGTAGTAAATTCAGTCTCCAGTAATGATAAATCTTCAGAGTGGGAAGGATATGGCTGATTGTTGTAGCTTATTCATGACTGCTGTTAACGTTTACTCATAAACAAAACATAAAATGCACAAGATACAAAACGTGAATTACATTAAAAGCATGTAATGAACATTAATTTATATTTCTACTATGGAAAAAATATATTCAATATGATTGAAGAGACAAATGAAAGTACTGCTTTTCTCTTCTGTAACCATGTCATACATTTCTTTATTTTACATCAGATGGAGGACGGACATACCATATTCGACTATAATGTGGGCCTAAACGACATAGTGCAGCTGCTTGTTAGGCAGAAGTTGCCCGCTGGTGATGTTGCCAAAAGCAAGGACAAAGAAGCTGAGCTCTCCGATTCTGATTCTGGCTGTGGCTCAACTCAGAGCGAGTCTGACAAGAGCTCAACTCACGGCGAGGTCGAGGGTCAGACCGCTGGCACCTCCGCCCAAATAAACACCCAAGAGCTCGTTGACCCAGGGTTTGGATTTTATAAGGTATGTTTTAAAGCTGGTAATTGGGATTTAATTATTTTAGTGTTTACAGTTTGTTGTGAAGGAGGACATCAAACATTTCCGTTAGGGATGGGTGGTGAACAGTTGTAATGTATGATCTGTATCTAGAACACATTCTTTACTATTCCTCATACATATGTTACACGGTTCCTCATAATCCGACACCAGTTAGTTTCTGTTTTTTATGTCCCGCCCCCGAGTTAACGTAAGCTGAAGCACTGAGTGTGTGTTACTTTGTCACGCAATTGTTGTTACCATGGTTATAGCCTATGTTTTGCATTCATGCGTTGTCAAGTAAATAACAAACCCTGACACTGAACAGGAAGTAGCTAGACAGTAGGTCTATCGTTTTTATTTATCTTTGCACTATATGTATACTATGTCAAGTAGGCTAGCGCAGATGATGTGACCCAACCCGAACCCTGACCTGTCGGGTCCTGTTAGGCTCAAGTCGGGTATCCACCCTCTTAATACAAGTTATGTGAAGCTGCACACATGTCGGTTAAACCATGCATGCGAGTTATCTTTCTGTATGAGCACAATAATATTTGCAAGACAGAACTTGCAGTCTGGTAGCCTGGTAATTGTGCAGACTGGGTCTCTATTGTCCACATTCACTCCCCACCAACATGTTTGCGATGGTGGTTCCTAAGATGAACACTTGATATGAATGTATAAACATAGGTGGTGTGGATAAAGTAGGGGTGTAGTGGCTTGAAGTGTTGTAGTGCTCAGTTTCTTTACCCACCTTGTTTAAAATGTGAAGATGTGTAATTTTACCTTTTTTGTTTTGAAATCCTGTGTATATAATGATGGATACCTGATAAGACATGAAGCATTAAGATTTAGCAAATTAATTTTTGGAACATTCAGTGACTGTGACTGAATTGTGATATGTGTGTAGTAGTGCAGTAGTTGTGGTTTCTCACATCCAGTTACTAATTAAGATGAAAAAATGTCTGGGTTTTATTTTAATGTCTGAAGATCTTGCTAATATTATCTCTTCTGTATTTATGAAGATCAATGAGTTGGTGGATGCAAGAGACTTGAACATGGGGGCGTGGTTTGAGGGCCAGATCGTGAATGTTACCAAGACGACAAAGACTCCTAAAGAGGAGGCAGCTGAGGCAGAACCAGAAGAGGAGGAGATACTGTACCATGTGAAATATGAAGAGTAAGGCTCCTTTCTTTTTTTCCTCCTCTTTTGCTCGAAAATGTAGACTTTTACTAGTCAACATCATTTTTTTTTTTTTATCATTAAACATCATTTGACACATGAACACTGGGTTTCCATAGGAATCCTCACCCAACATTTGGCACATTTTACTGTATATTGATAACCAATCAATCGCCTGCAATTTACAGCTTTGATTTGGTTTTTGGATGTTGGAAACAAATTGAATAAAACGGAGAAAAGATTGAAGACTAGAAGCAAGCAACTGATAAAACAAGCAATAAACTTACTTTTACAAATCATATATTAGGTGGAAAAAGGCTCTTGTTATCTTCACACTCAAAGCTGCTGGAGCCTCTATGTAACAGTTTCCAGGAAGTAGACTTGTGTTTTTTTTTTAAAATGCCCTGACTAACCTGCTCTGGAGGTTATTCCAGAGATTGGTCTTGCTAGGAGAGGTCAGGACATTGTACAATGCTTCAGTTTTCTCTCATACAAATATTGTGTCAAGACATTTCTGGATAGGAGCGTAGTAGATTAATAATCCTCGCACTAGTCTAGACCCAAACGTAGGTCAGACAACTTATCTCTGAGCTTTTGTGAAGTAAGCTGCTGTTAATCTACAACTAATGCAAACCAATCTCTTCCTGTAGCAGCTTGACATGAAAGGCCTGGTGGAAGGATCTTTATGGCATGGCACAATCTTATTAAAAAATAAAATAAATTTAAGAGACTTTAATGGATTTTAGAAAAAGAAACAAGGCATTTGCTTGTCTGTAAATTTTTTTACTATGGGATGGTGAAAACTGACATTCAACTAAACTTTTCATGGGTTTGTAGCGCTAACATTTGAAGGATTTCTGTGACGTGTCTGGTTTTGCCCTCACTGTAAGGCACTCTTGTATTAGTTAGTGAGCTTGCAAGTCTGTTAGAGGAACATTAATCTGAGTGGTGGCGTTCAAACCAGCAGTTGGTCCTCACCATTCGAATATACGTGTATAAACTTGGCTCCGTTCTTCTGGGCAGCACCAGTGTTGTGTGGATCGTCTCTGAACTGCATACTGATTATGGTGTAACATTTACTACCACAGCTACCCAGAGAATGGAGTGATTCAGCTGCTGGTCAAGGATGTTCGTCCGAGGGCCCGTACTGTGTACCAGTGGCACCAGCTGGAGCCTGGTATGGTCGTCATGGTCAACTACAACCCAGATGACCCCAAAGAGCGTGGCTACTGGTATGACGCTGAGATCCAGAGGAAAAGGGAGAGTCGCACCCTGCGTGAGATTTACGCCAAGATTATCCTCGGGTAAGGCGATGGCTGCGTGTAACACTTATTTCAGTCAAATATCTGAGAAAATATCTGCTCAACCAGCTGTGGTGACATTTGAGCTTCACCTTGAGATCCCATTTCTATCTACATCCCTGAGTTTGTTTGGTTTTTGGATACCACATTGACAGGTGCGCAGAAGTTAATTTCCTGTTGTGGTATCCAAGCAGATGGCAGAATATGTTCTGTACTGGTAACATTTTAAGAAATTGAGAAATAAACCACTGTCATTTTTGTATGTGGGTTTGGGTTTCATTTACAACCCAGAGGAAAAAGGTACAACTGTTTGTGTGTGTTTTTTTTTTTTTTTTTTAAATGGGAATAAAGTATATATAGTATTAATATTCATTCATTTCCATCTGCAGTTTTCTATTATCTCTGCTAACCTCAATTAAAAATGAATTAAATATGTGCGATGTGTGATGTTGCTACTGTGCCAGGACACTTTTCACAGTTTATTTCTTTGTTTGTAGTGATGCGGGCGACTCTCTTAATGACTGCCGGATCATGTTCCTGACTGAAATCTACAAAATCGAGGAGCCTGGTTCTCTAAGTGACGCCCCAGCTGGAACTGAGAGTCCACTAAAAAGTAGGATTGAGGGGGCGGGGGGGGGGGGGGGGGGGGGGGGGGGGGGGGGGGGGGGGGGGGTTAATTCATGAATTTGTTTTATTTGTCAAAAGATTCAGACCAAATGGTGGACAATAGCCCGCTGTATAGTGAAATTGAATATTTAACAGAATGTAATGAAATGTCTCTATTCTCCAGGATCAAATGGACCTGAGTGCAAGCACTGCAAGGACAATCCCAATAAAAACTGTCGCTGGTGTAACTGCCACATCTGCGGCATCAAACAGGATCCTGACAAACAGCTGCTGTGTGACGAGTGTGACATGGCCTATCACACATACTGCCTGAACCCCCCACTCACCTCCATCCCTGAGGATGAAGACTGGTCAGTAAAATCAGATGCAGAATCCACTCATTCAATACATTCTGATGTTCTGTGGGATTTCTTTGAATATAAAGGTAATGAATTATTACCAGCTAAGTGTTAAATGATGGAAGAGTAATCTTATGATGCTGTTTTGTTCCGCTAGAGAGGTTGAAGCAGGAAATGTCAGAATTGTTTGGCTGAATAAAAACACTGAACATGACTTTTAATTCAGAAGTCGACACTCAACCACCCAAGTTCACACTCTACATGTCTTGCTGCTACAGGTATTGTCCAGGTTGCCGTAATGACGCCAGTGAGGTTGTGCTGGCTGGACAGAAGCTGAAAGACAGCAAGAAGAAAGCTAAGATGGCTTCTGCCAGCTCATCCAGCCAGAGGGACTGGGGCAAGGTGAGTGCTACTAGACATTAGATTTAAAATGCACAAATGGGACACTAACCATTATATATCACAGTTTTTAAGAATTGTGAAACTATGTTATATTTTTGGCTTTTATACAGATCATACTAGTTACTGTGTATGCAATTTGAGGAATAAATCCAGATTACATAGTCATTTGTTCTGTAGACTGCTAGATACAAAACTATACTTGATGTTAACTCCACAAAAGTCTTCTGACACAAACAATTTGTGACTCTTACCTCTCCAGGGAATGGCCTGTGTTGGTCGAACCAAGCAGTGCACCATCGTCCCGTCCAACCACTACGGCCCAATCCCTGGCATCCCTGTTGGCTCCCTATGGAAGTTCAGAGTGCAGGTCAGTCCATATAACTGTATTGTTATTGTTATTTATTTTATTTTTTTTAATGCACAATTTTGTAAATATTTCTTCAACAAAATTAGTTCAATTCTCCAAAGTCCTTGCCTTCAGTTTAAGGTTCACTTGGATCTTGTTGTTGATTCTTGATTTTTAGAGTGCATTAAATCACTGGATGACTGACAAACCATAAAATGTCTGCAACTATGACTTTTGAAAGGTTGCTTTTTATAGATTTCTGAGAAGTCTGACTTTGAGAGAGATTTTGTTACGTCCCCAACAAAGTTGTGTTGTGTTCTTTTTTTTTTTTTTTCCCTAATGTCTTCCCAGAATGTTTCAATTCTTTGTTTTTTCTTTTAGGTCAGTGAGTCTGGCGTCCACAGGCCACATGTAGCTGGGATTCATGGCAGGAGCAATGATGGTGCATACTCTCTGGTCTTGGCAGGAGGCTATGAGGATGATGTGGTACGCTGCTTTTTTTTTTTTTTCTTTACAAAAGTAGTCATATAAAAGCTGGAAAGAACAACTTTTTTAATGAAGTAAAAGTCAAATGTCAGTTTTCAGGGGAATGTGAAACAGAAACCAGAAAGTAAAGGGACTTCAGTAATTTTCTTAAGAAATCAAAGTACTGTAGGTGTCACATTAGTCAAAAGGTTGTTTTTGTTTGAAACCCAACTGTTTCTTTTTATGCAACCAAGCCTGCAGTTTTAATGTCATACAGTATGCGTGTCAATGCATTTTCCATTGTAGGATGATGGAAATGAGTTCACTTACACTGGCTCTGGCGGGCGAGATCTGTCTGGAAACAAGAGGACTGCTGAACAATCATGTGACCAGACACTTACGCACATGAACCGGTATGACACTCAGGATTAAACCTATTATAACTTCTGTCAACCAGTGTGATTTCTAGCAGTTTTTGTTTCATTTATTTTGCATATCTCTGACAGGGCGCTGGCTCTCAACTGCAATGTCCCTGTCAATGACAAAAATGGAGCAGAGTCCAAGAACTGGAAGGAGGGCAAACCGGTCAGGGTTGTGCGCAACTGTAAGGGTCGCAAGCACAGTAAATACTCCCCTGAAGAAGGCAACAGATATGACGGGATATATAAGGTAAGAGGGACATGCGGCAGGTTACTTTTGTGTTGTTAGGAGCTGTCAAACTGGCTGATCAATTGAAAACAATAATTATGGAAACTACTCAACCATTTAAACATCTGGTGTGAAAAGTAATTATATTGATGAACTGTGTAGCTCTGGTGGGGCTAATCAATGAATTCTGATTTGCTGGTAAGCCAACAACTAGTTTAAATAACATGTTTGATTAATGATCTTGTAACCTAGAGCATAATTTTAGGACATTTTCAAATTATGTGGTGATTTAGTTTAGTTTAGTTTAGTAACTGGTTAGTTTTCCCCCTTGGTATGATTTGTTTATGCAGATCTGCAATTGTACTCTGGTGCAGACCAAAACAAACGAACAGTGATCCTTTGAGTCCGGTAAGAGATGAATTCTGGGGCAGCAGGTTTATGATCAGACCACTGTCTGATCCAACTATAAGATTTATTCTGCAATTTGAGCTAAACTGCTTCTGTAGCCAGGAGCACTTTGCATACTGGGCAGTAAATTGAGGTCTGACCTGGACTAGTGCAACGAAGGATGTTGCATTCGTGAAATTTGGGTAGATAGGAACTTCTTCCTGTGTTTATGTCTTCTCATCTGACCAATGAGAGATGTTTTGGTTTGCTTGAATAAATGTATTTCTGTATATAAAGAAACCAAACCAAGGGGAAAACGACCAGTTTACCAACTGAAACTGATTCAGACCAGAGCAAATAAACAATAGGATCAAAGACATACTTTTTCATGTCCTTGACTTCTATCCAGGTGGTCAAGTACTGGCCAGCCAAAGGTAAATCTGGCTTCTTGGTTTGGCGGTATCTGCTGAAACGGGATGATGATGAGCCAGCACCATGGACCAGAGATGGCAAGGAACGCATCAAGAAGCTTGGTCTCGTTATGCAGGTAGAGATGACCCTTCAGACTTTATAAAAGCACATTATACCAAAAGGAGTACATTATACCAGAACATTGGTCTTCAGGGTTGTTAGGATGTGATCAGCTCACAATTTGAGTTTCACAACACAGGAGTCACAATTTAACACTCACAATACTTGTGAAATGATTTCGACTAAAAATGAGAACTCCTGCACACTCTCGCTCTTACTGCTGCTATATTTGGCAAGTCAGACAGTGCGCGGGAGTTTTCACTTTGATTCGAGTTGTGCTTTCCTCTGACGCACATGTCACATGTTCTGGTGTGCAGAGACTTTTTCCATTCTAGATAAACAGTTTTGTCTATGAAAGAAAATAAACTGAGCAGAGAATTCACTGCAAAAACAATTAGTTCTACCCATTTACTTATTCATAATTTCTCAGATTGATGTAAAATGCAAAGACTAATGAACAAAACCATGCCTTCTATAAGCAGATCCTTAACCCTGCATATTACATTGAAGAATTAAAATACCGAGAAAAGAACAATAAAGAACACAAATTAAACAAATAACCAACAACTGACTTGGTTGGATTGACGTTCTAAGATGTTGTTGGACTCAATGTTGTTGTTGTTGTTGTTGTTGTTGTAGTATCCTGCTGGCTATCAGAAAGAGAAAGAGAACAAAAATGAAGTGGAGGAGGAGGCAGCAACGCCCAGCAAAGCAAAGAGGAAGAGAAAATCTCAGGGCAGCGGTAAGTTCACTTTGTGTATGTGGGTGTTTTCTTTTCTTTTCTTTCTTTTTTTTTTTTTAAAAACATTTTCCTAGTATTTTGCATGGGTTGAGAGACTGCTGTGAATACATGCATTTTTGTTTTTGGGACAGTATACAGAAAATTATGTTATGATGTGATGGTGATCATAATTTCAGGGGGCAAATCTGCAGCAGTGGGTGTCAAACCACTGATGTATTACTGAGGCTAAAAACAGCTGTATGTAAACTTCTTCCTGGTCCACTAATAATTTCAGAAAGTGTTATGTATCAGGAAAAATCACTTAACATTAGAGGTTGAACTGTTACATTAGTTCAACATTAGTTGTTTTCAGCTGCTCAATACAGGAAGTGCACCTCCCGTGTTTTTCAGCACATCTGTGAGAATTGTAAGCAGGTGTAGCTGGGCTAACAGAACGTTATGTTTTGAAGACTCTGAGCAAGCCAGACCTCAAACTGTCTTCATGCACCTGTGATAACCTGCCTTCAAAACAGAATTTATGTAAAACACAATATAATGCTGTGCACCAAAAACTTATAATTGCAGATATTATGGTAATTGTTGGACATAAAAACAGGCTAACAGGCGAGAACAGTTTCAGGAACCCATTTTTATAATATTAGAAATATTATCACCGGGGTAAACCATATATGACAACATATTTTTATATTATTTATATAAAGAAAAACAACAAAACACATTGTAAAAGCTGAGCTGCTGGTGATAGAAGTCATTGTAGCATGAATGACATTGTCTAGCCTACGATGCTGTGTGTCTGATATGTAGATAGTCTACTTGGACAAGTGTTACGGGGTTTAAATACTTATGGCCCATAGAATAATGAATAGACAGGAAATAAGCATCCTTCTTCCATAGATTCTTGCTGGAGGACCTGCTGACTCTTGTTGTGACTCAGATGTGCAGGTGGTGGCGTCAGGCGGGCAGTTGAATAAAATCATGTGGCTTATAAACTGCTTTTGTAGTGTTGAAGATGTCATCTCAAGATAAAGCTGTATGTGGTATTTTCACGATGCCATACCACCAACAGTCACCATCTTTGTCAGTTCAGCTTCCTGTTCCACCAGCAGAGAGTGACCTCTGGTGGCATGTGCTGTATGCTACAACAAATCACCTCAATACAGCATCTCAGTATCCTTTAATAGAAAGAGCAGGATTTCCCGTAACACATTGATACCGCCTGAGCATATTAAACTTCTTGCATAGTACCATCAGCGGCCAAAGAAAATCACAATATGATGATAGCATGCTAATTTTGAATGTTAACTAAAGAGAAAAAAACTCAAAACGCTTTTTGGTTATAATAAACAAAGAACCAACTGATCATCAGCATTAGGCCTGGGTGATAGAACGATAGCGATATGTACCAGCGGTAGACACTTCATCATCAATAGCAATTGGAAAATCGTTCTGTAGTTTCACTCGCATACATTAAATGCAAACCACCATGAAAGTGCATAACGAATATGCAAATTTCAGTTGCATGAAAAACCCCAAGCATGCTCCTTCCCTGGCTCATAAACAGCCTGTCACATTCTTTGAAGACGGAGGATGCTACGAGTGACATTATCAATAATTATCTATCCACTGCAATATAACATTTTATTGTAATACATTTTTTCAGCTATATCACCCAACACTAATCAGATTTTAGTCTATACATTCTGTCAGTCAACTAATCAATGAATCAAGTTCTTGTAACTTATATCTCCAATAGTGCTGTAACTAACTATTCATTTTCATTACTGATTTTAATCTTGCGTGGACTATAAAATTTCAGAAGATGGTGAAAAAACGCAAATATGTATTCAAAAGCCCAAAGTGTTATCAAATTGCCTTTTATTTATTTATTTTTTCCTTCCCTGTCAGACGTTCAGAACTCTAAAGACATTCGGTTTGGAGTTTCATTCATTCATTCAGTTTATAATATAGTGTACGTGTGTACATCCTAACAGAATCTGCCAAGCTTCTATGACATTATTAGCAAATTTTAAAACTTATTTCCTTTCTGTCAGAATCCACCAAGACCTCACCAGCCAAGACTCCTAAGAAAGTCAAGGTAGAGGTGTACAAGCTTACCCAGGAGCAGAAAGCGCTCATCAAGGGTGATAAGCCAAACAAGAAGCTGTGGGACGAAGCCATGGAGTCACTGTCACTTGGACCGGTAAGAATGATTGTGTGCTTAGTTATGTTTGAGGAAACCATAGACATGTTTCTTGTATGCGGTTTGAAGAAATGAAGCTTGACATTTCTAATCCTGTTCAACACATCAAAAGATGGCTCAAGTTGGAAGGTTTGACAAGTAACTAAATTATCAATAGATTGGTATGCTGGGGCTTTTATTGAGGATTTACTGAAAGAAAACATGCACCAGATTTGTGTGATTTCAAGTGGAAAAGACAAATGATACCACAGAAACGAAGAAATAAAACACATTGTCTGCATGGTATCGTCTAAGCAGTAACTTGACATGTCTGCTTAGTGCATGTATGAGTTTATTGATGGTGATTGATATGAGTGAAAGATCAAGTCTTTTGAAACTAAGGACCGAGTGGAGCTTTGTCAGTGCTGGATGTAACTGCCATTTGAAGCCACAGTGTTAACCAGCTGTCTCCAGATTAGGTATTTTTGAGGAGTAACAGATGAGCTTATACATGCATCATCACTTGCGGAATAACAAAGGGTTTATAAAAGTGTCTGTCAGTACAAAAACAAACTGACAATCAAGTGGATAAAATACTGTACTATCCTTTCACTCATTTCATTTTTTTGTTGTTGCAGAAATTCTTGAACAAAGTTGAAGAAGTTTTCCTCTGCATTTGCTGCCAAGAAGTGGTCTTTCAGCCCATCACCACAGAGTGCCAACACAATGTGTGCAGGGTAAGAAACTATCACTCCATATTTAGCACGCTATGGAAAGTTGAATGTGTGCAAAAGGAAAGCTTTTAGTAAATGATAAATCTAACACGTACACTGCTGCTGCAATACACTACACTTAAACAGATATATATATATATATATATATATATATATATATATATATATATATATATATATATATATATATAAATAAATAAATAAATAAATAAATAAATAAATAAATAAATAAATAAATAAATAAATAAATAAATAAATGTTTTTTTTTTTTTTTTTTTTTTTTTTCTTTTCCTCCAGGAATGCCTTCAGCGATCCTTCAAAGCAGAGGTGTACTCCTGCCCGGCCTGCAGACACGACCTGGGCAAAAACTACTCCATGGCTGTCAACAAATCCCTGCAGGACATTCTAAATCAGTTTTTCCCCGGGTACAGCAATGGGCGATGATCATTGGTTCTGCCTACTCTGGAGGAAACACGATGTAAACTGTAAGGGGAATTTTCAATAGAGGCAATAAAGAATCAGTTTCTCTTAATATATTTTTTATGATTATAAAAAAAACTACAATTTTTGTGAACTTCAGTGCTACCATTTTTCACCTTGGATCTGCCATGATGTTAAGTAGTTAATGATAAATTGAAAATTCCTTTGTAACTGCCTGTACCATTACTCCGTTAATACCTTCAACCGTGATTTTTTTTTTTTTTTTTTTATTTTATTTTTTTTTACTCCCAGCGTTTTTTGTTCCATTAACTAATGCTAATATTATCCATGACATAAAATTTGTTGTTACCTAACTAAATCCTTCCATGTTAAAAGCTAGCACTCCTTAAGAGAACGTTCAGTCAAAAGTGGTTAAGCTGTTTGCCCAATTTCTTTAAAGAGGCAATTATACTGTATAAAACTCAGAGTCTGGATCTTATCTGGTCTGCTGTTAGTTTGGCTGTGGTTGATCATCATTTTGGTGAGACTTCTTTTAAAATCTGATTATGCAGTTAGGATTTTAAATAGTCGACATTCATAGCTGACCTGTATTCTCCGTTGGCATCTCCTGTAGCTGTTACCAGTCTGTACTCCGTATATTTACCTAAATTTTTAATCTACCACTTGATCTTTGTGTCTGTATTTACAAACACAGTGCAGCTTGATTTGCTGTTCAGAAATCAATTGACAAATCAGAAAAAAATAGACAAACTATCAAGATGAGGTGGTTCTGACAGACAAATTTGACACTTTCTATTTGTTTGTCCTGGTATGGTCGGATGATTGGAACTGCACCAACATGACAAGTCAACAAAGCCCTTATTTTTTTTCTTTTACGTAACAAGGCTTTGAATCTAAAATTGCTCCATAAAATGTAGATGTGACCAAACGTACAAACACAACTGAACCAGTTCCATAAGGTTTTGTTATTCTCCACTTCCGCTGTCTTGAGATGAAGTGTCTAGTCGGAGAACGGTGTCATCAAACTCGAGGTGGATTTTCTAACATATATTGGTTCTTAAGACTTTTTTCTTTTTTTTTTGTAATACACAGTAATTTTATATTTGTGTATGAAGTTTCATGAAAGTTTCAACGTTCCCATGAATTTGATAGTCTTGAAAGTCAACCATACTTAGATTTTTAAGACAATTTTATTCTGTGGCGTAAATTTGGATTTCCCCTGTTCTGAAAATGTTAACTTCGATAGAGTCCAAAGAAACAAAAGTGCTTAACCAAGAGTGTAATGTAGAACTCCCCTCTATCTAGCTCTTTAGAAGACGTCCCTGACACGCAAACCTATTTGAGTCTAGAAACTTTATTTGTATTTTTTTTGCTAAAATTTAAAAATTGTACTTTTTCATCTTTTTATAATCTATTACTGCCATCTGGGGGGGGTTGTCCAGTCAGATTTTTGTCTCATGTGGTCGCATGTAATACCTGACCTCATTTTAAAACCAGTGAATGCTTGCATTAAGGAAGTGTTAATGTTTAGGAAATCCAACACACTGCTCTTGAAATTGGATATTGAATCAGCTAAATTATCTGAATTTGTTAATTACTACTCTTGTTGTTGCCTTCCTGAAATTTTCTGTTGAATTTCAACAGCAGTGTGTGACAATGTCCTTTACATGACTACACTTTGAAGTTTGATCAAGAGGCAAAGATTTGCATAGACTGGGAAATGTATATTTTCTGAAATTGTATAATTTTTAGTCCATTTTAGTTTTGATACGTAGTTTTAGAATTGCTTGCACATGTTTAGTGCAAAAATGTGTTAATACATTTTCAGTGTTATTCAATAAAAGAGTGAAAAATTGGTTTTCTGTTTTTATTTGGTTTATTTTGTTACATCGAACTGAACTGCTTTTAGTTCTATGAAGAATATGGATGTCAGAGTTTTAAGGGACAGGTTCACGGTTTTTCAAGTCTCTTAAAACAACAGTCAGGTGCCCCCTCAACACTGGAAGAAGTTTTTCTTGCTGTAATCATTCCTTCTGTTTATGCTGGCTGTTTAAATATTATATTATCATCACTTACATATGTTCAATGTAAGTGATGGGGGACCAAAATCCACAGTGTGTCCTCAATCATTATGTGCATTTAAAGTTTATCTGAAGCTTATGTGAGGCTTCAGCTGTCTGAGTTAGTCATGTCAAGTGGATATCTGCCACAGTCTTTTTAGCAGCAGATTCCTTCTTTGTGGTTCAGTTGCTTCAGATAAACTTTCAAATAATAGTTATTGCACAGGGGGATTTTGCCCCATGTCACTGGCAGTACACTTTTATAAATGCATTATGAAGGGATCCTCTAATGGCCAGTATGAACAGGAGGAATGATTATAGCAAGAAAAACATGTTGGTGTTGATTTGGGCACCTGACTGGTTTAAGACGGGTTTGAGAAATTTCGAACTCGTCCTTTAAGTAATCAACTGATTGCTTTTAGTTCTGTCTAAAATATAGTTGTCAAGAGTGCAAAGTAGTCAGGGGGCTTTTAGTACTATAATATGTTCAGGCTTTTGATTAAACTCTTGAACTCAGGCGATGAAGATGCAGGAAAAAAAAATGTTTATTTGCACTGAAGGCAGTTTATTTTTCTCACGGTCACCAGAGCACAACAGCCTTTAGCAAACCCGGCAGGGATTTTTTTTTTTTCCCCTAGGATGGCATAGTCGTGAACCGCCCTACTCTGCCGCCGATTTAGCCTGATATTTTTATCCTAACCACCCTCACTTTTCATGCCTATGCCTAGCTACCCCAATCAACGAAAGCAACAACTACTAGCCAGTCAGAGGTAGAGTAGGTCATAACCTCGCCATCCTAGGAAAAAAAATTGGCAACCCGGCGATGTCTACGTGCGTGGCGTGCACATCTTTAAATAGGAGTGTCAAAGACCTCTGTAGTAGTGAGCGTTTGTTTTCATTGGCTACATTGTCTGTCACTAACCTAATAAACCAACGATATCGTCGGCTTTGTGACAAGAGAATTCTATCAATTACGTCATCAGCCAATCGCTGAGCGTACCTACAGAGGAGGGCGGGACCTTTAATAGCCTCAGCTAGCTAATGCTAGAAGAAAATCGATCCAGGGAATTTTTACAAAACGAAACCAGATCGATTGATTTAAACAGGGAGAGGACGATTAAACTGCTGCAGGAGGTAATATTCCCCAAATGGGATTCTCTTTTTATTCAATTGCAAAGACCGTATTCTCGTTTAATCGTGATGTGTGGTGTCTGTCGTCGCGGTGTTTTGTTTTTTCTAAATGCAGATATGGAAGTAGCTAGCCAGAAGCTAGCCAGTGTTAGCTCATAATACATTAACGCTAGGACACGACGAAGTGTTGCTCGGTTGTAATAAAATAGTTGGTTTTGCGTGTGTGCACAGTTGCAGCTTATGTAAACTGCACTGCGTGTGTTTGTGAATTCCGCATTTGAATTATTTCGAAGCGCTTCAGCTACAGCTTCTTGCTCGCTGTCATCTTGGATTAAAAGCTAGCAGTTCATGTTAGTTGTGCAGAGGCATCGTCGCCTTTAGCAACAGCAGCCAGTAGAAACAGCTCCTCGTTTATACCCTCACCAAGCCAGAGATATGAATCAACTACCAAGGGGCACAAATGCAGTCAGTGCGAGAGTCTTAGCATCTTTACAACTTGCTACAGTATTGAAATTAGGCCCAGATGGAGTTAAAGGGTCGGTGTAGGCCCCTTTTTGTTGTGGTTAGACAGCTGGGGGTCATGTGGCCTTCTGTCTACTGAATAGGTCAGCCCCCAACTACAGAGTTAGATGTTAGATGTTTAGATGAGAACCAGGTTTGTCAAAAAAAGTGACTATCACATAAAATGAAAGTATTTGTTCTCATTCACTGACCAGGAAACATCATTGTGTTTGAGATGGATGTTGTGTGTGTATATGTTAAATTCAGCAAAACATGAACTCCTCTGTTTTAATTCAGATGTCTGAAACCTGGCTATGTAGTTATACACTCAGGACATGTTTCCTGCACTACAGGTTATTTGTGCTTGATGCAAATAACTTGTTTGATTAGTACCTGCGTTTGCTTTGCTTTGTAGTAGGAGGAACATTGAGTGCAAATAAGAAACCTCAATATCAACAGCTAGTTCTGTTTTTGATGTGCGTTGCAGACGTGTGAAGTTGTGTATAAAGAGCTGCATGCAGGACATATTTAGACATGTAGTGATGTGTTTCTTTTCAATGACTTATTCATTTTAATCTGTGAAACTCAGTTGAATTTAATTTGTTGCAGTGAAAAAGCAGATACAAATTGTTTCATCCTTTCTGTTATGCCACTCCTAAAGCTGATAACTGTTTTAATCACTGTTCATTATCATATCCATCTGTATGCTGGACTGGGATAAAACAGTAAAAGTGGCTTATTTATTGCAGTTGGAGACAATGTCTATTCTCTGCCATTGAGAAAATGTTGATTGACTTTGTTTGGGTGGTTGACAGTACCATAATAATTTAAGTTCAAATATTAAACAATTTCATGCCACCTTTTTGTTTCAAGATGGGAAAGAAGAGAAAGTCATTCAGTGTTCAATGCACCATGATTTTCTCTTGAATGATTCAGCATCAACACTAGAGCCCAACTGTTACTGGATTTTTGGGGTCGATACCGATAAGAGGGAGGGAAAAAAACATATGTGTATGTATGTGTATACATATACTAAGAAGGCACAATATTTTACAGTTAAACAATAAACTTTATTGTCCACTGACATCAGTGCCCGGAAACAGTAAACTTAATTGGGAATTTAATCATGAAAAAATAAAAAATAAACTATATATACTGTGTGTGTGTGCATATATATATACACATATGAGTGTGTGTGCATAGGATTAAACTTGAATTAAGAAAAAGGATCAAGTATGTATAAAATGCTACCTATATAACTAATCTAAATAAAATATCAGGGCATGTCAGACAACATATACACCAAAATGAATATAAACCAATATATCTGGGATAGGCCAATACCAATCAATACATCAGTTGGGCTCTAAGCAACACTCAAAACTCAATCCAAATCAAAAGACTGCCCGAGCAGTTGCTACACAGCTAAACAGCGGACTACTCACCTTTGTCTGGCCAGCTGCTTTATACTGTTGTGAAGTTTCAATTTGTGAGAGCAGCTTGAGGCAAGGCTAGAGGTAAAAAGCTTGACTTAATGTGATAAACATGACGTTAATCAGCGTGACCTGGTTTTAAGTAACTAATCCTGCATGCTCTGCCCAAAATACACAACTCAATTCTCCTTGCTGACAAAAAACTTTGCTCCTTGCACCTTGAAGAAAGTTAAAACTATGGATATGCTCTGATTCTTCTAATCATATAAGGAGTTTGCCTAGATTAAGGCATAATGCATTATTGTATGTCGATCTGAGTGAATTGGTTGAAATCATTAACCAGATATTAATGAGAACACTTTCTGACATCGGTTTATATTACAATGTGAAACATTAATGCACAAGCACACATAACCTTATCTATTGATGTACAAATATACAATAGCCTACAACAAAGTATACAAGATGTGATGTGTACAGCTGAGTACAATGTTATAAATGCGCTGCACTTCAGACCACATCAAACATTTCCAACCAGAATTGATTTTGAAGCCAAAGAGATAACATTTGAGTTTGTGAAAATGCAATAAGCTGACACCATCTCTGTTAGGTCTGTATTTTCTTAGTATTTTAAAGTACATCTCCTAGCCATTTTCATCTATAGTTACTTTTTCAAGAAAATTTGAACTTTACTCAAGAACTTAATCTGCGTTCTAACGGGTCTAAATTTAGTTCCATATTTCTTTACCCACAAAAAGTCTGTGCTCTTGTGGTAGTACTTGCTGGTGGCCTTGTAACTATCAAGGTGGATTATGCTGTTCTTAGTGTTGCTTATTGGTTAAACACTCAGGGCTGCTACAACTGGTGTACAGGTTTCATGCATGCAGTATGCCAGAACTGGTTGCCAGTAGTATCAGTATTAGGAACAGGGGTGGAAAGGTCTTTTAAACAAAGGTAAGAAGTGTAGCATTCCTGACTAAACTAAAAAAGAGTGAGATAAAAGAGAAAGAGTCTGTGAATAACTGAGAAAGTGGCAATTCTGGTGAGTGAGAGAAACAAAAAGTAGTTTATTTTTCAAGTGCGGTAAAGTGCTAATGCAAAAATAAATAACATAAAATAGTTGAAAGATTGTTGCTACTTTGTAGATATTACAATCCCCCTTTATACCTCTTGGTATCTCCCATGGATGTATAATAAGAGCTGGATAGGGTGCCACCACTCTGCCTTGCAGCCAATCTTTCCCAATGGCCGTTCGCGGTATTGCAGTGAAAAATCCCTCCGTGACCCAAAAGGATTTTCCCAATAGATCACCATTGTAGAAGAGAGGCCTGCAAACAAACTGCAAACAACGTCAATTATGACTCTTTCTGTCATAAACTTTTGATCCATGGAGGTTCTGTGTTTGTAAAACTTTCCTCAAAACAAGAAAAGCGATTAAAAAAATCCATGACGTCATCACAATGTAAAGTCTAAAGGTCGAGCGGGAGCTGGCGGGCAGGGCCAGCGGGGGAATCACTACTGCTCATGCTCAGTGGGCTGTACAACGTGGAAGCAAACGCAGAAGCTAAAAACTTTTTTTGGCGATTGCGCCAGGCGAGCAATTCCTATAGGACTGAATGGGTGCCATTTTTAGTCCGGTATCCAGCTTTTATAATACATCCATGGTATCTCCTTTGCAGCATCCATTCAAACTACACTACATACACACATGTTGTTGCATTGTGTGTTAAAATTGTGTCACAAACAATAATGTAGTTTTTTAAGAAAAGTGGCTGTTGGTATGCACAGATCACAAAACTCATGGTTTGGATTGTATCACGGTTTTGAGTCATGAGGAAGAAACAACAACTTTTCTTTCCATTAATTGTGTAACACACTTAAAGCAAGGAACTTTTGCCCATGGTCTTAAATGAAAACAACATTCAAGATGCCCAATGTTTAAATAAAATCTCAAAATATATAAAATATTCAATACACAAATGTTAAATTAAAGTGCAATGTGAGGCATGATACCTTCTTGCTTGTAAATATGGTAGTGAATGAAACAATAGCCTGTGCCCACATCATCAAAACTTGATAACTTTAAACATGAACACACGTCTTGTCCTGTATCTTAACTTGTCGAACGAGCCAACAAACATTCACAGGGGAAAAGTGCACCACTAACATAAGTTAGCAGTAGCTAATTAGCTGCTCAACTGCAGCACATTTAGCGGTGTGTAAACCTATCTGCAGATGTCACTTTGGACCTGTTAGATGCTGGTTTCATCATTTGCTCTTCAAAATCCGTGTGACATGATGTCTGTCCATGACTTGTACTTACAGCACTTTGTTTACTTTGTCTCCAAATGAGACAGTTAATCCGCGGTTCACATGTGTGCCGAACCATGGGGGGTGATCTGTTCGGATCACGGATCAACTACATTCCATTACAACATTATATGCCAGCCTTGTTCTAGCTGCCTATGCCAATTCTAAGTGGTATGTCAAACTTTGTTTTCAGTACCAATGTGTAAGGCTGCATTCACACCAAATCCGGCGGTAAGGTGAATTGCTGTGGGTCAGTGCAGATTTGTGGGCGTGTGACTACGTGGGCCATTTGTGTGACGTCATGTTGTAAACTGTTAATCCTCCCAGTCCAGAAGGTGGTAGTAATACGCATGAAAGTAGTTTGCCAACCGCCATCAAACAACGAAAGAGACGAAGAAAGAGAAGAAGCACTCATGAGGTTGGACAGCGGTGGTTTGCACTTTTCCAAAAGTTGACTCTGGCTCAACTTTCCGGCCACTGTCCAGTGTGGCACCACAGCGGCCAAAATGGCTGCAGGTGAGCCGCACTACCCCCATTCAAAGATGTGTATGTTCTATAATTCTCCTGGGAAGAATGAAGATTTGTTTTACCTTCACTTTCAGATCACAGATGCCCAGGGTTATGGCTGTTGCCTTCAGGACTGCTGTTCTATTGGCACTGTTCTTAAAATACAAATGAAGTTGCTGCAGGTGGTCCCTGAAGGTCTTCATGTACGGTGTTGTCTCTGAAGCATCTTTACAGACCAGGGCCAAACGGTGGGCAGCACAGTGCACCCTGACTAGCCATGGCATTTTTTCAGAGTTGTTTGGCCACTCCATTTTGCCGTCCTATTTATAAAAAAAAAAAAAAAAAAGGCAAGGGAAGAGGAAAAAAACTGAGTCAAGCCAAGCCAGCACATGTATGGAAAAGGTCTAATAATCCTGCGCAGGAGGGCCATGAACAGAGATTTGCAGGAGGTAGTTGAGCATCTCATTGGAGAAGCAGGGCCCCCAGTTTGACCTGATCCTGTTCTGGCTGAAGAAGCCAAGCTCACAGCAAGAAGAACTCATGGGGAGGACGAGGCTAGAGTGCTGCATGTGCTTGAACTGGCCGTCCCTTCGGATGGCACCCTGAATCAGTTGCTGCTACAGCACCTGGGAATCGAGGTTCCCGTAGTGACAGGCATTGAGTATTTTGAGGTTAAGCCACTCTTGACTAGCTGCCTCCATGGATTCGAAGTCCTCAGATGGAGACAGTATAGATCTCAATCATCTTGCTGATCTCCTGAAGCTCCCACGAGGCCTTTGCAGAGCAGGTGTAGTGCTTGTGGATGGCACATAGCATTTGCTTGATGTCTTGCAGCTGAGGAACCTGTGCCTAGAGCAGCTAGCTCAAGGGATTTGTATAAATGCTGGAGTCTGGTGGTCACTCTGTTGTTCACACCCAGCATACTGGCAGAGCCATCATATCCAAAGCCAACGACATGCTTTTTCAGGCTCTCCCACCACAACCTTCAACAGTCCAGCCAGAATGGCATCCAAAATGCCCTGGCCATGGGTATGATCCAGGGCAACCATGTGGGTGAGCTGGTTCACTGGTTTGTCATTCTGGAGGCAGGTTCAGCTCCTGGTCCTTCACTGATTGGTTGGCTGAAGAGTCAGATGCAATAGAAAAGAATCTGGCTGATTGTAGCTTTTCCTGAAGGTCCTCAATGAAGCATGAACCGACCGGCTGTGATGAACATGCCTACATGTTGTGCTCAGTTCCAGGCTATTTGTTTGATGGAGAGCTACCAGCTCTGGGAACATGGTGAAGGCGGTCTCCTCTTTGTCAATGAAGTAGGCTAGCCATCACCATCATTTCTTTTTATTGTCGCATCCATTCTGTCAAACACTAACACTCATTCTTCTCTTTCTGGTTGACCTCTTGTTTGTAGGGCATCTTCAGCTGTGCGTAGTCGTGGCTGCATGCTCTTTGATGCTCCTCTTACTTTTTCTCCAGTTACCCTGTGGAACAGGCTGTTCCCCATGGCCTGAGCTGGACAGCTCCTGTGTGTTTTGCAGTACATTAGTTGTGCAGTTTGGTCATATTCAATGAATGAATGGCACTTTTTCTATTCAGGAAGAAATTTTCCTGTGCGCTTTCATTAATAGCCAGAGCTTTCTTGTTTCTGTAGAGAAGTATAAAATAAATTGATTTTATTTGGTCAAAAGGCTCCTAGGGGGAAAAATTTGACAAGGACTATTATTATTATTATTATTATTGCTAGTCCTATAGGGAAAAAGGAATCATTAAAAGTATTAACGCATATAAAAAGCAACTGTTACATTGCAGATTCAAATTTTTTTCACAAAATATAACAAATAAAATATGATGCACAATTGTTAATCAAACTGTCTGGCATTATTCAGTGAAAACTGAATTGAACTGAAAAACCACCAATCAAGTAGTCCGCTTACAGTGTTCATTTTGGGTCTTTTCATACATGAAAACAAATAAGACTAGTAATTAAAAAATAACAGTAATTCTATTTTCTTTTTCCTTACTCCCATAGTACACTTATAATATGTAATTAGCAGCTCCGGCAACATTATCAGGCAGTTGCAGTGCACCTCCGCATGGTTGTGTGGAGGTGCGAGGTGTGGTTGTGGAAATGTTTATTGGTCACCGGTGTGAAACTATCAAGAAAATAACATTTTATTCCTCTCATTCACTGGCTTTCTCGCTACCCGCTACGCTTTCCCGTGATCTCTCTCTCTCTCTCCTTTTTTTCCCCAAATGAGTATCAAACAAAGAGAAAATCCTCCCCTCTTCCTAGCAACGTTTTTGTCTTCCCTCATGGCAGGGTTGTACAGTGTTACAAGTTGTGTTTTTACAAAAGTTGAATCTGTCTCGACTTTCTTGATGTGGCACCCACCCCTGCAGCCTCAATGCACAACCCGTCTGCTGCCAAGCTGGTGACCTGAGACTGGTGCTGCGTGCACATTGAAATCATGACAGGAAAAAGAAAAGGAAAAAGTATTTTTCTCTCAATGAACAGTCAATAAAATTAAGTAAATGGTTAAGCTGCCTGTTTCATTACTTTATATTCATGTGATAAATATAAATGTCAATTAGATGGTAATTTGCATGAGAGATTAAGAAAAAGAAAAAAAATATGATATAATAATCACCCGCTTATAGTGATCAATTTGGATGGATGTGATGACTGTAAATGGTTTCCACTGTATGACATTGTTAAGAATTGAAAGCTCCACCTTGAACACAGGTTAAGTAAATTTGAATACATTGTGCTGATAATACCTCTCTTTCACACTTTACTTTTTAGTAAAACTTTAAATGCAGGACTTGTACAGTGTTTTTATTGTGCAATATTAAATTTTTCTAAAGAAAAAAAGATTTTGCAGAGTTTGCCTGGGGCTCCCAAATCACTAAATCCATGCCTGTTGATGTATGAATGTTTTCTTTAACAATTTGCTCTAAGTATTAGAGATGCTGCTTTCAGTTGTAAATGTTTCCATGGTGAATTGTGCCTTTTGCAATACTGTTTTATGTTTATGTGCTATGTAAGCTGCCTGCCGTGGGCCATTTCTGCTTCTGATAACCCATGTGGTCTGGAAAGACTGTAGCATGCAGAGTGCACCAATTTCTCCAGCAATGTCTCTTTTATAATTGTAGAAATAATTGTTATTAGGGTCTGTATATTTCTAAATATTCCCTGTTGTTAGTTTACTTAATTGTCAGTCAGTAATTCGTATCTGCCAAAAAATGAAGCTGTCTGCTGTTGAGCAGTAGTGGGCTGAAGCTCTGCTCTGCTCTCTATGTTCACCTTTTAGAGAATGTAATTAATATTTTCCTCATTAATGATGTATTATTTCACCGTCCATGACCCATCCACCATTAATCAGAATGTTATTTTTTATTACCTGACCCACCCGATCTGCCGATTAACTATGGTGCCTGCAGATATAACTGCAATCCTTGCATTGCTACTGTCCACATACAAGCTATGTTTAAGTGTTTAAGGCTTAGATTACAACAAAATACATATATACTGTGTGTTTGTATGTATGTCATATGTGAAATCTTTAATATTCAATGAAATATTCAATATTCAATTGTTAAATGAAGTTGCATTATGAGGCATGATACCATCTTCCTTTAAACATGGTAGTGAATGGAAAAAATAGCCCGAGGCCATGTCATCAAGACTTGATGATAACTTACAAACATGTAAGTTATTCTTGTCCTGCAGCTTGGCTTGTTGAATGAGCCACCAAACACACATTCACCGGGGAAAAATGCACCACTAACGTCAGTTAGAAGTACATTAAACGGTGTGTAAACATACCTGCAGATTTGGACGTGTTAGATGCTGGTTTGGTCGTGGCTCTTCAAAATCTCTGTTAGCGACGCGCTGTCTGTCTATGACTTGGACTTAAAGCAGTTTATTTACTTTGTCTTCAAAGAGACATTAAAGGTTGCAATTAATCCACGGTTCACATATGTGCCGAACGGTGTTAGGTGTTCAGCTATGTTCCGTCAGAGCACTAATACAGATCCCTGCAAAAATCGCACCATAATCATTTTAATGTTTCAATGAAAATAATAATAATAATAATATAAACATTATCATTCCCTCTAATATCGCAAACTAATATCTACTACTACTTGCAATTCCAATATCAGTCAAAATAATTACGATTAGATATTTTTTCTAAATTGTTAAGATCTAGCATAGATTTGGACAAAGTTAAGCTATATGCTTGAGTTATTGGGAAGTGATATGTGGCAGTGGAAAAGGAGTGACTTAGGCTGTGTTTAGACTGACTTGAGCCTTGCGTGAAAAAACACAACCCTCCCATTCTTTTGAATAGGGGTGCGGATGCGTTAATGTAATCACTGAAAATAATTGCTGCTGTGTTGACTCTACAGAGGTGTAAAATCCTGTTCTACAGGATCAAAAATCGTTGTACAGTATTTTGGCTTCTGATAAGACATATTTCATGTCTTGCTGGTACTTGAAGCAGCACGTTGTTGTTTTAATGCAGAGCTGTTTGGTTCGAATCATAACTAACGGCTATTAATGATTTTCTGTACAGTACCTGGTTTGCGTTAATTCTGGCTGGTACTTATTAGCTTGGTCAGCATTTAAAAAGCCACCTATGTTCTGTGGTCATGTTGGAGTTGGAAAAAGACGGATTATTTCATCTTAGTAAAGCTCTTTGCTCACCTTAAGAAAAAAAAAAATCTAGATGTCACCTTTTCTGAGCACACATGTTGTCCGCCCAGAAAATGGTAAAAAAATTGTTGTATTGTCCTTAAAGTCTATGTTCTTCCCTCCAGGTTTACCTGCAAACCTTAAAGACTCCCCAATGGCTACCGACATGCCCATGGACACGGTGCCGGCTCCTCACTCTGCCCCAGCTTCACCCCCAGACCCCACCCCGGCCTCAAATCCTGTTTTGAGCTCGAGTGCAGCCCAAGACCAGATTCCGACCCAGGAGCCAGCGATAGCTGAAACCCCTGACACAGCGGTGACCCTGGAACAGGATGCTGTTCCAGATCTCACCCAGGCTCAGCCTACAGATCCAGATGTGTCACAAGGCCTTATTCAAGGTTCTGAGCTGCCCCCAGCCTCCCTGCTGCCACCAATGCCGCCAGCCAGTGCTAAGAACCCCAGCTGCAAGATAATGACTTTCCGGCCCACCATGGAGGAGTTCAAAGACTTTGCCAAATATATTGTCTACATGGAAAGTCAAGGAGCTCACCGTGCTGGCCTGGCTAAGGTGAGGACAGCACATACATATACACACACTCTCACCTACTTGGTTCAGTCCTTGTCTGCTCTGTAATGGTAAGGTCTCACTGTTACATGTTCATTCCCGTTAGCAGATATGTCTATTTCTACCCAACCTTACATAGCCAAACCTCTTTAAAATGGTTATTACTGTCTAAAACTATCACAAATATTGACAGTTGCCTATTCTAAGTTTCTAAAGCACAAAGTGGGGTCTTAAAATAACATATTTTATTTCATTAACAGCCAGAAAACACAATATTCATATTCAATACACAAGTATTCTATTTATAATGATGATGGTGATTAAAATCAAGATAATTCAGACATTTTAGAAATTGTTCCTTATGTTATAGGGTTGTTTTATTCAGTCAAATAATTGTTTAATTAATCAATAGTATCTGATTATCTGAGTGTCAAACTGCATATAGTGGAATTAAATAGAATCTGAATGTTCTGCCAGATTTGGACCAGTTGTATCAGCCCTAAATAAAGTACAATACTTGTATGGGCTTTTAATATTATATTCTGGCGGAGTTTAGTTGCATGTGGCTTCAGGTTATTGTGAAATTCTCATTTCTGCTTAGTTGATGTAAATGCGTCTCTTCACCAGGTGATTCCCCCAGAAGGCTGGAAACCCCGTAAGTCCTATGACACCATTGAGGACATGGTGATTCCAGCACCCATCATGCAGGTGGTGACCGGTCAGTCAGGTCTGTTCACCCAGTACAACATCCAGAAGAAGTCCATGACTGTGAGCGAATACCGTAAGCTGGCCAACAGCAAAAAGTAAGTTTGTAGACATTGTCTGCGAAATTGAAAGTAATATATCTCTTTTTTTTTCCCTGCATAAATATGATTTGCATTTTCATCACTTATACAGACACTTCAGTGACTGGTTTGAGCCTACATCTCTAACAGTTTCATTTGTGTTTTATGATTTGCATAAAACTCCTCCCACAAGAACAAAACAGGAATTGCAACAGAGTTATGTCTACATTTGGTCATACTATTTTACAGAACGGCAACTTGTGAATCTGAAGATAATGAGAATCTTTATGATTTATGTAAATTATAATCACAACATGTGAACATGTATTTTCAGTCTTTTTTTATTGATCAGTGTTAAGTGTTAATTTACTGAAGGGGGATTGAATACTTTCTGTAAGGATTATGTGTCTTTTCTGCTCTCTAGTGGTTAGAAAAGTGAAGTTCAATGAGGACAATGATAAAACCATCTGTATTTATTTTTGTAGGATCTTGTCTAGGAATGGGCATGTAAAATACTACCAATAATAATAATAATAATAATAATAATAATAATAATAATAATAATAATAATAATAATAACAATAACAATAACAACAATAACAACAACAACAACAACAACAATAATAATAATAATAATAATAATAATAACTGCTCCCTTATTAAAAGTTTAGTATGAATAAATTATATAATTATACTGCAGCACAACAGCATATAGCATATTGTAAACATTTATTTATCTCTCATGCACATCTCACAGGTCCTGCTTTCTGTTTGTACACCTAGCTATCAGACTTCATGCTAATTGAAAACTAGACACATAGATGAATTGATCATGAAGCAGGATGCTTGCTAAAATAAAGTTTTGAATAAAGTCTTCATGTTCCAGGGCTGTCTCCTTACTCACTGCTTACAATATAACTGGTTCTGTTGTGTTTTCAGGTACTGCACACCCCGCCACAAAGACTTTGACGACTTAGAGAGGAAGTACTGGAAAAACCTGACATTTGTGTCACCCATTTATGGTGCTGATGTCAGTGGATCCATTTATGATGAGGTGAGGGGTTAAATACTGTGTATTTCCAAGAAGTGTTTTTATTAGAGCTCAGTGGTTAAAGCTGAATTGCCTGCCCTGCTTATTTTACCAGATATTGTTATCTGTGTTATTAATCACAATGTTTACTCAGTGATTTCTAGACAGAAAAATGCACTGTACTTTTGGCCTTGTATTTCAAGAATATCAATAACAACAGACCATCTAAAAGACATTTTACAGAATTCTACAGATTTTAATGTACATTCACTATAGTGATTCCTAGTTTAAATAAACTCATGGTTGGATAATTGTTAATTGTAACATTATACAATAGGAGATTGTACCCTTAATATACAAGAGCCACTTTAAAGATTCTTATTGTGTTATTATGACTTAATGCTACTATCAACTAAAGGTTTCCGCACCAATGCATGTTATTTCAATACCCTGACCAGTGAATGAAGAATGATGGTGACCAGGTAAATGATCAGAGCACTGCTAGATACATCTTTTTGACTACAACACCATCTGGTGGTGTAGAATTTTAAGACCGCTTTGAAATCTGCAGTTTCTATATTCAACAATCATAAAAATACATGTTATCCCCGCTCAGGACATTCAAGAGTGGAACATTGGCCATCTCAACACGCTGCTGGATATGGTGGAGCAAGAGTGTGGCATCGTCATAGAAGGCGTCAACACTCCCTACCTGTACTTTGGCATGTGGAAGACCACATTTGCCTGGCACACTGAAGACATGGACCTCTACAGCATCAACTACCTGCACTTTGGACAGCCCAAGTCTTGGTCAGTCATAGTTTTTTATTTTTTAATGCATAGCTGTTGTGTGTGCGTGTGTTCACTCCTTGTCAAATAACAAGGATGGAAGCTATCATATATGTGCTCTGACCAGGATTGTTAGGACTGATTCAGATCACTAATTGGATTGGCTTACTGATTATGATTGACTGATACAATAATGATTAACTAGTGGTTCCTGTTTTTAAACCTTTTGACAGAAATCCTTTGCATAAGAGGCCCTTTCCTTATATCCAAATGATAAAGTTAAGAAGATGAATTCCATCATACTACTAGCTAATCACTTCAAATGTGATTTCATACTCCTCGTACCATTACAATCAGCGGCTACATACTTCTTGCTCCTTACATTTTTGACGGGTCATCCTCCACTGCATGCCTCTTTGAGTAATCACAAAGCCGGATGAAAGAAACAGGAGGCAACATGGCGGTTGCCCTTGATGTTAATTCATATGGGTATAAAGGCAGTCCAACCAGTTTTACAGTTTAACAATTGCGCAACTGGATCAGACGCTGTGTTGTAAGTCTGCCTGATTTCATCTGAAGTCTTGCAGCCGTTAACAGCATCATCTGAAGTCCGCATGGAGCTTGACAGGAACATAATCTGCCTGTGTGGTGGAGATAGGGCAGCCATGAGTCGGGCAAAGAAAACACTGTTTGAGTAACGGTTATTCAGTTGAAATTTTTACCAAATGTAATTTAGAGGATCACAGGAGGGGTAATTTTTATAACAAATACCACCTCATTAAGATCTGTTGGTCCAATTAATTAGAGCATCACTAGCATTATGATGTGCTTTATTGGCAACAGCAAACATTCGTTACAGTGTTGAGCATTTCAAGAGTGCTGTCCTTCGTGAATGCTACCTTGGTTGGATGTTTTTGTAGAGATACATGTATGAGGAAACAGACATGTTGTTTCTCTCACTAAAACTTGCTCAGAGAGTCAGTGGCACTGGTCCAAGTGGAAACTTCTGTCCCTGTAGTGAATGTTCTTCCTGTGTCGTTTTTCCATCTGTTTCACCTGCTCTATAGCATACTCGGAGGTCTCTGTGAACTAGCACAGGAGTCTAACGTACTCATCTCAGACCAGGGCCAGAGGGTATCCATCACAACTTAATGCCAACTATATCATTCATAGTTCTTCAGTCTGTGTTAGGCTTGCTTTTGACTGATATGTAGACTATGACTCTGTTTATATGTGTAGGTTACTTAGAGTGCAACTTGTTACCAGGGCTTCTCGTTGTGTTTTGACCTTTCAGATATTAAGACAAACACTTCATGAATAATGCTAGAATTGAGTTTCAGTCTTCTTCTCTTTTTCAACCATTTCTTGCTGTTTTGTTTGAGAATTCTTTGGAAATGTTTTCCATTTCTTTTCCCTTCTCGAATCACTATAATTTGTCTGCAAATAACCTAAGACGTACAATTTCTGCAGGATATTTCTGAAGAATGTTGAAAAGAAAAACAGTAGATCATGAGCTGATTTTAACAGGTGTTGTGGAAAACACAGAAAGTTTGCTGAAACCATTTGTAGCAGATGTGATATACAGTAAATATTGATAGGGATTTGAGTTATTTTGCTTGCTTGCTTTCTACTCTACATACATCATTATTACATTTCCTTCTGTGTTTCTACCTCTCACCCCTATAGGTACCTGGTACCTCAGGGAAAAATACTTTTTACTTTTACTTTTCTGCCCCTCGACTTTCTCTTGTTCGTGTGTGTGTGTGTGTATTTTTTTTCCCTTTTTCCCTTGCACGTTGTTTTCCCTCCGTGGCACTGCAGGTGGTGAGCAGAGCCAACCCAGCCATGAAGCACTCAGAAATACTGTATTACCTGTTTGTGTGTGTGTATATGTGTGTGTGTGTGTGTTGAAATTTTTCTTCTCCATTTGCTCTCTCACCTGTTTTTCTTTTTGTCACAGTATGTTTCCCCTCCACCTTTCCCCTTCTCCTGTCTGCCTCCTGGAGTGGTGTATTGTGTGTGTGTGTGTGTGCGCGCGCGCACGTGTGTGCGTGTGCGTGTTACCGGTCCCCCCTCTCTGTGATGTGATCTCATTAAAATCAGCAATCCTTCTCGTTTTCACACCTCTCACTGAGAGCGGGTATGTATCATTACAACTCACTGTCAGAGCGTGTGTGTGTGTGTTTGTGTATGTGTTTGTGTGTAGATGAAAATGACATTCATCAAGCTGTGATTTTCAGTCTGGCATTCAGCGGGCTGAGCCCAGTGTTTGCGGCGCCATGCTTATAAATCATAGTACAGGTTTATGCCTGCAGTATTGTTAGCGTGGATGCCCCAAGTCTGAATCAGACCCAAGTCCTGGCAAATGTTAAACTGATGCAGTTTTATAGAGGTTGGACATCAGTCTTGTTCAAGGACACTTCGACATAACACAGTTTTTGCAACAGCAAGGTGCTGGAAGCAAATGTTGAGAGCATAATTAAGAAAAATCAAGATTCTACGCTCTTTGTCTGTTTATTTTGTAGAGATGTTCTTAACAAAAAGCCGAGGAAATTAAACGTGAGAAATTGAACAGAAGCCCCTTTTTCTTCTTAGCGGGACATCCTGTAGAGTGAATCTAATCTGCATCAGTCGTTGCATGGAAAATGACATATAATTGATATTCGATGCGATGGAGCTTTGAGGCATGTTAACAGGAAACACGACTGTGGCAGCCCACAATGAGCAGCTTTTAAAGGATGCCTCCGTCTGTAAGAGCGTACACAGAAAAACCATACTGTCAGCAGTTGATTTTTCAACATTCAAAAGTACATATTAGTTTTATTCTGTTATTAATTCTGTTTATAAATATACAGGTGTGTACACTTCCTGTGTGGCTTATTAAAGATGATATCTGCCTATGCTGCATATGAAGTGTACCAATTTGCTTTCTTCCTTTTTAGACTTCCAATTATTTTGACCTTACCATTGTCCCTGTCATTTTGAGAAGACTAATTTACTCCTGTTCACTTCCTTTTTCCATATGTGATTTTTCTTCTTTCTTCACTTTTTTTCCTCATTGTCTTGCTTGTTTTTGTTCTCTCTGTCACACACACACACACGCACACACACACACACACACTCTTTTCTGAAATTGAATCATTTTCATTTTTACACTTGTGTGTGTGATGGGGTAATTACAGGCTGTTAAAACACATGCGCACACACGCTCTCTTCTTCTCTCGTAGTGCAGCCGTTTGTGAAATTAACTCCATTCCCCCTGCAACTCTGCTTCCATCAAAGTCGTACCCCACCACAACCACTACTACTGCCACACACACACACACATACACACACACACACATACACACACACACATACACATACACACACACACACACACACACACACACACACACACACACTGACTTACGTTCATTTCCTGGAGACTTATCCCAAACCTTACCCTAACCTTAACATAAGCCTTTAAACCAAGTCTTAACCCTAAAATAAATGATTTACGTTAAGGGGACTTGCTTTTTGTCCCCATAAAGGAGGCAAGTCCCCACAACATGACTGTGTTGACAGATTTACGTCCCCACAACATAAGGAATACCTGGTATACACACAAACACACACACGTACAGAGTTTGGCAGATGTGTAAAGGATCGCAGCTTAAGCAGTCTGTCACTTTCTCCCTGTCTTTATCACTCCATCATTCTCTTTCTCTTTATTTTCATTGCTGAAACCTTCTCAATCACCCCTCTGCCTCAGCACACACCAGCATATCTGCTGTCAGATGAAAGATTAGCCTCGGAGCTTGTGAGAGGAAGGTAGGGAAGGGCTGACGAAAGCGAATTGAAAGGGATATTTTGAAGTGCAGCCCGGCTGCAACGTCCCGGTAAGGGAGGAGTTTATTATGAATCCATCAGTCCTCTTCCTCTGTAGTCCAACGGTTTTGAACCATCCTTGTCTGACAGTTTTTTCCCTCAGAGAAGAGAAATGGAGAGCTCAGGATCTGCATATTGCGTTAGTGGGGTTGTAACTGCAGTTATGATGTTGGGTGGGGTGGTCTGAGCTTAAGCTTGGTTTGCAGTAACTGAAAGTGCCTTAACAGATCTCACTTGTTTTATAATAAGAGCTTAGGGTAAATTTAAAAATAAAATAAATTTAAAACTAGTTTGTTTGTATAATATATGTTTAGACACACACATAGTGTGTAGGCACACTTGCACAACATTCACAACAAATTGCACTTCAAGTAGTTCTTGTGACTGCTTTGATTTGGGTATAGCCATCCTAACAGTCCATAAAGTAAACAGGAGAGGCTTGTCTTTGTCAGAATAATTAACCTTTCTCTGAGTAGACGTGGTGTTAAACTAGAGAACACAAAATCAGAGGAATACACCTATGCGTAGCGTGTCTGTTAAGGTGAAAAACACACTAACAACACCTGAATTCCATCTGCCAAGAAAACTGTCCCGCCGTAGATAAAAAGATAAATACTCTTCCTCATGGAGGTGAAAAAGTTCAAGCCTTCATTTGCTACGTGTTGTTTTATTTGTGCGTTTCTTTCCCTGTGCTGCCGGAGGGACAGACGTGTTGCTGCCATGGCAACCGTGGCCTTAGTAGGGGAGGGAACGGGAGGGGACATGCTGATTGGCTGATCTTAGTTTGATGCCGGGATGGAGGGATCATGTGAAGGATGTTCTCTGAAATAAGTGTCGATTTACACAGAAACTCTGCTATATGATGCTCCCCAAGGGGAAGCAAAACAAAAAACAAACACCTTTTTAAAGGAACACTCCAGCATTTTAGGAAATGTAGTTATTTGTTTGTCTTCCGGAGAGTTACACAAAAAGATCAATAACAATTTAATCTCTGTGCATCCAATAAAGAGGTAGATTAATGGCGTGTTTAACATAAATAAAGGCTAAGACTCTTACTTTTTAAAACACATCACAAAACACCCACATAGTGACCATGGGTCTTGATTTAGTTTGGTTAATTAATTTGCTTCGTTGGACATAATTGCTCAGTAGACCAATGATGATCTGATCCATCTACAACTCAACAGGCTAACGATAGTCAATAAACAGCTTTTTGAGATATTTTTAGCCAATGCAGAAGCAGAAAGGTTCTTAATAGTAACTGACAGAAAACCAATGAGGCAGGAGAGTTGGCTTAGTGTAGTTGCTGGTCATTGATAGGTTGCTAAGGTACAGGTAGTGTCAAAAGATGAATAAGGTTTATGGATGCATATGAAGGCGAAGCCAGAGTGCTTTGTCATGCTGGTTGCATAATTGAAACACTGATAATCAGAAGTTATTTCCTTCCTTGTTGTTTTTCTTCTAACGCCTATAACTGTGATCTGATAACCAGCTTCATTACTACTGTGTTACTCATCATTCTTTATCTTAAGGAGCAGGAATGATTATTAGAAAAAAAAGGATCTTAAACTACTGCACAGATACAGAGATAGAGAGAAGGGAACGACATATTTACCCACTAAAATAAACAAGTTATAATTCTGAGATGATTACCTGAATGTCAGTACATGAGTTCCTTATTGATTGTCTCTTGTTTGCTCCCAAAATAGCATTGAGGACTTTGGTCAAGAGTCTCTGATGTTAGATGGTTGTGTAAATCCTGCCTTGAGTAATAGAACACTGAAAGATGCTGCACCTCTCTGAAGCTCTAAGCTTCCATCTACAGGTGGCAGTGTGGCACCGTGTCTTGACTGAAATTGACTTTGTCTTATACTTTCTTTTTGTTTATTATTTTTTTATCTCTCCCTCTCTCTCTGTATTATGTTCTCGCTCATTCATTTTCTGTCTCTCTTTAAGTATTGTTGCCTCTCACCATCTCTCCATCTTTCTTTCTTATTTTCTTGCTACTCTTTCTCCATTTGTCCCAAACATCCATGGGGCTGTTTTTAGGCTTGGGAAAGAAAGGACAGATGTAGGGTTTTTTCCCCCCGCCCACAGTTCATTGCCTGAGGTCTCTGAAGGGTTAAGCAACCCACGGGAATGAATTGCTGTAATAAAGAGGGTTGTAATAACCTCACAAATAAACGGATCAGGTTCGAGCTCTGCTGGCTGCCTCCTACTCTGTTTTGCAGATAAACTCGCTTTCTAAATGTAGCATCTGACATTTGATGTAAATGTACTTCACAGTGCCTATCTCATGTATCAACAGTAAAAGTACTGTGACGTCTTGGCAATGTTGGCACCTTGCTCTACCTGTAAAGCAACACAGAACCGGAGCCACAGGGCTGCTGTATTCATGCAGTAATAAAACTGAAACAAAGGGGAAGGAGGAAAAACACTATAAAATATGATCAGACAATGCAGAGATACCGAAGCTTTAGAGAGACAAAAGGGTAACAAAGACAGACTAGATCAAAACAGTCTAACAGACCAAAGCAACATGGTGGCAAACATGGAGCCTCTATCCACCGGACACTGACAAGAAAAGTGATCTGAATGCGTCATGTGTGCATGTATAAGAGAGAAGAGGAGGCAGGAATAGTTAGGTGTATGTCATGGGTAATTTAATTTCTTAAACATGGAATGCTGAGGGCTGTAAAATAACCCAGTGCTCCCCGAACAGTCATTTCTGCTGGTCTTGCCCTTCACCGGTCGTTTCCATCACCCTCCCTGTTTCCCCTTCATCTCCCCTTCAAATTACAAATTGTTTAAGGCTTTCTTAAGGTATGTTCAGACTGAATGTGCAACAGATGTTTGCCTCCTGATGTTTACATGAATTTGAACACTAGAGGGATTTTTGTTCTCCATGTTTATGAACCCCAAACATGCCCCAAAATATACTAACTATATAGATGTTGGTTGTAGCCAGCTTGATTTTCATGCTATGGTTAGCGTAGGTAAAAATATCATGACAAATGTTACCATCATGATAATCTCTTCCTACTATTAGTGCTAAAATAAGTTAAATGACTTCATACCTTGAACCCCATGGCTTCTGTTCACTGAACAGTGATTTGTATGTTACAGCTTTGTTGGACAGTTAACTGGAAATCACTTTAAATGCAGCTCGGTGTGTCTTAGATTCTACAATTCCACAATCATATTTTGAAATTCATGATTTTTTCCTGAGTGATTTACTGATTTCTGGACTGCAACTTTCTAATAGGCGTTATCTGCTGGGTGTTAACAGTTAAATCCAACAATGCAGAAAAGTTTGTAAATGCACACAGAACATTATAACAGTTATATTGGGTGCTTACAGGCCAGTTGAGACTTGACAAAGTCAAACTGCTGATGAAGGAGAGCTGCTCTGTGTTCATGGTGTCCTCTGAAAAGAACAATATCTCTGCAATGACGCACTGTATTGTAGAAACGGTAAACTGGCATCTCTAAATGTGTGCTAGCAAACCACTGTGTGTCTTTGTCTAATCTCATAACACTGCAAACTTCAGGTCTTTATTATTTCCTTATTATCGTTTTTTTTTCTTTTTTCCCCTCTTGTCTCTAAACAATGACATAGTCATGTTTTAAAAATCATTTCTCAAACTAAAACTTTTTCAACTATTCCACAGACAGATTTTCGATTTTGAACAGAGCAGGGTGACTTTGTGTCTATTTGCGTCACATTTGGTCTTTCAATTGACTAATCATGCAGTGGTTGTGTGTCTGAACTTAGCTATTAAGTTCACTGTGAACACACCTTTATAGGAAGTGCAGAATAAACATGGGAAGTGTTTCTTAGTGAGGCATTAGGAAAAAAAACTGGCTTGGGTTCATGACATTTCGATAGGCCTACAGCTTCCATTTTCATTCTATTAGCGGAAGCCATTAGATCAAAAAGGTAGATTTGACCGGATGAAACCTCCAGATTCCTTGTAGATTATCACCAGTGGGGAAGAAACTGAGATGAGATGTAAAAATCTGAGAGAATTTTGAGAGCTTTTAAATAAAGGAAAAATGGAGTTTGAATCTCTTTTACTTAACAGGAGTATTGGAGCAAGTGAGAAATATAGAAAATTGAACTGATCAGGATAAGATGCTGTATACCTTGTTGTTGATGTTTCTGCAGATGACAAACTTGTGTCCTTCTTAGAATAGACCACTAAACTGATCGCATGCTTCTCCTTTGTCTGCAGGTATGCCGTCCCTCCTGAGCATGGCAAGAGGCTGGAGAGGCTTGCACAAGGTGAGACCCTCATAACATTATGCATGTTTCTATTAATTTTATTTTATGCCAGTAATGCAGGTCAAGTGAAAGAGCAAGTGCTTCAGACTCTTTAACTTACACCATAAAATCATTCACACGTCCAGAATAGAGACTAACACACATCCAAAGCACACTTATAGCTCTAATTTGTACAGGAGAATAGAAAGCAAAGTAGCACCTCTCATCTACAGCCAGCCTCATTCCTCTTAAGCACAGCATGCGCAACACTGCTAAGAACCCTTTCCCACTCACAGTAAACAACCTTGTGTAGCTGACGCAGTGGTCCTCACAGTAAACAATGTGGCACATGCTGTGGGGCACACATTGAAAAACCTTTCTCATGTATTTGGTGGGTGAGAAATTTTAAAATCCCATTTACACACCATGCACAAAAAACATAGATTTCTTTGTCACCTAGCTGTGCTTAAATGGAGCTCCAGAAGGGAAGAGCAGCTTGAAGCGTTTAGTGTGTGCGGTCGTTTGTGCTAAAAAAGATCAGTAGGGCTATAGATGCTGAATTTGTAGGAGAAGCTGGAAGTCAGCAGAATCAACTGTTCTGCAGAAAAAGATGGGAGGAAACCTACAGTGCAAAGCCCACACGAACAAGTCCAATCACAGTAATGCTAAGTTGCTACATTGGTTTAACACAAGCCACAAGAGCACTGCAGATTTGGACAAAATCAAACACACTGGATGGAATCAGTTTAATAGCTGAGTCAGTCTTGAGCCATTCTACCTTTTAGTCTGTGACACAAAACCAGCCTCCTTTCATCTCTTTTTTTCCCCCCACCACTCATGTCATCTTCTTCCTTCTCCAATCTCCATTTTGATCAATGAGGATTACCTTGTGTATTGCATGTCGCTCAAAGTGACGTGGGCGATGCGAGGATGATGAGAGAGTGTCGCCCCAATCCAAACTGCATTATATAGACTCGCTGTTTGTCCTTGTCGCTGTGAAGAGCTAAGAACAAATCAATAATCTCCAGTGCACTTGCTGTCCTTCTTTCATACTGGAGTGTTTGGCATATGTAAGGCACAATGTGACATGACACACAGAGAAATACAATACTATTAAGCTTATTGCATAGTTAATATTAACTATCTGGTTAATATCAATGGCAAACTTTCAGCAGTGAGCACATGTAAACTTTTCTAAAAAGATTGAGCCAATTTCTAATTTACAGGGTGATTTATAATAACATGCTGTTGTCACACAGCCACTGTTCGTATTGTTGGTTACGCCTACGTTCTAGATCTAAATCCTGATCATCAAAAGTGAGAGAGTCCCATTTCTTCTCAACCTAGGCCTCTAATCAGTGGCTGATTTACACTTCAGTTGAATTCCCTCAGAAAACACTTCATACAAATAATCAGTATAAAAAGGAACCACTACCTTGAATAGAATAGACCATAATTTCACAGTGGCTATTAATAACATTGATAATGGCTGCTTTCTACTCAGTAGCTTTAGTTCTGCAGCCCTGGTGTTTTTTGATGTTGACTTACAGGCATACATCAATTGAATGGAGCCTTAATTAGCGTTATTACTTCCACCTGTGCTCATAATGTCAACTCCACATGTCTGCTGTGAGAAACTTTTAAGTTACATTGAGTGTTTGCTGATAAAGAGTCATTTCTTGTTCTTATAGGGACATACATGTCAAATTGCTGCACACTGACTACAAGTCGATTTTAACTTTGAGTGCCTTGTTTATCCTTTTTTGAATTGGTGCATTTTAACAAGTTAATGAGACTGATGAGTCTTCCCCTGCTGATTGTGACAAGTGAATTTCATTAGTCAAATCTCCCAGTTACACTATGCAGGCATTTCATATTATAATTTTAAGTTTATCAACTGAGTACTTCAGAATGTTTTCCTCCAGTAATCAGAGAAAGTAGCTTGAACCAGTGATGCTAACTTAAACTCAGCAGCTGAGGTGCATTGCAGTAATAATAAAAATGCATTGAAATTGATTTCAAGATTAAATTTGTTGTTTTGTGTAACGTCCACTTTATTTGATGTTTTTCCTGAAAATGTTAGCTAAAAGGCTTAAGCTAAATAGATTTGATAAGGGATTCAAAAGGCGTTGTATTTAAGGAGCAAATTCAATACTGGATGCAGATTAGATAAAAAGCTGTTGAACTTCAATCATTACATACATACAGTAGACGTTTCTTATCACTTTTCATGCTGGCATTGAGCTTTCAGCCAGTCAGATTGCAGCCTTCCTCTCTCTTCTTATCTAAGCAGCTGGCAGTGGGAGGAAAGCATTGCCAACGTTATTTAACAAGCACCCACTGACCTATCAAAGCCATCGTCAGCACAGGCAGCTAACTGTTTATGAGGTCCTAAACAGACCGTTATGAGTATAGTAGGAATGCCTGATGGGGCTGAGACAACGGCCTTGTTACTTGAAAACTCCTCTCCAAACATTTGGCTCGACAGCAGCCGCCGCTCTTATCGCTCCTCATCTCCACATTATTTCCGTCATGGCTTTAGACTTTTTTTTTTTTTTTTTTTGGGTGGCTGGGGCGGGATGGGAGGGTGTAGGGTTGGAGGCAGGAACTTAATTTTCAAACTCAAAAAGGACAGAATGAAGCCTTCAAGTTAATATTACCCCGCGGAGAGCTCAGAGAGCCAGCTGCATTTTAATGGGGATTAATACCCAGGCTCTGTCGGCACATTATTCACCTTTATCAGCTCCAACACGCAGGCAGGCGATGAGAGAATAGAGGCCCTCTCTCCCTCTCTTGCTTTGTAGGGTGGAACAGAGGCTGAAACAATGCAGTGAAAATGAAGGATGAAATGGGCGCCGATTATACTGTCAGTCACATTAAAGTTTAACTGGGTGGAGGCTTGGATGGACCCCCCTTTGAGGCACTGGCGGGTATAGACACTAAAGAGTTAGAGAGTGAGTGATGGAGGAGAAATTCTTGCTTTTGATTATGCAGAGGCCGTCTGAGTCTCTCTGGCTCCAAGAGCAAAAGTGAACCTTTGTTTTAGAGAGAGGGAGAGAAAACCCAAAATGTCAGAGGGGTATATTATGATCTCAGAGCAGTCTGTGTTTTTAGGAAAGTGGGGTAGTGTTGTAGTACCACAAAATGTAACATTGCCAAGTGTCAGCAGCTACGTGTGCGCTTTAGCTCATGAACATAGTAGCTTTGATCCCACGTTTGCACAATACACCACTCGGCTGGTTTTGTTAAAGTAAATGTGTTTTTTATTGGTGACCTTAGGGACATAGATGTAGACAATTAAAGCACTTCAATTTCAGACCTACTTTTAATTGTGGAACAGTAAATGAACGAACACACAATTGTCTTCCCGCTGCAAAGCAGGTCTTCTTCAGGCAAAGGTTTTCTCTTTGCTATCACTGAATGTGATAATGATTTTTTTTTTTTTTTTTTTTTTTTTTTTTTTTTTTGGAAGTGACAGCACCCGGCTCCAGTTTTGTGCTGAAGTGTTTCTTTGTGCCATATTACGATCCAGCAGATTTCCCCTGAAATCTAAACAGGTGGCACACAATCAGTAAATTTACATGCTGTACAGAAATGTGATTATTCCACACTTTAGGCAGTAATATCATTTATGCCGGTGTCAACGGAAAGCCTGGTTTCCTTTTCCAGGTTGTGGAATTAAGAATAATCTGGTAAACACAGCTACGTTTATGTTTGGGAAACCCTTTTTGTTGGCAAGTCGTACCTATACTCAGCATCCTCCTAAATACTTACCTGTCAACTGAGACTTTGCTCCAATAGTGCCAATAAAAGCATCTTACGAAACAGGTTTATAATTCCAATACATGCTTCAAAATGAAGGTAGTCTGGAAATGAGATTACTGATCATACTGAATGTGAATTTAGGTTTTAGGGTAATTAGACTAACACAGCATATGTAAACATGTTTTTTGATTGGCTCCTGTGAAGTGATTTCTCACATTAATATGGCTTTTTGTGCATTTTATTTTCTTTTTTACTTTTGTTAATTTTTTTTTACACAATTAATCTGCTTTTTGGTGTTCATGTGCATGTACAGATTTACTGAATGTAACTTGTATCGAGGTTGACATGGCTTGTCTAGACAGTTTCACGATATGACCGTCATTGTGTTAACAATTTTGAATCAAGCTCAGTTTTTGACGGTTTATGGGAATTTCATAGAATATGATGTAAAAATAGGTATACTGCATGTATGGCTGCCTAATTTTTTATTGTTAGTGTAGTTTTTCATGGTTTCATCAGATAATTTGAGTAGCTCTGGATTGTCAGTGAATTGCCCTAATGTGTGCCTTTATCATGTGTGCCCCCCCCACCCCTCTCCCCCCGCAGGCTTCTTCCCTGGCAGTTCCCAAGGTTGTGATGCCTTTCTTCGCCACAAGATGACGCTGATATCTCCATCCATCCTGAAGAAATACGGCATTCCCTTTGACAGGGTGAGCAGTAACTGACATTTTATCAATTCCCATTGGGGAAAAATTGGATACAACATAGTGGAAAATCAAGTTTTCTATATTATTACTCCAGCCAGATGTCAATTGTGATGCTTGCATTAAGGTGGAGCCGTTTGCCTACTTCAAAATGGTTCACTCATCATCAAGAGTTCACTTAGCACTTTACACCTCTGTCGACTGCTAGCCTTGCTCAATATCTCGAAGAAGAACACACAATTTCTTCTCACATGACACGTGTGCAGTACTTGCTCTGTTCTTCAGTTGACAAACATGACTAATAATACTTTTTCGTGTGTTATTCAGTATAACATCATTTACAGGTCACAAGCCATAAGGAAAAAGATCAAAATTATATTCAATAGTTGAACTTGTGTACAGAATATATTTTTATGAAAAAAAAGTCCTTGCATCATAAACCTATCATATTTTTCATGTAAAGAATTGTAAATGTTCTCCACCTCATTCTGATGCCCACCCCCACATGCACCTGTTAACTACAACATTGACACACACACACACACTACTAGCTGTAGTAATGATACTATATGAGTAATGATCTTGTGTCGTGACTGTCATAGGTAATTAACTGGCATTTTTCACCTTTCTGGTTTTGTTCTATGAGTATTCAGTAGGCGATATAAATCCTCACAGGGAAAGGAAAAGAAAGTTCTCCACTGTCAGCAGAGGGTTTCCCCCCTCTACCCCGTTTAACTCTTCACTCCCCCCTCAGGACGTCATTATCACAGCGAACATGTTACTTGTTACACACCTACAGTACATCTCTCGATTCATGTTTAAAAATAAAACCGTCTTCTTGCATTCTTGCAAGAGCAAAAAGGGCTGTTTGATATCTGAACCACTGCCTTTTAGTTGAGGAAGTTTATCTCCCGTTCTCAGCCTCTACTCCTGTTTCTTGCCTCATGCCTGTCACCTTGCCTGTCTTGATGTGTCTCTTGATTGCCTGGATTCAGGCTTCAGAGAAGTTGAGATCCACAGCCAGTCACAGATATACGGTTTAAGTTTTGGGGCAACACATGGGGGAAAAAAAGAATGTGCTTAACTTGTCCTCACATTAATAAAAAAAAAAAAAAAAAAAAAAAAATCTCAGAGTAGCACTGAGCTCATGGTAAGACGGCAGCAGTCGTGAATTACTTTTGCTCATAAGTCTGAAAAGTTTGGAGGAAAGTTTAACTGTGGAGTTTAACTCCATGTTTATTCCTGTATATTAGTTTCACTTGTACACTATAAGCTCATTAATAATAGTAGAATTATAGTAGAAGAAAAATTATTTGTGTAAATGTGCACTGATATATTGTTAATTTGTACAAATGCACACATTAAGTTGTTTTTCACATTCCTAAATCAGTAAATCCTTTCTCTGTTTTTTTCTGTCCTATAATCAGATAACTCAGAATGAAGGGGAGTTTATGATCACCTTTCCCTATGGCTACCATGCCGGCTTCAACCATGGCTTCAACTGTGCAGAATCCACAAACTTTGCCACTCTGCGCTGGGTGGACTATGGCAAAATGGCTACCCAGGTAAGACAGTACAGACATCTGTCTGATTTACTAAGTGAGCACACACCTGCAGTCAAACCGAGTCTACTGCCAGAACTCCATGCGTGCTATGTGTAGATGCACTTCTGCCTCTATTATTTCAGACATTCTTAATTAACCCTCTCCTCAAAGCTGTGCATGAAGTTATAGATATTTAATTTCCTTTTTTTAGTAATTTGAAGGTTTAGCATTTCTCTCATTGATCCTAGTTACCGAGAGTCATCCAGTGCTTAGAAAAACTCTGGTAAACAATTAAACACATCAACATTTTGTGGAAAATTGCAACACACCGATTTTACATTTAGTTCTGTAGCAATTAGATGAACTAAACGTAATAGAGATAAACTTGTGACCACAGGGTTCAAAGCTGTGTTGTTTAGTCTGGACAGAAGCCTAAAAAATGTTTTAGTTTCTGTGTTTTAAATTCTTATTAATGACCTTTCAACAGTATGAAGATGCTGGTAGTCTCCAATAAGGATATTCATAAATGGACCTATTCATGGCTTTGTGCATCTAAATTGCATTACTAATTATAATGTAGGCACACCTGAGGCAATGTGGGCTCTGTGCAGCTATGTAAATACCAGTTTAGACATGGTGTTTCAGGTTGATTTTTAGATTGGGGCAGAAACTTGAACATTTAGATATTTTATCTTTTATAATCATCTATTTAAAAATAACCAGTGTCCTTGAAACAAGCTGTGAAAGAAAACCTATGCAAACCTTCACTTAAAACTGCACCAGTACCACCACCACCACCACCACCACCATCACCATCATCATTATCATCATTACACAAACATTATCCCACTCTTTGGGGGCCATAGTAGAACCTCCAGTTGAAGAGGTTTGATCCGAGGTTTGATTCACCAGCAGTGAGGAAACTTCACTGCTTTGGCTGTTTGCTCCTGTGAAGGGATGAAGTAATAGATCATATCGAAATAAAACAGCAGCGTCTGGTTCTCTGCTACACACCATCTGTTACCGACACTAACCATACCCTCGCATCCATCCATTGACGCAAACTGCCTCTTTGCCTGTGGGCTGTTGAGCATGAAATTGACGGGGCATGGGTTGGTTGTGGACGGGAGCCCAACTACAATGTCCTCTGGAAGAAACTCCCCCCTTGTCTCTTTTCTATACATTCCACTTAATTTTCCTGTTCAATTCTTCCTCCCTCTCCCTCTTTGTATGTGTGTGCGTGCGCCCCTTTTCCGTTCTTTCTCTCTACTTGGCTGCTTGTCAGATTTATGAGGTGACAGTTTGCAGAAGTATGTCTCTCCCTCTTTCCCATTTTCAGCCTTCCTGCTTTACCCATGTGGCCACTTGTAATTTAAGAACCAGTAGTCCAGGCTCTAGCAGTCTCCCCTCCACCCAACCCAGTGCTCAAGGGAGCGTCTCCACTACACTTGTCCCAATCCGATAAAGAAGAGTGGTCCACTCTTCTAATTCGAGTCGACAAATCAGAGGAGAATCAAAGGAATGTGAAAGAGAACAGCTGGGCCAACGAGATGAGCACGCTCTCTCTCCTTTTTTCTCTCTCTATTTCTGCCTGTCCATATTTCTTCCTTCCTCTCTCTCTTTGTCTCTCACACAGACATTTTCATTGCTTTTTGGGTAGCATAGTGGTTACAGAGATCGTCCCATAACCAGTGCAGCATTATTTCGGTCCCAACAGCAGTCATTCTGTATGTATTCGAGGAAGACCCTGATCCCATTCAGGCTCCCTCACTATAACTCAGTCTGAGTAAGAAGGTAGGCTTAACACTCCTTCGATGCGTGTGGTTATCACAAATGGCAAATGACATGTGAGATTTTTTTCTTTTCTCCCTGACTTTATCAAAGTTTTCTCATCCACCCTAACAGCTGGGTAAATGGCTTGTTAATTTTTGGTCTTCAATCTAAACGGGTCCGATATTAGCAAGCTAAAGTTAGCTTTGTTAGTTGGCTCATTCAGCTAGCTTACGCAACAGTTCCACCTGGCCTTTAGGTGTAAATATTAAGTCAAAACTAACCTTTACATAAGAACTAGTTTGTGTGGTGCAACCTGTTTTTAATTCAGTGATGCGTAAATATCCATTTGGATACAACTAGGCTACAACTAGGCTAAGTTTGACCAAAGAGTTTCAAGTCCTGAGAACAGACATTGGATTACCTGTTTTCAAAGCATGCAAAGTAAGAAAGTCAAAGTCAAGTTTTTAGATGAAATAGAACTTTGAGTACACTTATGCCCTGAAGTATTGAGCTCATATTTAAAGTGTTAACATTGCTGCACTGCATTTTCAGGTCGGTGATTTTTATTTCCGCTCCACTCCAATTTCATCTGAGCAATTTATGTCATATATACTGTAGTTTTATATAGCTCGCCTACGCCAGGCACTTACTTGGCAACAATGAAGTCTCTTTTTCTCTTGGTCGATCTCTTAACTGCCTCCCTCTTTCTGTCTTTGGCTCAAGCAGTCATCTGTTAACTCGTTTGGCCGCCTCTCCTCCCTCTCCCGCCTTCCCTCTACCACTCTGTCAGCACCAAAACGGACAGTGAACGATGAGGCTCGGTATCAAATTTGTCACTGTTTGGGGGCTGCCAGCGCACGACAGAGAGAAGGGGAGAGCGATCCCGGGCATGTCTCAGTCCTCTTAAATACAAGCTTCTCAATTGCTGACCCATCTGTCTGACTTACTAAGTGAACACACACCTGCAGTCAAACCGAGCCTACCACCAGCGCTCCTGGCATTTTGTGTGTGGATGCACTTCTGCCTCTATTATTTCAGACAACGCAGTCTTAATTAACCTCAACCTTTCTAGCTCTGCATTAGGTTATAGTTATTTAATTTTCCTTTTTTAGTCACTTGGAGGTTCAGCATGTCACTCAAATAGACATGCTTGTTGATTCTAAGTGGCTGTTTTCGGGTTTATCTAAAACAAAACATAAAACCTAGACACTGATCCTGTATTGATCTAGTGACGAAATGTTCTCCGGTGGTTATAAAAACACTTTGTTCAGAAGAAACAGGAAAGGATAAAATAGGAGAAAGCTGTTGCTTTACTAGTCACACCGAGGTATATACTTCACATGTACATTTTCAGGCAAGTTTGGTGGAAAACAGCACAGAAATGAGCCCACTGAAGCACTGAAGATCGGGGGGGGGGGGTCCTTCTACATTATTTATGAAAATATTTATGTATGTCGCACCTTCATGTTGCTGAACATTACCAGTTTCCTCTATTCTGGGTCTGTAGTATTCTCACTGAAAGCCTCTCTCCGTTCGTTTGGTGCTCAGTCACACTTTGCGGCTGTTCCCCCAGGCTTCCAGGGTGATTTTTATGTCTGGGAGAGGAGCAGAAATCATCCTCTGAGTTCCCAGACCAAATCACATCACTTTTTCATCTTGAAAGTGAATTACATATGACTCACTCTGTCTGTTTGTTTGCAGACTTGTCTCGTTTTGGCGAGCCTAGACATGCTGTGATTGGACATACTGAATTCTTATTAGACTTGTAACCTAGAGTATGTCCATCATAACAAACAATATAACATAAAGTGTATTCTTTCATTCTGTGTGGTAGACTTACTGCATTATTAAACAGATAAGAGTATGATTGTTTTTCTAGTACAACATATAAAAACCCAGGACCCAGGAAAAAATTTTGAATGTTTAATATTTTACCTTTGTTATCGACCAGACTGTTGGTTACTTGCTACACAAACTTATAATAGTGGAAAAAAAAACAGTACCCAGTATTTGTCCAGTGAGGCTCCAAGGACAGTTATTCATATTTGGAATTGCCATCTTGAAGTTTCACAGGAAACAAGTCACACATACAACAAAGACATTCATTTTTACATTTACAAAGACTTTCATTATTACATTAGAAACCTGTGATTTTATCCTGATGCTTTCATTGTGAGAAAGGTGAAATGTGTGATCATCAACAGGACACTGGTGGGGCTCATAAAACATGTATTAGGACAAAGGCCTCCTTTGCTACATTGAACCAAAGTGCATAACAGATCTGACTGAGCAATTTTAATTTTCAGTTTATAAATTAAAATTGTCACTGCGGAGCACAGAGATTTCATTGCATCTTGATGTTGGTGAAAGATCAGGGTATTATTACCAATGTTCATTCACACACAAAAAAAATATCATTCTGTCATGATCTTTGCCTGTTATCTTTGTAATGTTGTAATTATACTTCCTGCAATAGTCCCTTGAGGAAGTTGCAGCCATGTTGTCTGCAGTCTTTGTTCAGGATGAGACTAGACCGGAGACTTCTGGCCACTACAGTTAGAGGGTACCGTTTCCTCACAGTTGAAATATTGCTGACATTTACAAAAGAAACTTGGTGCAACATAAAAATAAACCAGACAGATGCAGCAAATGCAAAACACATTCCCTTTCTTATTCAGCATATTAGACAGCTGTTGTATATGGGAGCTTAGGAAAAATGGTAAAAAAAATTAGAGCAATTTTGTCATTATTTAAACTCGGTCAGCATTTTTTTACTGCATGCATCTCAGTGAAAGAACTTAGTTAATCTTTATGAAACATAAACACACAAGCAAATAAGTCTTCCAATATGTTGAGTGGAATAACTTAATACAAGCTTAGATTTGAGTTGAGCCTTAGTGAGTAATATGTCCTCAAGTGTTCCCAATTGAGAGCAAAATCACTATATCAATGGACATTGTGACATCAAAACACTGAGTGAAATGTAGTGATCGTTATGTACCATGTGAAATTTCAGCAGTGGCGTTCATCATTTAGCAGCAGCGCTGTGCTGCTGTTGAAAGCATATAAAGGAAACACTGCAGATTTTAACAGCATGAGCAGCTGGATAATATATAGTCCTGCTCTGCAGTATAATCTGCATCTAATTGCCTCTCCAATCATTGCTCATTGTTAGGATCATCTTAGTGGTTATTTCTTTCATCATCAGCTACAGTGTGAGTAAAGCAATTGTAAAGAATTTTGATTGTCATAAATGTTCCAGATGCTGTAGGTCAGGTCAGCCAGGTCAAACTCAAACCTTGTTTTGTTATTAGTACTTGGCATCACCACTGAGTCCACTGATCCATAGTGTGTCCCCAGGCTCTAGGTTTTCATTGGCTCCAACAATTTAGCTTCATTAAGAGTCCAAGTATACTTCAGGGCTCATTGACTGCCTGCCTCAGGGTGAGCTTTTGTTTTCCCAGGTCTTATCCATCTCAAAGTGTGTTTCCCTAATAAAGCTTTTATGACAATAAAGTGTAACTCGTGCCGGCCCTTGAGGATGGGAGCAATCGCTATAACCTCTTAATAGTTTCATAAAAATCAAATGAGCCTCTATATCCTTTTTACAAATGAAAATAACACATTTTTTTGTCAGGTACAATAAATGTAAGAGCAATATTTCTCTCCTGTTTGTAGTTTCCCCCGGCATGTTTTCTCTAAAGATTTCATGATGGTAACAATCAGCTGTAGCCATGTTCACTTGCCCCCCTCTGCCCTCCCACTTCCCGCTCCAGCACCATCCACCACACACCATATTTTAATGTTTCCGTCTGTCAAGTGGTGTCTAGATGAGATGTAGGCTGGATATTGTTTTGCTGGGGAGGTCGAGCTGCTGTGTTTCCCGTAATTGAACATAAGGCTCTCAGTACAGCTCAGGAAATAATAGGGCCAGAACGTAATACAACAAGCCAGACACAAAAGAAAATATTTTCATCTCCCTCTTCTTCCCCCATCATCGTTTGTTTCATCTGCCTACTTTTGTTTCCTTCATTTGCAACCTCCTTTCTCTGATTTGCTTCTTTCTGTTGTATCTGACATTTCCCCTTCACTTATATACAGCTTTCGGGTTTCATTTAACAGCTCTATCACTTTACCGCTCCCGTCTCCTGTCAGCTGAATCATTAATGGACGTGTTATGCTGTTGTGAAGGTTTGTGAAATCATCTTAAAGTTTGAGTGTTAATAATGTTTGGCTGTCTATCTACAAAGTACATTTATCAAAGTCTTGCTAACTAAAACTTTCAGGCAGTTGCTACTTAATTTGAGCGTTCATTTGCACAGTGCAAAACCCCACAGAACTAACTGTTGGCCACTCTACTGTACACTCACAGCCTGTCTGGTGTGTGTGTGTGTGTGTGATGGGTTTCCAATTGGGTCTCAGAGATGGAGATTAGAGTGATGTAACATCCCAACATTTTCAGCCCAGTAGCTGTCTCTCGATTGGAGTTGTCCTTGTCAGCTTTGTGCTGTAGAAGTGACCTAAATGGTGAGCTCTTAACTAAGAGCTTCACTTAAAAGCAAAAAAAAAAAAAAATTAAATTAAAGGCTACAACAGTCAGTACTTTTGGCGAGTGTGACTTGTCTTTATGGTTACTGCTGTTGACTGCAGACTCTGCTTTATTGTGTTTATCTGTTCATGAGCACAGTGTTCTTTCTACTTGACTGTGTAGCTACATGTACAACATCAATCAAGACTCGTTCTCATTAGTAAATATGGTTATCAATCTGAAACACTGGCTGGGTGAATGTAGCTGTCGTTAATGTCTCTCCCTCCATTGAGAGGATCTAAGTAGGGCAAAGTCAAGTCATGTCTGGTGTATCATAATTAATGCAATTTGCTGATATAATAGACTCATCAAATAGTAGCACGTAGTAGTAAGGGGAACAAAGACGTGTTCTTAATTATTATTCATTATGTGTTCATTATAAAACATTACAGAATCGACACTGTATAAAAACATTACATTTTTGTTCAAGAATCATCTCTCTGTGAAGTGAGATTTCTGCTGTTTGCAGAAATCCCCCCCCCCACTGTTCTTTACCGTCCTCTTCCATGCTGTCTTCTGGCATTATTCATCAGTTTGCCACAGAAGGTTACCTCCTCTTTTCATCACTCACTGCAGAGTTTTCAGTCAAAAATATGCACAGTGGAACTAAAAATATCATCTATAACACCTGCTTCATTCATATGTCAACTTATACCAGTATTCTACCACTGTGGCAGATTAAGTTCTGAAATACCCCAAATTAACTTTTGGTTTGTTTGTTTACAGTGGACAACAGAGTTTGCTTCAGGCTCTACCTGCAGTTATCCCTTAATCTAATATTCCACCTTTTTCTTTTCTGCTTGTTTTCATGCAGTGTACCTGCCGTAAGGACATGGTGAAGATCTCCATGGATGTGTTTGTGCGATGCCTGCAGCCGGATCGCTATGACTTGTGGAAGCAGGGCAAAGACATCACAGTGTTGGACCACCTCAAGTCCACTGAGCTCAGCAGCCCTGAACTGGAGTCCTGGAGGCAGCATCGTGTCACCTTCCGAGCCAACCTCCTGCGGAGGTGAGACCACATTATTGTCTTAATTCAGAGGTTTTTCATACACAAGATACACATAGTAATAAACAAAATATGTACATCAGTTATTTTGATTCATTTAAAATGTTTTTGTAAAGTTTAATTGTATATATTATGTATACAGTCATTCCAAAGTTGGCATCTATGTGTGTGAAAGCAAAAGCATAAAATGTGTTTGTGTGTGTGTGTTGTGGTGGAGGCTACCTTCCCTTGATCAAACGGATATGCCAGTGAATGTGCAAAGACGGCATTATGTCAATAAGAGGCAGTTCCCAGGGAAGTTAATTAGATGGCTAGTCAGTAATATAGTATTTTTGTTCTCTGTGAGGCGATTCAAGGCTGCGAGGCTGATTTTGTTTTGAGTAATGTGGAAGATGTTGAGACATTATTATCTCCAAGCCAGGTGCAACTGATACATTTTAGAGAAGTCTGAGACACCATTGTTTCTAAGCCGTAATGGCAGAATAGTTTTCAAAATGGCGAAATGGAGTCTAGAAAATAAGCTCCACATTAGGAGAGGTTATGACAGGAATATAATATGATGTTTTATGATTTTGCATTAGGTTCTTCATCCCGGGATCAAGACTTCAGTTTGCTTTGTGTTGCACTTTATGCACAGTAAACCTATTCACATTGGACTCTAAAAGTTTCAAGTGTATTTTTTGAGTCTTTCTTTTATAAGCTTTGAGTTTAATGCTAGGTTGTGGGTGACCTGAAGATAGAATATTACCAGAATATTACAGTATGTGAAGTTTTTACTTACCCGTCTCTCTGCACTACCACAGGGCCATGCAGAAGATGAAACAGGTCCGTCGTCTAAAGCTTGAAGAGGTGAAGGTGCTGGCAGAGGAGGGCATTCAGCTGGATGCTGCTGAGTACCAGCGTCAGGTGGAAGAGCGCGAGGCCCAGCGGAGGCAGGAGAGGGAGGAGCGTCTAGCCAAAGAGGCTATGATGACCCTGGAGGCCATGGAGCGTGAGGAGCAGGAGGCTGCTGAAGCTGCTGCTGCTAAAGCAGCAGAGACTTCAACTGTAGAGGGTGAGGAGTTAAAAGCAGTTAGAGATTACAGTTTGTTTAACAAGAGTGTAAGAGTTTTTTTTCCAAGCATAGGTCAAAGTACAGAGCACAGTACTAGATAAAAATGGACATGATCAAAACCCACACAGTCGCCCTCTTTTGAATTAGCACTTCTCCGGATTCATGGATTTTTTGCAGCTGCGACATGAAGTATGGATAACTCCTTTTAATTTAAAATCGTTTAAAATTTAACTTTCCAAGTTCAAAGCTCAGTGCCCACCCTCATAATGACTGCACCTAATCCAGTCTGTCACCTTTCACCCTCCTCAAGGTTTTTGATGAACCATCAAAACTCTTCTGAATTTTTTTTCTTCTCTATTTCTCTTTGGCAGCAAAAGAAGCTGAGACCAAACCACAGAACTTGACAGAGGACATTGAGAAAAAGAAGCAGAAAAAGCAGAAAAAGATGTCAAATATTCAGAACCCCGCCACCGGGTTTCAGGAAGCATTTGAGCAGTTTGCTACATCTGGCCCCAAAAATTCAAAGACCACCATGGCCGGCCATGCGGAGACGGGGAACCCTCTAACCCAAAGAGCGAGTGACATCTCAGCAGACAGCAAGCTGGATGTGAGTGCCACCCAAGAGTGATAGTTTATGACTGAATTACCCAAAATCGATTAGATTTGATTTGTGAGTGTGTGTGTAAACAGGTAGTGTAAATTTGTTTTGCTGGTATTTTACTTCACAAGCTCCACATTTAAATTTTTCTACTACAGTTTAATGCACAAATTGAAAGTGAAAACTTGAAGCTTTTTTAATGACTTGTTTCCTCATGTAAGTTTAATGGAATTTTATTTATTTACTTTTTATGATTGCAAGGTTAAAAATACTTAACATTTTTTTGAAAAAGACAATGTGAAACAACAACTGTCTTTTATCAGGCATGCTACTCCAAGATGAAGATGCCAACAGAGGTAAAAAAGAGCCGCCGTCACCCCCTCAGCAAGCCACCCACACGGTCACCTCTGTCCATCGTCAAGCAAGACCCGACAATCGACAAAGGTATGTGGCTTTGTGTCTGTGACTGCACATTTATTTAATCTCAAGTATATATTATTGTGTTAATATTCCCAATTCAAACTCAGTATAGTTTTCCCACTGTTTAAGGGGAGACATCCTTCTTTTAATCAGTCGCCAACTCACCTACAAGAATATGATAAAATGTCAGCTGAGAACTACAGTATCAGCTGATCATTTCTCCTTGACATAAATACAAATAGAGCAAAAAGATTGCCATGAGAACAGTCACATTTAAAGACCAATCAGTTATCAGCATCTTCATTACCAAAACACTATCTAACAGAAATCCCTGTCAGTTGAACTATGGCCCTGACCATTACACATCCACACATCTATCCATCACTTTTTCTTTTTCTCTGTCCCCCTCATTATTCATCCTGCTCGTCGTCCTCTCTGTCATGGTACTTAGAATGAAGAAGACACCATTTTTGTTTTGATTATTGATCTGGAGATAGACAACAAACCGGACTAAACCTCCCTGTGGGGATAATGAAATCAAGACTATGAGGCCTCTTTTCCCTCCCCTCCCTTCTGTCTTTTTCTTTTAATTTCCTGACTGACACTTATTGATCCAAGGATCATGACTTCCAATTACCTGCTTTCAAAGTCACTTCAAGTCGGCGGCAGGGGAACTGACTTAAGGTCTGTCCTTCAGTAGGGTGGATGGGGGACAAGGGGAAAGAGAGGGGGCCAGTGTTGGGAGAGAAGGGAGAGTTAAATAGCAAGCTTGTGAAAAGATCTTCCTGCCTTCTGTCTGGGTCTAACAAATGGTCTGGATCAGTAGCTTCAGGGGCTTCACTGCAAAATTGATTCTAGCGCCAGAACAGAAAGTTGTTGATGCCTCTGCTATTTGTGTTCATCAGCCAGTTATATCAGAAGTGTTGTTGTTATTGTCTCAAAAGAGAATATCCTTTTTTTTCATGCTGAGGGCTTCCCTATCGAAAAGATTCCTGCACCTTTGCAAAATGCTTTATATTCATTTTGGAGAAAAATAAAATCACTATTCCAATAAGGAATCTTTCAGTATGTGTCACTTATTTCAGAAGGTGTCCTCTTCTGCAGCAGTGCCTCTATAATATATTTATTTTTTTACCCACAGAGCTGTCCTCCTCCATTCCACTGGACAGTGACATGAAGAAACAGGAGCACCTGTGGCAGAATCGCTCACCCAACTTCCTGGCAGAGAAAGCCTTCAATGCTGCTGTAGCAGCGCTCCAACCACACTGTGCTATCTGTTCCCTCTTCTGTCCATACACAAAGGTACAGCCAGGCACTGCAGGAGAAGCACATCCTGTATGAAGTGGTATTAGTTGTAGCAGTTCAGCAAAATCAGTAGTTATAGGAGTGTAGAAGGTTTAGTAGTATTAGTGATGTTGGTCACTTGGTAGCCTGAGCAGCAGCAGTTCAGGTGTAACTAGTATTTGAAGGACTGCAACAACATAGCAAAAAAACCAAAAACAGTTTAGTTAATTTAAGGAACTTCAAACTGTGACAAAAATGTAAAGAAAGGATTTTAAACCATTTCTCTATGTGACAGCTAGTGCCAAGAATTGTACCATAACAGTATTTGACAGTTGAACGTCAAAGTTCATTCTAGAAACAGGAAGCAGTATTTTGATGAAAATGTTTCATCTACTAATTAGTTTTTACTTGTTTTTTCCAGCGCATTTCATGGTCTTCCTCAGCAGATAGTTTGACTATGTTGTAATGGATTATAGCTCGTTACTATTAAATGACCTTCTTGTTATCACATGATTGAAATTCCATACTTCTTGTGTTCAAATTGAAATTTACCAAGGGAATATTGTGAGATGCAATTGAAAAGCTAATAAGTGGACATCGAGTTACATTTTATTTTGTTAAACAACATCTGGAGTTTTCTCAAAGATTATACAAATTCTGAGTTATGGCTCAAAGTTACAATCATGGCATTATTTATTTATTTTTGCAAGTCAGAAATATAAATTTAATGCAATCTATTGTCTTTTGTCTCCCGGCAACCTTTTCAGCCACACAAAGAAGTCTTCATTACAAATGACACCCAGCGCGCCTCTCTTCCTCGTCATGGCAGTCTAACTCGTCCTCTAGTCCCAGAAATGTGCTTCAGCGTTGGGGCAGGCAACACTGAGCCGCCACCCACCAACTGTCACATCGGAGAGGATGGAACCAGTCTTCTGCTACGCTGTTCTTCTTGCCACATGCAGGTTCATGCTAGTAAGTAAGGTCCATGTTTACCTGGATATCTAAATTTAAGTTGTTCCAACTTTTTTTTTTTTTCGTTTCTTAGTTTGTTTTTTTAAGATGAGCAGTAAAAAATAAATCTTGGTACAGCATATCACAGGGATAAAGTGGCAACGGTGGTTGTCAAGTAGCAGGTGTGCAGAGTGTTTGTATTCTGATAATGAAAAGTCAACACTTTGCAGCTGCAGGAAGCTTTCAGGCAAAGAGAATTAGATAACAGCTTTTACTGTAAAGCCGCCCCAGAAAGTGTGAGTGCAGCCACTGAGAGCAGCTTAGCTTAGATTACCTGTTGGTAGTTGGTTGTTATTTATTTATATATTTATTTTATTTATTTATATTTTTAAAGGACGGCTTCACCAATTTTCAAGTAGATTCCTGAGATTCTCATATGTTTGTATTTCTTCTGTCTTCCCCGTAATAAAATATCCCTCTTCATCTAGCTACAAAAGTTTGTAGATTAAAAACTGTTTCCTCATGTTCTGTAGTGGTTACGTTAGCAATAGGGAAAAGCAGACACTAAAATATCATACTACTAAATACTTAAAAATATCACTATATTTGGATGAAAACTAGTTTCATACGTGGCTGAATATCGTGCTCAGAGACAACAGCATGTGAAGGAGGAAGTGACGTTACAGCTGCAGCCTGACACACAAACTTCACAGTGCTGAGTTTCTCTGTGATTCTGTGTGAACCAGAGAAAAGCTGAATCTAACACACACACACACACACACACACACAAAAACTACTAACTTAACTTTGCATCCAAATGGAACACAATCTGGTCCCGGTTCCTCATCGTCCTAAACCATAAAGAAGAAACAATGTTCGGTTGCAGTTTTTCACCCCCTCATCCACGATTGTTTCCTAAAGCAAGCTGATATGGAGGCTGGTTTTCTGAATGTCCATCAGCACCATCAGCTCTGACAACATTCTGTTTTACGTGTAGCTCTCAGTAAGTTTGCAATGATGAGCATAAAGAACTCCAGTGCACCGTTTGTTTTATGATCCTTGCACACAAGTACAATATATCCTGACTAATGAGGAAAAACGTTTTTTTAAATGAAAATAAGCCTCAGTAAAGAGATATAAAGCTTAATAACTTTTTTTCTCTAACTGGCCACTCTGCTGCTAAACCTACCTGCCATCGGTAGCAAATTGGACAGGATTGCGCAAAGTGCATTCTAGTTGTTGTAGGATTCCCTTCTTGAGAGCGAAAAAGGAATTGACTGTCTTTTTCTCCGTTTTCTCTACTCCTAGAGCACCAACTTCAAAGATAATTGCACATTTCTACTACATAGTTGCCGTAGTTTTAAGAAATAATCATATTTACTGCAGTGAAATTTCCCTTTGATTCATTAGGCAGATCATTTTTACAAACATAAGCAAAATCCCCAGCAAACCAGCAATAAGATTAAAGATTTTACAGTGTAGTTAACAGCAAAAGATACACATCCCTATGTGATGTGAAATATTTGCAGATCTGAGCACAAAAGTTTTTTTTTGGCAAAGTTGTGTGGATTTAAAATAGTTTCTGTCATTGAAATTGTACACACAGTAAGGTGCCAACCGGTGTAGCTTCAATGCAAGTCCGGTAAAACTCTTCTTGAGTACATCATGCTTTATTCACCTCACCAGACATTTTTGGCTATCAGACACCACCCTGAAGGCAAAATACACAAAACAATTGGTGAGGTGAATGAAATATGTTGGTAGCTAGTATTGAAATGGTTTATATATATATATATATATATATATATATATATATATATATATATATATATATATATATATATATATATATATATATATATATATATATATATATATATTTTATATGAAAATATAAAAAAAAAAACAGGACTATGTTTTTTTTTTGCTTCCTGTTTAGTATTGTAGAAAAGTTGTATTTCATTCTGTTCAGCAGTGGGAGACTAGCAGCTGTGGGCTTACAGCAACGTTTGATTTATAACACCCAGAATCTTCCACTACTATTCTCTTTTCACAACTTTTTTTTTTTTTCTTTTTTTTTATACCCCTGGACTCCTGAGACTACTGTTGGGAAAATAGGAAGCACAGAAGATGAGATTCCACTACAGCAGTGCAACAAACTGTCTGCTCAATTCCCCTGTTGCCACACTCAGTGAGGCTTCCCAATTTAACTCTTCTTGACTCGGGTTAAACTAGCTGAGATGCTGCTCAAGAAACACACAGGCCTCTCTGAAGGCAGCACACTATACACTTCCCCGGCTCTTGTTTACCCTGCTTTCTGCACTTCAGTATTTTTCACAAAGAAAGTAGACTTTTAAGGGCATATGGCTTCTGTCAAAGCAAAGCATGAAAGGACAAGCAGCTTGTTAACACTGTGTGAGTGAGTTAGCTCTGGGGATCTCCATGTGCTTGGTTATACTTCTCATTGCCAAATGTTACGATCAGTTATCCAGACTAAACAAAAAGTGTGTGTGTATGTATGTGTGTGTGTATTTAAAAAAAGACATTTATTTAGAAGCCCTGGAGTGTGTGTGTGTGTGTGTGTGTGTGTGTGTGTGTGTGTGTGTGTGTATTTTCAAAAAAAAAAACATATGTAATTAATAGTCATTTTTGTAATAATAGTGTGTTTGCTTTTTAAAAATGTCTGTATGTGTGGATGTTTTGTGTGATGCAGCACATATAGCCTGATAAATCACACACAAACACACCAACCCCCCTGGGCTCTTATTATCCCTCAAGCTGGAGTACCTTCAAAAAGGCCAGTTCATTAGGCATCCAGGGATGAGCTGGGCTCAGCTGGGGAAGCAGCACTTCTATTGATAAGAGGTCATGAAGCAGAAAGAACTCTTGTCAGAAACACCAGCTCTGGGCTCCATCCCTTTGATCCTCATTGTTTTGGAAGTGGACATCCAACTAAAAACCATTCAGACCTGTCTAGGTGTTATGTAAACGCACAGGCCTTTCGGTTTAGAAGCTTAAATTGTCGACAATGAGGTGTGAAGAAACTGGTTATAAAGCAGGTTTGGTGTCAAGTGCTTTACAGAAGAAACCAAAATGGGAAAGTGTTTAGTAAATCGCCACACAGGTTATCCTTACTGAACATCAGCATCCTCACTTGGAGCTGGAAGTGTCCATTAAATGTGATATATATGGGATAGAGCTGTGAGGTCATTAAACTCTCCTCTCTTACAGGTTGTTATGGTGTAAAGCCAGATTCTGTCAGTGAGTCGTGGACCTGCTCCAGGTGTGCAGCAGGTGCCTGGACAGTGGTGAGTAGCAGCAGTACTAAAACAAAATGTTGTGGTGTGTGTGTGTGGGTGTGTGTTGATGGTGGGGATTTCCCCCCATCTGGTCTATATATCCCTGCCTCTACTGAATTATTTTTTATCCCCAGTGGGGACAAAAATTTATGTCCCCCACAGTGATTTATGCTGCTTCACCCACAGACCATATAAAATATCTAAAATAAAAAAGACTATATAATCTGTAGATCATGTCCAGCAGCTGTTACATTACCAAACCAACTTAAGGTCTTGAGAGACTGGATTAGCTCATGTATGGAAACTCAGAGGATCTGTGCCATTGTGTCCTGCTTTTCTCTTACTCCTTAAACTTCATTTTCATTTGCTTTTTGTTTTCCAGGAGTGTTGTCTCTGTAACTTGAGGGGTGGAGCTTTGAAAACTACCACAGACAACCGGTATGTGGCACATTCTTGGGTTTTGTCATGTATTTTTCACTAATAATATCACGAATGCCAAAACCTGGAGGGGTATTAAAATGTCCTGCCATAGTAAAAACAAATTATTTTTGTTGTTGTTATTATCTATTAGTTCTACATTTATGTATCTACAAAATGCTCTCTGTAACCAGGTGGGTCCATGTCATCTGTGCCATCGCTGTGGCTGAAGCTCGCTTTGTCAACGCCATCGAGAGGGAGCCAGTGGATGTCAGTGCTGTTCCAGAAACACGCAAGAATCTGGTAAGTTTAAACACAGACAGCAAGAAAAGCTTCATACATCACTTTCATGGTATAACGTGATGTCAAACAGACAGATATAAAAAAAAAAAACAACAAAAAAAACTTACTTAATAATGGCTTTTCTCTTTGAAGAAAATTACCATCTTCTCTGTACTCATTGCTCATTGCAGTTGTTATGAATTTCTCTCTTCATCACTGATCTCCTTTTCTTACTCTACAGTCTTTTCCTACATTAAACCAAATTACTGTCTTTCTTGCTCACTGCGCCTGTATCCATCACTCTTGCCGTTACCCTCCCTCCTTCCCTGGTGGATGGATAGATCGTGTTTTTGCGAGCTGTGGAGGACATGGGGTAAAACAGATGTGCTGAGGGGAATGGCTGAATAATCAGCTGTCATTTCTCACTGCGCCAAATGAACTGCATCGATCCCGTGGGCAGGAGGCAATTTCCCCATTGCTGCCGCGTCTTTGAACACAACTCCCTCCCTCCGTTTTCTCTCTCCATTTCTCCTTCCTGGGATCTGCTCCCCCTTCACTCACCCAATCCCACTTCAAGGCAGCAGTACTGCTTGCTGGCGCATTATCACAAATCTACAAATAATGTCACCTCTCTCCCTCCCCTTCTCTCTGAATAATCTATCAAAGACAAGCTGGGTGACATTTGCATCCGAGTGCTGTCAAAGCAGGTTTCCTCCATCTCTTCTTAAAAGGCCACGAGAAGAAGCTCTGTGGTCTAATGATTCGGATGACTGGGCTAATCAAATGTGAACACGCACCCTTGGAACCAGTTTATATTGCACCGTGTTCAGCAATCTGCGTTTCCCCCCCATGTTTGAACATTTGGAGAGATTTCACAATAGCTCCTTTTTGCCTTTTGTGATTTCAGAATTTCTCAGGCACAGTAACACTGTGTAAGTCTTTAAGAGATGTAGCTTTCACAAAAGTAGTGTTGCATTTTGCACCTAGGGTTACTAGGTGCAAAACTTTTCTTCTCATTATTGCTGAGTTCATTAGTGACCTTGACGCTTTGGTAATGATCCAAGTATGATTCATCTTAGAAACAATGGTGTCTCAGACTTCTCTAAAATATATTGGTTGCATCTGGCTCGCAAATAATACTGTCTCAGCATCTTCCACATTTCTCAAAATAAAAACGGGCCTCGCTGCCTTTAATCATCGTACGCAGAGAACCGAAATGTTACATTACCAAGTAGCCTTCTTTTTAACTCCCCTGGGAACTGTCTCTTATTGACGTAAATGTTATCTTTGCACATTCACTGGCACATTCATTTGATCATGGAAAGGCAGTTTCCACCACATAGTGTACATTTAGAGGTTAGTGTCCATCAGCGTACATTGATGTCTGTCACAGTGGGGGCTTTTTCTAGTGCTACTGTCAGGCTGCACCAGAGTCAGAAATTTGCCTTCAATCGTGTTACAGGATATGTTCAAAATTTTCCAAGTCTGTCATAAAACAATACTCTGATGACCTTGTGAACATTGAAACAGGTTTTAGTTTCTGCTGTCATTCCTCCTTTTCATACTGACTATTAGATTATCGTGTCAGCTGTTCAGCTACAGTTGAAGGATAGTAATGGAAAGAGTGAATTTGACACTAAAAGGACAGTAACCTTAAAAGATACAGACTTGATTTAATTAATTTGGACAGCTGAAGCTTCATATTGGCTTCAAATAAACTTTTGAATATTTATTATTTATTTTTGTACAGAATGAAGACCGTGGATTTTGTCCTCCATCAGTTACATTGAGAGTGCATTATGAAAGGATCTTTTAATGGCCAGTATGAAAAGGAGGAATGATTACAGCTAGAAAAACATGTCAATGTTCATATGAGCACCTGATTATTGTGACTTTAAAATGTGTGAATCTATCCTTTTTAAAGGATAAAAGGAGTCAGGACTCGGTTGATTTCTGTCAAATGTGACTGTTTTTGAAATGCAGGTAAAAATGTAAATATAAGAAAAGCAAGGTGGAATGAGGTATAAACAAGAATACATGTAATGTTTCTTCCCTGCAGCTCTGGTGTCACTGCTTGCCTGTGACTTGAGCAGAAATAGCAGCTGGTGAAATATCACACAGCAGAGACTTGTTGAGAGCGGTTGAACATTTCTCTGCTCCAGTACAAAAATGAAGTATTGGCACTTTAATAAAGAATTTTTATTTCTTATTGATCGACGATGCGCTGTGCTACAGCTGCTTGCTGTGTGATTTGTCAAAAGGAGGAGACGCAGACAAGAGGGATGAACAAGAAAGGATGAGAATGAGAGAGCGAGGGATTGGAAAAACAGACTGTGTGGGATGATAATCACAATAAAAAGCATACAAAAAGATACCGGTCACATCACGTAAGACTCTTGTCAAAGAAAAGGGGGTAATGGGTTGAGTCTGTTTTTAAGCATGATGTTATGCGTAAAACACGTAATTCTATTTGTCTCTTATCAAATTTATTACTTGGAAGGTGATTTTTCAAAAAATAAATATTTTTGTTGGGATTCTGTAGTGAGATAATGTTTCTGAAACACTCCAGAGGCTTCCCCTGGTGTCTTGAGAAGATAACTCAATATGACAGGCCTTTATTCCCTTACATGCGATTATTCTCTTTCCTTGTTGCATCCTGGCTTTTCATCTGCCTCTCTTTTGTTCTCTACCATTTTAACCTGAATCCATGGACAAATGAGGGCTTGGGAAGACACGTGTGAAGACAGAGAGAGAGAGAGACATGAAGGGTTGAAGGATTTGAAATGATGAATGAAGGTTGTGTGTGTGTGTGTGTGTGTGTGTGTGTGTGTGTGTGTGTGTGTGTGTGTGTGTGTGTGTGTGTGTGTGTGTGTGTGTGTGTGTGTGTGTGTGTGTAGGGCGGTACCTGGCAAAGTGGCTCAGCAGTGAACAGACCAAAGATGTGGTTGAGTGGTGGTAATTTCACACTCAGGATGTGGGGATGGAATGAAGGGATTTGAAGGGGAAAGTGCTCCAAGGGAGAATAGCCAATTCCTTGAAGGATTGTGCAACAGTGGGGGATGAACAAGTGATGCAAGACACAAGAAAAAAAAAAAAAAAAGACGTCATAGAAGCGGTTCAGGCTGCTGTTATTAACAAATATGAAGTTGCTCTTTAAGAAAGCCTTGACATTTTCTGTGAGTCGGGGAAAAGAACTACCTTTGACTGCTGACACTGATGACTGCACAAGCATGTTATGTGCAAAGCTGAAAACATCCATTCTATTTTTAATGAGTCGAAACCTGATAGAGCGGCAAACAGAATCAAAGATCTGAGAGGAGAAAATGGTTACACTGCTGATTCCTTCACAGTCTCTGTTTCATAAGATGTCCTACAATCCCTGCAATGTGTCTATGCGCCAGACTAGAAGAGTGAAATGAGTTTTGTGGATAACTTGTTTCCACTTTCTTGGAGACGCAGTTTTCCACGATTGTGAAACAATGTGATGTTCATTCGGTTCTGACAACTATTAAGCATCACCCCCTTTTGGACACCATTTTTCTAAGCTTCTTGTTATTCTTATGAAGATTATCAACATCAACAGCCTCAGTGGAAACTCTGACAGTGTTGGAACTTTTTTCTACATGAATAAAAATCAAGTTCAAGCTCACTGAAACTGTAGCCTGATATCTGTACTTTGGAGGAGGATCTGTGATTGTGAAACCAGTGTTTGCACAGCTAAACGTTTAGGTTCACTAGCATTGAAATAAACACGGGACCATAACAACATTCTTGTGATCTTCGAATGTCCACGTCTCCAGTCTGAATCACCAACTAAAGTCTTTATTCATTTTTGGCTTCATTGCAGAAGTGTGTGTTCTGCCACGGCAAGAACGCCAATCAGAACCGCGGCGCCTGCATCCAGTGCTCATACGAGAACTGCGCCACCTCTTTCCACGTCACCTGCGCCCAAATTGCTGGAGTCATCATGACGCCGGCTGACTGGCCCTATGTGGTGTCCGTTACCTGCCAACGGCATAAAAGGGTCACTCCGAAGGTGAGTGCAGATCAAAGTAAAGCTACTTACATATAATTGTTGTGAAGAAGTTAAGAGAAAAAAATCTCACTGTTTCTTTTTGTGATGTTAAAAAGTGGCTCCATAAGCTGTTGATATTTTTGTAGGGGCAGCAGGAGCCTGTAAATTGGAGACATACATTATAAACTAGTTTCACTTGACACAACATCCTGAACACTTGACTCCTACTTGAGTCAGAATAGTTTTTAAGCATCAGTTTGTAGAAACTCAGACTTAATAGAAATTTCCTTCACAGCGAAGATGATTTAAATATATTTGATTTTAATATCTCCCTACAATTGAATTCACGCTTCAGCCCCTCTTTTTGTTTTGGTTTTAGGTATTTAACTTTTGATTGTATCTAGTGAAAAATGAACCTTTCATTTTCTCGAGAAACAGAACTCAGACTGGATTTAACACACAAGCTGTAATGGTTTTTTCTCCCCTCAGCCTCGCACAGCACCCAAAGGCACTCAGGGTCCGAACCTGGGTCAGAGGGTGATCGGTCGCAACAGTGACGGCTGGTACTACCACTGCACCATCATCGGCATAGCAACGCAGACCTTCTATGAGGTCAACTTTGAAGATGGCTCATACTGTGACAATCTGCACCCAGAAAACATATTAGTGAGTGTTCTTACAGTCTAGTTAGATTCCAGCCTGTGTGCAATTCACAGAGATAACTTCAACAGATGTTGTTTTCTTTTTTAAGACCAGTGAGAAATATCCTAGCAACTGTTTTATGCTTTGTAGCTTGAGCATTTTGGTAAATGGAAAATATAATGACTGAATTTAAATAACTTTTAATTAGTCTTTGCCATAAGTTAGCAACAAACATAAGTTTAATAATATTAAATCCCCAAAGGATTAATCCACTTATGAGAAAGAGGTTGAATCAAGCAAAAAATTAAGAATTAAATCAAGTCATATTGTAAAACTGCAAAGCATTGAGGGAACTTGATATTAACCTTTTGCTGCCTATTAAAATACTTCAGTTTGAATTGCAGAAGTGGAAAGTCTTACATCCAACTGCATTTAATAACAGAGACATTATGGAAATCCTATAATTTCATAGCAGGGAAAAAAAAACATCCTGTCTATTAATTGCTTTGTGTCAGTTGCAAATATTCAGCAATGTATGCAAATCAGGTCCATTATAAAATGACACATGTAGAGCTGTTAAATGTCTTTTTTTCTGACTTGTATTCTTGCCTCCTTCATCTCCTCCCTGTCTCTTCCTCCCACCTCCTCCTTCAGAGTCATGACTGCTTGCGGAGCGGCCCTCCTGAAGTGGGGGAGTTGATTGTGGTCAGCACACCAGAGGGTCAGATCCTCAACGCTTCCTTTGTCAAACAGCACAGCCACAAGTTCTACCAGGTGAGGGGAAAAAAACCCCCCATAACTGCTAGAAATTACCATCACAGATTTACTGCTTAACCTGCTCCTTAAGTGTCTATAATCAAGACGCCCCAAGTCAACATGTGGTTTAGATATCTGAATCTGAAACTGTCTGGATAAATCTCTGTTGAGTAAAATAACAGAAAACAATCCCTTAGCAACTGCTATTAAAATTTTGATTTTAATATATGATGCACCGATCCAGCTGTTGGCTATCTGCCCTTATGCTGACTTTATCGAGCTGATAGCTGATAAGATTTCAGTGAAATGTGACTGATCTTTATTGAATACAGTTTCTTCTTCAGTGTTGTTAAAAAGTGCTCGAATCTGCTGTTAACTTATTCTCAAACTCAATTTTCCATGCGGTGAGGTAGCAAATTTTAAATTTAGGTGAGCAGTCGTATCAGATTGGAATTTACTCTGAGTCAGTATTGAGAGAGAGAAAAAGTTATATCAAGATAGCTTTGAGCAATGTTTCTAATTCCCAACTGTAATGTGTGTAACTATGAATCATTCCAAGCTGCATCAAACAGTAAAAAGCATGTTTTACTAAGGTGTGGTGCAGAAAACACTGTTGGGCCAGTGCTCTGTAAGAAACTATATCATTTAGATTTTATTCGTTCCTCTGATGCTCCTCTAGAGAGAATTTATAGGACACTTTGTTTAATGGCTTTGCCACCCGCTGGTTTGGTTCTCCTGATCTGGTATTTATCAACATGGGAAAAGCTTGGCTGCCCTTGTAGATTATGAAAGAGCAGTTTGATACAGTGTGGCATTAAAACATGAAGTGGAAAGATTTAGCATCACTGGTGCATGCTGGGGGAAGTGCTTGCTAAGTGAAAAATGCAGCATTGAAGATGATTCTGAAACTGGTGTCAGAGGAGGCCATCTTGAAAGTCACTTACACGGATATACACAAGTCTGCATTAGCAGACAAGGTTAAGTGAGGGTGTTAATCTTTGATAGTGACATAGATTTTGTGAGCACATCTGTAAGTGTTAGTCTGGGTGTTGTTACACACTTGCACACGTGGCACAAACAGCAGGGATAGAGTTTAAGGACGCCGCAGGTCACTAACAGTCTGTGCTAAAACATCAGATTAACGCCTGAAATATAATGTGTAAAATATTGAACCAGCTTTCCAGATCGTTACTGGTAAGCTCTGAAAGACGTTCTCAAAGACGTATAGTGGTTTTTTTTTGTGTGTATGTGTGTGTGTGTTTCCTCAGATGGCATATCTGTAAATGCACCACAGTTCCATTTCTTGTGTCTGTATTCACAACAAGTTTCTCAGTGTTTCTTGTTGGCTGCATTACTGAGAGTCCTGTTAGAGGCCAAGAACGCTGTTAAGATGATTTAAAAACAAGCCTCCAGCTGGTCGTTGTGTCAGGGAGCGACAACGCTGACCTTGTCTCTTTTTTTTTTTTCTCAAAATGATTTAAAATCTACATTTACATTTAAAACACTTAGCTGATGCTCTTATCCAGTCAGTAAGCAGCTTTGGGGTTCAGTGTCATGGTCAAGGACGTTTTGACAGGAGCACAAGGTTGTCGTAGCTTCCTCTTTATATATTCTTTAGCAATTGTCATCGGATAAATCCAGTGTATTTGGATTTTATCTTTTCACCCTCCTCCAAACTATGTTCTCTACTCACAAAAGGTACAAACTACATTGTATATCTTTTTGTACACTTACCTTCAAACACTGTCTGCTTAATTAGAGTGTTGCAGATGTTGGGAAATTAATCCAAAGTTGACTTATATCTGCCCAGGTTGAGTTTCAGGACCAGAGTCAACTGATGCTAAAACACTCAGAGATCCATCAGCTGGACCAGGAACTGCCCAAGAGGGTCCGAGCCCGCCTCGTAAGTATTTTTACTGAAATTCTGCTCCCATCTTCGCTCACACACCAGAAGTAGGACATGTGCTCCAAAGTGCCTCAGACTGTTTGGTTTGGCAGATATTTGGCTTAATTTGTGCAGTAGATTGGATTGATGGTCGATGAAAGTAACATGAAGTGTGGGCCAACAATAACTTGTATTGTTAAATAAAAAGACACAAAGGAAGTTACAGAAATCAGAAATAAAACTATTTATTCAAGCGAGCAGCCAACGCTTTGCAGCCCACAGAGGATAAATGCCTGTGTGTGTATGTGTGTGTGTGGGCCAACACGTGGTGTGCTAGTTTCAATAGATATCTATTCTATCCGCTAACAGTTTGTTGGTATTCTTCTGAAACTTACATCCGGCTTTGACATGCAAAAAGCTTTGACTCAGGGCCATGTCCAGTGAGGCTTTCCATGAATATTTCAGTCAGAAGAAGAACAGCGGGTAGACTTTTGATATCCTAATCAATTTCAAAGACACTTTGCATGCACAACAGTTTTCACAGACCATGTCCAAGTGGTAAATCTGCCCACGCTGGACGATTAAACAGGACAGATCACAAACTCCAATCTTGCAGGAACTCATGAAATCTGACATGAATGTGTAATATGCGCATTAATCAACCGAACATCAGTACATGCTGCAAAACAACCAAAAACAAAGACGGGGAAAAGCTTTGTATGCAGAGATGCAGCAGGTGTTGGACTGAATTTGCATTTTCCTTAAACTAACTCTTAATATTGCATTAATGTCTCACCTCACTGTTATCTAAGCTTCTGTTGGCTGTTGACAAGGAATTAATCTATAATCACACCTCCATCCAGCAGCTCAGTTATAACCAAGAACCATGTTTGATTTTTGGCAAGAGCTGACCAAAATAATATTTTACATTTTACATTTAATATTTTAATTATATTTGACTATTCAATGGGTTTCTGAACAAATATTTGTTATATTTGTTGTCAGAAAATAAGAATATTAATTTCTATATTATCTAATATTGCAAGGCGGGTTTACTTTAGAAACAAGAACGGAAAATAGGACTGAAACTAACAGTTTCATTATTGATTTGTGTCTTGTTTTTATTACTAATCAAGCAATCATTAAGTCCATAAATGTTAGAAAATTCAATTTACAGTGATATAAAACACATAAGCAGCAAATCCTGTAACCTCTAAAACTGAGAAGCTGTTTCCAGAGTAGCTGGATATTTGACATTTTGTCTTATCAAAATTGTTGGCGATTAATCAATCAGTCAATCTGTCAATCATCTGATCAATTAATTGATGCATCAGCACTACAAAATAATACTAAATATACCAATGTGACAAATATGTTTATCTCATAATACCAGATAATCTTTCTTGACAATTTGTCACAACAAACAAAATTATTGTACTATATGTATTATAACTTTCACACGTCCTCAGTCTAAATGTGTACCTGTCTGTTTTCAGGCTATACCTGTACCCCAGGAGGAGGTTTCCTCAGCAGATGAAGCCCAAGCAGCCAAACGCCGCCGCCTTCCCTCTGGGTCTGCCCCGCCAGCTGATACCCCCATGGAAACGACAGACCAACCCGCCTGTCCCGAGACTACGGCCACAGTAGCAGAACCAGCAGCAGAACCTCATAGTATTACTACACTGCCGACCTCACAACCTCTGTCCCAGCTCAGCGCCGCCCCCGCTCCGGCCAGCGGCGTTCAGATGGACGCTGAGACCCCAATGGACACAAGCACCACCATCTCCGAAACTCTAACCGAGTCAAACCTGGCCTCGGACCCCACACTGACTCTGCAGTCAACCCCTTTTCAGTCGACATTGAACTCTGACCCCCTCCTGTCCGCCCCGTCCCCTCAGCCACCTCCTCAGCACATGTCCGACAGCTACACGCCGAGCAGCGGCTACGTTTCCTACATGGAGACCCTCCTCCATTCACATTTCCCTCAGTACGACGGCCCCGGACACCTGTATTAAAAACCAACTCCACTATGTTATTACTCTGCCAACGGAGGCTGAGCCAATAGGAAGTAAGCTAATGGAGGTGGATTCTACTGAGTGCTGTATTAATGGACAAAAACATTTCCCACACCGGCTCTGAGAGCTCAGGGCGGGAACAGGAAAAGACACGGACACACAGGCACTCTTTTAATGCATGTTACTTTTCTATTTTTGAGTTAATGTATTTGCAGTGGTGCTTTAGCCTGCTCTGAAGCAGCAGCTAAAGAGGACAAGGCTTTTTTATTTAATAATAATATTATTTGTGGGTTTTTTTTGTTTGTTCGTTTGTTTGTTTTTTCTTTTTAAGTCTTTTGCTTTTTCAGATTTTGGTCAGCTGCTGTGCTTCTCTCCTCCATCTTGATATAAAACACGTCTCTGGGTGGTATCAACTCCATACCTCGTTGCATTAATTCTACAACAGCACACTCCCATTTTTTTGTACAGGAAGCTAATTACTAAGAAAGCCTCTCAGCAGTGAGGCCCTGGTGGACTTCACTTCTTCTTCTTCTTTTGTTTTTGGAATCAAATAACCAGCAACAAAATATCTATTTTTCAATCAAGCTTTGAAACTGTTTGGTGGAAATAAACTGGTCAACAGGAACATTTTCAACTCGGTGTTTTATTGTCGGATTGCAAGAGGAAAATGGGGTAATGGGGTGAAAATAATGTATTGTAGGGGGGGAACTCAGTATTTAAATGTCTTAGTCAGATATTGAAAGAATTAATTGTAATAGAAGAATCATATTGAATGCAAACATTAGTAGATTTGTCTGCAGGATGCATTGAATTTTTGTGAAGATGTGACACAGTAGTTAACAGATGAGACCTTTATGTATTAACGTCATTCTAATGGTCATTTGGCGGCTCCACTTTTCACTTTAAAACTGTCTCAGGGTTCCTACATCTGGAAAATAAATTTAGTTGTAACACGCTGGTCTTCGCACTGTTAAGGAAGCTTAAAACAGCCCTGAAAATTGTTAAAAAAAAAAAAAAAAAAAAAAATCACTCAGCCCTAATTGGCATGTGAATATCCGTTGCGTACATATTTGCTCCTGTTAACAGTAATCACCATGATACTGTAGAGTGATATATGAACACTGTCACATTCTGCCTGTTTGCACATGAACTGGCCAGAATTATGAAATCAATTTAAAGAATGAAAGTCTTGATAATGTCTCATATTTGGAAATGTAGGAACCCTTAAGTCTTGAAATATTTTGTACCATACTTGGTTAAAATAGTATGTATAAATCAATATTGTATATTATTAACGTTGTCCGTTTTTTTTCTATTAACGTACCTTTCCTTCGGGATTAATAAAGTTCTTATCTTATCTTCTTATCTTTCTAGTTCATTTTCTGAATTGATTTCACAAACTTGGCCTATCTGAACTATTACTTTTATTTTTTTACAGATTTAAAACAGGAATATTACTCAGTTTGTACTGATAACTACATGTTTTGTTTTGTTTTTTCTGCATATGGCCATTTTGTGCTACAGTGGTGCTACAGAGACATTAAACTACTGATGGACTGAATTTCCTCAACACTGTCAACTTGTACATACCGCAGGCCTTGTGTATTGTGAATCAAACTTATAAATGTCTTTTCATTTCCCTCTCCCCCACCCCCCTCTACCCCCATGTCATCACAACTGATATGTTGGAACACTTCTATGTCCCTTTGTCCGAATGATATTCATCAAAAGAATCTTATTTCATAGGGATTAAAGTGGGTTGCTAGTCGCCAGCTCTTCTGTGTCCTGTGTGTTCAGTAGCCTGGAGATTTGAAAAGTTCTTGTCTGGTCATATCTCTGAAACATTAAGGGAAAAACATGAGAAACTACCACCACCATCTGCTGGTTTATGACATGCCATTATCTATAAGTGAACGATACAGATACAAAATTTGATCACTAATTTTACTGCATATGTCAATATCATACATTTTTAGGAAACAGTTGTTTACAGATAAAATAACCTAACTGTCTCTTTTCACCATGAATACAGTACCTGACAATTTTTGCAACAATCCTGTTAACGTACTCGCCTGCAATCTGGCTAACACAACCACTTGGCATAAATGGTGTGACAAAATCTTGACGTCTGAAAATTTCTATCACCTCAGTATTTACATAATCACCAGAGCCCCTCAGTATCTCAGAAAACTTAAGGTCTTACTTTTAGTCCAATTTCTGTTCCCTCTGTACATTGGTTTACTACAACACATTCTGCATGTTGTCAGCATGTATATCAGCATATGTACATTAATAGAAGCAGGACCCTTATAATGGGTATTAACTGTTCCTTCCATGGATTAGTGTATTTTTGGGGGGTTTTTTTACACTTGGAGTATGCAAAAGTCTTCACATAGTCTTATAGTTTGAGCTATTTGGCAATGGAAAACTGAATTGAGGTGACTAATCTGGAAAAAAAAAATCTATTTTTCATTTGTAATGCTTTTCAGGATATTAAGTTTTCTGGTGTATCCACAGACCTTTAAGATGCACTTAACCTATCACATAAGTGTGACATAATAGGCTGGTGTTTCCATATCTGCATATAGATGTTGTATCATGAAAAATAATAGATTTAGTTTAATTTCGTTTTCTTGTGTATTTCCATACACAGAAAAATATGTGCTGTGTTCTTTCACAGCCCACAGCAGTGCAACAACAACAGAAAGGATAAAGATACACTGTATATCTAAAAAATTCCTTTTAAAAAATGATAAAAACATGATGATGTAAATTTATCCACACTAGTGTCTGTGTACTGTTTATTAAATCTGACCTAAAATATTTCAATCCAGTCCAAACAATTTTGTTAACTTCAAATTTGTGATTTGGACATAGAATATACCAGAGGCATTTTTAAATGACTCCAACCATCATTTACTAACTTAAACATAACCACTTTCAAAATCCTTTAATTTAACATCTAAACAGCTTTCTGGCCAATCACAGCAACTGGTGGGATCCATCATTTTGCATGAAGAAAATATTGTCAGACGTAGCATGACATTTACTTTACAAAGATGAAATGATTTCCCTCTTTAAGGACACAGGGGAAATTTTACATTATTCAATTTAGTGGTGAATTTTAATTAAGGCCACCAGGGTTGCCACAGTTCTATGGCGTGTAATCGCATTTTCAAGACATGATCCTCCGCCTCCTCCTCAGACGAAGAGATGGTAAGTGTATTTGCGATTATTGGCAGTGCAAACACCAGCACTGCTGTTTATTCCTCGCTGCAGTGCCTTGTTGGCAGGAATTCTGGCTTTGCACATTAAGCACACAGCAGGGAAGTATGTCTGTGCTTGCTTGCTGGGCTTGTCACACAAGTTATTTTTAGACGTTATAATTAGCGGTAACCACCATCCAGACCAATTGAAACCCCCTCTAAATAGATTCTACAGTTTATATTTTTGCAAACTGAGTAAATTACTCTATGAGAAAAGTTTACTATTAATGGATCATTATTAGCATTAGATCAGAAGAGGATGTTGTGCTTGTATTTTTAGTGTGGGATTATGCATGTTATGCTTTTTTCCCACCAGAATTACTTGTATGAATTAAGAGGGTGATTTTATTAACCAGTGTTGGATAGATTTTTTTTCTGCTTCATTTTGCACCAATACAATACATAGGAAAGTCAGCGGCCGCTGAGGTAATAAAGCTCTGCATCAGATTTTTAAAATTCCAAATCTTGAAAAATCATGGAAATGCTTAAAATACATTGAAAAATTGGAGGTATTACTGTTTGTTTTTTTACCGATTTAGGAACACACTCCTATGACATTGTCAGACTCACTGCTGACAAAAAAAAAAAAAATCTAAATTGTTTTTTTTTTTAAATTTTTTATTGCTGTGCATTCTTCTTCTTTGCCAATACCTAACGACATGGAATGAATGAGATTTTTGATAAATAATCATCAGTAATGTGGATATAATGACTAAGTGGGTAAATGAAAATAATAGAACAGCTAGAACAGTCTGGTAAATCAGAATATTACATTACTTTACTGTAATGCAGTCTTTAAAACCAGGAGAAGACAACACTTGCGCTATATCACAATATTATGATTTTGAAAATCTAAGATGATATCTAGTCTCATATCACCATATTGATATATCAACATATCGCCCAGCCCTACTTTGCGCACCTCCCCCTGGAGCCCCAAAAGGCTTTATGCAACTTTTTTCACATATGCAGTAGTACTCTCCAAGACCTGGAGATGCTGCATGCATCAGAGAGGCTGTCGGAAGCCTTCACAGTCCATTTAACCAGGAAATAATTCTGCTGGTCTGATGTGGAAAATCCACTCTCAAATATTCTAACACAATACAATGCAGTTTTTTTCATGTACCTTTTTTCTCTCCACACACCCTCAACCTCCTATGGATTAATTAATGTCACAGAGGTAGACCTGTCGGCAGTTACTTTGTAATTTGTTGTGTCCTTTTCCATTTCCCAATACAATGTTTGTAGAATCTAACCTCCGTGACATCTCTACAATGAGAAATCCATTAAAGAAGAGGTAGATTATCAAACATGGTGCAAAACGGAGACTCTAGGACAACACCTTTACTCTTGGATTCTGAGGGACTGACTAGCTTTTTATAGTTGAACCTTTTTGCTACCGTCTCCATTGTAGCTTTTCAAAAAGAACAAAAATTACGTCACTGTCTTCATTTGCCAAAAGGATAAAAATACACCACAAACCAATGCAATGAGATCACCAAGAGCTGTTTTGACAGTATCAGTGTTTTCTTCCTTCATGTCCTGATACACTAACAGGATTCTCTTTGACTCCACGGTGTTAAGAGCTTTGGAAGAAGCCCAGTGAGGAGAGGATGTGGAGAAAGGGAAGGTCATTGAAAGAACAAGGAATTTGTGTCCTATGGACAAATCGTTAATGTGGACACACACGCACACGCACACGCACACACACACACTTCCACTACTAGCTGTGCATATGCCAGGTCTACATTGCCCTCACTGGATCAGGTTGGCCATTAACATTCTGAAGTGCCCGCTGTGTCTTTGCAGAGGAACTGGGGATGTGCCAGCTTGGCAATTACTTTAACAACTCCAGACTTTGATTTCTTTATTCAGTTGAACCCGGCCAGGGGTAAAGCTAAGGAGAAGCATGAGGAAGAGGACTCAGAAGGACAAAAGTTTATGCTGACCCAATTGTAGTTCGATGTAAAGGAAACAGGAAACTTTCCGTATTTTAGCGGACAAAACTGCCATGTTGTAGTCCACCAGCACAGGTGTCTAATAGCTGGTATTACTACCTCCACCAGCAACTCCTACTTGTTTTTCAGGCCACTTCATGAAGGCAGTGGAGGATAGCATTAACCTGCTGTGTGTTGCACCCTGAAGCTCATTGATGGCAGGTGAAGAACACCGTCTGGCGAGACCATGTGTCTAAGAGGTAGCACATACTGCACTGTATCTGTTTACACCTTCCCAAAGCCAACAGTAGACTAGGCAGTGACAGACCGTGTATAGGGAACTGAGATTTGTCAGAGAAAAGGAAAGAAGAAAAAGGTAGAATCTCCAAATGTGACAGCAGACAGACAAAGCTCATCCGCGGTTTTGTTACGTTGATGAATAGTTAAATGTTAAACTGTTATGTTTGAACTTATGTGACTGGACGACCTAGTTTCTAACAATATAACCAAGCATATTATTTGTCTCTTTGTAGCTGTAGAGACAATACACTTTTAAGTTCAAAGGTCATGACAGCCAGTGTGAGTTTGTCCTCATCAAATGTCCTTGAGGACGCCACTGAAACCTCTAACGTGCTTGATGACTATCAGACTGCTGAATGGCTCACATGGAAATGGAAATCAGTGAATGCAGTGGGATCTAATTGCAGTTGGAAGTGGCAATTACGTTGACAATCTGGTTGATATGACAGGCTCCATTATAGCCTTAAGCTTTTATTACATTTCTGCCAAGTAAATCACATCACTGAAGCAGTATTACCATAATGACTTAGTGGAGCTCAATCTGTCAACACTCCCTCGTTTGAATGGGACTGGACTGAGTAGTTGTTGGAGGTGCCTAATCTTTATGAACTCTTCTAGACAAAGAGGACTTTTAAATGACTTAACTGTTGGATGCATTGTCTCTTTAACATCAATGGACGGCAGTGTAAAGCAGTTGAACAATCGACTGAATTCAAATGGTTAAAACATCTTTTGTTTCTGTCCAGTAAGCTTCATCTCTGCATTGTTGCTAGTTTATTCATCAAGGTTGAGAAAGACAAGGGCATATTTTATTTCAGCTTCAAAACTGCTCAAGCCACTACAAGTAAGGTCTTCACCTATAAAACCAGTGTGTTTGACACCCTAAACTGGATGTTTGAATGAGAAAGGGACATGTTAGCTGTACATCTGATTTGTAAGCAATTTTGCTCTAGCAGTTTGAAGTTGGGTTTCTGACCACCTGGTGAATATAAGGCCATTATTCATGCTCCTTTAGATCTGGCACCAACTCCTGGAGGAAAAGTCTATCTCTTTAGCTGCTAAATGCTCCACTATGTTTACCAGCTAGATGTTATTTTTTTCTGTCTTCTGTTTGATGCTGGGCAGGTGGTGTAAAGTGGGTTTTTAGAGCTTTTTTGTTGAACACTCACCAAAAGTAGTAAAGTTGTGGGCAGTGAAATTGAAACAATAAGCTTAAAGATGGGGAACTACTTCTCTGTGAGTTTGTCACCATGAACGACCCCTTTCTCATTGCATGTAGTCTTCTGACCACTGTAATACTATTAACATACTGCTGTTAATATAAAGATATTGATAAGAGAAGGTTTAAATACTACCTAACCTGCCTCTTAATAAGCTGAATTGCAGGGTGGTTTGAAATGAACCTGGCTCTTGCAGTGAGAATAATCTGTGAGTTATTGTATGAAGTTCAGATGAAGACGTCAGCTCATGCTCATCAGAATGAAAACCAACAGTTGACTCTTTACATTATAGTTTTTACATCCTGCAAATTCTAACCTTTCTGTTACCTTAAGGGTAAAAACTTACTCTTTTATTACTTTAATGCAACATATTAGCATGAAATATGATTACTTGGAGTGACCTTGCCATTAGGAAAGGTGAATCAATGTCCTTTTTAAAAAAAAAATGTAAAAGCTGTACACCATCAGGGTACAAAGATTGTCTTCATAGTCTTTCTTGACCATGCATTTATGAAAGCATTTATAGATAAAATGAATTATCAAATCATCTAAGGAAGAGAAAATGTGTGTGCTTCTTGTGCATGAGTAGCATGGCTCCAATCCCACACCTCATGTAGTCTCAAACAGAATTTCAGACAAATAATTTCTACAAGAGAGCATCGTTTCTCACTAGAAAGTCTGTGGCGGGGTCATAATATTATAAAGGCACTGCAGTCAGTACGCCAAATTTTCTCTCCTTTTATAAAAACATCTTTCTTTTTGCATTTTTGCCTTTGATAGTTGAAAGTGCAGATAGAGACAAGAAGTTATTCCCCAACTTGTTAGGCAGGAGGGAGTATCTTCATACTAAATAAATACCTTATCTTAAAATTCCATTAAGAGGCTTCACTGGAAAGGTATGGCAAAGCTTGGTCATTTTTTACCCCATGGACAAGGGGAGTACAGAATATAAAGACTTCAAGATGATTAGGTTTACTTTACTTTTGTCATTTTGGCAGCAAGGGCATGTCTGAGACTCAACACACTTTGAGTGTTTCTGTATAGAATCCAATTTTGATTTTTTGGAAAGTTTTTTCTCTTAGGTTAATTTCAGGTTTGACATTTTGGAAAATACACTTATTCACTTTCTTGCCAAGAGTTAAATGAGGACATATTTTCAAACCTGTATTTATTTCACTTTCTCTTTTGCAAGAACACCCTAACTACACTCACACAGTTAAGCATATTCAAAGCTGGAATCTGCCCAGTATAACCACAGATCTGCTGACTAGTAGCTCCACTGGAGTAGTTAGGGATAAGGGCCTTGCTCAAAGACACCTCAGTGGTGGTAATGAGGTAGGTGCTTTTTCTCTAACCTCCTCTAACCTTAACCACACAAACATTGATACCACTTTCGTCTGTAAACTAAATATGAAGCTAAAGCCAGCAGCTGGTTAGCTTAAGTTGGCGCAAAGCTAAAAAAAGCCCTACATGAGATGAGATTTAGTACCTCTAAATCTCACTAATTAACATATCTTGTTTGTCTAAACCGTACAAAAACAATTTACAGTTTTACCACTTTAAGCTAAGCTGACAGTCTCCTGTTAACCTGAAGAAGGCCACAATAAAGTTGTTCTTAAAACTACTAAGTGTTGCTGGGGTTTTGACTTCTTGTAGCTTCATATTCACAGACAGACATGAGAGTGGTATTGATCGTCTCATCTAACTCTCTGCGAGAAAGTGATTAAGTGTTTAAGTTATTCCTTAAAAAAGTGCAGCTGTCTGATCAATTATCAGTCACTTTGTCACTGCCTTTGTCACTTCTCAAATGGGAAACCGTTTGTCTTGGGTGTCTGGATATGGTGATGCAGTTTATTTTCCTCTGCTGCTGTTTTTCTGTCTCACAAGTCTTCATTTGTTTTCTCTTGCTCCAGACACAATTAACTGAAAAGGAGAGAGGCTTGTTGGAGAGCAAGAGGGAAAAAAAACAATGTTAGTAAGTGCCGGGCCTTATTAATGAAGTGAATCTTCATCCAGTCACACACGACAAATAAATGGCCGCCCCCTTGAAGCTCTTAATCGGCCCATTAGTCTTTGAGCGACCGCAGCCTCTGTGTTTTTTCTCTCTCTCTGGCTCGTTCCCTTAAGACCAGACCAGATACATCCATCACCTTGTATCTGCATGCCGACCACACGCTCTGACAGAGCTGAGTGCACAGCTGGAGATGCTACATCATATTTACTCCTTCACTTGCGCAATAAACACTGTTCTCCACATCCCGAGCCAGTCTCCTTTCTCTCTATTTCCATAATTGAAATAGTCATATTATTCTTTTCACTTTCTTTTCTCAAGTAACATAGAAACTCATCTGTTTAAGAAGCTCTGTTACATCTCTACTTGTACATCCTCTGCTTGCACCATGTAAAAATACACCAGTGTTGTTTGTTGTGATATTTCTTTTTCTTGTGATTTATTTATTTATTGTTTTACTGTACATGATCATTTTAGGAAATATTTTGTTCTATGTATTGTCAGGCCACAGTGACTTTTATTCGCTGATCTATGAATTCACTCTCACTTCATGACTCATTGCAGAAGAGTGTCTAAATGACTGAAATGAAAGATGAATACGCTAAGTAATGACAGGGTTTCTCTTCTAAGTCAGCCTAATTAATCACCAGAAGGCGTCCTGTGTGGTTTAAAGAGCTGCACAAACATACAGTCAGACTTTCGGAGAGCTGGCATGCTTATCTGTATGTGACCTGCGTTTATTTCCCCTCCATTTTTAGCCTCTGCTAATTCAGCCGCTTAAAATCTCATTTCAGACACAATTAGCCTTTAGCCCATCCAAGTGCCGTTGCCTGTGGTGTTTTTTTTCCTCCCATCCTTTGTGAACATTTTCTCTTTCACTCCTCGATAAAGATCATTATTGAGGTTACTGAAAAGCAGTTCTGATCATTTACAGGAGAAAACATATTAAAGGGCCTTTTAGCGGGCCCATTAGGAGCCTGTTAAAACCCTCGCTTGTTGCCACGCCAGGGTTATCAATGCTACTGGGAGCCTTTAATTCATTCCTTTGCCAGAAGTTTTTAAATTACATTTGAAGGGAGACCTTTAGGAAGAAAGCTTGCTATGCCAGAGCCTGGCCCTGCTGCTGTTATTTATTTATTTTTGGGGAAACTCTTAACTGCAGAGCTTGCAAAATGAGGACGCTCATCATTTTTACTTTGCAGGCAAGTCACAACATCATTTTACTGTGCCTGCTCTGCAGCTGCTTCTAAATGGGTTTATTTTTCAACTGCACATTTGGGTAATTTTTGTTTGGCTAAGTGCACAAAGTGTGTTTGTTTGTTTTTTTATATCCAGATTTGTCTGTGAAGTTTCTGAGAGGAAAGTCATTCAGCTACCTGATTATGTTTATTATCCACTTTTCTGGAAATCCTCAACATCACAGGGTTTTGAAGTGGGGTTGACATCGTGGTCTGGTGATTACAGGTTGTCCTGAAATCAAAGGTCAACAATTCAAAAGAAATACATTCCTCTGAGGCTTTTCAACTTTTGAATGAATAGTAAACCTTTAGCACTTAAAGATACATGTGTTTGTATTATAGTATTCTAAATGTGTTTCTTTGTATTTTATATTTATTTATGTGATGGTTTTATTATGTTCTGTGTTGAATGTTATCTTGTTCATCATCCTTTCACCACAAGTTTTGTTGCATGGCATTCAACTCATATTCAGCCAGTGCTGAAGGTTCCTTGAACAAGAACAACCTGCTCTAGGGTTAGGGTTTGCCTGACAACAGGGGAAAAAAACAACTCGGTCTCCTAGAAATTATGTTCATATACCACTAAATTGCAACAGCGAATACATTTTGCTAGAAACGTAATGCTGGCTGAATTACATTTTCTCTCAACATAATGAGAAAATGTTGTTAACTTATTTCACAATTTGCAAAAATGTCAACACTCTGGAGGCAGGGTTGGAAAAAACAAACTGCAAATATTTAACTGCATCTGTAACTGAAAGCTTCCCAAATACTACACACTTTTTAAAGATCCCCAAAATCCTAACATCCCTAAAGCAACAGTTCAATCCAAAAATGAAATGAAATGTTCTCACCAGATCCACTGAACCTCTGGTACTCAGGTTTGTACAGCTGTTAATAGAAGATTTTTCACTCTGAATTTATTCTCGGTTATCTGTTTAACAACCGAAGAGAGCAGTTTAGGCATTAGTTGCTGTAGTGCTGTAGTGGAACTTACGTTCAGCTTCTTTCCTCTTGGCCTTTTTTCCATTTAAAAAATCTGCTTTCAAGTCCTTTCAACCAACACATGACTTAACCACAGAAGTCACTGTTAAACCTAAAAGCATCTTTTGTGTCAAATTAAACCTACCTAAGTTAGTATATGTTTGGAACCTAGCTAGGATTTAGTTGAAGTCTCTGAAATTTAAATGTCTAAAACATAACTCTTTAAAAATGAAGATATCTCAATCTCAAAACCAGATCACCATCAAAATCCAATCAATTATCCATGAATTTCCACTGAAATCTGATCTGAGGTTTGGAGATATATGGCTGTCAGACGGGCAAACTAAACAGCAGGTCTGTTGAAGGACTGAAGCAAAATCTTTGAGGGAGCAATGAAACTCACTCAACTAAAGGTAAAAGCCTCAGTTCATCATTCATGAGTGCTCAGGAGATTGAACTCTGCTGCGCAGTGTGCCTCACCTCCACCTGCCTAATGACTGTCATTTCCTGTTGCGATTGGAAGTGTGTGGTGTTGAGCGGCACAAGAGTATCTCGGTTCATGCAGGGAGGAGGCCGGGAGGCGCCTGATTGCAAAACTGAAGTTAATTATGCACTGAGAGCTTGGCCGCCTGAAGGCATCAAGAAGCTACCACAGAAGAAGATGGAGAGAGGGGAGGAGAGGGTGGATGGCTGTGAAGGAGAGAGGAGATAAAGAAAAAAATTCAAGGAGAGATACAGTTCAGTTAGAGACAAAAGGGCCAGTAATAAAAATCAGTAAGTCAAAATCACTGTAATGGTGACAATGTGTATTTCAGGTAGTATTGATGTGATGCACAAATGTTGCATCCAGAACTGTACACATTTAAAAGTCTGAAGTGCCCCAGCACAACCACACACCCACAAAAGTTTTAGTAGCTATTGAATATTGGTAAAGAAAGACTGCATGCTTTGCTCCAAAGCAAATATTTAACAATAAAGTCCTTCTCGCAACTTAGCAATGAGTTGTGTATCCATGACATATATATACCCTAGGAAATCCTAGTTTGCCTAAAAAAATAGTGATAAAGTTGTAAGACATTTAGTTAAAAAAATACCTTACTCAGCCTGTAATTACAGAATGCAGGTTGTTAAAATCCCCATATTCCCAGAAACAAAACCGAGAACAGGATAGTGTTCTCAGTGGTAGCTGCAGGCCCATTTGCTTTTCCTTCCTCTGAAAGAGGTTTGAAGAAGTGCTGTTATTGCTTTGGGTTAAACTTTTACTTTACAGTTTTCTTCAAGTTTCACAGCTCAATTAACACCAACTCAGTCATGGTGGTGAAGAGAGATGTGACAGAGAAAGCAATATTTGTATCCAGAAGAGATACACTTTTGTGTATGACTGCATGAAAATGTGCCTGTGTTTTGTGCATGCGTGTATGCTTTTGTCCATTAGTGTGACTGTGCACATCTCTCTTTTTGATGAGTTCAAATGTTCTTTGCATGATTGTGTGTGTTTCTGCATATTGTATTTGAGTGTAGTGTATATGTCAGTGTAATATTGATATTCATGTTTCTGTGTGTAGTTAGAACACTGTTAAAAACCCAACTTATGAATTGTTATTATAACCTGTTTTTTTAATTGACTGGACAAACATTTGGGCAAGATGCTGAGCTGACACAAAAACAAATTTACTCATTGTTTCTCAGGAACAGTACTGTCAATGTAAGTAATTTTGTTGAGAAAACTCATTTGTGTGGATTGTGTTCCTCAGTGGAACCCTTTGGTACAAATGAAGAACTGAATTGGCAATGCTTCCTCTAATTTGTCACACTTGACAAAAGTTAGTACTTGTACTTGTTGTACCTTTATTTTTGTAATTTTGAGAGAAGTTTTTGTTCTTTCATTTGTTTCTGACTGTTTCTGTGTTAGCCCTTTGGCATAAATGAAGAACTGGATTTGTCATGTTTCCCCTAATTTGTCACATTTCACGGATGTTTGTACTTGTACTTTTTGTACTTTTACCTTTGTAACTGGTCATTGTGTCTGACATGATGTTAGGGGTGTGGCACTTGGACCATGGCACCCTTTGATTCATTATCCAATAGACTTGAAACCAATTATTCAATGACAATCGTACACCTGGACTAGGTTGACTATATATGTTTGCCTTATGTGTTTGTGTTTGTCAGTGCTACATTTGGATTCATAACTGATGATGATCTGGATCATTGGCTGACTCATTTAGTTAGTCATTACAACCTTGGCTGTTGTGTAACTAATTCACATTCAGCAGGAATTTCAAAATTACCTTGGGAATTTCAAAATTGCTTTTTCAGTAATGTATCCAAGGTGAAAATTTTAAATGATTTATAGCCCTAACCTAAGGTTTGAGAGCTTTCTTGAGTTTATTGAATGTTATTAAGTTACAAAGCCTCCTGGTAGTTTAAAGGGATAGTTCCAATTTTGTGCCAAAGGAAAGAGCTGTCTGATGGCAAGGTAAAGTGGCAAAGATATTCTAAATATAGTGTACACTTAAACTGATATTGATTTCTTTAGGAGGGCTTTTACTTACGGGGCAAAATATGTTTTGCTGCTGGACCTGTCCACAGCAGTACATTGCTTAGCTTCCATGCAGGTACTCCTGCCTGCTTCTCCAAACTGGGAGCGTGCTGACCCAAATCTACTGCAGGTAATAAACTGACTTTGGATAACAACCTCTTACAACCCCACTTAAAAAAAAATCTATACTATCACTTTAAGACATAGGGCAATTCTGAAGTTAGATGAAGTTCTGTAATTTCTTTTCTCACTTGACTGTGTTAAATATAGAAGCTTGGGCAGCAGTCCATGGTGATGGATGTTTAAAGCAAAGGGCGGCCTTTTTCATCAGTGGAACAATGCAAAAAAATATATTTTTACCATCAAATGTAATTGTATAGTAAAGTGCAATTAAGGTGGAAGGCACAAGGGTCCACTGTTTGAGTCCAAATGGTGCAAGACTATTCTAGTTTTTTATTTGTTTTTTACAGCATAAACAAAGCAATGGTTTCATTTATTTTATTTAAACTGTACAGCAAAATACTGTTAATTTTTATGATATAAGACAGTATTTAATGCAGTATAATACAATATTTTTTCTAAACAAATTCAGAGTTGGGTCCACTCATAAAAAATAAATTTCAGTGATTTTAGAAGATTTTCATACTACCCTGCTCAGACCAAAGTATAGGGAACACTCTAACATTTGCTACTTGCAACTCAGCAACTCAGCCTGCTCCTGTTTTCATTTTGAAATTTCATTTTTAAAATCATTACTGGCTTTCAAAACTAGCTGCCAGCATTATACTGTAAAGCTCATATTCTCATATATTATGCATAGTTTCATTTTAGTTATCCCTACTTATGAACATGAAGTCTTGTTTATGTAGTTCAATTAATAAAAATTAAAAATCTAAGGCAACCAGCTGTAAAGTATCTTTGGGTTTACTCAACGTATGGGCACTGAAGTTGTACTAGCTATAAATCTTGAATTCAAATAAAGGTCAGCTCAACAACAAATATGCAGTTCAGTGAACCTGTAATTGTAACAACAACTTCATGTTGGCCAAACTAAAGAATTTAAATAAAATAAACTTAGTATGATACTACACCACAATACTGATGTTGAGCTTTTTTTCAACTTTAGAGAAAATAAGTTCATACAACTAACAAGCCCTGAAGCTGAGTAAACTCAAATAGACTGTGCAGCTGGTTGCCTTATTTTTCAAATTTCTCAGTTTCCGGGTTTTCTTTTCTTTTTTTTTTTTTTACAGTGTACTATGTGCACTCTTATGTATTCATGTATATATGTTAATGCCTTTGTGTGCATGTGTTTGAGTTTGTGTGTATGTGCCTGTATGGTTGTGTGTCTCAGTGCGAGTGTGTGTGTGTGAGAGAAGGAGATTTCTCTCCTTATAATTAAAAAAAGCTACGATGGGGGAGGAAAGGGAACACTTTAATGCTGTTAATTATCCTCCTCTCCTCGCACACTGCACCTGATCTGCCATTGCAGATTTCATTTGAATAAAAGTGAATTAAATCAGCATCAGAGAAAATGGTGTATGTGTGGTGTGTTGAAGTGGGATGTGAGAGCTCCGAGGGTCAACATTAACAACCGGGGAATTAATACAAGAGAAGATATTTGTTCACGTCGACAGGAGATCGACAAGCATTCATTTGATTAATTGTCGACTGAGTCAGCAAGAGAGAAAAACCTCTCCTCCATGTCTTCACACAGAGGCTGCCAGCCAACAGAGGGTGCCAGAACACCAAGCATGCACCCTGAAAAAAAAAAACTTTGTTAAATCATTTTATCTGAATAAATAAATTAAGTTGGACAGCATGTAAAATGCATTAGCCATCAGAACATCTTTTAATTAGTGTTTCTGATCTGATTAGCGTTAATTGCAGTCTCTCATTTTCTTTTAATCACTTTCTATCACTTGAATCGCTCATTTGACTTTGAGGGTTTCAGGGTGGTTTGGATCATAAAGAGTGTAACGGGTCACCCTCCAACAAGGAGATATGAACCCTGGTTGAACATGTACGTCCTCAAGGATAGCTGAGCTAAAAAAAAAAAAAAAAAAAAGAAAAGAAAAGAAAAAGAAAAAAGGACTTGCTACCAGCTGCCAACTTACAGCTGTGTCTGGCTTCCCTGTGGAGAGTGAACAAGGAAAAACAAAAAGACAGACAGCTTGCCTACAGGGTGTAGGTAACTTACAGTGAGTGAGTGAACAGGGCTTCAGTGCCCCTCTGAAAGGGCTCTTAATCTGGTGATGACTCAGCAGCTCAAGGGAGCAGTTGGTTGTTTAAACTTTAAAGGATAAGACGGGGGATTTTCTATATTTTTCGTACTGTCAACAAATCTCATGTGCAGAGCCAAACCAACAATAAATTCATCCTACTTACAAGTATTGTGTGTGTATCCACAGCCTGATATCTTTTATTCCTCTGTGCCGTAAATCACTGCAGTCCAAAAACAATGACAATTAAAAGCTTAAACGAGCCACACCATTGCACTGGGTGACATGTTCCTTCACAAAGGTTATGGTCATGTTAGTGTTTCTTTTTTTAGAAAACAGCTCTAAAGAGTAATAACAGCAATCATGTTTTTAGTCTCCAGAGAGTACTTCGGTGTATGACAGATGCCACTGTGCATGTGTGGGAATATGTTCTGTTTACAGAGCTTCGCTAGTTTGCTGTGCTACATATCACAACCTCTTGACTTTGTTCTGAAGTCCTTTGAGAAATTTACAATGTAGTACATAATTTACAATACGACAAAAACATGCTGACACCAAGAACCACGCAATATTCAAAAAGTCTCCCAGTGGCACCAACAGGGAAAGCTGAGAAAAGTACTTTCAACCGTATGCAAACATCCTTTGGCACACCTTTGACATCCTGAAAATAATCAGTTGTGGTAGTGTTGATTTGATTCCCAGCACAATGATCAACTCAACTGTGCAAAAATACTTACATTTGAGGAGAGGCCGATTCTCTGTATGGTAAAGGGCTACATGGACTGAATAAGAAAACTTATGCGTGGAAACCCATCGCTCAGGAAATGAACTACTTCTTTGTGCGCCAGTATTGTGGCAATAGGGGAGAATAACTTCCCAAACAACCTGCCTCTTTGAGTCCATGTGTATGAGTTACTGTAACCTCACTACAATAACACCATACATTTATATGAAGTAGTGTGATTGTATTTGTGAATCAAACACAGAAATGATTAATTCAAAGACCCAATTTAAGTTGTTGTGCACATCCTGTCATGCTCCATACCTATCTGCCTTGTTTTATGTTAGTGTTAAGAGTTTTACAAACAGCTTTTTCAAAAATGGGAGCCATCTTATAGTCAGAGTAGTCATATTTGAGCTAGTACAGGCCAATCTGTTGTTCATTTAATCCTCCCCCACATGTACTAGAGTAAGCAATGTGGATATATTTTTGCTTTCCCTCCAGCATAAAAGTTATATCATAACATACGCACTACAGGAAAAGTTCAATTACAAAACTTAAATACATCCCATTACAACCAACACTATTTAAGTCATTATTATCTTTGAAATACAGAAACATTTCTGTTTGAAAATTATTAACATTCTGACAAAAATGGAAATTCCTGTCTGTAAAAATGAACCATAATTTCTCAGTTTTGCTGTTCATCATGTAGTTAGTTAGAGCAGGTGTCACAATCTAATTTCATAAAATAAATTACTCTTCATCTTCTTTCACACACTCATGCACACACACACACACACACACACACACACACACACACACACACACCTATCAGGCTTACGGTGTTTGATGTATCAACAGTGTAAAATGAAACCAAGTCTATCATGTTGAAAGCGCAATCTCATTCAAATGGCAGATCTCATTTTGCAAAACATAACATCCGATCCACACACGAATCGATTTATGATTTGACTCCAGCTGTTATCAAAGCCGCCGTGAACATCAATCTGTTTAGAGCGCTACATCTGTGGCGCTGATGCAACAGATGATGAGCCAGTGGCATGGAAGCTGAAAATGGAGACATCAACCTTCACTATATCTGAATGGCTGTCCTTAAACATCTGACAGAAGTGCACCCTGGGAGACTACCACCCCTCGCTGTGTTCACACTTCCTCACCAGCCCTCCCTCCCTCTTTCATCCTGCGTCAACCCCGAGATCGTTATCACATCCTGACACCCCAACCTCCGCTAATTGAAAGTAACAAAACACTTACTCTTCTCTGTCAGCAAACTCACTTCACACTTTGAATGTGTGGGGATCCTTGTGTGTTCTTCTAACACCCCAAACTAAACAATAAGCACTTTATTTTTTCCCAAACAGGAAACCTAAACTTCCATCATGAAGAACATTTGAGGGGTTTATGTACAGTAAGCGAGACTGGACTTCATTACTCTTTTATATGTGGGGTAACATCAACTTCAAGGAATTCTATGTTGTCATTTTTCAGTGGAAATGGAGGCCTGCCACATCTTCACTTTTTGAATTGGAGTCCTATTAGTTTCAGATGACAGCCACTCGTCCACCTCTGATTCACACTTTTAAAAATAGACAGCCATTAGTCAACACACAGAACAGCAGCTCAAACAAGAACCTGAAGATAACACCAACACAAACAAAACTGAAACTTTGAGCAGAAAAATGTGAACAGCTACAATATCCAAACATAATATATCTATATTTTATTATGAGAACTTTGATGCAATATAAAGTCAACATAAAATCACCAATACAATGCAATTACTCACATACCTCCAAGCCCACTTCCCAAAACAGAACACAAAAAGAGGAGATCAATCTTTTACACTTACAGAGTTCAGAATATGAAGTGAAAATCCTTATAAGAAGAAACAAAAAGAATTAATTTACATAACTGAATCTTTAACAGTTATTGACAAAAGGGTAAGAGCGAAAGTAGTGCAGATTTACATACATACAACCAAACACTGCATATATTCTGTATATACATATATACACACACATGCGATAAATATAATAAGTTTGTTTCTTTGCTGTAAATTGTTGTGATTTATTCAATGTTGATGTTGATTCTGATGTCCCCCGGATTATTAGGAGCGGGTCCATGTCAATATGTCTTTTAAATAATTTAAATGTAATATTGAAAATATTAGTCCAATAATTACATAATTGATATAAACAAACACAAAACTATTTGCAAGAGATCTGCCTGTTCTATTTTACATTTATCCCAGCTGGGTGATGTATCAGGAAATATTTTATGTAGTTTTGATTTGGAATAATACAGTCAGTATAGAAGTTAAAAATGAATCAGGTGATGTCTAGAGTTAATTTAATCTAAGTTAATCTCCTTGATGCTTGATTGCCATTTTCTTCTGATATTTCCACTTCTAACTCTTTTTGCCATTTGTTTTTTAATGCAGACATATAAGGCAACACAAAATACTGTAAACATGTATGGAATTGAATCAGTGTCTTGATGCAGTTTGTATAAGGATTCAGACACCTTTCTAAAATAGTAGCTGTGTTGAGAGTGTTTATAATTTCTGAACCGTAAGAATCTAAAAATGACTATATGGAAACTAGATAGATTTGCAGAGGTTTTTAAAAATTATATATCTTTTATAGTTTCATAAAAAATGGAGGATAATAGAATTGAGATGATTAAAAAAAGATTTTGGCAAAAATATTGGTAGACTTTGGAAAAGATATAAAAGTTGAGGAAGAAAAATAATTTTAATGGAATTAGTTCTACTGATTAGTGAGATGGGAGGAATTATCCAGAATTTTATATTAAGCTGCAGTTTGGTAATCAGTTCAGGAAAGTTAGCTTTATAGAGAGCAGAGAATTCTTTTGTCATTTTTATACTGAGATATGTAAATGCCATATTATTTAGAACAGACGACTTTTAACCTAACAGGCATTAGTTTACTTTTGAATCAAAAGTATTAATCTTCTTAAGGATCAATATGATACTGGTACTGGGTTTGGTGATATATAACAATATGTCATCTACATATAATGATATTTTTATTGTGTTAGCTGTCTTAAAACCATATATCAGTGTGTCAGAATAAATTGATGCTGCAAGGGGTTCTATGGTTAAAGCAAATAAAAGTGTGGATAAGCGGCATCCTTATCTTGTAGCATCATCCAGAATTGAGAGGAAAATGTTCTATTTGTGATGATCTTGGCTACAGGTTATTGATATAATAATTTTATCCATCTAGTGTAATTTCTTTTATTTTAAATACAATTTAATTTTACCACATCTGACCAATGCCAATACAATGCTAGACTTTAAGTATTGATACATTATTTGATAGATCAGCTTTACTTTGGGGAAATAGAAACATGTTTAATTGTCTAAAATGTTAAATAAACCAAAATAAGCTAAACTTTTCACATGCACGTATTTAGTCTTAATTTTTAATTTTACAGTTTTCAAACCTGTATATTTTTTAGCAGATTTTGACCTTTCCATCATTGACTAAATCATCAAAATAACAAATAATCATTGACTGCAATGGTTAAAGTGTCTGAGTCTAAACTCTTTCATTTTATCATTTTTTTCTCATCCTTTATTTGCAGTAGCTTTAATGTTTGAGAGCAAGAACTACTCTCATTGAAGCACTCTGTGTAAATAAAAAGGTTGAATGGATGAAAAATATTTGTCTGCCCTGCCAACTCAAAGTATCGAAGTGAAACTATTTATCCAAGGATGCGTTATGTGGGAAAGAAAGTTTAACAGGACAAGTCAAAGGACTAAACCTTAACAAAGATGCAGCACCCTCATCAGCTTCTCTGTGAATAATGGCTCTTATCTTTGCCCTTCCAAACACGTTGATGTGAAGAAGAAGATGAAGACATCCTCTTTTCTTCAGTATCACAGTTAATGCCAGTGAATTAAGCTCTTGCCTATGGGTTCTTGCCTATCTATATTTGGCTTTGGCCTTGTAAGATGGTGTGCACATACTTCACTCATACTTCAACTCCCTTTTACTCTTTACAGTGTCTCAATGTCCATTTCTTCCATATAAGCCTCAGTTACCTGAAAACTTTGCCCACCACTCCTTCATAATTAAAGCTAAATTCATTACTTAGGAAAAAAGGCCACAGCCTGTTTTCCCTCCCTGTCCTTCCTGCAGTGGCTGCTGCTCCTGTGTGTCACCACACAGTTACTTTACAAATGGAACTGGGCATTTGCGTAATTAAAACCTAGATGCCAGGACATAATTCTTAATTAAGCACTAATGTGATAAAGTGTGATAGCAGGACAGAACTCTCCTTTAAGGGAAGGGAGGCCTTTGTAATGAGGTGATTAATGGACTTAGGAAGGGAAGAAGATGTAATTGGCTGGTTGTCCCTCCTAGCTGTAGAACAGGACACTGGCAGTCGTCAAGTGATGCTGTCTGTCTGCAAGAACAGCTTCTTTGATCACAAATGCCTCACAACCTCAAATAAAGTTTTTCCTCTCTCTCTCTCTCTCTCTCTCTCTCTCTCTCTCTCTCTCTCTCTCTCTACACTTTCCTAGACATAAATTTTTAATGTTGGGAGAGATGACTAGACTGAAATGAATTCAGTCATTTTGTTGTCTGTTCAATCAGAGGACACAATGTGCAACAGAGCAGGGTTACCCCTGCCAAGACAGTCGCAAACAATAAAACTTTAAAACTCAGACTTAAAGGTGCATTGTGTAGAGTTTAGTGGCATCTAGCAGAATGGACTTGGTAGAAATGGAATATAATATTCATAAGTATAATCACCTGAAAATAAGAATCATTGTTTTTTTTGTTACCTTAGAATGAGCCCTTTATATCTATGTAGGAAGCGTGTGCTCTGCCACGGAGCAAACAGAAACAGAAATGAGGGTGCTGTGCTTTAATTGTGACTAAAATCAGGATCACAATGATGACCTTCAGCTTGTTTCACCAAATCTGCAACATGCAACCTGTGATTTGCAATGAAGGTTTCCTCTTACCTTAATTCTGACATGTTTCAAATGAGTCAAAACAGATGGCATACTTGCCATGCATGAGCATGTGAGAGTCCTGAACAACAATATAATGTGAAACATGGTGTGTGATTTGTGTGTAAGCAGTGCTTTCAAATTACTTAGTGAAACGGGACCCAGCCTCTCACCTCACCTTTGAAGGTAGAAGCTCTGTGAAGTTGTACAAGTTTGCTTTTCAGATGCAGCGGGTGATTAATCTTTTGACCTTGTTCTTTTTAACTCTATTTTTATTCATTTCAAAGACTCAGTTTAATGAGTCTTGTCACCTGAGGCAGAAGTGTATTAATACCCTTCCATCCAAGTTCTAACCACAGAACTTTCCACTCATTTTGTTCTATCCTGAGGCTGAGTGTCCTAACCAGTGTCCTGAAAGCCTCCGCAGGTGTTGAGGAGCAGATGGCAAAGACAGCTGATCTGCAATAAAATTACATTTTAACATTCAGAATAGAAAGTGAAGCTGTGAATTGTGATGGCAGACTGTAGCTTTAGATTTTTTTCCTCAGAAGAATAAAGAAGTTTTATTGATTCATGAAGGGACCTTGGATATACAATCTTTATCACTCTTGTCATAAGGGTTGTAAATGATGTTGAGTTTGCAGTGCCTGAAACAGGATTTCTCTCTGTCTTTTTTAACTGCAGACAACAGCTGCTACTTTGTAAACTGAATATATTGCTTGTCAGGCTTGTTTAAAAAATGTTGGAGTTGTGTTGCTACATGTTAGGGTTAACCAAACCTATAATGTGTGTACGAATACAAAACAACAAGACAAATGACAGGAAACTACTAGTGATAAGTAAGAAGATTTGCACGGGACAAAGTTCAGTGATCACAAAGCACAGACCCCCTTTAAAACCTGTCTACAGGTTAACTCAAGAAACTACCGTACCTGGATCTAGAGCTAGAACACAAAGACTGAACCTCAGATCAGTGACAAAATGTTTGATTAGTTAAGTAATATAAAATAATTTTGATCATTTTAGCAAAAAAACAACAACAAATAAACAAAAAACAACCAAACAAACAAATAAAAAAGGCTAACTTTTATTGGCTCTAGCTCAAATGTGAGAAGTAGCTTTTCATATAACTGTGAATTGAGTATTGTTGAATTGAATTGAAACAGGATGACTGAAAGGCCAATCTGTGAAAATTACACAAATGTGACAGATGGTGTTAAAATTTAGATCACAATTTGTACCTTTAACATTGACTTGTAGACTTTTCATAACACTTCATGTAGGTTTTTCTGAAATTAGAAAAAACAAGTAAACTGCAGCTTCTTGAGATCTTCTATTGTCTTAATCTCATTCATCACAACGCAATCAAGATTCAGGTGGTCAGGAAGTTTACTCTTACTTTGTCTTGCAAACCAGTGATGCTCAAAAATGTTTGTGTAGTCCAGTCACTGGATTTAATGTTGTCACTAGCAAGATGGTTTCACAGCTTCATGTTTTCCTACAGTACAAAAACAACATAACCATTACATTCAAAGTAGCCCTGCTTACCAATTGAAACAATTTAAAAATGCTACTCACTCTTTTTTCCCTCTCTGCTCTAATGAAAATGTTATTTAACATCCCACTGGAATGGAATTTGCAGCTTTCATGGAAAAGCCAACCCCAAACCTTTCAAATCCTGCCTTATGAAAGAACAAAGCAGCTTAATGTTTCTATCGTTTCTCACTGAATATTTTGCTCCTTGTAACTAAGAGTCATGCTTAGAAACACTAGTGGTGATAAGCTGCAGGATTTGCTGAATTTTGCTTGCTACTGCAGTTGCTTTGATCGTGTTGTATCGAGAAAGAAATCTTACCCTTATTGTCTTACCCTTATTGTCAACCAACAGAGGTGAATGTCAAGGAGAAAGTCAGTCTATCCGGCTGGCACCAAATATTCTGGTTTCCTCCAGCGTTGTATTTAGTTAGGATATAGTTTGTGTGAGTTCAATGAGGAATATAATTTAACACAACTTTCCTTTTTTATTTATCTATTGTGTGGTTCCACTATCCCCCCCCATGTATTTTCCAATGTCAAAGACAGTCAAAACTTAAATCCTTTCATTCACATATTTCATACATATCTTATCACAATTCTCTGTGTTCAGAGAACAAGTCATTGGATGCTTAGAGACCTAGAAAGTAGAGATGTTTTTTCTATCAAAGGAAGAGCCTCAATGACAACTGTTCATGTTGAGGTCTGTGGATTACAAAGAGTAAGTGAGATGGGTTGCTGTTGAGTTATTCAAATGTCACTTTTTCAATTTCTGATGCTTTAAGTAGCACAAACTTACAGAGCCACCCTGGTGGCATAGGTGGGAAAAATATTATTATACTAGCTTGTGCGTGGCCATGTGGCCATAAGATCAATAACTTGTCGCCACGAGTTAATAAGGCGTGTGTATGAGATAATTAAGTTGTGGCCATGAGTTAATAAGGCGTGGGAAAGAGATATTACGTTGTGGTCACAACTTTATGATTGCATGGCTATGACTTTCAATATGAGATCAATCAGCATGAGGAAACTGCAAGGTGGCTGTTCATTATGTTGTTGCAATGAATAAAAGTAATCATACTTTGATATGTCTATGAACATATGTTTCTGGGCTGGGATTATGCTGTGAAATCTATGTTTGAAACACCTTAATGTGATTTTATAAGGAAACGCACCATTGTTCTTAAGTGTTAGCCTACTCCTCCTCCACATTGATTTTCTTGTAGTTTTAGGCAAACCAAATTAACTTTATCACTTCTGTCCTGTGATTGAGTAGTGGGTTTTTAGAAGCTGAACTAAGGCAGGAAATGGAGACTTTTCTCTGCACAATGTCTTTTTTCCTTTTGTACTAGTAGCCTAAGCTATGAGGTGCTGAAACTAGCTGGATAGCTACAGTTTTTATAATAACAGATCCTATGGTAACAGGGACAATTGGAGTCATTTGAAACTAATGGCCAACCAGCTAATTAGATTCCTCTGGGATTATTTAGTGAGTCCTTCATGTTTGTGCGAAATTATTTTCTAGTAAATAAATGTTAAAATGAAAATTAACTTGAAAAAACAAACTGGTGAATCTTCTGCTAAATCTACCGAATACTTGTCTCTGAAAACCTGCCAGCATCAAGCTATTAAGTGTGAATTTTCAGCTGTGGCTGTGAATAAATTCTAAACTGTCTTACATCATGCAGATCTACACCCTGCAAGCTATGCGGACAACTATTTTTCTTGTATTTTGGTTTAATGGCATTTGTACCTTTATAGGTATTTAATATATAATGCAGAGTCAGAATAATCCCTTGTTGTTTTTTCTGCAAGATTGTGGAACAGAAGACATTTTAAACAAACTAAAAAATGACAAGGTACTCTTCAAAAGATATTAATATATATCATTTACACAATGAAGAATCGACTTCAGCATACACAGTGAAAAAGTAGTAAATTCTCATACCTTTTGCCATATCCTATACAGTACATATGATACAGTAGATTGCCTCATACTTACTTATCAACAGATAAGAATGGCAATGATGTGATAACATGATCACACTAACAATCCTCCAAAGGTGGAGAGATTAGCTAATTAATAACAGCTTTTATTATGTTACTTATGTGGTGTAAATATTCATTTCTGTTTGAGGATTTTATTCCATGCATACATACATACATATATTCATACACGCATGCATACATACATCTACATATACACACACACCCTCACACACTCAAAAACACTGCATACATATATATTTTCCTTCTTAAATAGAAAGCGAGTGTTGGTTTCTCAATTAGGTAAAAATGTGTAAATTGGCAAAAATATTTTATTCAAGTCGTCACTCACAACAATTTACATATGATCCTTTTAACATGTTGTTACTTTCGATTCTATTTTTCAGGTTGATTTGTTGGTATATTACACTGATGTCTGAAGAAGATCTATCAAAGTACATCCCACAATACAGAGACAGACTGGAAGCTGTAGCCTTCTGCCACAATTGTGTAGCATCATTGTGGAGGTTCAGTAGCATCTAGATGAGGTCAACTACTAGAAAGAATAAGGGGAAAGTGCTGTGCTCCGGATAGATAGGCAGTTAAAAGACTGCAGACTGTAGATAAATTAAAAGAAAATAAAAATGCAAAGATAGAGACAAGGAGATAAATTTCAGCAAAGAACACCATAGTTTCAAATGGTGCAAATTGTAAAAGGGGGTGGGACCCAGCATGTCTGTGTGGACAGGCAGACAAAACTCAGAGACATCCAGGAAATGGCTGAGTCCATTTTTTTCCTTCATGGTGTCTGCAAGTCTCTGAAACTGACAGACCATGTTCTCAGGATCCGTGACCTTGCACAAAATGTGATTGACCCAGTTGAGTTTTACAGTTGAGGAGCTATATGAAAAAAAAAACAAAGTAAAAATACTCAGACTGTCCCTCTGCACCAAGAGAAATGTTCAAGACATGAACAGCTTTACTGATACTCCTCAAGTGACAACCTCAGAGGTCAAAGGAAACATTTAACAGGATGTCAAACAAGGTAAGGCATCAGAAACAGTCATAATTGACTTATCTTTACTGCCAGACCCAGAAGTGATAAATCTCTTAAATTCACATTCAGAACTACTGATGTATCAAGAACTATCAAACGTGGAGGTGGCCAGTGACAACAAAGTCGAAGAAGGAAGAGGAATATATGTGGGAGAAATAAAATAAGACCAAGGAACCCTACAAATGACAACATACATTATTAGGATTGAGCAACAAGAAAATCAAGGTATAGGTAAAACAGATCCATGATGTCCACGATGCATAAATGCAGTGTAATGCCTACACCAATGGTGAAGTAACTGTCAGCATGTCATTTAGTGATTCTGTTGAATTGGATGATAATTTGCCTCGGGAGGGATCAAAGCTGAAGGGCATTGCTGTGGTGTGTAGGGTAACTGCCTTGCTGGCCTCATAGCAGCCAAAACAGCCCATAGCACCTGAACACTCAGGTGTACTGCCTGTCAGAATTCTAGGGAGAATTCTATAGAAAAACATTTGGGTACCAACGTAAAGACACCCTACCCTACCTTGTTGGTAAGCAATAGGATCCTTGTGAAAAGTTGGACAACTTCGAAAAAAAACAAAAAACAAAAATCAACAACAAAAGCAACAAAAAACTTGCGTCTATACAATCTAGGCACTCTATGCATTGCCTTGGTGTTGACGTTGCCTGTTGACATCTACATTGGTCCCAAACTTAAGCTTTATGGTACTTACTCAGGTTGTCTCCTGACTAGATTCCTGGTTATGTTGTATCAGTCTCATATGTAGATTGCTTTGGATAAAAGTGTGCTAAATGGAAAATGTAAATGTAAATGCAAACTGTCAGGTATTTTCCACTGCTACTTCTAGTTCAGTTTTTGGAAGAAATCTTGTATGGAACAAATTACAGCAGTGTGACCAGTGTGACAGAGAGCTTCTTGCAGTATGCCTCAAAAGAAGAGAGGGAAAGTCTTGAGCTTGCATTGAATCTGTTTGGAAAGGTAACCTACTGGACGTGTTAGGTCACACACACCAATGTTTGTCATATAGTGCTAGAAGCCCATCTTGAAAATCTTGGCAGGTACTGTACATCCATAGAAACTTGTTGAGATAAGGGAATAACAAATCCCAATTCCAAAGTGTGTTGAAGAACTTCTGAAATTCCCAGAAAAGATGACAACCCCTCAAAACAATGTGGCAAGACAATTTATGGAGGTTTATCTGTGAATCTGACAACACCATGTTGAAGGCTTTCCTCTGGTTCTGTACAGGGGCAGATATCCTGTTTAGACACTACATCACAGTTCACTTCATAGCAACATTCCATTGTCGACCTCACACTCATACATGTGGGTGTTATCTGATATTACCTGTCAAATATCAAGACTTCCCAAGACCTCCATATTGATCTTATTCTAATATGCTCAGTCTGGGTAATGGACATCATGTAAATCTTTCAAGCAAACTGAGGCAGACTCAAGAGCACATACACACAATTGCTACTTTTGTTGATGGTTGACCAGTATAAGCAATTTAACAATTTGCTGTGCCACCTAGATGACATTTACCTAGGTTTAACAGCAGTGTTATATGTTTATTAATGAATTTGGATATACTAAAAATGGATATCAAGACAATGAATAAATACATAATGTTGTATAGAATGATTCACCACAAGAGTAACATTTGAAAGTAATGAGAATACAAGAAACTAAGAGGTTACACAGTGAACAGAAAAAGATAAATTGAAGCCTGATACTCATGTCTTTTCTGTGGAAAGAAGCTTTACCTGTCATGCCCACAGTTGTGGCACAGTATATCACATCAGGGATGCCACTGGGTACACTGTAGTTCTCTGTGGGTGATCTACACTGCCCTGGTCTTATCTAAGTCTTTTCTGAAAAAGAAAGATTCAGAGACTAATCAAATAAATATCAATGAGTTTCAGTTTTAATGAGATTGTGCTTTTATTGACTGCATTGATTGCAAATGTTTCCACCACAGCGTGGCCTTACTCAGTGTATACAATGTGTGTCAAACCTAAGCCCCGAGTAGAGGCTACCATACCATGTGATATGGTGAAATGTTAGAATCGCCTGACAACAACCATGATGAATATTCTTCAAGAAAGATTATTTGATTAAAAAATAATAACATGGCAGAAGCTGTCACTTTCCCCAACCCATTATTATCATTGGGTTATAATCAAATCATTCCAATCAAATACATATTCAGAGGCCAACATAATCTCCCTCACTCCAAAACTCACATCAAATATTGAGTCAGGTCACAGGAAACATATCAGTAGTATTTCTTCATTCAGTTTTTTAAGGGTCTGTCTGTGCTTGGATAAGTGACTAGATTTTTTAAAAGAGCAGTGAAGGAAGTACCCTCCTTCAAGATGAAGATGCAAAGATAATTAAGACATGGAAATGGAGATGTTCAACTAATGTCAGGCACATGTTTATTGGCACAAGAGTTAATACCATGTTTTAAACACAGATGCAAACAAATTGATGGAAGATACTGCCATAACATGTTTTTAAAAATGGTCACTCAGAAAAACCATCCCAGAGGCACTTTGTGAGGGGATAGTTCACATATGCTACTAGCTTAGGGTTGCTTCAACCTCAACTGAATAATTTTCTGAAAAGTCAACTGCACCAGAGATTTGTCCAGGTAGTCACCAACAAACAAGGCTTCGTCTTTCATTTAGCTGCAGAAAGTGTGTTTAGTACTCCATTCCTTCTTTGCGCAGGATCCCCCATCAACTCTGAATTCTTTGATTTGAAGTACTGGTTCCAGTGATGTAGCTCTGATCACTAGATCTGTTGTCAGTGTCATGTTGACAGAGGAAGGTTTGGATGTCTGCTCCACAGCCTCCACAGAGTAGCCTCCTATGACGTGGGTCATTGCTTGTCTATGCTGCTTTCAACCAGATGATTATGTGGTAAAAGCCATCTATGCAACAAATCTATGCAACAATTTACACAAATTCTATTCTATATGATATACATATCATATGAATCAATGTGTCAAATATAGTTTGGTCCTTGAGCAAAATACTGTCTGTGGGTTAGTCTCTAGGCTTGATGCTTAGCTGAGGAACTTATTGATCCTGTGGCCACGCATTAATAACTGGCTACGCAATAACATTTTTCCCACCAATGTCACCAGGGGGGCTCCATATAATCTCCCATTCACCTCAGTTGTATTGGGATAGCGACAGACTTTTCTCAAAACTTTGGCAGCATTTTCATAATAATGTATCAAACGACAATATGTAATATTAAATATGTCATGCATAGTGATGAACCTACATCGACAAGAATTGTCACACGACTCTCTAGCTCCCCTACAGTTTCAGCTCATTGTTTAGCTGTTCGGCTGCAAATTTACTGTTTTGGTTCATTCTCACTGCTCATTAGTGTTGTTTTCGGCCGCAGCAGGCAGCTAATTTCAGAGAAAAAAACTCTAAAAACTGACTGTAAACTACCTACTCAGCACCGACACAGTTAATGACTAGCTGGTGAACATATGGAGTGTTTAGCAGCTAGATCCAGATATTTCCCTAAGGAGTTGATAGAGATAAAAAACAGACCTAAAGAAGAGTGAAAATTGAACTTACATTCACCAACATGATTCCAACTGAATGATAATGCTGCTCCATAACTGCTGGATGTGTAAATAAGCAACCATTTGCTAACAAGTTTAACATATCAACTTAAGAGGTGATAATATGTCAATGTTGTGTTTACAACTTGTTTCTGCTGCCCCCTAGTGGCCAAAAATTAGTGCAGGTTTAACTATGTGGTTGGTTGTGTACTGCTGGGAGTAAGTGACAAAATATATTTTGTATTTTTGGTCAACTGATATCACCTGGAGTCTAGACTCTTCTTCCATCCTCACTGGCCTGTATTCTATCAAGACGCTGATACAATGTGCTCTAATGAGCAAAACTTTCTCTGTACTTTAAGTTCCCTCCCAGTATTGCTTCTCACGACAACTTGAACTCTTATTGTATTTGATTTGAAATCACCAACACATGCTTTGGCATGTTTACTTTCCCAATGGCAGGTAATTTTGTAGATCTGTACATGGACTGAAAACACTGAGGAATTACACAGCTGCTAAATGTGATTGGAAGTCCTGAGGTAATATTTGCCCTTCACAAGCAGGACTGTAGATAAACACAGACATCTAGACCAATGTGTGAACAAATAGCCAGAGATCCAGACCAGACAGAAAACTTGGCTTCCTTGCCTGCCAAGCTGTAGCTGCTCCTTGGCCCAGTAAGTAGAGGTTGACTGTTGACTTCACCCTTTGCTTGGTACTGCATGACTCAACCTGGCAACCTCAGCGCCTAATCAGGCCGAGATGCTGCCAGTCTCTACCAGCTGTCTCAACTGGAGAGCAGCGACAAACAGCTTGACAAGGAGCAGTGGCAGAAAGCCCCAGTGTACTGAGAGGCTGCTCCAAAACCAGACAGACACATTTGCCAATGCTGTATCTTAATCCTCGTTAAAGAGTACTTCAGCAGCTTTCCACAACCTTCTCCAGAGTTCGACCTCTGACACCTCTGATAAAATGTTCATGTGAGTGCTTGTCTAAGAGGAATCTTCAAAGAATCTATGTAAAAATATGTGGTAGATTGTCATTTGTTGACGGCCTACAGCTGTAACAGAAAAATCTTGAATCTTTACTAAAGTTAAACAATTTTATTTCATATTAATTAAGTTTTTTGTTCAGTATTACCTTGTTGAGACCCAGCAGCATTCACACAGTACAACATGTACCTGAACGCATGCCTCCTTCATGAAAGAATTCTGCAGAGAAACACCTTCAAATTGGCTTATTTACAATTCAAAATAAATGATAATTTAAGGTGAAATTCACTGGGGATTTTTGTATTTTTGTATTCAGAGAGCTTAGCTTTCCCCATCTAGTTTCTCTTTTTGTAAAAATGTCTTTATGTGCATGTAGCGATGCATCATATCAGCTTAGGTAAACTTTTAACTTGTTGCTCTCAGGCAGAACATAATGTTCCATGACCTCACGTCAAACAAGTGGATACTTGCTACTGTATCTGTGTAATTGGTGCAGACACTCCGAATTTACATAAAGATGAGTTCTGCTCCTCTTCTGGCTCCTCACCACTTGAGTTTGAATTTTTCTTCACATCCCCATAAACCTCTACAAAATGTCTGCACCTGCTCTCATTCAATTAACACCTGTAAATAGTGCTGCTGAATGGGCTTCACACTGCCATATAAACACAAATAATCAGAAAAAGGAATGAACGAGTCAGTGTGTGTGTGTGTGTGTGTGTGTGTGTGTGTGTGTGTGTGTGCGTGTGTGTGTGTGCTACAGCCTCTCAAAGTTAAAGAGTCATCAACACTACTGCATATAAATCCCTTAAATAGAAAGTCTAAATGGTATTATCCTCCATCTGCTCCCTCAGTCGCTGCCCTTCTCTTTACATATATAGTACACTGGGACAGGGTTGTAAGCAAAAGCTACTGGAGCTACATGTTTTTAATCACACATTTTATGACTTATCAGTATCTCTGCATCTCCTACTCTGCTGATTGTTTTATTCCACAATAATTTATATAAACAACGACATTATCAATCAATACTTCTTGAACAACAGGTCAGTATCTGTCTCTCAAACAGCAAAGACTTACTATTTCTGCTACAGCAAAACAGACATCTTGAATGTGACAGTCTCATGCACTCAAAAGGAAGTGAATGAGAGTCAGAGTGACTGTTTCAGGTGTGGCTGTGCCTGTGCCATGTCAGCCTGCCTTTTTCTATCTCTATTCAGTCCTTTTTTCTTGCTATGTTTGTCAAACACACTCTTACTGAATTGATCTCTTTCCGTCTCTTTTACAGAAATTCACACACTTACTGCTGCTCCTCATCTCATAACTGGTCAACTCCCTGTGCATATGTTGTCACTAGGGGGCAGTAAAACTCCACATGATTACACATGATAACATTGCCTTAATGTGTCCACACCCTCTCTGTGAGCAGTTTATTTCTACTTGGAAATTTTCAGTTTAGAACAAAATAACTGCATATAATTTTTTCCACGTTTCAATCTGTCATAAAAAAGTAAGTATGCGCTGCATGATTTTAGAGGGTTCGCGACTAATTGTATTATAAATCACATAGCCGTAAGCTGTTTTCATTGCAGACACCACACCATTCCTTATTTAAACAGAGCATTGTTAGGTGAGTTTGCCTCAGTGTCACTGAGTCTGTGTGGGTGTTGTAACTGTAATGATTACTGATAGTGAAATTATATTCAAAAACAATAATCTTAGTGAGTTCAATACACTTTGTGTTACAAGCACGAGTTATCTGGCCAGTAAGTTTTACTGGTTGGGTTTTCAGCTGCCAAAATAATTTAATATTTAAATTGAATGAGTTGTTTCCTTAATTGTGGCCATCAAATTTAAATGGTGGTTTCAAATAATGATTAACATTCTGTTTAACCTTTTCAATCTTTTGACCGAGTGATGAACTGTGAAATTCCAGATATTGTAATATTTCAAAGATATTTTTGCATCATGGTGCCTATATGCAGTAGTATTTTATTTTGTCTTTTATTCATTTTCTAATAGTCAGTTAGGTTCAGGGTTGTTTAAAAAATAGCAAAAAAGTGTGTGATTAATTTCATGACAATATTACTTGCTCCAAAATATGTGCAAGAGTCACTCCAAAAGCTAAGAAGAGATTTTGACATCAATCAAGTGAAATATGTAAAATTTAAAGTCATTCATTCAAAGACAGTTCATTCAGTGACTGATTCAAGACTTTAACTGAAATATTAAGATTAACAAAATACAAAGCAACATATAAACCACGGGTTCATAACTTGTTTCCCTCCATCATCTTCACATTCATTGTTTAATTTTAATATCACACACACACACACACACACACACACACAACACAGGTATAAATAGAGGACAGTTGGTTCTTGAATTCTCTCTCTCTCTCTCTCTCTGTGTGTGTGTGTGTGTGTGTGTGTGTGTGTGTGAGCAGCCTTCTCTTTGGCTACAGCATGGATCTCATTTCATGAGGCCGAATTAAAGCCGGCTGAGACCTAATCCAGGCGTAATACCCCTCCCTCTACTCTCCGCCCCATTTTATGAAGCAGGGAAAGCGGGTGGAGGAGGGTGACAAATTAGAAAAGGAGGTGATTTGAGGGGAAGAGAAGTGAGTCAAGACAAGGGGTGTGGAGGTGTTACATCTGGTTCATATAGTATGACCCAACTAGAGCAGTGGTTTTCTTTTGTACAAATAAGGACAGTATACAGAGGAAGAATTGACCGAATGTGTTTATAATCTATTAAATAATAGTCATATACACATAAACATACCTACATTTTTGGAACTAGATGAACAGTTCAGTGCGCATACTTCTGCACTGATGTTTTTGTGGCAGCATTTGGGAGAGATTGGTCAGCTGGTCATCTTACCTGTCAGGTGATGAGAATACAGAAAATGAAAGCATCTGTGTTCCTCAGGGTACGTTCAATATGTTGCTCTATGCAAACATGCTCAGCACTAATACTCAGTAATAGCACATGACTAACACTCTAAAAATGATGCTAATGTTCTAACATTAACATAATTACATACCAACAGTTGGCATGTCAATAATAATAGATTTTTAACGTGCTGACAATTAGCATTTTAGTGTTTTAGCACGTTAGAATGCATTAGCGTGGTAAGAAGATAACAGATTACATGTTCACAGGCTGTGGTTAGCATGTTAACATGCCATGTTAGTATTAATCTTAAAATACAGCTGAGACTCACAGGCATTCCTTCAGAATAATGTAATAAACTGAACTGAATAGATGAACAAGACAAGCTGTGAACTGTACATAAAAAGTCAGGGGATCAAAGTCAGTATAGGATTCATTCTTTTTGGGTCCTAAATACCAAATAATAGCCTAATCCAATCAAAATATTCAAATTCAAAAAAATTACCTACTTATCTCTTGACCAAAGTTTTGGACTAACACAGCATAATTTAAAATGACGAAACAATTCCTAGTAGTCTACTAGTAGTAGACTACTTTTTGAGTGATGGGATTGAAGACTATTTATTCCTAAAAGAAGATTTCTATCTGCATGGTGGCACCCTGGTGGCCTACAGGGTCTGTCCATGAACTGGACCTTTTGTTTCATGTCATTCCCGACTCTCTCTCTCTTTCCCCTCATTTTCTGTAATCTTTCTGCTGTCACCGATCTAATTAAAGTGTAAAATCCCCCCAATAAAGAAATAAATAATTCAAACAAACCTTGATAAAACTGTCTAAACTGGATGTGTATATGCTGCTTCTTTCTGTCTGCCAGGTGGAACAATAGAAGAGATACACTTCCATTTTAAACAATATAGCTGTGCTCAGCTGTGCTCCCCAGCATACTTTTAGGTGGTGAACACAAGCAAATGACATTTTAAGACTTTTGTTGTCTCATATATTTGTGGCTGGTGAGTTGACCAAAACATCAATTTCCCAAAAACTGAATGTATGTTTCTTTATGATATAAAAAGGAAACAGAGAGAGACTGTGAGTGTGTGTGTGCGGTCATGGGGTTTAGACAGCAGTTAGGTGTTTTGTGAAGGTCACTGATGTTGCGGTCCTCTGTTATTTAGACTTTCAGGGATGAGATCCAATCAGATTGTTCCAAAGCCGTTTTCCCCAAATCCTCATTGCATTATGTCGCACCATAAGCCCTGTTGAATCAGCGGCTATTGGACTAGCAGTAATCAGCTTAGCTTAGCCCCACTGTAAATATGCAAATAGTATTTGATGATTAATTGACCCCAGTTGGCAGTGCAGCCAAGCAGAGGAAAAGGAGGAGAGAGAGAGTATGTGGCAGAGAAAGAGACAGACATTATAGAGGAAGCAGAATATGTGAGGTATGGAGAAGAGCATACCAGAGAAAGTCATGAGAGTTAATTGGTTGTATGTATGTGTGTTTGTGTAATTTCTGCTTCTATTTCAGCATTTTGTCAATTTCTTTATTTTAAACAATTAAAATGTTTGTATGGTTACACGGTTTGTCTTGAATTCCTCTACTAGTTAACTGTGGAACATTTTTTAGTTGTGTGTTAAAGGCCAAAATCAACAGCCCTTATTTTGTTCAGTTATGTACTTTTAGTTTATCAAATGCTAATTTGATACTCCAGCAGTCCGAGTTAGTTAAATCAAGTGGATATCTTCCAAAGTTATTTTCTTTTTAGTATGCAATTCCCTCTTTGTTTCCCCCAGGCAATGTTTTCCCTGTTGAGCTGCGGTGTAAGGATAATAACAAAAACTGCGAATTTGGCACTGAAAAGACTGTAATGTTGAAAGATATCTACTTGATTTGACTAATTTGGCTGGCTGAAGCGCCATATTAGTCAGATAAACGTTAACATGCATCTTTGTAGAGAAGGAAGGCTGTGGATTTTGTCCTCCACTTAAACTGAAAGTGCATTATGAAGGGATCTCTTAAGGGTCAGTATAAATGGGAGGAATTATTACAGCAAGAAAAACATGTTTCAATGTTCATTTGGGCACCTGACTATTGTTTTAAGACAGACATGAAAAATTGTGAACTTATCCTTTAAGTGGTTACTATATGGCTATGGTGATCTGTGCTAACCTGTGCTATAGGCCACACCAGCTTACATGTGCCTACTCAAAAATGTAACAGAGATATGATGTGGAGACCATAAGAACTGTGATTGGAAAGCATGGGCTGCTTGTGTTTTTGAAATAGTTCATATTAGTTGAGATAGCTGATAAGAAAGACAACATTAAGTAAGTTCTTGAAAGGCTCAATTATCTTCTCCTTTTTCATTAAACACATATAACACATGGACATGACGATTGCACAGCTATAGTCTCCAATACAGTAATGAGACAAGGGTAACCTTCCCACTGTGACTCTATATTTAATGAGAGAATGCCAACACAGCAGAGAAATATAATTAAAGCACAATATGGCTTGATTATATACAATACATCCGCCGGGTATTGTGGTGGTGCCATCAGCACTAAATGAATCAAATAAATCAAAACCTAAGCTCTACACTGGGACTGTTGTGCATCACGTATAAATCAAGGTGTTGTCTAACACTTTTTATCCTGTATTTAAAATGTTAGGTGGTGGGATGATTCTTTATATTTATCGTTTGGATTTGGATCATGGATTGGGATGAAGAGTGTCGTATGTTGGTCAGAGGTTGATCATGCCTGTTCAAGGGAAAGTAGAGGGAGTAAGTGAAAAAGCTTTTTTTTAAAAAGATGGAAATAGAAGGAAGGAGAGGATTTGAGGAAGGGAGGTCAAATTCCCAACACTGCAACTATATGCACACACTCTCACACAGTCACGCACATACAAACCAACAAACAGTGCCCCCACCCCTACGGCTCAAATGTCAACAAGGAAAATTGGAAATGAGTAATTCTTTCAGAGTGTGAAATAGATTGCTTCTCATATACGTACGTCCCTGAATATGACAAATTGATTCTCGGGGAGAGGCGAGCGGCAAATCCAACAGACAAATTTTATTGTATTTTTTTTTTTTAAATTATGATTATGATTATTTATTTATTTCGTTTTTTACAAAACATGGCTCTCTATTGTAATTGAAGTCCCTTTGCCCGCAGGGAGAGTGTTCCTTCTCCAACCCTCTAATTTGTTCTTTTAGCAGGCTTGATTTTCATTCCGTCAATAAATCAGAAAGTCAGAGAGAAAGAGAGAGGAAGAAAGAAAGACTGTGTGTGTATAAGAGCGAGAGTGAGAGTGTGTGTGCAAATGAGGGAGAGAGATGAGGGAGTGATTATTCAATATTAACATGCGGGAGCCATCTGAGATGTTTCCTTCGATTACAGTATTCATAATGTACCCCGCTGTCATTCTCAGTGTGTATGTGTGTGTGTATGTGTCTATATATATGTCTATGTATGTGTGTGTGTGTGTGTGAGTGCGTGTGTGTGTGCGTAGAGGCTGCCTCAGCAGAGAATGAGGGAAAGCAAATCGATTAGACGTCTGTACAACCCTCTGAAATTGTCTGGTTTCTGTTTGTGTGTGCGTTTGATTGTCCAATTTTCCATCCTCTCATTTTCCGTTGTGTTTCCATACATCCAATTCCCCTAGCTCCCCCCAGAACACATGATCAATTCTTTCTGTTACTCCTCTGCTGCTGGCTTTCTTTCTCCTTCCTGTTTCTCACTGTCTGCCTCTGCTTCTCTCTGTGTCTCTGGAGGATCAGCGTTTTATGAAGTTGGAAGCTTGTTGCTCTGTGGATGGTTAAAATTGGTTGGCAAAAATAACTTCAAATTGTTGGTTCTCTGGCTTCTGCTATTACCTGCTCTACACACACACACACACACACACACGCACGCGCACACACACGTACACACACACACACACACACAGAGACACACAAACACACACACACAGCACTTAGAAATAATTGTTTTGACCAAAATTCCAACTGTATGGTCCTGTAATGCATAGAGTACTACACCTATATTTGCTACATCCCTCCTCTTTCACACTTTTAGCACTTGTTACCACTAGTTATTTTTTCAGAGTTGTGATCAAAATGGCCATCTAGGCTTCGGAAAGCCAAATGCATGTGCTTCTGTTAGGTGCCACACAACAAGGCTTAGCTAAGCTCTATTTGTTTGTCTCTTGCCCCCTTTCCTTTTTTTTTCTACAGTGGGAGTCTAGAGTCCGTCCTACACATACCAGTACACCATTGGGGGGTAATGCGGCTAACAACTCATATTTTCATTGTTCATGTATGAATATAAAAGGAACATATATTCATACAAGAAGAGTTAGCATTAGCTTCAAAAAGGCAACTGAAAGGAAATAACTTCTAAATCTGTCTTCTCTCCAATTATACTGAGTAATTTAGTCTGATCCCATATTTTAGATTTCAGATGAATATGCGATTCAAACACATTACTAACAGCAATGAAGAACAACTACAAACCTGTCTAAATCAGGATATTAAAAGAAAGGATATTAGGGATGTGAATAATTAAGTCATTAAGTGGAGTTCGATAAAGCTTTAACTGAGCTTTTGAGAGAGAACACTTAATAATCTAAAACAATTAAGACCAGGAGAAAAAGAAAACACTGACAAGGCAAATAAGATACATTGTAGAAACATAGTAGAAAACATAATTTACATGGAATTACTGATAAAAACGACAGGATTTAACTCGACAGTTAGAAACATATAGACTGGTTCTTTTCCAGGGGCCAAAATGTTTAAATTAAATTGGGAGGCAAGTGACTTGAGATCATTCTGTGAAAGTTTATGAATTGTAAAATGAATCTTGCTGCCCATTAACAATCAGTTTCCATTAGTTTCCACTGTAGTTCAGTCATAGAGACCACACATCCAATGACGACAGTATAGAGAAAAAAAACAAAGCTTTAGATTGAGATATTTATACATTTAAAACTGTCCTACTACAGATTCACCTTAACATTATCATTTTTTTAATTCATTAGTGACACGGGGTATTGCACGAGTCACTACGCTCCATAGCTATGCAATAGCAATGGAAAACCCGAGTCACTATTGTTATTCGTCATGTTTCTTCCACTTCTTATTATTCCTCTTCCGTACAAAATTTCGGCGCGTAACTAGTCCCACAGCTTTGAGAAAACCCATGCAAATTATACATCAAAACGTGCGGCTCGTTCGGGAATGGTGTGCTATGACTTTTGGTGAAGATATCGAAATTTTTCGCGACGTAAGTCGCGAAAAACTGCGAAAAATTTCCCATAGGAAATGAATGGGGAGGGGTCAAAAAACATCCACATTTTAGGGGCAATTTCAAGCTTCAACTACTTCGCCATACTTTGAGCTACAGACTTCATTCAAACTTTAAAATGTTCACAAAGTTGTCAGCTATTAAACTTGTATTCAACTTTTTGAGTATTCTTTATACTTTTTGATCTGTGACTTTTAAAGTTTCATGTGCAATTTTAGATAACTTTTGAGTTTAACATTAGTGTGTATTGCTGGAATGTTCAGAGCTAAAGTGTGTGATGTCATCGCTTAGAGTGGAAGAAGCTGTTAAAATTTTTCTGAAAAATTTCTGGATAAATCGTCCTTTTAGCCACATATTTTGGTCTACACAAATAATTTTTTCCACAGTAGTAGGCACACTTGTGCTCTGTCATTTAAATCGCCAACCGTAGCTCAGACACAAACAGAATTTGAACTGTCGGCCCTTTTGTGAAGGGTTTACCGGCCAACTGTCCCATAGACTCCCATATTAATTAAGGAGGAGATTTCAGGAGGAGAGTTGAACCGACACCCTTTTTTCTCTCGCTCTCCTGTCAACATTTTTGGGTCTAGGGACTTGAAGATCACCAATATTGTGCAGAAAGATCTTGTGGTGGTCCTGGTCTGCTCGGATTTCTGATAGGACTTACGGTTCCTTCACAAAAATGCCTTTTTTGACAGGCTCACGGAGCTAACATTTTTAGCTACTTTGACAAATTTACACACCAACACACACGCACGCGTACGAGGACGCACACATGCACGGGTTGCCATGGGGAGCAGAGTAAATCTCCATGTATGTGTGTGGGGTTGCGTGTGGGCGTGCCTGCGGGCGTGCGTGTGAGTGTCCCGGTGTGTGGAAGCTATGTGCACGGAGCTGTGTGCTAGCTAATCTGCCTGAATCAGTGGGCTGCACCAACCACAAAGTCAACAGTCATCTGATTGAGGTAAGTGAACATTTTTCTCTTCAACTTTGTTATCTTAGTAGCATTAGCCTACATTATTCTTGAATCTAGACATTATTCTCTCATATTTTTGGGAATAAATTATTAATATGTACAAAAAATATACAGTCGGTGCTGAGCAAGAACACTATACATATAGCTGAACTGTGACTCAGTGTGCTGTCAACGTCCATTAAAGTGCTGAGTTTGCTTCTGTCACGTTCAGAGTGATGTGAAAAGTGTTTGAGGACATCATTAATATGATTTGTATTGAGATAGACCGTCTCTGTTGAAAAGTAAGGTCCGTTTTGTTTACGTTAACCGAAAATAGCCGCGCTATATAGCAGCGCCAGACTCCTTTGAAAAAAAGGCACATTTAAGATGGTAAGGTAACGGGAGGTGCTGCTGTAGCGCAGCTAGCTGCTTAGTCTCTGTGTGTGACTGGGTGAGTTTCAGCGGTTGAAGAAGTTATCAGATCCCTTCGTGAAGCAAAGTACCTCACTTTAACGCCAAAAAAGAGACTGTGTGGTAGATCTGTGCTCTGCTAAGTAAATTTGGTCTTTCTGTCAAAGGAGTCTGGTGTATTTGAACTGCAGTGAGGCTCACTGGCCAAACAGGTAGATGATATCACAGATTAAAACTGACCTTCGTGCTGTAAATACTGTTAGTGTAGTAACGTAATGCTGTTGGTTGAAAAAGTATTCAGATTATTTTATTACAAATAAAAGTCCGCTATGAGAAAAAAACCTTCTTTTACTGTTCATATAAACACCCGACTTAAAATTACACCCGGAGAACTAAGTATATATTGCTTCATATCTATATTATACTATCTATTGGACTATATACATACATTCAAGCCTGAAATGATTCATACCCCTTGCGCGAATTTTGTCTTAAAGTTACTTTTATTCAAGCATATTATTTTGACTGGAAAATAAAAGCTGATAAATATTTATTTCCACATGATGCCTTTTTTACATCCTCTTATTATCTTCTGATAGATGCCTGTGTCATTTCACATCAAGAAAAAACTTGCTGGTTGAATATATATATATATATATATATATATATATATATATATATATATATATATATATATATATATATATATATAATATAGACAAGTAATATATAGACAAGTAAGGAGCATTTATAAATGTATCCATGTGGATGAGTTTAATTTGAGTTAATTCATGCTACCATAATGTTGTCTGTCTTACTGATTTCTTTGTTTTTGTGTATTTTCAGAGAACATGCAAGACGATCACCTTGCAGCCAAATTTCCCTCCTCTGTCTGTCCCATAAGAGACATCCCACTTCTGCTGCTCCTCCTAAAGTTTCTTTCATTTTGTCCATGTAAAAGGTTTTTATGGGGCAGTTTCTCTAATCACATTTGAGGGTGAAAGGGCAGATTGTCATATAAATAAACACATGAAAAACAACTGTTGGTCTAAGGTGTGTTCTGTTTCAGTATTTGAAATGTATTAAGAAATGTATTCATAATGTACAGATGTGCTCCTGATGATGTAGAAAACCCATAAATTATATTTATTATGTACATGTTGTGACTCCACACCATGACTTAAAAGTCAATGTAATATATAGTATTATTAGAATTATATATATGTTTATATATATTTTCATGTTTCAAACACACTAAGTGTAATTATTGATCAGCACTAATAATTAACGGCCATACCACTGAAATCATAACAGAGCATCAATGACACAAATACCATCAGCTCCTCCCTGATAAGTGTTCCCCATCAGCTGCTGGGGCTCCCTCACACATGACCCACCGACACCGGCCCGTGTCACTCTCAAAATTTCTGCTGCAGGAATTTTCTAGTTTCATATTGTAATAATGATTTCTTAATTAATGAGCTGACTTACCACACCACAGCGATTTGTCTAAGATATCTTTATTTGTCAATCCTGGCAGTTAATTCTCTGGTGCATCTGCATGATAAATCAGACATGCTTCAAAGCCTCCGTTTCTGACTGAACACAGCTAATGAAAGCTCAGGAATGACAACACAATCAACAGCATAAGACAAAGCTCAACAGCAGTGTAGAAGTTTAGGAATACAATGTCCAACTGTGTTTGCTATGGCAGGTGCACTGAAAACAAGATATGGGAGGCATGTTGTATTATTGCTTTCTGGTAATCTGAAAGTGCACAAACCTGTTGGTAGAATTTACTTTGACTAACCAGAAGAGCAGAAATCTAGTACAACATAAAATAAAATTGACAGTACTGGTTGCTCCCAGTCACATCTTCTGGTGAAACTACACAATTCATGTCATTTATGTAATTTAGTTTGCTTTGCTTTCCCAGGATCAGTGAAAATCTGTCAGCATGTTTGGCAAACTGTTTATTTACCTTCAATTTAAATGAAGCCTAAACTGCATGAATATAAACTTGTATAACATTGTGTTAAAGATAATATTACTCCTTGTGCCAGAATATTGTATGTTTTTAGGTGATTTAAAGGAACAGTGTGTAATTTTTATGGGGCTCTATTGGCCCTGCACACTGGTCCTTCAAAGAATCTACTGTTACTGTGGTGATTTTATAATTTTAAGCCAGTTTGGATGAGAGTCTTCCAGATTCTTTAAATGTAAACATATCATAAACAAAAGCTCACATGCAGGCATGTGTTTGCTTCCAAACATGCACACACATTCACGCACTTCAAGATCTTGACACCCTACTCCCTCTATAATCCTTCTTGCCAGGGTTCCAGATAGTGACAGGGTTGTATTTGGAGCTAAAACATTTTCTTTCTGCTCATTAACCTTCGACAGGGTTTCCATTCCGCCCGGCTGATTCTCCCTCCTCTGCCACCTCTGTCTTCACCTCCATCTCTTTTCCCTGTCGTTCCTCTCCTCCCTATTTGTCGAGGCACTCACCCAGATGAGACGGGGACCCTTTTAAAATGTCTGGTGATGCTTCACGGTACCTCTCCTCAGCATTTGGGATCGACTTATCTGGACAATTTGTCCCACAAGTTGCCAAGACACTAATGAGATCATTCACAACCAAAGTTTTGGGGGTTGAAGTTACAGCCAGAAAAAAGGATGTCTGACAAATTTTTGAGCCCTAATCCATCTAGTGGTGATTCCATCTGCCCAGAAACCAAGAACAACAGGTGACATCTACAATATACATTATTATTATTAACAATTCAATTAAAATAAACACAGGTGCAGATGGTTCATCAAAGTAAAGTATCATATTTAGTATTCACTGTATCTATTGTCTATACATGGGGATTTTATGTTTTTATACTTACATAACTTAATCAACACTGTTCTAATGTGAACTCAGCATCACATCATGGAGTAAAGTTGTCTGCCATTGTTGAACTAGACTTAACCTTCCTGCTCAGCTGCTGCCCGCTGCTATCATTCTCAAACTGAGTGTCACAGGTGTAGAGGGAAGTCCACTCATTGCCACAAATACAGACTGTACCAACGACATTTTGTCCCAGAAAAGCTGGCCAGCAACACATCAGTGAGATTTCCACACTCCTCACTGACTAGGCCATCTAAATGACATCCTGCAAACAACCCTCATCTTCTGAATGGTCACTGAACCAGAAACTGACCCTGCCACCTTTTGATCCTTTCACACACTAGTGTGAGCCGATAGCACAACTTGGATAAACATCACCACCAACAACAAAGAGACCCAGCATGTCATGCCCCAGTGACATACAGAGACTCACCGACATGCACTCATCTCGAATGATGATGAGGTGGCGTATCTGGAGGAGGAGGCAGGCCTGTCACAGTGGTGCCAGGCCAACCACTTCCCCTGAATGTCAGTAAAACGAAAGAGCTGATTGTGGACTATGCCAGGAAATGACAGAGGTCTTACACTGCAAATCATCGGGACTCCAGTGGAGAGGGTGAGCAGCTTAAAGTACCTCAGTATGCATATTACCAAGGACTTAACATGGACTACACATATTGACATTGTGACAGCAAAGGCAAGACAGCGCCTGTATCAACTCAGACAGCTGCGGAAATTCAAGGTCTTACAGAAAGTCCCGCTATCCTTCTACTCTGCTGCAGTGCAGAGCATCTTGACAGGGAGCCTAACTGCCGTGTATAGGAACAGCTCCTCTAGGGACAGGATGGACCTGCAGAGGATTGTTAGATCGCCTAAGTGCACTATGGGTACCGTGCTCCCCTCCCTGCAGAACGTATACAACCTAAGCAGAGCTAGGAGGATGGTTAAAGACCCCCACTACACCAGCAATGGATTGTTTGTGTGGCTGTGATGGGGCAAACACCTGCATAGCTACAAAAAGAGCTGTGAAGAATGAACAATGAACATGTGAAGGACAATAGACCCAATATACCTTCTTTTCAATATGAATTAATCTGCTGTTTATTTTCCCAATATATAAATTTGCCATTTTGTCTATTAAATGTCAGAAAACATTGAAAAATTTAATCCCAGTTTATCATAGCTAAACTGATGTTGCAGGACACCACCAAAATATTTTTAATTTACAGTGATATAAATCTGAGAAAAGCAAAAAATCCTCACAATTTTAAAACTTACTTCAATAATTAACTGATTATCAATATGTTATAATGTATTTATACTACTATTACTAATTACTTATTTATTTTATTTATTTATATTCATAAAGTAACTAGCCACATTTCACACATTTTTGACCATTTGCAAAGTTTGACAAAGCCAGACAGACTGTTTATAGAATATTAGGCCAGACTTAATACTCACCCCTTCAACATTAACACAGGGTGAATGGAGAGAAGACCAGCTGTTCCTTTTGTGATTAGTTATCTTATGAGCCATAGTTACTATTATGGTTTTATTAAATTATTAATTGTGGAACACTAATGCTGTACTACACTAAAATAACACTTAAATGGCATTATAATTACAAAACTTAAAATCTATCATTTATTGATAACTATGGTCCTGATTTTTATGTTTTCCTTTCTAGCATTTGCCTAAATCTAATTTGTTCTTTAAAAAAATTGGACTTTGAATTGTGCAGATTGTGATATAAAACATAAGTAAAATTCTGGAAATAAGCAAAAACTACTAAATCATCTGAATCTAAATCATCCGTCGAAATGAACATTTTTCTTTTTCCAGTGTAACAAAAATGAAAATGGATCAAATGTTCCTCATCTTGCGAGGATATCCTAGCAGACAGATATTTGGATTTTATGAGTGAAACAAAAGGGCACACTCACGTACATATTCAGAAGCAGTTGAGGACATTGAACCCGCGGGAAGAGAAAAACAGAGACACATAACAAGCAAACACCATTAATGGCTTTCCCCACTGCTGTGGCATGATGTCAGCATCATCCTCATTTTACCTGGTACTAAATGTGTCCATGTCACTACAGGTTTTCTCATTTGCTCCTGCTCTGGGCGACAGCAGCAGAGAAAGGCTTTTTTTTTACACTAAGAGCATAGTTTGTGCTCCACTGGTTTACAACAGGAGCTGAAGATAATCTGATAGAGGTGCCACACTGGGCCAAGTTCAGACCAGGAACTACACTGTAAAAAACTGTTTATATTCACGCAGAAGATTTAAGTAACTTGGGTCACTAAATCCCACAAAGGCGGGGTACAAGACTGAAAAACACTCCACTTTCCCCTATTAACCCCTGTCAAGTTACTCTTGAGCAAGGCGCTCAGTCTCCAACAGCTCAAGTGAAGCCTCTAAAGGCTAAAGGCAAGATGCGTTCATTATATGTGTACACATTATGAGTATATTTCATCTTTAAATTTGTATGATCTACTGTCTTTTTTTAAGGATATTATGTGTTTTTCCATGTGCATAGTCTAATCTAATTGCCCATAATTGTAGGTGGAACTGTATAACCTATTATAAAGCATCTAATTTGGTTTATTTCTCTTCTCTTTTGCAGTTCCAATTTGTGATTTAACCAAAACCAAAATCTTGCTTCGTAGAGTTTGAATTGAATTAATCAGATGATTAATCAATTGATTTATTCCTTCATGTTTAGAAAGAGTGCAAAGTGTTGGAAAAGGGGAGCATATCGACAGCCTGGAAGATGTGGTATCGATGTGATCACTCTCACTTAGTGAGGGGAGCCGGTGAAGTGTGACTGTGAATAATCAGCCTGGGTACTACATCACCCACCACATTTTCCATCGGCAGGACTTTTACACACCCTCTGGGATGATTGTAAGCAAAACAGGAAACTGTAATGTTTTATCTGCTGGCAACAGAGGCTGGTTGACTCCACGGGTCAAGCTTAAAATCATGACAGGGAAAATTGGAAAATAGGTTTGTATTTGGTTCACTTGTGATCATAACATATACTGTAGGTTTTGAATCCAAAGGGAGGAGGAGCATGCATCCTTATAGGAATCAATGTGCTTCACCCTAAGCTATGGCAAAGTCCCTGCATGCTATATTTTTATTATGAAAATTTGCAAACTTGATAAAAAAAGATATTAATTGGTCCATACTAAGTGAACTTTGAATTCTTCCCTCACTCTTTTGGACATAAACTCCCAACTTTTTTTCATGACGTTTCCACACTTTATGAAAAAGTATTTAACTAGTTTGAATTTGGATTCATTTAGTGCAACACATTGCCATAACCAACTGATAATTTGGTTTTTTCCTTGCTGTGTATGTGTGTATGCACTTTCTAAGCCAGGGTAGGTGGGTTGCTTTTGCCACATGAGTGTTTTTATTTGACGGCTGAATTTGTTATGTGTATCGTGGGAAGCATTCCACCTTTTTTCACTGCCTAGTTGAGTCACATTTCTTGGAAGTGCCCTGATTGATAGGTTCCAAGAAGCATTGCTCATCTGCTCTCATGTATTCACTCGCTCAGGCACACAAATGCTGGCTTCTCCAGCAGATATACTCAGAGATCATCTGAGAAATGTTTGTTTCCCTATAGTGCACTTTTATATCCACCAGGCGTTGATTTTTTCACGTTACCTCATTGTTTCCTTTTCTACAGGTTTGGGAAAATACATGTTTACAACCTTCACTGGAAAATATGTGCCATTTTTGATATATTTGTCTCCTGTAGTTTGAAAAAACATGATTTGGTATTCCATTTTGTGCTGCTGATAATGTGGAGTTAAGAAGCAATTCAAATGTGTGATATAAGCAACAGGGTGATGTAAGTGTAAGCCTAAATAATCATCAAATAATGGATTCATGCCTATTATGTTGATTTTATGTTTTATGTAATTATGACTATTTTTAGTCTCTATAGTCGGTGTGGAAACCATTAACAACTCATCATTGATTTTGTACCTTTACTTGTTAGTTTTCACATCACATTTAATGAGAAGATTGAAAGACTCAATAAACTGTTAAATCTTGTGTTAACTCAAACATTATTTCTGTTGGCTAAATAGAGGGAAAACCGCTGGAGTCAATTCATATTTCAAGTGTCTCTCCTGTTGTGAGGGGAGAGCTGTAATGCAGTGGAAAGTGAGAGCTCATCAGCTTGTACTTGTGATACTGAGTTGTAATTCTCCTCTCAGTGGGAATCTCTTGTTACTCTTTGGATCAGTTTTCTCCCTCATAAGTGTTTGCATCATTCTGATACCTGCTTTCACTGTACTAAATTTCATATATCAAGTAAGGTTTGCACAGAAATGGCAAATGTAGAGGACTGTGATGTTTTCATAAATATATAGTGATGCATAGGTGAAGGACTTACATCCTTACATTTAGGGTAGAATTCCAATTTATTTTCTCTGTGTATGTCAAGGATGCTTCACATTCACACCATTCAACCTACAGTAAGTTTGTTGTTTAGTGTTATGTGTTTTTTGAGGATTAACTGTCAGGCTGCTATCAATCCTCTGCCCAACTCAAATGTCAAATTAGACATAGCTGTATGTTCTTTTTTGAAATGCTCGATACCCTTACTGGCTGGTGGGAATGTTCCATCTACCCATTTGGTTTTGATATCTTACATGACAGTGTATGAGATTTGCACACCGTTTAAAAAACTCCAGGGAGGCAGGAAATTCTCTTCAAAATCATTATTGCAGCTCACCACATTGTGCAGAAAATTTGAAAAAGTAAAGTAATACCTATTCACATTTCATTTTGATATTTTGGAAAACTGAATGAACGGGTTTGTGGCATTAATATATTGCAAGAGCACTGAAATAAGAGGCTACATTCATGTTAGTGGCTCTATGAGGCTGTATAGGCACATCAGTGCTTAGAGCTAAATGCCAACATCAGCATTCTAAGTTTAGCATGTTAGCATGCTAACATTTACTAATTAGCACTTCACACATGGTACAGCTGAACATGGGAATGACATTAATTTTGCAGGAATTTGCTCATCAACCAAAGTCGTAAACATGCCATGATAGTGTTAGATGAAAAGTCATCAAATATATTACACTTTATCCTGTGGAGAACCTTAACAGCTTTACAAAACTTCAAGGCAATCCATCTTAGAGTTATCAAGATATTTCACTGAGAAATGTCAACCTCATAGTGGTGCTTGGGGAAAGGTCAGGTAACCATGAATGTTTGCAAATAACTGCTAGTGGTAGTAGATGAAGAGTCAGTGGATCACCAAAAACCACTGGGATTCATCATCTGACCACCATGAATATCTGTACCCAATTTCTTGGCAATCTAGCCAGTAGTTGTGGGGCCTTACTACAAACCAGGAATGCCAACCTCATGATGGCACTAGAGAAAAAGTTGAGGGATCACCAATCCTTGGTGGACCATGAATGTATCTACACAATTTCATGGCAATTCATCCAGTAGTTGTTAATATATTTCAGTTGGCCCAGCGTAGTAGACTGATCATCAGACTGTCATTGCCATCCACAGACCCACATTGCTCACATGACTTAAACCATAATTCTGTCATCAAAGATTCCCTCTATGTGACCTCAGTTTCTTGTTTAGGTATCAAATAACTTTCCATACAGTAAGTAGGATAACACGCAGGATTCCTCTTGTGGTTATAATCTTATATTCCCTGTATTAGTGTCATCTCTCTACTATTATTCTCCCTCAACTCAATTCCCCCTTTGACTGCTAAGCCTCAGTCATATTTCCACTGGGTATAATGGTATCGGATAATAGCAACATGCGTTTCCCCTAGTTTTGGATGAAATGGGGGAAACACTCCATAACGTTCCCCTGGTGTTGTAGACATTATAATAAGTGCTACCTCATGTGATTCATTTGTCTGCTTAAAAGTCTATGGCTCTCTGGCAGACACAAATTATGCCAGCAATAAAGTTGTGCTGCTCTGCATGTGCAAGGAAATGAAGGGCAGCAGTCTGGGAGTTAGGGGAGCAGAGGGAACACATAAACTTCTCAGAGGACTGATTTCTCCTTTTTTCTCCTTTTCTCTATCCCCCACTGCTCAGAGAAGTAGCCCGTCAGCAGAAAGCAAGCCAGGGGATTGCTTTGTGGCAGTGCAAGGTGATGCGAATAAAAAAGGGGGGCATCTTGTCAGAAATAGCTTCCTGCTCTTTCATTCTGGTGACAGATAGCAGCAAGACGGGGAATGAATGGGAATTTTATCCTGAGACTACTGGATTGGTAGATATAGGCACATATACTTGTACCTAATATAGTAACACACATGTACTCACACGTGTGCCTGCCAGTATGCTTACACAAGTGTGAATACACACAGGCACATTGTAGACACAAACACACTTACACACTTACGCCTCACTGTAACTGGAAGATGATTGATTTTGCCCCCCAGTCATTTCAAAAGGATTTCAGGAGTAGTTTTTTTTGCAAACTCACTCCCAGCCATACCAGAAAAAACAGGCAAGAAACGTCATTAAAGCTGGTTTTGATGGAGGCCATGGCCTTTCATTATACAGAGCTCAGCTGCTGGCCTGAAGAATGCTGTCCATGTCCGCTGACGTGGTGCCATGTCCTACGCAATATTTCTATTAATATCTTTGCGAAAATACAACACAGAAATATATTTGAATTATTTCAAGAATACATAGACTCTTCACTGTCAATCCATGCATCTCGCGAGAATGTATGTGACTCACAGCCAGAGATAATAGGCTGAGAAGACAGCTTGCCTGGATGTCACAGTGCGTGATTCTTGGACTCATGTGTCTGTCTTTTGAGACTAACCAATTGACATGGCTAGGTTGACACACACGCCACTGCCTCTCACTCTACATCCATACCTCTCATCCACAGACTATGAAAGCTGTCACTGTGTTTCTCACCGATTTAGTGTCTTGTTTGTTTGCAAAGAGAAGATGGCAAAGCGGAATACTGTTGAAGCAGCTCTTGGATGTGGGAAAGCAGGGAGCCAGAGGGATTTGATTCACACGATGAAGAGCAATAAGAAGATAAAAGAGATCTATTTGAAGATGCTTTTGGGCAAAATTATCTCTTAACACAGTTCTGTAGGTCAAAATAATGCCTTCAGAAAAGCTGAGATTGTTCTGAATATTTTGATATGAAACACTTGAGTATTAGTTTATAGACAAGTACCTTTAAAAGAAAAAAATTAAGAAGATATAAAAAAATCGACAAAAATACCCTTAGACCCCAGAGGGTTAACTGACAAGCTCCTCTTTCAGACTGTCCAGTGCATTATGTGCTGTCAAGGATTTTCTTGGACAATGTTCTGTCCACAGCTGACCAGTCAGCCCATCACAAAATACAAGTCACTGACCATCAAGCAAAATTAAACTTACATCATTTATTTTGAGCAAAGCCTATGGAGGAACATGAATGTCACTGCATGTGATCTGGCCTAACCATGGTTTATGCTATTGAGAATCTACTAGTGTTAAACGACATTATGAGTTTCTTTAGTTATTTTATAACTTGCATTGACATTTATAAATGTATGACTTTATAACAGTAAGCCAATCTCATGCCTCAGTATGTATAGTATATATTGTATTTCATATATTGTCATTTAAAGCAGCACATTGTCTGCATGAGCTGTAGCTGGATTCACACTAATTATTAAATTGTTATTAATAAGTATTAAATAGCAACATTAAAATGTTCTGAAAATTAAATGAAATGAAAAATAAAAACAAACGCACACACAAACACACACACACAAACACACACTAACTCACATACAAAGTGCCTCATAGAAGTTATGCTGAGCCAAATATTTACCACCAGCATTACGCCTCTCTTGTTTGCAAAATTTATAAAAGCTTACAATTTGCAGTGGTTGTAAAAGACCATTTTCTCCACTGATGAGGTTTTCTTCGTGAGTGTAGTCATTGAAATAGATTTCTCCTCCATCTCTGTTTCAGAAGTTCAGTTTGTTGACATTGTTTCAAAGTGGGAATGAACTACACGAGAGGTCCTGTATTTGGGTTTGATATTAGAAATTATCAACAAATTATTTGGGGCATTATTATAGGGCAAGAGCCCATGATTACAAGCCCATGCCACCAAAACCATCTGCCCATAATGCAGGCCATGTCTTCTCTGCTGCCTTCACTGCTCATCACATGAAACCTGCACTTGGTGTGGACGCACCTTGGGTCAACAACACGGATGGGGTCACTGTCAATATACCCCCCAACTTAATCTCTCTGGTGGTGGCTGTGTAAATGGAGAGCCTGAGGTCTTCCTAGTTGGTGATTGCATAGTTAGATTTGTTGATGTCCCAAATAGAATCACCTACTGACTATCTGGTGTGGAAATCTTGGGCATCATTGAACTTATCCCTGCTCTCATTGACTGCCACCTGACTGCCCTCACTATCACTGTGCATGTTGACACAAATGACACTAAGTTCAAACAGACTGTTAAACTACAGCAGGACTTTGAGACATCGGCAGAAATGATTGAGAGCCTAAGAAAAGTACACATTTTTTCTGGTCCCCTTCCTACACTGAGAAAATCCTGTGAGAATTTTAGCCACATTTTCAGCATTCATCATTGGCTCATCAATTTCTATGTTGCTAATGGTCTTGGTTTTATCAACCACTTTGACTGTTTCTGGACTATAGGGAGGATCTCGAGGATTGTTAAACACAAACATCACTTACAGTTTGCAAGCATCCTGACCAGTAAGGAGCATAGGACACAATAGTTACACACACCTCCTCCAGATATCAGATAATCAATCCCCTATCCCACCCTTTTTAAATCCAAGGCTTTCACTATACTGGTTCTCACCAGTATGAGGTCATCTGTCAATAACTCTAACCAAATGGCTAATCAGAAGGATCGGTTCTGTTATCTCCAGCCAATCACAGCTGCTCCTTAACCTATAAGTCTCATCATGCCTGTTAATTTAGCCCTCATGAATGCAGGATATTTAGCAAATAAGAACATTGTTTTAAATTACTTTATTTCAACCAATAATTTGGATTTTCTATTTTTAACAGAGACCTGGCTCAGATTTGGTGACATCTTTTCTTTCGCTGAGCTTTGTCCTCCTAAATATACGTTTTTTAATTCCTCCAGACTCACTGGTCGTGTAGATGGCCTTGCTGTAGCTCTTAAAAAGCATTTGAGCTGTAGCTTCATCTCAATGGAGGAACTTTAAAGTATTAATGTTCTAAGTCAATTGTGATAACCTTGTCTGCTGTATTGTTCTCGTCCCCCTAAACCCAATAGTAGCTTCTCATTTGATTTCTCTGATTTAATTTCCTCTGTTGTTCTTAGCTATGACAAAATCTTATAGGTTTGGGATTTTAATATTAATGTGGGTGACCCCACTAATAGTTTTACTTTTGTGAATCTTTTAACCTAAAACAGCATGTATCACATGCCACACATGAACAAGTCCACACTCTTGATTTAGTTTTTATTGTGGGTTTATCTGGTAACTCCCTTACCTTGAAAGATTTTGTCTCTGATCACAAAACTATCTTGTTGATATTGCCCTTCAAGTGGCTGCTCCTTCTCCAAAATGTACAGTTCACTCTTGCATCTCTAATGAGAGATCTGCTGATAATTTTTCCTCTGTTTTCTCTGCTCAGTGTAGCAGCTTAACTCAGTTTCATGATGCAAGGGACTTGGTTGATCAGTTTAATGTTTTATGTTCATCAGTTATAGATTACATTGCTCCCATTAGGGCGAGGTCAAGGCACCAGTCAAATCCATCACCTTGGGTAAGTGAGGATACTCAGCAACTAAAAAGAGATTGTAGAAGAGCAGAACGAAGGTGGAAGAAAATTAACCTCCTTAATATGAGAGAGTTCTTATGATTTATTATTCAAAAAAGAGAGACTTATGTATTTCACAAACCTCATAGCTGCAAAAAAGTATAACTCTAGAGTTCTGTTTAACACCATCGATTGACTGGTAAACTCTACTCCTTCGACTGTTTCATCCTCTTCTGTTGAAGATTGTTGAGACGGTTAAGAGTATCAAAGCCTCTATGATGCACTCTACCTCATGTATAACTTATCTCATTGCCTCCCCCACATTGTTGAGTGAATTTACCCCTATTTCTGTGAATAATCTGTTTGACATTGTGTCACATATACACTTATTCCTCTGTGACCTTGACACTCTACCCCCAGATTGTTCAAAGAGATATTAGAAGTCATTGTTCTCTCTATTGTAAATTAGTCTGTCCTGCGGTTTGTTCCTAGACTATTTCAAACAAGCCTGTATTTAGCCCCTTTTAAAGAAACCTGGCCTCGATCCAGCACTCCCTCATAATTACAGACCAATCTCTAAATTAGCCTTTGTCTCAAAAATCATTGAAAAGGCTGTTGCAAAACACCTACTGGAAATAGTGGAAGCTAATAACATTCTCAACCCATTTCAATCTGGTTTTTGCCAGCTGCATAGTAGTCACTAATGATATGCTGATGAATGTAAATTCTGGTCCTTACTCCATTTTAGTATTGTTAGACTTGTCTGCCACCTTTCACACTATTGATCATACCATTTTGCTGGATAGACAAACACACTGAGTCTGCATGGATGGAACTTCCCTTGATGGTTTTCGTCATATCTTAAAGAGAGATCTTTCAGTGTGGCTATTGATGATTGTGTCTCATTGTCAGTGCATACGTTGTGTAGGGTCCCACAACGTTCAATCCTGCTCAGCTTGTATATGCTCCCCAGTGGTCATATTATTTGTCAGTTTAAGACTGTTGCCTACCACTGTTTCGCGGATGGCAACCACCTTTATGTATCATTTAAATCTGATGAGCTTAAAAATCTGGATACTCTACATTTTTACCTTACTGCTATCAAAGATTGTATGTCACTGACTTTTTTTTTACAGGACAGTTGAATATAGACAAAACAGAAATCTTGGTCATTGGCCCAGACCAAGTTTCAAAGAATATTAGTCCATATCTCAGGAGCTTAGCAAGGAATATAAAACCATCTGTAAGAAATCTTTGGTGTGTGTTTGATCAAAATCTCTATTTTGACCATCACATTAAGGTTCAGTCTTGTTTTTTACATTTCAGAAATATTACCAGAATCAGTCCAGCACTGGCTAAGAACGTTGTAGATCGAATCATCCATGCTTTTATCTCTTTTTGCCTGGTTTACTGTAACTCCATATTTTCTTGTTTAAGTGAGTCTGTAGTTGCTCAACTTCAACTGGTACAGTATGTGGCAGCCTGGCTTTTGACAATGGAACAGAGCCATCATTAACGCTATTAATTACACCATGACATGGCAAAATGTCTGCTTAATTACACCATGACAAGACAAAATGTCTGCTGTGGAAATGTCAGAAAAGTGCTAAGATGATTAATCCTTCCATAAAGTGGAAAGCCGGATATAACACACTCTGATTTTAACATGTTTTTTTTAACAAGCATGTGTCAACACTAAGAACAATTTTAGCATTCAATCAGCTGATCTGACTCCTGAATGTTAGATTATTCACTTCATACTTGTACAGAGATAAACACTAAACAAAGAGAGCATACTACCATTATTTTGGCACACTTACACTGGCTTCCTGTATGCTTCAGAATTCAGTTCAAGATCCTCTTGATTATATTCAAAGCCCTCCATGGCATGGCATCCTCTTTATAAGCCAATACTCTGCACTAAGATTATTCACATCTTCTGACCAAGTGTCCCGCAGTCCAGGCTCAAAACAAAGGGGGACTAGGCTTTTACTGTTTTAGTTCCAACCCTATGGAATCACCTCCCCCTCACTGTCAGGTCGGCTTTTAAACTTTTGAAAACCCATGTATAGGCTGATGTTTTTTTTTTTTTATATAGGTTTCTTGCCCTGCAATACCTATTGGTTTTATTTGTCTTTTAATCTGGTCTTATTTATATATTTTGCTTTTAGTTTTGAGCATCTGTGTCCGTTTTATAAATTGTATTTCTTACTTGCTGTTTTTTGGCTGTGTACTATTACGCATTTTAATTATGTGATTATCTTATTATTAGCACTTCTTAATTGATTTTTTGAAAAGTACCATACAAATAAAGTTCACTCAATTACTTACTTATCACTATTTCAAGATAAATCAATTCATCCACTGCAAGTTGCTTAAATTATAGAAATAAAAAATAAAATACTTTATTTTACTTTATTATTAAGACTATATTAATCAATTTGTATTAAGTAAGTAAGAGTATTTAAAGTGTTGAAATATCAATCACATTCACATTCAGTTTGAAGATAAAAGAAAAAAAATTAAGAGGCAATGTTTGCTTAAATCACTAATGGCCAGAAAGATGTGTTTTAGTTGTTCTACTCGCATGGGCCGCATTGAATTATAGTAACGTGATAGTTCAATGATCATTGTGGGCAAACTAATTTATACTCCCCATCCCCAACCCCCTTTTCAGGGAGGTCAAATGCTTGTGGCAGCTTTAAACGTGCATTCATGATCTCAGTGGGATTAATTACATATTGTGTCTATTCATATCAGACATTTGAAATTAAACTTTTCAGCAAATGAAGCTTCAGCAGTACCGTGTAGTTTGCAGATGGAGGCAAAAATTGCACTTTATAATGCAAATAACAATACTTAGAGTGTATATTTTTAATTGATATGAGATGGAGTTAAATTAATTTAGTTGTCTCATCTACATAATTGAATTCATAAGTAAACTTGCTGCTGCTGTTGCATTGACATGATGGACAAAAACAGCCTCTTGTGTTATCTCTCACTGGAAGAGCAGGTAAAATGTCAGTTCTACTATTTTCTACCTTCAACTTACAGTAGTAAACAAACTGATTTGAGCTCATGGAAGCCACTTACTTGCTGGTCTAAATAAATAGAATCTATTGTCTTCTCTAAGAAAAATCTTCTGTTGCACATAAAGTGGTATATCCACGAAGATTTTTGTGATTTTTCAAGGAAGAAGAGAGGTCACAGTGACACTCACACTGACTGAAATATTATCCCTGGGCAGTGCAGTGCAGAAACACCATAGCGATAATGTTAATAAAGATAAAGAATGTTATTACTTTTGCAGATTTGGTCATAAACCAAAATATGGGACAAATTGAAATGGTGATAGGATTAAGGTACCATATTAAAGTCAGGGGATCCTCATCATCCTGTGGGAAACATGGATATCTATGCCAAATTCACAGCAATCTATCCAATAGTTGTCAGATATTTTACTTTGAACCAATAATTTCAACTTGCTGGTGGCTCTAGGTGAAAAGTCAAGGTGCCACTAAAGTCATTAGAATACATAATCAAAGAATCATGAATGTCTGTACCACATTTTGTGCCAATCCAAATGAAATTTGTCGAGATGTTTAACTCTGGAAGAAAGTAGTGGACCAACCAACCAACATCGCCAGATTCTGCAAGTGTGGGTAAAAGGAATCTTATTAATCAAAGAAACGATTTAACATCATAGCTTGCTGTCTTATCATACTTTCCTGTACAAATTGCAATTTACACTTTTAAATAGCTTTCAAATACACAGATATTGACATTATGATCAAAACCTTCACATTTTAAACTATGAAGTAGTGTTCAAAACTGGCATCACAGAATGCTTATAGGAACAAACAACAGAGGCTCCATCTAGTATTTTTCTACATATATTAGTGGCGTGGACCAGGATTGCCTATTCCTATTAGTTCCATTCATTACCCACTGGAGGGAGGCCTAATGTATCTTCTCCCCCGCTGCCGTCATAAGCCTCAGATTGGTTCTGGGTGGTTGGTGGACTGCAGCCCGCTGCAGAGCAAACATATTGAGCTTCTCTAAAACTTTACTTGGGGTCATTTCATCAAAGAAGGGGCCTTCTGATTAACTTTCTCTCAGCCTCATTGCTTTGAGTGCCCAACAGATAGTTTTCATGGCGGCTCTACTGTCCCCTGATTCTGTACATTAATATTACTCTGCTTGATGAGACGTTCAATGAAAAGTTCCAGTCGTAAACAGTCATCATGGATGACTTTTCTATTAGTAGCTTAACCTAAAAGCATCACAAAATAAAGAGGAAGTTTAAAAGTTAGTATAACAAAAGTATGCAAAAGTGCAATATATATATTTAGACTGGTTTTGCTGGTGATCTAAGCAGAGAGTTTAGATGGAATTAGGCTGAGTGTCTGGCCTGCTGGCTCTGTATTTTTGTGTTTACAGCCAAAAGAAGAGGCTGCTAGTGAACTTTGACTCAGTTTCATTGCTTTGAGACCAAAACAGATTCTTCTTGATCTGGTGTTTGACAAGAAATAAGTTAAAATAATGAATTTTCTAGAGGTCTGTATTAAAAACACAACTTCCAACACATTTGTGTACTTCCATATGAAATCAGCGAAGCAACGTACAGGTCAAGTATTCATGAAATCGACTTACTTCTTCTGTCTTACATACAGTACAAGTCGAAAGTTTGGACACACCATTCCGTAAAAGGAAAGATATATCACATGCTTATTGGATGAAAAGAAACTTACACAGAATTTCTTCTAAGTGCCAATACCTGCATTATTACCTGATAGTCACCTATAGCTCTTAAATTGTATCCTTGTTTTGTGATGATTTTGTGACTGATAATTTCAGCTGTGTATGTAACATTGTGTTGTGTACTTTTGTTTAGAAGTTTCCGTGTTAGAGGTGCAGCATCCTTTAGAGGCTGCTTAGCATGTCTCATTCATATGGGAGAGGTGACAAATATTTAGCCTTCTTTTACAGCCGTTTTTTTCACATTCCACATTGAAATGAAATATGCAGGCTAAGATGAAATGTAGAAGAGCTTCTCTGATTAAATGATAAATATTCAACAGTTACCAAAGTGTTTTTGTTTGTAAAATTTTCTTTTTTGTTATAATACAAATACATTTATTCTGACAATTCCTTATTGCCTTCACTTTGGAAACTCTTCAATGAATCTGGAGTTATACATTTACAATTTATCAGTTCACTTCAAGGACTGATTTCCTTAATGTCAACATTCATAATGGGATGACATGATTGTTATTTGTCATTTCCCTAACACTTCTCTAAAATAAAACTGTCTGGGAAAGGTGTCATCATTTTGTCAATATTTTGGATATGAATTACTCCTAGTCTTTACAAAAGTGGTAATTCATTTTTCAATAAATAATTTATGTGGCTTTAAAATTCTGAATCTCTGAAGCTCTTAAAAACATAATTCATACTCACAAATGGCAAACACACAATTTCAGCCATCTGACACTATAGATCTTCTTGTAACAACATAATATACATCCAGAAACACTTAAACCCCCTGGGCAGTGGGTGTAGCAGGGGTGAGTTACCTTTCTGCAGGGTATCACCATGCTCTTGACAGCAAATGGTGTCAGCTTTAATTGGAACAAGCACAAAGTAATGGAGCATGTCAGATGGCTTCCACTGTGCCTGAGAGGAGGTATGGCTTCTAGGTTTCTCCATGGTTGGAATGTCAGAGAGGGAGGTGGGAGTGCAAAAATACGATGCAAGCAGTCAGAAATGGAAAGACAAAAAAACAAACACAAGATTTTATTTTTTAAAAAATTCACTCTATAATTGCAAATCAAAGATGACATGAAATTCATTCTTCTACAGATAAATGACAAATTCAACACCCGCAGCAGTGTCAGGCTTATATACTTTTTCTCCATGATTAATATAGATAGATAAAACTGCATTTCACTATTTTAAACCATAGTATGACAGGTACCTGCATTTTAAGACATCTTGGTCTTTCACAATTTTGAAAGACCAGTATGATTGATTTAAAGGTTGCTGGATACAGTAATGGAATTAAATGCATTTAGAGAGGCATATTGTACTGTTGCACTTAATGTTCTTGCTCTAGATAACAAGGCCTAAATACCTAAAAAATGTATGAGCGTTAAAAGAAACAATAGCATACAGGGACTAGAAAGACACAAAGAAAAAGGACAAAAATAAGTTAAGCAAAAGACGTTGAAAGTTGATATAAAAGGGAAAAACGCTCAATGTTATTGATGCAAAAATCAATCTAGAGGGAAAAAGGAAAATTGGAAGGTATCGTAAAGTAAAAACAAACTGAGATAACCTAATAAAGAGAGGATAAACCTTTCTTCAAACTGTAGTATCAATTTCATTTATTGAAATATTGACTGAAAAAAGATGTGAGAATAGTAAACAGTCTCAAGGTACAGGCACTGTGTCAACTCAACTGAGCTCCAAGTGCCACTCCAGTGTAAATAAATGAAACCATGCACTTCTTTCTTTCTTTCTTTCTTCTTCTTTTTTCTTTTACAGTAACACCGAACTTTCTATTGTTTCCTTGTAATGGATTGATTATTGATAGACAGACAAGGTTAAGCAGGACAACCAAATAGTTGTCAGAGAACACAATTGTCTCCCATTTGTTGAAACATTTAATGTTTTTATTGGCCCTCAGTAATGTCAGTAATATTGTTGACTGGACTGGCCACAGACCAGCTAACCCCGAATATCTGTCACTGACTGACTGACTCACTGAGTGACAAAGTTACACCATTGGTCAGCTAGCCCAATGTTGGACTTTCCCCGTTGTTTTTTCAAAATGAAGAGGCACAAACAGTTTCAATTATATCCTCAGGGGGCATTTATGGCAGAGCTGAAGTGCAGCTCAGCGCATCACAGTCCTGAAAGTTTTAAAAGCACATTTACTGATCAAAGTGTCTCACACGGAGGCTCCGACACTCACAGGAGCACTGACCCACAGATTCAAAGAGACCCAATGGGTCCATTTTACCTAGCATCTAGTTAGCATTGCTAGCATCATTAGCACAGCTGTGCTGTGTGTAGCCTATAGGCTGTATAAAAATAAGGTATAGCTGCAATGCTTCCAGTTTAATAGCACTATGCTGAGCAGGTGACAGGTTTATGGTGTTTGTTTGCTCTGAAAGATGTAAAGGTGTAGATATAAAGTCATAAAAACTGATGGACTATTAGCCTAGCATGCTAATCCTACATAAACATATGGATGACACCATATGTTTACAGACATCTGCCGATAGAAACAGATGAAAGAGCAGGGGACGTTAACAGATAATAGTTATAATTAAAATTAAAATAAATTCTCTTTCAAATCAAACATTCTTCTTCTTGCAACTGCATTTGTACCCCTTATTTGACTCAAATATTCCTTAACCATGTCATGTGACATGCTTTAGTACACTTCAACAACAAATATTACTGGAATCACTACAGGAAATTGCAGGTGAACATTTAATATCCAGGAATTCACATTATAGACACTATCACTGACTATCCCTGTAACAAATTGGCCACAATTTTGCGCATTGACCATACATAGTTCAGGCATATACTAGGTTTTGACCTTGTCTTATTTTTTTTTTATCTTGGTTCTGTCTGTCAGGGGTGAAATCAAACAATGTAAGGCTCAGGTCCTAAGTTCACAATATTCTGAACAAAATGGAGTGACTTCCAAAAACAGCTGAAATTATAAATATTCCTGGTACCAGTCTTAAGGCTCAAATGCAACATGCAGCATGTTGTTCACTCTATGTCAGCTCTCACTTACTGTACATACAGTCTCCTCCTTCTCAGCTTGGGTTGCTGTTTTGTTCCTTAATTGCAAAAACAAAATGCTACCACACACAGAGACTGGAAACTCACAGTGTCCTTGTTTTGTTATGAGTTCATCTGTCGGACAGAGCTGTGTTTGTCATCTTTTTGAATGTCTGTGTAACAATGCTATTCCAAGGTCATATACATTTGTGGATACAAAAAGTCTAGAGTCTCTTCATCTTCTACATACCACTATATCAAATACGTTAACATTCTCCTCACATGCAACATGCATAAATGATCTTAAGTAATGTGAGCTCAACTTAAGGTTAGAAATAATAGATCAAAGCAAGGAATTCGACTGCATTGATTTTGATTCATGTGCGACTTCTGATGGTAATAACTGACGAGATGGATGCTGTGCTGTTGCGTCAGAGGGATAGTGATGAAAATAGCTGGCAAACGGAGGAACGAGCAAAAAGGATTCCACTCAATGACTAAATCATGACACAGAGGACACAGACGGCTTGCAAGGGCTGGGGCTGGGACTTTATAACTAATCTCTCTTATGTATTTAGACATCTTTTAACAATCATTCTGACTAGGCAGATGGGACTGTACACTGTGATTGGGCTGTCAGGTACACAGTTGTAAAAATTCATAGATCCCTGTGAAGCTGTTTGAGCAGAGAGTCACAGGTGGCCACTGGGTGTCGCTCTTCAGTCTTGGCTGTGACATTTACAATACCAAGACCCCTCCAAAACACGCAGGGATTACACATTACTGTATATACAGCATCTTCATTATAGAGCTGTTACTTACAGGGACAACTTTGTGGCATTGTTGAAAGCAAACTAACAACGTGTACTGTTAGTGGTAAAGCACCAGCAGTCTGCACACAGCTATGATGTACAATTGAAATACTGTAATGCTACAATGCTTCTTGAAAGGCTATTGAGGGAGTCCTAGTTATTTTTTACCAAGCTGAAATAACACTACAGTTTCACTGAATCCAAGAAAAAATGATGGGAATAATTTGTCTTTTCAGCTTCTTGGATTTACAGGGATGGTGGTGCACCAATACATTGACTGTAAGAGACAACACTTCTTACACTGCAAATTTTGCTCTACGATAACATCTGTTAAGAATTAATGCATCTTTTAAAGATAAATGCAGGTGGAGGTGGAGCTTTGCTGTATACAGTATAAACAAGGGACAGTGGTTGGATGAATGCAGAAATGTCAAGCTTTTTCAGCACTTCTTAATACAAAGGGTTGTAAAAACCCATCTTTTTATTGGAATTTTAGTGGAAGCGGTGATGTGCCATTTGCTCTGTTTCATCATTTTTTTTCCTTCTGCTTCCTTGTTCTCTTGGCAGGAACAGGCGTTTAGCCTCTGTGCCTCCTGTTTGCTGCTGAGCTAGTGGCAGCTCGCTCTGCAGCACTGCTGTGGGAATAACTCTGGTCCTGTGTGGACCCTAACACCCTGGAGACCTTCAACTGTAGGACACATGCAGCCAGTTGAGAGGGACGGGATGATGATGTATATACAGTAGATATACTGTATATTTTCTGTAGCTCCTGCAGACAAATATTACAGACAGAACAATAAATTGAACTTTTCTATTCTGCTAACAGCTCATTGCTTACAGGGGTGTGGGAGTTTCGGAGGGGGAAGTGTGAGTTTGGGGTAAGAAAGGGAAAGCAGGAAAAAAGTATAGAGGGAAGTGGGAGTTTTCTGTTGCATCATGCTGTGTTGTGTCGTGATGAGTGTCTCAGGCTTGGCTTTCAGCTCAGATACAGGGTGATAACAGCAGAAGAGGAGGCTGTAAATCAAAAAGATCCTGATCATAACGAACCTCCGCTGCTCACATTGTGATGTGAAGCATTGTAAGTCTACTGTGAGATTACTCTATAATGTTTGGCAGCGCAAAAAGCTCCATTAAACATGCAAGCATTAAAAGAGACACTGACTTAAGGTTGAAGGTGCGTGGCCCAACTGTTACACAAAAGGAAACCACTTGAAATGTAATTTTCTTGTCAGGGAATTGGAGCAGAGTTACATCCTGTCTTTTGAAAGTGGATGCATATGCATTCATTTAAGTTCATCAAGGTTGTCGGCTAACAGTGTTGATGACTTTAATGTGGGCACTTGAGGCAACACAGCAGCTTGCTTGGCTGCCTTGAAGCTCAACCACAGACTGGCTTTTCTCTGTTTATGAGTAGGTGCTCAAATGAGTCAGTGTGTGTGTGTGTCCATGTTTTATCCCTTCTTTAACCAGGGAAGACACAAGATGTAGTGATACACTTAGTAGGAAGGTCTCTCTATTTCTACACACAATGTGAAACTACAACATTGCACACTGAACACACTTAAAAATACCAAACACATTTTGGCTTCACTCAGTCTGAGACACAGACAGATCATTTGGTCAATGTCTCAATCATTTCAGATTTAATTGTGTTTTTTATTGTCATGTTCAGATATAATTTTTCTTAACTACTTTACATGAATCAATGGTAAGTTAAGTGGCTAATTTTTTGGCAGCTAGAGAACTGGAAACCCAAGGTGTTCGGTATTAGTTATGCTATTGACTATACATTCATTCAGACTTAAACGACATAATGTAATTTCCTCTGTGCTTTTTGCTTTGGTTGACAAAGATATTGTGACGTAAAGTGTCATTTTAAAATAAAAAACAGCCAAAATGTAAAAAGAAGCAGGATGAAATAAGACTTTATAATATTAATCTTCAACAAAAACGTATTGGATGATTTCACAATTTTCCAGTTATATATTAATTGTATTTTTATATGCTTATTCAGTTCTGTTTTCTAGAGTAGGAGCAGTGAACAGACAGGCAGTACAGAGTACAGACAGGACGGGCTTGACTGCAACATTACTTAAGCAACATTGACAATCTGATAAATGAGAGTGGGAAATGGGCTGGTACATACAGACAGGTGACAAATTAAAGGAAAAACCGACATAAAGTGGTCTTAGTAAGATGTTGTGCCACAATGTGCTGCCAGAACAGCTTCAATGTGACTTGGTATTGATTCTACAAGTCTCCAAACTCTGGAGGGATGAACACTATTCTTCCAAAAAATATTCCCTTATTTGGTGTTTTGATGATGCTGGTGGTGAGCACTGTCTAACGTGTCGGTCCAAAATCTCCTGTAGTTGTTCAACTGGGTTGAGATCTGGTGACTGAGGGCATAGCATATGATTCACATAATTTTCATACAAATCAAACCATTCAGTGACCCCTCGTGCCCTGTGAATTGAGGCACTGTCATCCTGGAAGAGATCACTCCCATCAGGATAGAAATGTTTCATCATAGGACAAAGGTGATCACTCTGTTGTTGTTACTTTGACAACAGTTTGATGCGAGGGAAATACAGCACACAGTGCTAGTGCTTCATTCATACATGGAAACATACAAGGATTTGCTATGGACACTTACAGCATTTGGCTTTTACTATAGGAATAATGGTCTGAAGTATATAATCCCCTTATCCACAGAAATAAGAGAGCCACACTACCAATCAACAAAATGGGCCCAGAATGGCAAGTCTCCTGTAGTTGTGTGTCCAAATGTTTTAGGCTGCATTTTAATTCTAATTGTGTGGGTAGCACACATGTGTGCAGATACTTGAATCCACTGAGCAGCTTCCACTCAAGCTGTTGGAAATTAAGAGCCTTACAAAGGCACTGTGCTGCAGGTAGGCAGAGCACTTTCATCCCTGCAGGAAAGGCAAGGATTTGAACTGGAAACCCTCTGGTCACAAGTCTGTGGTCTCTATGGCTACCACAGTGCACACAAACAACACCACTAAATGTGTGTGTGTGTGTGTACCCGTGTATGTAGTACATGTGTTTGAACAGGCATGGACTTGTCCTTCTGCTCGTGTGTCAGACTGGTGCTCATATCACCATGTGCTCTATGTGATTTAAGTGGGAACTGTCAGGCGTGAGTACGCACTGTACTAACGTTACAAGATCCTACTCTCTCTTTTCTTCTCACTTCTTTTGCTTCTTGTTCCACTTTTCTTCTTCATTTCATCAGCTGATTTCCTTCTCTTCTTCCCCATTTCTGCTCACTCTCCCATTAACTTATTTGTCTCTCCTAAGTATGCCATCTTCTTCTCCAATCTCTTTTTGAGTTAGGCAAGTGACTTGAATAAAAATGAAAAGAATATAAACACTCCTCATTTACTGTAACTCCTGGTAACATAACAAACAAGCTGTGTCAAAATAATGTCAAAGTAACAGGGCATAAGTGGGATTAGTCACTGTAATTAAATATCTGACGGCCCCAGGGCCTCTGCCAGGACTTGCGTGTATTGCTGTGTTGTGTTTTTCAGTGTTGCTGGTTCCTGGTTATTTGGAGTTGAAGGTCATAAAGAAATTGGAGGCAATTGGCCACTATCTCCAGGTTGCATAAAACCCATCCCATTCTGGTAGTTTGGTGACTCCCTTTTCCACTGGCACCATGTCATGTTATGTCGGAATTCTTTTGAGTTTTTTATAGTTTATTTGGCATTATTTTAGTTAACCTTGCAGCATGTTTTCCCTGGCAGTTTCATTTGCTAAAGTAATCTTGGTTAAATAAAAGTCCTTTCTTTAAGTTAATCCCTTACATATGCTTCCCTTATTTGCTATGGTCTCAAGGCCAGGCCATTAGAAATACACTTCCAATTACTGAAAAGAGGAATCATATCTTTGTAACATTCAGGAATGCTTTACTAACCAGTAAAGCATTACTGAATATTGCGGTCTCTATGTTGCTTCTGTTTCTCTCCTTCTCCTCTCACACACTCTCTCTCTGTCTTCACCTCTCCTCCTCCCTCTACCTTCTTCTCACAGACAACACTCATTAGCAGCAGCCTCTTTCTTCTCGCTGTTTACAGCCAATGGGCCATTAGTCGGTTATGTGCAGGGCAATAAATCGCATCAGGCAGGAACCCAAGTGCCCTGACTTCCTCTCCATGTCGGCCAATCAGGGCAATTTGCTATGGTTTGGTGAGCAGTGTGGATTCAGGAACAGTAGGCATAATGCTCAATCCTGCAAGAGTAAATGCAGTGGTACCATAGCCTCATGTATGCAGTATTTAAGGATTTGTTTTAGTAATACATCTACTTGATTACTTTTGTGGTAGGATGAAACTTCAAAGCAAAACTAGTTCATTTTGTGTGCTAAATACAAATGTTTTATCAGTCTGAATCCCAAATATTGCAACAGAAAAAGGTATCTGATTACCTGAGACGCTTTACAATCCATAATTCCAAAATGCAATTCACACATTGACATTTCTCTGCCTGAAATGCAACATAGTACAAAATACAAATTCTCCTCTAAATAGCAAAGAGCAAGTGAAAGGTTAGATCTTTTCCCAAATGTCTGTGGTATCCTCCTGGCTAGTTGACTTTCCTAGCATATTCACAAAATACCATGCAAACTACACATTGCCAGTGATTGCAAAAGAAGCAATAAAACCTTAGTACAGTATCACAAACTCATTTTACATTGTCGGGGTTACTGTGACAAACTGTAGCTTACTTTCAGCAGTGTTGGTGGTGACACGTTCTCCTCTTGGGACTTAACATAGCCACAAAAACTCACTGCACTGTGCTGAAACCTTTCACCACTGCTCTCAGACCTGTATAGTGGACACTCCATTCGACTTCCATGCTGGATAATATAAAGATTATAACCTCCTGGCACTCGCTGGTCTCCATGAGCATGCTGAGTGCAGCTTACTGACATCACCTTACAATATATTTTAGTAAGGAAGTAAAAAACTTTTCAAAAATGTTTTCTTTTTACACTATTTGGGGCTACCACTGTGAAGTTATACAGATTTAATGATCCTTATAAGGAAACCGCTGTTCCAGGAGCAAGTAGTAACAAGAAAGAAGAGCAAAGAAGAGTAGAGCATAAGATAAGAAAAGAGAAAATGGATGTTATGAACACAGCACTTTGACATTTCCAGCCAGTCAGACATATTAAGTAGAAAATATGTAAATGAAATCTACTAAACTAGGTTAGAGTGTTCACATGAATGGAAAAACAGCAGCAGACAAGAAATTATTAAGACAAAGATTATACGATTGCTGTATCAGAATGTGAATGATTACCAAACTTGAAAAAAAGTATCAACGGTATGCAATTTTAAACTACGAGAGGAACACAACAGCGTGAAAAATGGCAATATGGGAAAGACTGCAGCATATGTGCAGAAAGATGCATGCATTTACATTAGTATGTCACATGGCAGAGAAACTAGCCCTGTCATGTGATTAATGTACACTGTTTATGTTTAATTCCACATTTAAATAGAAATTTAGATAGGTGTGGGAAATTAACATTGGCTATATATGCATGTACAGTACATCGGACACAATTTCTGCAATTGTTGATGTTCTCTGTACTTGTCCCTTACAAACAAACAAAAACAAACAAACAAACAAACACTTTGCATGCAGACATACTCAGTGCATCCTGGGGGATATAATTAAGTGTCCTCAGCTACACCGTTGTAAAAATTCAATGCTCACAATGCGCACAAAATATAAAACAGATGGTACATGTATTTACACATTAGATGGGTATAAAACATTTTCTTTATCCTTCTACTGTCTTCCGTGTTTCCTATGCCAACCATTTTCAATCGTATGCATTACCACATTATCATAATGAATGATCTAGGGCAGTAACATCGTCTAGCAGCTACAGCAGTACATGTCTGGAATACAAGACAGTCTTTTTGCAGGATTAGGACAAACATACATGTATTTTGCCTCTCTAATCATATCGCTGCTAAGGACTGAGCTGACCTTTAAGGGCTGGGTAAGGCAGCAATTTGAATGTTGCCAAGACACTGCTACAGTGTGGGCTTCATTTCCATTCAGACTCTGCAATGCTGAATGATGGCATAATTATGACTGCAGTGGTACAGATTGTGGCTTGTGATTAATTAACGATGTGTGCACAATATGGGCATATAAATGTGTATAGAGTGTATGCGTATATGCATATGCATGTGGGAGCAATCCCACATATAATGTGTATTAGTATGTCGGAAATTGAATATGAGAAGGGTTTTTTTAATTTATTTGGGTGCTGCATATTTGCATAAATGTGTGTGTGCTGTGTTTCCATGCATGTGTGTATACATTATATACCGTCCAGTAGTTCTATATGTGCTTGAGCGATTGGCTGCTGTTTGTACATGTTCTTGTGTGTGTGTGTGTGTGTGAGTGCAAGAGAGGGAGATATGAAGCAGTAGTCACGCATCTTCTGTCAAAGCTGAACCACTGAAAGCAACAATTACACAAACCACCCACTGCTGAGAAAAAAAATGGAAGGGATCCGCCACATATTTGCAAGACTGATCTACAGTATTTGACATCTCACACATTTATCTGTTTTTCCATTGTAGATGAATGCAGTAACTGTAGTATCACCCTACAGTATACTGTGCTGTTGTGTGATACTGTGTCCCACTAGCATCACATCAGAACTGAGATAATGAGAACTTGTGTCAGCTTGGAAGCCAAATGAACCAGGATGTCAGAAATGGACATAACCTTGGCAGTGCAAAGCAATAATGGTTAGGGTGAGAAAGACAGTTTTATTTGAAGGGCAGTGTCAAAAGGGGCATTGTGGTTAAAAAATCAGTGGTTTTAATATTGTTTCTGTTTTAAAATATAAACTCTGACAGTTTTATTTATGAGATTGTGTTAGTCATGTAAAACTGACATGCAATATGCAAACATAATGTGCCGTTATTCATTACAAGGGACTGGCTACAGCAGCTCTATAATGTGTGCACTTATCTTTTCTATTTCCTTCAACACACACCTTCCATTCTGTGTAATATTTCAGTTTCACCAGAAGTGGGGGGAAGCAGGGAGTGAGATGTAAAAGATGAGAGATTCAGAGGTCTTGCATTTTGCTCCCTGTGCCTTGTAAAAGGTTGTGTGCTTCCCAGTCGCCCATTGTTAAAAAAAAAAAAAAAACTAAGCTTTTTGTGTAAAGCCATCATACTGTTTACAAGTAGGTGTATGTACAAAGAATGGAGAGGGGAGAATGGAAATGTCAGAGAAATGTCAAATGCCTGCTGGCTGTGTCCGTTGTATTTCTCCAGCTGAAATGTTCTCTCCAGGGAAGAGGGTCCTGGGCAGGGCGACTGTGGTGGTCTGAGGTCATACTTGTTGGTGACTTTGAACAAGACCAGTACTAATGTGGAATGAATGGATTAAGTGAGAAATAAATGGATGGGTGAATGGATCGGTTAAGGTAGGAATTCATAAATTATTGATTGACAAATGGACAGAGAAACATTTCTCAGAACTATGCAGGGATTGATATATGAATAAGCAGGTGACTGATAGATGGAAAGAAGAGTAGATAAAAGGATGGATAATAAAGAGTAAAAGGATGGAATCAAACCTGGCAACTTGGCACATCAATGGCTAAAAAGACTATGAATGGACTGATGGGTGGATAGCTGCATACAAAGTAGAAGGATAGATAGGCTTGGACAAAGGATGGATTGATGATGAATGATTTGTAGATGGATGGATTAAGGGATAAATGGAAAACGTTGGATGAACAGAAGTGAAAGAATACATTTATAGAAAAGCTCATGGGTTGGTGTATGGAAGATGGGGGGATGCATAAATAGATGAGTGGATGTGTAAATGGGGGAATTCTTTAAAAGTGAATGGATAATGAAAGATAAAAATAGAGAATGGGTTGATAATGTGCACCGGAGTCGCTAATTGATGGATAGATGATTTATTTTACAGATAGATGAATGGATAAAAATACCAAGGTGATAATTTAATAAATATTTGTGTCCAGGATGCAACCAAGTAAATCAATTACTGGTTGATGTAAGGATGGACAAATAGGTGGACAGATGGAGATGAACAAATGAATACAGCTGCGTACTAGACAATTGAAATTATTTTTACTGTACACACCCAACATCACAAATCGAGCATCTCTCCACACACCCCTCTCATTGCCTCCACTTCTTCCACTGGAGACATCCGACACCAGTGAGAAATTGCCTGTCTTCACTCTTTTGATTTGCTTATTTGTGGGGTGCTAATTTATGGTTTAATCAATTATCCATTAAAGCCTCTTTCACATAAAGACTAGTGATAGTAGTTGCCAGCAATACTGTTGTGCTTAATATGCATTAGTGTGCCTATCATCCCCCACTTCCCCCTTTATCGTTAATGGGCCAAGGCACTGTTCCAGCTTTTATTATGTGTCATGCATCTGTGGATTTTTCTCCCCCTCTTCTTGCTTAATAGCTTGACTGAAGCACAGTACTACACTTAATACGATGTATGAGATCTCCATTGTAAAGTGACATATCATTTATGGCTGTACTACCACAACCTCTTAATCTGTCAAGAAGAACTTCAGTTGTTCTGTAACTGAGGATTGTCAGTTTTACAAAGTACAAGATTGTTTTTCCTTGTTGCTGGATGGCAGGTAAGTAAGTGTATTTTATTCTAAGTAGGCTTAATATTTGTGTGGCGTATCAGTGACTTTCATAATACTTATCAGTGCATAACTATCAAGCTTGACTCATCAGCAACACTCAGTCAGAGTGATATACAGAGTGACTCCAGTAGTCATGCTCAAAGTTTGTAAGTTGGCCCATGTCCAATGGGGACCCAAGGGTATATCCATAGTCCGGCTAGGTTTGGGCCCAAAATATTACTATTGAACCTAACTTATTTGGAGCAAAAGCATTGTATTGGTTACTGTAGGTTGGTCATCATTTAAGGATTTAGCTGCTTGGCAAAGACTTGGATAAAGTTTAAGAATTTGCCTTTTGTCATGTTTGTGCATATGACCAACCATCCTGAGACAAGGTGTCCTGATATAGAAAAATAAAAGACACAAAATACAAATCCACTTTATGATTTTACAATAGATTGTAAAAAATATGAACGTAGCCACCATGATGCCACCCACTGGTTTCTGAAGAGTGGTTGTGAAGCTTGAAGTGGGCAGCTTCGGCCATGGCCATCTTGGCAGTACCTGATCCGCCTCACTCCTGGCTAATCCAAAATGGGCAAAAGAGGTGAAGCTAGGGTGGGTTGAATGAAGCCTGGTTGCTGAAACAAGCCACTAGCAACCTGTCACTAAAAGCAGCCACATTCTTAATTATACATAACTTTATGGCTTAATAAAATTTAAACGGGTGAGTGAGAAAAAAAAACAACCCATACAATTGTCGTAAAGGGGGAAATTAGCTATAGAGACCAATACTGTTTTTTGTACCAGGCTGTAAACATGTTTATTTCTGCTGTAAAGTTGGGCATTTCAACATGGAGGTCTGTGTGGATTGACTCGCTTCTGGAACCAGCCTCAAGTGGCCATTTGAGGAACTGAAGTTTTTGGTACTTCTGCATTGGCTTTATTTTTCTGCCCTAGAGGTTGCCACTTGGATTTTACAGGACAGAATAACAAGCTGGCTGGCTAATGGTAAAGTTTGCTAACATGAACAAGGCAGCTAACAAGCAAACTAACAAGCAAACTGACTCAATTAGTCAGCTTATTATCTTCTGGATAGGAAACCACAACCACTGCTGTATGACATGCTGTTTGAGTATATTTATAAAAATGCTGAATGTGAAGATGTACTGATGTGCAATGTGTGTATTTTATGCTTTGCAGTGTCCCATATGCCTTATTTTAAAATAATGTTTATGTTGTTGCATGTTTTACATTAAAATCACCCATAATAGACCCATAAAGTCTTTTCCGATTATGGAATATCTCTGGAACACTGGCACAATGGTCTGTACCTACAAAAGAAATATTTTAATGAGTAAGACAATTCAAAAGGATGTCCACACTCACAAATGTGAATTTATGCTTCTCTATGTGCACAGCAGCAGTGAACAACAGGCATATTTCAGCACTAAGCTGTCAGCGGTGTTTACACTCTTACGGGGATGGACTTAGCACTAAAACCTGCCCATTGTTGACTGCTGCTGTGCACATAAAGAAGCATTAAATCATGCTTTTGCAAGTGCAGACATCCTCAATAATATCCATGAGTCTGCACCTTTTTCATATTCATTAGGTTTAGAGTTGAGAGCACCATTCCTTTGTGTAAAATGTTAATGAGAAAATATTCCAATTCTGACTCACACCGTGGGGCTGTAGCTCTGTCAGTTAGCATTTGACTACCTTAGCTGAGGAGCTGTTGAGGTTCAGTTAAAACACGATTTTCTGTGGTAGAACACACAGTTGTATGATGAGTCCAGACACAGGCTCACTACTGCAGCTAAGTGTTTTATAAAGTTACTTTACAATAGACATAACAAAGGTGATTCAAATGAACATCACTTGCTGGTCTGTCAGTTTTCCCATGTCCTCCAGCAAAAAGTAAAATACAAAATATATAATAAATATATTTTTAATTGATTGTTAGTGTTGGCTCGTCAATCGCTTTGTCACATTTTACATAATCGACCATCGCATGTAGGTATGAATTTACAAACTCCAGAATTACAGTTGTTCCCTTAACTACTAATTTCTGCAATTTTGCTTGTTTTCATTGGTATACCCTCTTTCATACAGATTTTTTATTAAAGGCAATAGGTCAATAACTCTCTTTAACACAGAGCTCTCAACCCTTAACGACTTGTTGCATTTGTCGCAGAAGACCCAGTATTCACAGCATTACTGCTCACCACTCAGGATATCTGACAGGCAGAGAAGGTGTAAGGACACTGGGCACACTGTGAGAAAGACCTGGCAGGAAACAAAGCACACCAGACTTGACATGACAGCCTTTACAAAACTCCAAAGCAGACAGTAATGTGAAGAGGCATCGTCATGGCCATTGACTCTCAAACTCACTTCAAGCCTGTGCTGCAGTAGTTTTACTAGCTCATGAAATTACATACATGGAAAGTATTTGGTGAAGGTGAAATACAGTACAACATACTAACAATGCTACAATGTAAAAGAGGGCTTGAAGGATCTGCAGTATTTAATTCAGAACATTAACACAGTGAGTGACACCCAGAAGAGTTACGTATCTGCTGTTCCTAAGATACCAGTGCTGAGGAAGGAAATACACTGGTTAGGTACTGGAAAGTGTCCACACAATCTTTAACTGAGCACACCATTACCAGCAGCACCCCTAAAACACACTCACACACATAAACATCCTCCCATCAACACTCCACACAATATGATATCCTTAGCATCTTCAATCTATCATCCGAGGTGAGGTGGAGAGGCTGCTGTCTCCTCCCTAGTGACAGCAGTGTCACCAGTTATTAAGATCCAATGGCAGGTTCAGGGAAAACAGGGGCAAGATAAGGTGAGAGAGTTTGAGAACGGGGGGAGTTGATGGATGGGTGGGTTGCTACTGCGGGGGGCCCCAGATCCCCACATTTTCAGCACTTTTCATGGATGATAAGGCTCAGGTGATAAATAAAAGAAGGGCTGGCCAGGCCTCTGCCTATTTAATATTGCTGATGTGGTGCTGGCTGATGGAGGTTGGGGAATGACCTGCGTAACCTTACATATCAGCAGGTGTGGGATGACGAGCTTGGAAACATAAACCGTTATTTATCCAGGTGCAGCAGGATGTCACGGTGCAGTGGGGCTCAGCCATGTGTCACTGAGGCCCAAAAGTCTGCAGGTTTTTACTCCTATTAAAGACTGCGATCAGGAGCACATAAGCAGTGAAATAGACTCTTGAAGTGTTGAATAATGACGCATGGACCTATGGAACATGGATTGAGTCTGCTGCTGTTGTGAGAAATTAGATACCCTTAAACGCAAAGGCTAAGGATCCTCCTCTGGAGTTGGTATAAACAAGACAGTAAAACCCATTTATTAAATGGTGTCTTTTTATGACACTCAGGAGTTCTTCGAAATAGCATTAAAGGAGACGTATCATGCTTTTTGTGATTTGTTTGTTATTTCAACCCTGTCTCCTCAAAATTACGTTCCCACACAACTAAATTGCATTCTCAATTACGTTTCTATGAAAACGTATTTTGTCCGCGATTACGTTTGTTTGTAACGTATCACAAATACGTTTCTAATCAACATATCTTTGCTTTCCTACAATGCTATTAGCTAATTTAATTCGACCAACCTTTCTCTACTTTAACATGCATATATTGGTGAAAGGCTTACGTGTTTTTCTAAACAAACCTGGATTTGTCCTTTTTTAAACGTGACGGTACTCATTTTAATTAATGGATTGATTTATAATTGCTGTGTATCTTGTATCTCCACTGACATCTGATGATTTGCGCATTATGACCGCTTTTTAAGTAACCGCCTGCCATTGCTGTGAAGAATAAAATGAGAGAATGAAATGACAAACTCAAATTTTCTGGCCATTGTTGTTTAACCTCATAAGAAGGGACTGAAAAAAGAAAGTAAGGGAATTCCCAGTGACGTCATGTGTAGTAAGGTCCCACAAAATGGATCCCCCCCCTCCCCGCCCCCTTTTTTTCATGTTACTTCGTCTTCTTTGTCGCTCTTTTGACAGACAGCGGATGGCTACAACTTTCTAATATATTAAAAACGCTTCTGTTTTGTAAAGTAGGGTTGTAAAATAGGTTCATAAAACAACATAACTACTGAATATATCAAATATCTACAACAACCAGACTAGTAATTACACTGCTAGATGATCTATGTTCAGAACACGTAAAGATGTTGCTTTATTTTAGACATATATATACATACATATATATACATACATATACATACATACATATATATATGTGTGTGTGTGGTGGGTGTTTGCACGCGCACCAACAATTTACGAATTACTCTTTTGGCGGACTGAAACCCCGCCAACTCGCAACCTCGGATTTTCAAGAATGAAGATGTCATTTCAATGTAGACACACGTGGGGTTGCTAGTCTGGTTCACGGATGTATTAAGAGAACTGGATACAGCGTCGGAGGCAGGGCCTCGTTCATTCTTATGAAAATTGCTCAGTGGTGCATGATTCCAAAAAAAATCGACTTCCAGGTCTGAGAGTACCCGGATTATCCGGGATCACTGGGCCCGTGGAACATGCGCACTGGTAACTTCTGCCGGCCGAGTCGGCTACTTCCGATTTAGCCCTCCGGCTAACTTGAACAGGGATATAACAATTCAATCGTGCTGCTCTTTTAGGCTTTTGAAATGTGATCGGACTGAACAGATCAAATTCCGACAGTGAAACGAGTCATTTCGTGGGGATTGTGATGGTCAAAAAAAATTATCCACTGATTTACGGACGTCTCTTTCACAATGTAAGTCTATGGGAAAAAGTCTTTCTGGGCCCAGTAGAGTCACATGACATTGTCATACCACGGTTTGGCTGCTATGTCAAATTTGCATCACCGCTCGGCACTGTCCCTGGGGGCTTGGTCTGGTACGTTGAGCCATCCACTGTCTGTCAAAAGAGCAACGAAGAAGACGAAGTAACACGAAAAAAAGGGGGCGGAGGGGGGGGGTCCATTTTGTGGGACTGTACTACGCATGACGTCACTGGGAATTCCCTTACTTTCTTTTTTCAGTCCCTTCTTATGAGATTAGACAACAATTGCCAGAAAATTTGAGTTCGACAATTCTTTCTCTCATTTTATTCTTCACAGCAATGGCAGGCGGTTACTTAGAAAGCGGTCATAATGCGCAAATCATCATATGTCAGTGGAGATACAAGATGCACAGCAATTATAAATCAATCCATTAAATGTACAATATGTAATTTCAGCTGCTAGGGGTCTCTTTATCAAAACAATAACAACAGAAGGAGTGTGATGACGGTGTGAAGTAGCAAGGGATCATGGGAGTTGTTGTCTTCGGTGTTAAATAATCAGCTTCATGCGGACAGGATAACTCCGGTGTTCATGGTTCAGGATGTTTATACCGGCAGCCGAATTACTCGCAGAGGTCTCCTCCTCTCCAGAACAAACGGACTCGGTGATTACAGGTAAAAACACTGAATAAAGCTGTTTCATCTAAAAGATCGGTGTTTCTCCGACAATGTACGGCGACCCATGGACGTTAGATACAGGCTGTTAGCTGAGCTGCTGCTAACACTTGTTTATCAATCTTATAACTTTACATCCAGACGTTTGTCCGGTTTCTCACGGGAGCCGAATTATCTGCAGAAGTCTCCTCTTCTCCAAAGTCAAGCGTACACGCAGATTAAAATCATTAAAATATTGATTAAAACTGTTTTACCTAAAAATTCAGTGTTTCTCCTACAAAGTTTGGTGATGGGCGGACGTCAGATACAGGCTGTGAGCTAAGCTGCTGGTTTTTTTTTTATTTTAATGATTTTACATCCAGACGTTCGTCTGGTTTCTTCCAGGAGCCGAATTATCCGCAGAGGTCTCCACTTCTCCAAAAACAAAAAGTGCACGCAGTTTAAAATCGTTAAAATATGAATTAAAGCTGTTTTACCTTAAAAATCAATGTTTCTCCGACGATGTCTAGTGACCACCGGACGGCTGTTAGCTGAGCTGCTGCCAACACTTGTTTATTAATCTTAAAGGTACAGTGTGTAATATTTAGAAACATCTAAAAGAACAGACTTGGTAAAAATGGAATAGGTCATTTAAAAGTACATTTAAATTAGTGTCTAATCATCTGAAAATAATAATTGTGATGCGTCTTTTACCTTAGAAATAAGTCATTTATATCTACATAGGAGCGGGTCGCCCTCCGTGGGAGCTGACATGTTAGTCTCTACAGTAGCGCTGAACGGAAAAAACTAACACAAACGCGTTTTAGATTCAGTGGGAGACAACCGGAAATTCACCAGCTTTGGAACGAAACGGAAAAAAGAAAAACGGACCAAACATTTTGTATCGTGAGAAGATTTGGAACCAAAACCTGATAAATGAAGGATGATACTTATTTAGAAAATTGCCATCGTCATTGACACGAAAACAGAAGAAGCTAAACGGACTAGCAACTACATGAAGAGGAAAAACCCCGATGGAAATCCGTGATGAGAGAAATGTTTGCAGACTGATGCTGAAGTTTCCTGTTTTCTGCTGGACAGGTAAGAGTGTAATGTATATTTATTTCACTCCGCTGGTAATGTTTTATAACTTAGATGATGTACAATATGTATTAGCAGTAGATACGTTTCCCTGGGTAGAAACACCGCTAACGTTACGTAGTGTGAAATATTAGCCATATTAGCAGATTGTAGCTTCAGTTTGAGCCTCTCTCAGAGCTGCTGGTCTAATAAGAGAGGTGACGTGGTGCTAATAACCTAAAGATTTATTCATTTTCTGTGGCAGTAAAGACAACGGACCGATAACTAAGGTATTTAGTGCTGGTGATGAGCTAAGGACACTAAGTCAGAGTAATGAGTTAGCGTGAAAGATAAACTGAGGAGAAGTCTGCTCATCACCCAGTTAATACAGTCTGTGAATATTTTTCAGTGCTCAATAATTTCATTGTTTGCTGCTAATCTGTCATTTAGAAGCACATGTACACACGGTGTAAAGTTAGCTTACAGTCCAACACAAGTAACGTTTCACACGTTTCAATGTTGGAGAACATGTAACATTAATCGCTACCACAGCTTTAATTTTACATTTATCAGTCAAAAGTATTTTAGGACGTAGCATAATGTATTACAGGTTATGTGACTGTGTCACGTAACTCTTTTCACGTAACTATTTTCTTGGTGTTACTGCTGTTTCTGCAGCTATGAGAGAGCTCCTGCAGTATAGATGCATAGTGTTGCCTTTATCTTCATAATATGACAGGAATATTTCACCATGTGCCATTAATGGCTGCAAATACAGAGGTTTTCATTACAGCCAAAGACAACAGAAGTTGATTTCACTGAATAGCTACCTGTCTCTGACTGAAAGTGTGTTAATGAAATAATCTGATCTAGTCTGTTGTTGGGATGAAAATCAGCAGTTTCTGATAAACAGAATGGATAGATAGTATTAGATTATAATAATAATTTCATTCATGTGCTTTTTTTTTTTTTTTCATTTTTCTCAGGCACTATGGTTCGGCATTATTCACCATGTCTGTGACATTCACACCCATCAAATCAGAAGTATTGCAGACCAAGTCAGGAGAAGTATGGGTAAGTGATAAACATCTGTTTTCCTATGTAGCATATTAACTTACCTGTAAGTCCTACTCTTGGTTAAATAGCATTATTTTCATGTTCAACTGTATAAAATGTATGAAATAGTAAATGAACTCTATGTGTCCCTGCAGCTGCTGCTCTACACAGCTCCTGGAGCAGATGAGGAACAGCAGTGCCAGTGAATGATGTGTGTCGTTCCTGCTATGAGAGCATCTTCATCCAGAGCAGTAAACTGAACACCTTTGGTGTGGTTTTGGTCTGACCCTTGTCTGCTATCATATGTGCAGCAAATTGACTGCTTTTAGCTGAACAGACTAATGATTTGACAGCTTATTCTGTCTTTATCAGTCAACTCTGAAGAAAACAGAATAAACTGTAAAAATGTTTGTTTGAACAGTAAAAGACTGAAAAAGATGTCCAAAAATGATTCTGTTAAATAAAAGATATTTATATCATAAATGTTATTCTTAGTGTTGTTTTTCATATTTTTATTTTGTTGTTCAAACTAGTAAATTGCAGTTTACTGAAGTGATGAAAATTAATCCATAACATGAACTACAATGTCCTGTTCTGAGAATCAGTGGTACTCAAACTTCACTACTGTTTCATGTTGCTTTATAATATATAAATAACGAAAATATAAATCAATAGTGGAAGTGGTAATGACAATATACTGACACTGCAGGGAAGTACTGTCATTGTATATCAAAGCAATTATTTATTTGGTAAACTTGCACATTTAAATTGAACAAATGAACCCTGGCTGCCTCTGAAGCAGTTCACTGGTGAGCTGCTGTTCTCCTCCAAAATCATCTCTTCAAGAAGTCTGAAAAAATAAAAACAGGAAAAACACAGATAAGGCTTAGTAAGTTATAAGTTTCATGATATGTTGGAAATATGGTGATGGTAGTGCAGAATATGGATTGTAGGCTGTCCAGTGTTCCCAAACAAGTCTACAACAACATGATTTTTTTTTTTTTTTTTTTTTTTAAAAAGTCAAAATAGTGCTGCTCATTAGTGAACTATATCTTATTTACATAACGTTACTCATTCAGTAACGTTAGTGTTGCTGATGTTTTCAGTAGGCTCTTTTATACAGAGAATCTGCATTATAGCTGTAAATCCGAGGGGAGGACATTTCTCTTTGTTTGAGAACGTAAAAAGTGAAGTTATTCCTGACTCATAATAAAAAGACGAGAGAACAACTGAGTGAGCTAGAGGCTGAGCTGTTAGTGAAGAAGCCGTGAATCAGATCAATAAACGTTATTTTCTAATTGTTTTACAGCTGTTAGCTTCTAAAGCACAAACACACCCATACGCCTCCTAACCCTGCACCGCCTGATGTGGTCTGAATACGGACTAAACAGAACAGCGAGGCGGATTACAGGCGCAGTATTCCCGCTTTGAACGGGCTGTAAAAGGGGCTACTGACTCACATTACACTGCTATAACACATCACACTATACAGACTACAGTAATGTAAAGCAGAAAGCTGCTATGTAAATACTACTGTGTTGTATTGGTATTTTGAATATAATATCGCGTAGAACGAGTAGTAATTTAATAAAATAATTGTATAAATAACGTCACAAACCTCAGTCGTTTCCCGTCGGAGGGTTTCCAGCTTCTTCCATTGCTGTCGTAGTCCCGGTGTTTGCTCTCCTCTCTAGCCTAACCCTGCCTGCAGCAGCACCGCTAAACAGCACCGCTAGCTCGCCCTCTTCCTCTCTCTCTCTCTCTCTCTCTCTAATCTCCGTACTTTACTCTGCAAACGGATAACACAATTTGCAACGTTATCCTGCCAATGCTAACGTTATCTCGCTATCAATATGCCTAACATTAGAATAAAATAACCGTAAATTTTGTTTAGCATTACATAGCTAATGTTAGCTTGTAAAGCACTAATAATTGCCATCTTACTTACGACCTATATCCTCTGGTATTATAGACTAAATAACTAAGTACATCTTCACCGCTTCCCTTGACTTGTTAGAAATCCTCGGAGCTGTCCTCTTCAGCAAATAGCCTCTTGTCCGTGAAGGCCACCGTAGTCTTAGGGAGGGGAGGGGGGAGCAGCGGAGTGCTTCAATCTAGAACTTCACCATTAGAGGCCGCTAAATACCCCATATATTACACACTGGACCTTTAATAACTTTACATCCAGAAGTTCGCAAGGTTTCTCCCGGGACCCGAATTATCTGCGGAGGTCTCCACTTCTCCAAAAATTGTTAAAAAAAAAATATAAAGGTGTTTCCCCTCAAAAATAAATATTTCTCTGGCTATGTTTGGTGATCACAGACTTCTTGGAAGGGCTGTTAGCCGAGCTGCTACTAACGTTTGCCCAGTTGATTTCTTGATAACGTCCAGAGACTGAAATCCTTCTTCTGGCTAAACGACCTAAGTTTATCATGAAAATGTGGCTTAAAAGTTAATAAAAGTCCATTTATAACAGTTTGTGTGGAACACACACAATGCTGATGTATTATCTTGTAGTGTGTAAGTTACAATTTGGTAGACACCATTGCGGTGGACAAACAGCGCAGACTCACGCAACTTGTGCTAACGTTAGTTCACTCTGTGTTGACATGCGACTAAATGAAACGGTCCGTTACATATTTCTCTGTTTGTTGGAAGCAATAGGGATAATGTAAGTACACAACTCAACAACATATATAACATAGGTCTAGTTGTTTTTAGACATTTCAATGCAGAATAATTACATATTATACCTTTAATTAAAATGAATACCGTCACGTTGAAAAAGGACAAATCCAGGTTTGTTAAGAATGCGTAAGCCTGTAACCAATATATGTATGTTAAAGTAGAGAAAGGTTGTTCGAGTTAAAATAGCTAATAGCATTGTAGGAAAGCAAAGATATGTTGATTAGAAACGTATCTGTGATACGTTACAAAGAAACGTAATCGCGGGCAAAATACGTTTTCTGAGAAACGTGATTGAGAATGCAATTTAGTTGTGTGGGAACGTAATTTTGAGGAGACAGGGTTGGTTATTTTCATACTGTAATGATGGATGTCTATGTTAAACACAAACAAAATTACAAAAATTGAGGTGAACTGATGCTCCCTGCATGTCAAACGCTAAGGCCTAAATATATTCTGAATGCTTTGATTGCAATATTACCTTTACTTCCTATGATGACATCAGATTGGCTGAACTGAGGGGGTGCATAAGCGACCAGTATAAGTTAAATAAGGAGTTTTTAAACTGTAAAACATGCTAAGTTATTCCAGCAGAGCCCTAGAATATAAATACAGTCCTGGAAATGTGCATGATATGTTCTCTTTAGAATAAATGGTGTGCAATCATAGCTGCTCTGGAAAAAGATGTCAATGCAAAATCCTAAATTGATGGAGAGTTATTAAAGGCTGGGCAACTATGTAGAAGCAAGCTTTAATCATATTTGAAGTCTAGAGACCATACAGTGGCCCATGTGCTGAATGAATTATTGTTATCCAGAGGCTGTGCGTCCTTGTATGTCTGCAAAGTGTGCCTGCAGCTTACGTGTGTGTTAAACAGTGGGGGAGGATGCTGCTGAGGCCTTCACACTTCACACAACAGGGCAAAATGGCTCATATTATCCTCACTGTGACTGTCCACAAATGTGCGCATGTGTATCACTGCTGGATGCCTTTCGCCACAAAATCCTCCTCATGTTGGAGACAAAGAGCCCCGCTAAGCAACAGCAAGGTCCGATGATCACCTTGAATGATATGGGAACTTATCTGGCTCTTGTTTCAGAGACAGGGACCAGGATAATGCTGCCATTTCCTTCATTGGTTCATTTTCCATGCCTTTAAAGGCAGAGTCAGTCATTTTGGAGAAAGATTGTTGATATTTGAACTAAACACCCATACAAATACAGCCCACCCTTTATGCTCCGTCAGAAGCTCAGCGCCCCAAAAATAAATGGAAATGCAATTCCTAGGCAACGACCAAAAGAGATGTTTTTGTTTCATGTGAGCGCAACTGTCCATCCACACTCTCTGTCTTTCTGTGGCCTCCCCATTTCTCACTTGACCTGTGTTCAGCATTTCTGTCCACAGAAGCATCTGTCTGTCAGAGGACAGCAGCCAGACAAACTGCCTTCACCAGACTGACTGACAGGCAGCAGAAATTTATTGAACCAAAATAGTTTGCATGTCAGATCCATTGATTTGTAGTGTAAGTTCATAACACTTATACAGCAGAATAATTGTGTGGTTTAAACAGCTGCCTGCTCAGATTATGCTTAACTAAATGCGTTAGAAACAGACCTGGAGTGTAAAAAAATGTGGGGGGTCTCTGTGAGACTTTCTTGGATGCAGAGTGTTTTGGATACATTTAATGAATCTGTTCTGTGAGAAAATACTTTCTATGTGAATTGGCCACGGCCTCTCTCCCCTACCATTCAACAGGTGCTGGAGACAGGGAACTGTCATGTCCCACAGACTACTCCTCCAATGACTTCCCCCTGTTCTGTTCATGTGCATGAATGTCCCCTGTTGCTGATTGGCCAGAGTAGTGTTGTATACAATCACTGGATTTTTTTTTCAGCGCACACACTGAATGGACTGAAGCTAGTGGACTGAGAGGAGATATTCACTCAATTTGACAAAATGTGCATTCGATTAGAACTGCTGACTCTACCTTTAACTCCCATAAGAAACAGCATAATTACAGATACACAGGAAATCCATTATGCCAAACAGCTAACTGTGCGGTGGCATTTTCTCCTGTAATTTCCCTTAATTTGTGCTGGGTTTTATCTCATTGTTGCTAATGATGATATAAGGGGAAAACAAAGGAGCTGCAGGAAGTTAGTTGCTTGTGTAATTGTGTGTGTATGTAGTCTCAGATATCCCTCTCTCAGCACTAGGCCACACACTCTCCTATCAGTGGAGGAAAACAGGTTTGGTATGTAGTAGATTACTGAAATACATAGTAAACATTTATACATGTAAATAGTACATAGTAACAAATATATGTATCATGCATCCTCATAACCCTGAAAGTTAAGTTTCAAAAATTAAAAATATAATTGAACAATCTTTAATAAAGCCTTAGATTTAACAAATACTTTGATGTAAAAAATCATGTATTTTGAAAAGAACCTCAGACAAGCTGCAGCAGGCATGATTTTTCTTAAAAAGACTTCAAAGAAAGACTTCAAAAAATATTGTGAATTAACTGTTAATTTAATTAATTACGATCCTATTTATATCAATGATCCTACTCATACACATAATAAAGTTCAAAATTTGAAATCTTTCAAAACCTCACAATATAACAGCCAGACGACCCCAAAACACCTCTCACCAGATGAACTTAAAAAGCACTTTTCCTCCTGTTCAGTAATAAATGATCAGGTCCAGATGGCTATCCTGCAGAATTTTACAAACAATGTAATTACTTCTTCAGCTCAATTCAAAGAGTGAAAGTATAAGTTACTACAAATTTATTCAAAATTATAACCCCACTGCCTTGCTAGTTAGGTGTGATTAGGTTGTGTGCTGAGACACTTCCTCACTATACCTCCAGAAATACCTTTTTTGGAGCATTCCTACATGCTGATGGTTGACGTTGTACTATGGCACTTTTTTGGAGGTGGAAAGGAATGTGGGTTTGGAATTTACTTCATTGAATGTACAAAAATATTACACGCCCCAAACTGCCCCAATGCCTCTGTAATGATTAACTATCTCAATTCAAACAAAAGTAAAATCAAGTTATTCAGTTACTCAAGTTAAAAATTACATTTCTTAAACAATACACTAACCAAATTCTCAGGTGATTTTAAAATAACAAAAAGTTTACAAAAGTAATACCTTACATATGCGCCATCCATTTAATCAAAATAATTGTTTTCACATCCCAAACTCTACTCTACTGATTACTTTCATGCACTCTGTCTGTCTCTCCTGCTGCCTCCTTATTCAAACTTTCCATTGGGAAGAAGCAAATAACTTCTTGTCTATAAATGTTCTTTGATTTTTGTAATGTTTTTGCTAATGAGATGCAGAAAGTTTATGGGGACATTTATAAACTGCTCTTTAAATGTATTCTGGCTATTTCACAATTTAAAGGCAACATAACATACTTGCACATTACATTATCTCAGTCAGGTGTAAGTGTGGAGGGGATCATGCGTTTGGTTGTGTGTGTCCGCGTGTGTATCTATTCACAGCTAATCTCACAAACTACTGGACCCATCAGCTTAATATTTTTTGTGCACATTTATGACTGTATGCTCAAGGACTTCTTGTGGTTGCTGTGATTTACAATTTTTAAAAAACCCATTTTATAGCGCCATTGACAGCTGACTCCTCACTTGTGAATTCAAATAAATATTGATAAGATTCCTTATGAGCCTATCATAAAGCTTAGATTTTCATATTTTCAGCAGTCTTCGCCATTTTACAATATGCATTGTAGCATAGCAAAAGGCATTTCTGGCATTCAGCAAGGCTAAAAACAAGGCTTAACTGGTCTGTTGCAGGCCACATTTAGATCATTTTTTCGTGGCTCTAAAACTGACATCCACTGAAAGTTTTGGTCTCATCTTGAACTGGAGCATCTGCAGATTAATTCCATATCTGACATATTATGATCCACTAAAGTTAGACACAATACGAAATGATTAAATCCCCTTTTTTGTTATCTTTGCCTGGACTGTACACACCTGGCAGAGATCTGCTCTCTACTCTCCTCCAGTTTATATACTGTTATAATGTCAGATGTCTATGTTAAACATAATCCAAAAGTTCCAAAACTTGAGGTGAATATATGTAAAAATGATGCCTTCAAGCCATAAAGCAGGGGCTTCAGCCTGCTCTGAACACTCTGTTTCAAATTTCACCTCTACTTCTCCATTGAACGGATGTCAGATCAGTAGCCTTTGTTGCTAAGGTTGTTCCACGGGCTGTTGGCATTGTCCACTGGCATATTTTGGATTTCATCTGGGCTCGAACACGTACGGATATATTTGAAAAGTTTTTATTCTGTGTCAACAAAAAGATGAAAAAGAAAGATGTGATCCAGCTCAAAGATGGAGAAGAAAGAGGAGCAAAACAAAGAAGTAGAGTGAAGAGGAGAGTGAGAGGGAATGAAAGAAAGACTGTCAGGCAAAGATAAAGGTAGTCCTCCTCCCTGATGCACAGTTGCGGTCACTGAGAAGTTATTACACAGTGGGGTCAGATGCAATCTTTTAATGCCTCCCCTTCCAGTGCTCCACAGGTGGACCACAACTACGCAAACACACATGCCCCCTCACACCCTATACACGCATACACACACAGAAGAAGGACAAGAAAGGTTACAGGTAGATCCAACAATACTCAGTCTCTCAGGCCTTTGGTTGATGACCCTGAAAACAACCACAGTGTAGGCAAACACAATGAACACACAGTAGTACCATCTGTCAATTATTCCCACACCACACACACACACACAAACACACACACACACACCTGTCACTATAAACCTCAGTGTAAGAGAAGGTCAGTGAAATGAATTGAGAAATCATTTGGCTGTGATAAGATGCTCTTTCACAGTACAACAGCTCTTTATAGCTCATTTAAAAGTCCAGGTACACTGATAGCATGCTGGATTGCTTTAAAAGTCGATGTTTGTGCTATGCTTCTTTCTTTCCTCCCCTTCCTCTGTCTTGCCTCATGTCAGGCAACGCCACAGTCAAAGTGTGTTGCCATGGAAACAGTGTGGGCATCTCTATCAAACAAGATAACAGGAGCAAAAATAAGAATGTGAAAGAGAGAGGTGTGTGTGGCAGAGAAACAGGTGTGTTTGTGTGTGTGTGTTTTTCAGTAAGAAAGTGTGTGTGTGAGGGGGAGTGAGCGAGAGTCGAGCGGGAGAAAGAGATCGACCTTCTGTGGTGGTTGTTCTGCAAGTGGAATGTATGTGCAAACACTAAAACACATTTGCTATATGCACTCACTGACTATACTGCCATCTGACTATTAAGTGTGTGTTCTGCAAACCTTTCAAATGTTGCAAAAACTAAAATGCTGAATTGAGCTGAAACGATTGAGTGCCTTAAAAATATCAAAAGCAAATAATTTGAAATAGTCCTTGGTCAGTAGATCTAATGCACAAATTATTTCCAAAAATAATGCCAGACTCCTTTCACATGAAACATATTTCCTCAGATTTAGTCAAGGACATACAGTACCATTTTTCCACAAAAAAATGCAATGTAATCACTTATTTTGTATATTTAAATCACTATTTATGCTTTGGTTATGCCTAGTAACCCTTATGAGCATTGGCGAAGCCCCCTAACCTCAACATCATGCTGCTTCTTGTATTGCTGACTTTGTCAACACTCAATTAGGAGACACATTTATAAAGCTATTACTTGGAAAATCGCTGGTAGGTACTGGTAGGTTGCCACACAACATGCAAGTTTCAGTGCACTGTTCTGCAGCTGTGTGTGGGCAAACCAATACAGCCTGTTTAGGTTCTGCTTGTGCTAGAACTATAATGTGTAACTTTCTGTATGATCTATCTGCTAATAGATAGATATTACAGAACTGCTGCTACTACTACTACTACTACTACCACTAAAATCGCATCAGTTTCACTTAATGTATCACTCCAAAAACATATCATAACATTGATAAGTTTTAAATGGACTGTGTTCAGAACTTTGCAAAAGTAAAAAAAAACAAAACAGGAAAATCAATAAAAAAAAGGGGTTAAAAGACATTGAAAAGAAAAGGAAGGCCTTTAAAGAAAGACAATAATATTTGATATGTTGATGTGAAGTGTGGCATTTTACCTTCATTACCTCCAGCTAGGGATCAAATTTGAGCCAGGTGTCTGATCTGACAGAATGAAAAGAAAAAAGTGATCTTTTCTGTTTCTTTTTTTTTTTTAAACCAGGAACGAAAAAAGACATTTTCTCCATTATTGATATTGATAACAGAGGAATAGTTCCAGGTCAATATTCATATTCATGCAGGCCAACACACTATATATATATATATATATATACACTAAATCAGGGCTTACAGTTTCAGGACCTGGATTAGGCCTGTGAGGATACTTGACAGAGTATTAAATAAATGAATACACACTCTTGGTAGCTCTTGATGGGCTTAAGGAGAAACAGTAATATAAAAGTTTATAATAACAGCGCTCTTGTGGTCTGTGTGTACAGGATGGCCTGAGGGAAAGCTATATTCTCAGCCTGAATGATTTCTCTAATGGAAACTCAGCTCCTAACTCAGTGACAAAAGTCAGTATATGGTAGGTGCCCAGAAATACCACAGCCTTTTAGTGACTATTGAATTGCAGAGGGATAAGTGCCTTGCTCATGTGCACCCCAACATTTAATGATGAGGCAGCCATTAATCTGTGAAGATTATAACTCACAGCTCTGAACAACAGCTTCTCTTATCACTGGGCTGTAATCACTGTCCCTTTGAAATGTTTCATGGATTAGAAGCATCAACAAACTCATGCTTTGGGCCATCTTTGGTTCAGCTCACTCATTGCAAGCCATCCTATAAGGTCAGGGGAGCTAAGGGTCAAAGTTCACTGACTGCTGCTGCTGACCATGGGCTTTGAAGTCACATCAGACGTTAGTGAAAGAGTGAAGAAAAAGGTCACAAACTATGATTACAGCATGGAGTACATGAATGACACTGTCTACGGCTTCCTTGTGATGAACATCATCAAAGGCTGATCAAGAAGTGAACAAGTTTTCGTGGTTATTAATTAGACATTTGAGGCTGCTTCTGACTACCACCTCCTGCGTATTAACACACTGAAAATAATACTGTTCGTAACATTAGACACAGAGGGGCTTGGGAATATACCACTGGTTTACAAGTAACTAAATGTACCTCTTATGGTTTGCAGGTATGCATGAGGGGGTCGAGTCATGTTCAAAGAGTAAATTAACATCAAATGAAAATTCTTGTGACTTCTAGTGGTTTAACTTCTCTCCTTGATGAAGTGATGTGTAGGTGTACTACAGAAACCAGCAAGACCACTGGTGTGGTTACAGGTGCAACAGAGCACACCGCTGACTACACCCATCAGTGACGCGGGACGTGTGGTCATAGGTGGGTCTTTTTGACCATGGTGTACTCTATAAGTAAGAAAAAACATGCAAATGAAAATTCAGAAAATAGGCCATAAACCTTCATTTAACTGTTATACAATATGGCAATGAAAAATATCTTTCAATATGGCGGAGAATATATGGTGACATTTTCGCCACCGACAAAAATGGGAAGAAGTCTAGCACTTAATTATTCTATTCCTGACAAAGTCTGATATGTTGTATTAGAATGTTAATAAACCAAGCACAATGCATTTTATTTTATTTATAGATGTATGCTTTGTGCAGTGTATGAGCATGGAAAACCAGGATTTAGTTTGAAGCTAAGTATTTATGAGTTGTTGTAGTGGTCAGGTCTGTATTCTTTCTTGATGCATTCCTTCTTGTGTTCCTTCTCACCTGTTTTCTTCTTGGTTTGTTTCTCTTGTTTTGGCAGAGATGCCATGATATTTTAAGAAGTAAATCTCCTTTGTTGAGAGGTAGAAAGTTCAGGCAACCTTCAGCTTGGTTTCTGCTGGTTTACTGCATTATTATTATTATAACCTTAGCATGAGCAAGTGTACCATTGGTGTTAGCAAATTAGCCATCCTCGTTGCTATAAAAGTGTTTCATATGAAAATGGGTGGTGTTGTGGCTTGAAAACATTTCATAAGCCACCATTATGAAGCTAGCTTGGGTTAAGAAACATAACAGTAAGAATGTGACTGTTGCTGAATGGAATAAGATTTAATTAAAATGTGGAGCACAGTATGCATAGATATGTCAACACCAAGAACAAAATTGTTCTCTCTTGTTTGCGAGACCCAGCTACTGTGGAGGAGCTATCTCTGCTTTACAGTAGCTATAAATAAATCAGCATACCATGCTGGTACTGGAATGTCACACCATGAGTGCACAATATAGAATTTTTATCAACCAGGCAACAGAGAAGGTATTTGTTTAATCTCATCTGGATTTGAGGGCTTTGCAAAGATTCACATTTGTGTCTTTTTTTACAGTATCATTTGAGCTCGCCCTCTGTGATGTCAGTGCTCTGCAAAACATCATATTGCTTAGTGATGCATATTGTTATTTTAACATAGGCTAGAAAACCGTTTTGTCAAATATGGTGGAAGCATTGCGGAAAGAGAGGGAATCATAGTTTGAAGGTCGAAGATGATATTCATTTGCCACAACACTACACTCACCTTATCAACAGGTACATGTATACTGTTTTATTGGAGCACTTAATGAAAAAGTTTATCAGGTAAATAATACAAACATGTTGTAAAACACTATTACCCATAATGACATGCAATCTGACATAGGAATTCAGTGTTTTAGTATCAGCACAGTTTGAATTATCATGGGACCATACGACTCCATGAATGCTTAAACTTTGAACATACTGCATATTAGAACATACACTGTGCTGAGGTCATTGTTGATATACAGTTGTGTAACTCAAACAACTGATTGAGTGATTGAGTGTCCCTAAGAAAGTTGACCTACAGTGACTGTGCTGCTACTGCAGTTTCAATGATTCATTTAAGTCGAGAGCCTCTGGTTGGCTCATTAACCCTGCAATCTAATGTGTGCTTTCAGCTCAGGAGGCTGCACAGTAAACTGCCTGAAAACCTTTCAGTGGAATGATGTGATATTTACACTTCTGCCTTATGCCTGTAATGGATTTAATTTTGGACCCTGTATTAGCCCTACTTGGACTTTGTCAGATCATTTGTAAACAGAAAGACCTCTGATTTCTTGGACATGGGCAGAATCATAACACAAATCAAAACTGGACACAGATAAAATCACATGTGCAAACTTGGAGCACTCTTATATATGAAAGTATGACCAAATATTTTTTTGCAATTTTAGTGATGACTGCGACAAACATGCTCCTGGTTCAGTTCTGCTGTAGAGCAGGATACATGCTCAACGTTGCTGAGAGGAATGCAGGATCAGCAGGTGAAGCTGAGGCATGCTTAGACAATGGTCAATCACACTGGTTCCTCTCCTTTGCTATAAAAGCAGCAGAAACTTTAATGAACTTTAAAGAGGCTTCAGTTTACCAAAAATAGGATCTCACAGCACCTAAAATATATACATACAGATGATAGACTTTTTATGTTGAATTTTTCAGGAGAAATTTAAATTACTGTCCAATTAACTGGTAGAGCAATAAAATGTGTTCTAAAGGTTATGTATGGTTATGGTTACATTTACATGCACACAATAATGAACAGTCCGTTGCTTGTAACTGGCTGCTCAGTCGTCACTGCAATCCTCTTTACATACATTTTTTTTTTTGATTAATCAGGGGAAATAATATTTTGGGTTTTGCTTAAACATCTTCAATGGAGCTCAGGGCTTGTCCTTAGGAAACCTCTTATTCTTCAGATGATTTCTTATACATGGCATCATGACTGTAAATATTTCTATTTTAGCCCACCAGTTGAAGCGTGGTTTTATGCAAATACTTGAAATTTTCATTTTGGAGTTCATGTTTTTTAATCCCCACGTGTACACACAGCCTTTGCCTTCTCATGTATCCTTGCATAGTTGGGAGGGCAGAGGTAGAAGTCCTGTCAATGTCTTTACCCTAACTTTAGCCACTTAAAACCACCCCACCTTCATCCAACCACAGTCATCTCTGGCCCTTACATAAACATGATTTCTGATATTATATTCAACTTGTCAATCTCAAGGCTTATATCCAATCACCTAAACCCAAGCATCTGGTTTGGTCCAGTTATACCACTGGAACACATATTTTTACATTATGTTTGTTTTTAGCATTTTAGCAAAGTGAGAAAGATGCACTGTACAGAGGGATTGAATCCTGGCTATCAGCAGATGGAATAAGAGGGCTGAGTGAGAGAGAGGAGAGGAGAAAGAGACTGAGGAACAGGGATTGTTACAGTTAGGTGCAGTAACCACATAAAGTGTCCAGGAAACAGAACAATTTGTCCCAGATATGGAAGGAACAACACAGCTTTTCTCCAACTATAAACTGTCACAAAACATCTTGATCATTTTTGCTATTCTACTTCATCTTTCCTTGATCTGTTTTGCAGATTTTTGTGTGCAGAGAGCTAATTTAGAAAAATGTTTTTTCTAATTATAAATAATAATTATAAAAAACAATAAATAATAAAAAAATAATAATATAATTATTATTATAAAGTTTTATAATTATCAATTTTATTGTCTTCTAGACAAAAAACGTTCACATATATGATTAGACATGACCAAAATTGCTCTCATTCTTTAATAGTGATTAATTGATTTCTTATTATATCCAAATTTACATTTTCAGAATGTGTCCACTGTTTGATTGGAAAATGTATATACATTTTAAGTTGTAATACATTTTTATAACAATAACTTCAGGCTTTGGTGTCTCATATAATCTTATCTAAAAGTCCTGAAAGATTTTTTTTCACCTTAATGAAGTTCTCACATTTTCTAAATGTATAACTAATATTTCAGGGCACAGCATGTCTCCTTGCTGAATAAAGGCTAGGATGTTACCTGTGAAACAATGGACCTTTTAGCTTTGATTAAATGAGTTCTCAAGACCATGAACTTTGGTTAATTGGTTATTTGATCTTTTCAAGTTTTTGAGTGAACTGGAAATTAACATCTTAAGCTCCAAGGGGAGCTCATTTTGCAGATTTGGATACATTGTCAGGTAAGGGGGAAAAAATCAACACAGAATAGTTAAACTTTCAGATCAGATTTACTCTCTCATCCAAGGCAATTATTGCTAATAAATGCTCCTGATACAAGTTTAAATATAGTTAGCCCTGAATCTGTGACTTACTAGTTATAGGGAGGTTTTGCTAACCACTAAGCTACACTATAACCAAAGGCTGTTTAATGTGGTGAGCCAGGCAGCATTCATGCTGCATTAAAGGTTATTTTCCCTGCATTGATATCAAAAGGAAATATTCAAGAAAATATTCTCACAGGGGTGTCCTCAGTTAGCATTTCCTCTCAGAGAAGACAAACAACTGTCAGGACGATGACTGCTCTTTCTCCCACTCGCTCCTCTTCTTTTGCTAGTCTGTTTGAATATATATTCATGTTTTTGTGCCTTTTTAGACCAATTTTATTCTGTTTTATTCCAATTGAGCTCTTATTCTGATTGTAAGTGGAACACTGACTAAACTGAACTTCATTCTTTTGCCTACCTGGTTAATGACAAGACATTTGGATAAAGAACCTCTTAACTACACTTGACCTTCCTATTTATGTATGTATGTATATATATGTGTGTGTGTGTGTGTGTATATATATATATATATATATATATATATATATATATATATATATATATATATATATATTCACTGTTAATGTAATGTTATTGTAAGAATACAGTAAGGATAAAATCAGAGAGTTCATCAAAGGGATTTTCTGTGAGCCTGTATCAGCTGATAATATACACCAACCAGAGGGATACTTCACAATGCTGGAATCACTTACCCTTTTCGGTTAATAATGTAAATACTTCATTAATCTTGTCTTTCTGTGTGGTTAAACACAGAACTGTCATATTTACCCTGGATGGAGGTGATAATAACGAAGATTATGATATTGTAAGCCTAGTTCTGTAAGCACAGTCTCCACCCTCTACTGAACTCTATGAGTAATTGTCTCCTTCAATCACATGCGTGCAATTGCCCACTGAAATTTGCATGTACACAGCTGGCCAATCAGGATGCGCCTACTGATTATGCGTGTTTCACACATCATATAAAGCAGCGGCTCACTGCAGAATGCATGCAAATTTCAGAGGGTGATTGTGTGCATGCAATTAGAGGAGAGTATTACCCAGAGTCCAGTAGAGGGTGGGGCCTGTGTGAGACAGAACACTCATATTAAAAGATGTTAAAATATTCCTTACAAGTCCCACAAATATCTGGTTGACAGTAGCAACTCTTTCAAACAACCAGGGAAACTCTTCCTAATCAGTTTTACACAATGTCTGCATTTCAAAATTAAAAAAAACAGCTTGTGTGAGCTTGTGTGAGCTTATGACTTTGTGAGTGGGATTAGTTTTGCAATGGCTGTTTTAAATTAAAAGACTTCTACCTAACTTGTCACTACGACACAGCCATCACCACTGTAGTTTGAGCATAATTTCAATTACTTGTCACAACTACAGAGGGTGACATGTCATGATGTGGGCTCACACATTCACAGTATGTGAGTGATTTCTATTCCCAGTGCAACTCATAAACTGCTTTCCGGTGCACAGACAGACCAAATATAATTTTACCTTCAATCTTATTGGGACAACCAAGCTAGTTTACTTTGTAATTGCACTAAAATGTTACTAATAATTCAGCTTCAAGTACACAGTGCAAAAAAACCCTCCATAAATTTCAACTAACTTTTGTCTGTAATTGTATCCTAAAGAACTTATTTTCTTACAATTGAAAACAATCTACCACAGCAATAAAAATACCCCAGCCTGTTTCCAATAGAATTCAGGTTGTTTCATGAATTTTCTAGAAATTTGTTTCTGTATCTTAAAACTGGAGAAAAAATGTCAAGTTGTTACCAAGTGGCGACTACCATGGCTCGAGGCTGAAGCCAGTGTGGAAATACCTTAAAGTGCAATTCCACCAATGGGCACTAGATGCTGACACCAAAATATCCCAGGCTCTATCTGACTCCTATTCAAAAAATGTCAACCTCTCTCTTGAAATATTAAGTCAATCGTTTTTTTCAACAAGTCATTATGAGCTCAATCGCTAAATTGAAGCCCTCTAATAAGTGTGCTGGTGGTCATTGTGGAAATTATTGCTCCATTAATAAGATCTAAAGACTTATAGTAGGCTGTAATTGACGTTTGCTCACCTGATAATCTCCTCAGCACCAGGACTCGAACTGAATCAGACTATTTTTGCAGCTCTGTAAGTTTAATGTTACTTGATTTAGATACCTATCCTGTTAGCACAATTTAGCTAAAGTAGCTAATGTTACCACTTGGTGTTTTCAGTACGCTAGTGTTCACTTCAGTCTGAGGTACTGGGGCCTGTTTACAAAACGTGAAAGGAAACACCCTGTACTGCTTATCTGTGCCAACCATAAGCTGCAACTTCAGGCTTCAAACCAGCTCTGATGCAAACCCATAGGTGATGTCACATCTCTCTTCATCCATTTTTATATACAGCCTATTGTTATAAAAATAAATACTTAGACTGGTAGTGGAAGTAAAAATTCTCATTGAACTGGCAGATTTCACTCATTTTAAGAATGTATGGCCAAATTGCAGACAAAAATGTCTTGATTAGGAAACTTTTGCATAAAAATATGGAGCATTTAGTATACATTTGTGGTATTCATGAAAACTGATTATTAGTCATTTGAAGGATTTTTTTTAAACTTTTAAACTCATTTAATTATGATAGGATAAATTATTAAATAAAGGGAGAAGACAATGTGTAGAGGGAATTCTAAACCTTGAAGTAATGGAGACAGTTTCAAAAATATGGAGCAACTCAGTTAATGATGAGAGAGGTGTTTTGTGCTGTACACTCAGAGTGTTTCTCATTGCAGGCTTGAGTGTTATATTTCACCAGCTTGCTTGTTGTCACATCTCTCACCTAGTCTTGAACCGATATCATGACTTCCTTTTAGTGGCTTGTGACACGTAATAAATTGAAGTGAAACATGTCATGTTGAAAGGCCTCCACCATGTCGGCCTAGTTTTGTTCTTTATCTCAACAGCAGACGGCAGGCTGGGAGCTGCTGTGTGGCTTCGCCGTGACAAGCAGCGGTGCCAATGAGCTAGTGCCATCTAGACTCATTATTCCCCCCTCAACCTACTTTGCCGCTTTGACAAATGTGTCTGTCTTGTGTCTTCCATTTCAGACGGAGCCCCTGAATTGTCTTACTCATCAGACAATAAACACACAGGCTAGTTGTGAAGTGATCTGTTTTAGATGGATTGTCATCATATTGCTGATGAATTGACAAATCCTCTCATTCTCATTGGATTATTATGGGTTAAGTCACAAGTTGCTGAAGAGACTGTAACAGCTGTGATGTTGTAGGTTATAAAAAAGAAAAATAAACAGATCTAAACCAGGTGGATGTTGAAAATGCCAAATCCGGGTTCATTATTCAGCATGTCTTGTTATTCTGATCAGCCAAGAATTTATAATATACACGACCATCCTTAACAAGTACATTTTCATCTCTGTAAATGAATGTTTTATTTCAAATTGTAGGCTTGATTGGTTCAACACATCTCAACACATCTCAGCACACCCTCCACCCCCTGTAAAGTATCTTGTTTCCATGGTAACAGATTTAGCGACCCTAGAATTATTGTTCTTCATAAAGATAACTAAGAAGAACATATATTATATGAAACACCATGTAAATAGTTAGAGGCTTTTGCAACTGTGTTTTACTTTATAACCTTACTGTAAATTACTGCAGGAAATGGATTTTACTGCTGCTTCCACAGAGGGATCCACATATTGGTGTGCATGTATCTTTTATATATTTTCACATGCAGGTTTAGTCTAATTGTATTTTCACATACAAGATAACAAGGAATAATGTTCAGAAACATAAGGGTGTCATTACAGATGCCTAGACTGTGGGTAATAAATAGAGGGTGAAGAAGAATAATTTATAATAATAATAATAATAATTTACATGAAGATTTACATTGTATTTACATTTTTCATTTAGCAGATATTTTTATCCAAAGTGATATACATATGAGACTGATACAACACAATCAGGGATCTAGTTAGGAGACAACAACACGAGTAAGTGCCATAAAGCTTAAGTTTGAGCCCGATAGGACGTAGATGCCAACAGCCAGTGCAACAAGGCAATGATTAGAGTGCATAGAGTGTATAGAAACATTTTTTTCTTTTGTTTTATGTTTTTTTCTCTTCCTACAGTCCATCAAGTGCAGAGGTGTTCATGAAAGAGCTGGGTATTTAGTCTTTTCTTAAAGATTGAGAGGGATTCTGCAGATTGAACAGAGTTTGATAACTCGTTCCACCACTGGGGAACTAAAGATGGCGACGAAAATGTCTAACTGGAGAGATAACAAAATTCAGGAACTTCTGTTGATAAGGGTTGATGCTGAAATTGTTGTTTATGACCAAATTAGAAACCAGCTACGTGACTGCACATACTTTTTGTGTCATGTCCTGCCTCCTGCACACCCAGGCGCCACCCTCACCTAAACCAAATGCAGTATTTCCAGTAGGTGAGAATGCGTCTGACAGGGACATCTACTTTTGTGTGCTACATGTGTGAAACAGTAAATCATATGAGAGTTCCAATAAGAGAACAGCTTATGAGAGGAACATAGTCTGTTGCTAAGTGCAGCTGGAGTGCCCCCAGGTTGCACTCTGGCCTGTTTCTTAACCGTATATCTATAGATTGATGAGTGGCATGATTATGTCTATCTGCCCAGCCTCAAATACAGTAAAAATACCTGAAAAGTTGAATAAAATAACAAAGCAGTTGTAGGTTGTACTCAGGTGTCCATATGCACAGCAGTCTCCCAGTCATGTGAAATCTAGTTTTCATTATAGAGCGAGCAGCTTTTTTTTTCTTGCAGCGAAAACCTCAAACAGCATCTGTATCCCAGTGGAAGAGCTTCACTCTTCACACAAAAACTTTGCCTCATTTCCTGCACACTCTTACTTTCACTGCTACTTTTACAAGTCCAATTCGATCGAATGAGTTCTTTCCTCCTATTCTCCTTCTCTCCTCTTTCCTTCTACTTTGAGGTGAGAGTTGGTAGTTACTGTCTATTTTTAGACTGAGCTGTATTGCCTTTTAGCTTTAGACTCACTCAGATGCATTTTTTTTGCTCATGCACAATGATCCTTTAGCTCTTTCTTGTTCACTGGCATTCCTCAGGGGATGGAGCTAGCAGTTGGAGTAGCTTGGCAAAAAAAAAACTTTTCTTAACTCCAACTAAGTCATGTATTAGGAAAGTTGCAGCAAAGGAGAAGTCTGTGCTGGGATATCATCTCACGAGGGTGTCTGTCACAAATGCAGGGATTGGTGTTACATACTTGCTGAGTTGCTCAATGTGTCTGACTGCCATGTGCTGTGTGTTATGCTTGAGAGGGTTTTGAGAACATGCCCAGCTGGTGCCGTCTTCCATTTCCTTCTGTAAGCAACTGGTGGTGTAAGGATGGTTCCAAATGATCCAGTACCGACCACATGTGCTTTTTTAACATAAACCTGAGACAGAGAGCCAAGCGACCTCAAGGTCACATTAATGTCACTGCAGATAAGGGAAGATGACCCTAACAACTAAAACATAATGCATCACCTTCAATACTGTGTGGGTGGAAATGCATGCCAAGCAAATAGGATGAAGGAAATTCAGCTTCACTTTGGCAGCACAAATTGAAGCAAGTATGTGATCAGACCTCCATCTCGGGCAAGAAATGTGTCAAAGGAAAAGCCGGCTTCAAAGAGGACTCTATCCTTTCACCTAAAATTTTCTCTGCTCCAGTTTGGGTTGTGGTCTATGATACTGTATGTGCACAATAAATGATTCAGCAGTATTCTCTCCAGAGAAGACATTGGTCAATACTGACTTCAAAGTGTGGAACAAATGCAGGCAAAATAGAATGAAAACATAATCCTGATTCAGAAGTATATTTTCAAGTAAGCTAGACTGTAAGATACTAGAAAGATATCATTTTAATGGATGTATTAACGTATGTAATGTAGAATAACTGCTGTAATATGTGGTGACCACTGACAATGTTCAGTGTATGTTTCAACATGTTTATAATAGATTATAGATCATTTGATTTTCTTAAAATGTGTTTGATGATCAGTATGCACGTCTTAATCTTGCTCTGTACAGTAAATAGGCTGTAGTTAGTATGACGAAAACAGTATTGTATAGTGCAACTGTTAAAATGGCTAACAATGTTTGAATACTACATGAATGTTTGTTGAATGCCATCTACCTCCAAAATGACTGTCTTTCTCCCATGTTAATTCCCTAGTAGAGAGAAAAAAAGACAAAAATAAAAATCTTTATTAAGTGGCTCTCAGAGCACACCAGCCTTGCTATCAACTAGTGGCCATTGTAGGACAGGATGGGAGGAAGACATTTATGGATCCCTCATTCCAGCAAGAACTTCATTAATCACACCCCCCAATCAATGGCTGCACAGGAAACAGGGGCTGCCCAGTGCTTCCCTGTGACAAACAACACAATAGATTTTTCCTTATTCCACCTCTCACTTGTTCTGTCTTTGACCCAGTTTGTCTCTAATGTGATTTTACTCTCTACTGATTACCCAAGTGTGAAAACTTCAATGCTTAATATACAGTGTCCATGAAACACCATTAGCCCAAATTGGACAACAACCAGTGCTACGCACTATGTTATACAGTATTATACAAGAGGCTGCTCTTTCTTGATTTTTTGCCGTTTCCCATGTATGTGTCTGTACACACCACTGTCACTGTTAGTGTCCTGGTTGAAGATGCTTGGTATGAGCATGTTAAAAAGTGCAAAAAAGTGAAAAGTGCATTGTGTAAAAGAAGAGGATATCACAAACAGCACAACTGAACATGGAAGAAGCACATGTACACATTTACACTAATAAATACCATCCCTTTGTTTATAGTTTCAGTTTCATACTTACAATGGTGCCATTGTACCAAAACACTGATAATAGTGCCTCTTTTCTACTGATTATATCTTATCCTTTGTTGGTGTTGTGGATTGTCTCACTTCCCTTCAACTCAGATAAATGTTATGGGTCCCAGAGCTGGCCAATGAGCCATGAAGCACACCTGATTAATTGAAAAATCTAAAGAGATAAAGACCACACTGCTTCTAAGGTGAGGAGCACAAAAGGTAATGAAGTGATACAGGCAGAGCTAAGAGGTAAAAAAAAAACAGCAATAATAAAACTGAGTTAGATATTTGTGGAATATCTAGATGATTCTTTAAGATTTGTAACAGTTTATAGGAAACAGTTAATAATCTCTGTCACAATACTAATAATTATTATATTGAACTCCAAAACAATTTTGATATTGGACATTTCTGCAAAACTCCAGATCACATTCAAAAGTTTTTGAGTGTTTTTTTTTTTTTTTTAATTCTATGTGAAATATCTGCACTTGCAAATCACATTATGGTTAATGCTAGGTAACTTAGATACAAGGCAGCACATTCATTTTATGGAAGTTAGTGGTGAACAATGCCACAAAATTAAATTTAGATCCATTTCCAAGAAGTACCTGGGCCAGAAATACCAATATTGATACAGTTCTAGATTGATACTTGCATTGGCACTGATGTTGGCATTGGTATAGAGTTGTCCAGTATGAATGTAATTCCAATAGAATGGATTGTTATCTTCTAAAATCATAATGCACTCAAAAGGTAGTAAGCAGTTGTTCAATTGTTTACTTAACACATAATAATCAAGCTGAAGATTTATCTATTGGAGATTTTTTCATAAATATCTGCAAAGAAAGAAAAGTTTTACACATCCTGATTAAGAACATAATACTCAAACACCTCCTTCTAAAATAAGACCAAGGTACCTTCACTTTATTGGAGTTCTATCAGAAGCTCCACAAACCCCTGCAGATGTCCTAATGAACAAGTGGCAGTGCTACTGCAGAGTTACTGAAACAATTCAAAGACATGCAGCAAAGGTTGATCAAAATCAAAAAGAGACTGGAAACATGTTCAAAGTAACAACCTCCCGTTGAGACACCTGCACGCTGTCAATGATCCACACTTGGCTATCGCCTGGAAAAATGGAGGATTTGATGAGCCTTCTGTCTCTCTTAGTTTAGATTTCTTCTAGTAGTAGGTACCCTGGGGTGTAGCAGCGTTTCTGACATGGATTTAAAGGCAGACAACATGTGGAAACCCTGGTGATTTTTAACTTGCCCTCACACTCACTCCCCTCCCAGCTTTCCCTCTACTTTATCACCTCATTAGTGTGCATCCCTGGAGGATTCTTCAAGGTGTTGTAGGTGTAACACATCCAGATGCATGTTCTCAACACAGCCACTTTATTTGTTCCCTGCTGTTTACAGGCGATTCCAGCATCCTTCATGCACTGTTGTGGTACACCTGGAGCAATGGCCATGTGAGACACAGTATGAAGTACAGTATGTTGCTACAGTACCCCTTGGAACATTTTAAACACAGGTTGTGTAGGAAGAAAAGCCCAAAGGTTTCAAACAGAAACAGTCTCCCATGCCCCACTATGACTCTTTAATCCCCTCTCAGGAGAGTGTGTCCCTTCTACTTATATTCAAACACAACATAACACCAGGGGACCAGAGTTATGTAAGAAGCTGTGTACAGAGCAGTGGTTTGACAGCAGGAACTGTCAGATGGCATCTTTATTATGTTTCATGAGAAGTCCTGTAGGACTGCACAAGCATCTGTTTCCACTCTTTGCTGCCACCACACAGTAGAAATGAACCAACTTCACCCATTTGACAGAAGGGGACATGATTTAGGGGAACAATGCATTTCAAACAAATGTATTGGGAAGACATGAAGGAAAGTGTGTTGTAAGTGTGCTGTTGAAGTACTGTGACTCATGTATTTGGTTTTGCAGTTGTATCAAGTTGTATCAAAAATGTCCAAGCAACCACAATTAAGTAAATCGATGAGCCCCTACCCCTCAACCCCATTCTTCTTAAAATGACTTTGTGATATAGTTACATACTGTAGGTCGCACCAGGGAATTAGCTTGGAGAGACCAATATTACATGGAATTTCATAGAACAAAATAAGACTAAGACCCTTTCAATCTCTCACCTCCAGTTTCATGTTTAATGAGTGTAACCTTTAAACTAATTAGATTCATCAGCTATAATTAATTATAGATCATATAGACCAGATAGTGGAATGGCTTTGCATATAGACTTGAAGGAACTGTATTTCTAAACTTGTGAGCTTTGAAAGTAATTTAAAGTTACCTTGATATTGAGCACATACAGTACTGTACATAAACCAGAAATAGGCTTTAGCTGGCTTTATTTACGAGTGAAAATCGGAAGTAAAACATTCCCACCTCAGATTTCATGCTGTTTTACAAAAGTGCAAATGAAAAAGTGAATCGACCCACTTTTAGAATAATTCCCTTTGGCTTAGTATTTGCATTCAGATTTGCCTTTCTGAAACATAACAGCTGGCTTCTCATTCACACTGAAGAATTACATTTACATTTATTCATTTGGCAGATGCTTTGTTGACAAATGATGTACAATCCAGACTATTTTTTTTTTTAGAGAGAGATTAGGATTGAGGATTTAGAGTTAGAGAAACAGAGAGAAAGACTGTATTAGCTAAGTACATGCTCTCAGCAGAGGTAGGTTTTCAAGTTATTTTTTGATGACAGAAAGAGATGCTGCTAACCAAATAAAGTTTTGCGACTTGTTCCACCACCATTGGACCGCACAGCAGATGAGAGGTAGCAGTGATTAAAATTTGAAAGAAGAGAAGGGGTCTGAGTAAAGATCCTTGTGGTACCCCAGCCGAAAAAAAAAAAAAGTGATGCTTGACTTATCTTAACCGACCCCAGTTTTATCAGATCGTAAACTAAAATGAAAATAGTTGAAAGGCATTGTTGTTGTTTTTTTGTTTTTTCTCAAATAAATGCAATTCAGACTGTCTCCTGTTACTTTATTTTTCCCTAAACTGTTTGCAAAATGTGTTTGTTGAATTTAAATGGGGAACTTTACTATAATATACTATATTTAGGTATACATCCTTGAATTTAGCTGAAAAGTTTTCATCACAAAATATAATTTATTCACCTGAAGTCCCTCAGAGGATTCAAAATGCAAGTTCACTATAGGAGGAGAACTGGGCTCTCAGTGTTTCAAATTGAACAAAATAATATCCATACATGTGACTCATAAAGGGCACCTGCCCTTGGGTTCCTGCTGGGAATGTTTTCCCAGCAGTTGGTTGAAGATCAGGGCTGAAAATGGAGCAGCAGCTCAGTGGGGATCCATATGTGGAGTTTGTGAACATAAAGGCCCAGAAGTGCGGTTTCAGGGCCTAATTTAGCAGCTACAGGGAGCGCAGAGAGTGTGGGCAAGAAGACCGAAGTACCACCAACTGTGATTCACTCAGAAATTAAGAATTTCATTTCAAAACACTATATAATCATTAAAATGGTCCATACACTTTCGGCATTTTGTGGCATATCAGTTTATCAAACTAGCTACATTTACTTTTACATAACTGGCAATCACTGTCAACAATTGAAATAATAGAAAAGATAATTATTAGCCTTGATTTCATACCTGTGAGATGGCTACTCTTTGTAGCATGGAAGTATCCATTAATTTACATACAGCAGAAACTGTTTTGAAAGAGTTGAATTTTTGTAGTTTAAATAATTTAACCGTCTAACTTTTTGGATGAAATCTTGAAATATATAATCTACAGTATGTTTTAGATTCAAACACACACACACACACACACACACACACACACACACACACACACACACACACACAGTCAAAGACATTTCTAAGGCAACAGAGAAAGTGAACCTCCATATCTACACTTTAGATTGCTACCTTTTGTACCTGAGGAAATTCCTTTTCAACTTTGGAAGAAATTGTCAAGGTTGCCGTCTGAAACTCTATTCTTTTATATTTTTTCTTAGTGTTGAGACTTGCCTACTCAGGGGGATAAAAAAGTCATAGATTTTTCTCATATCGCGTTTATGGACAAATAGCGACCACATCAAAACAAACAAATACAGCTTGGAGCCACTCAGACAAGTGCTTCAGAACTGATTTGATGTTGGTTCACTGCAGAAGATTCAGATGAACAATATGAATTCTAGTGTTTCTGTTTTATGAAGTTCAGCAAAAAGAAAATGCACTATAAGCCCTTCAGTTTTTGTTGGTTTGAGCCATACATTTGTTTGAGTTATATTTTAGACATATTTTTAAACTGATGTTTATATCAGAACATCATAAAATGAGTGAGGGGTTTATAGGGGTTTGGTGGCTTGTTCAACACCTCATATGGCCACAGCATGGAACCAACCTTTTTTGCTATGGACATAAAAAAACAATTGTGCAGTAATTCAGGTATCAACAACATATTCAACTTAAAATACGAATCTCAATTTTAAATGTAAACTCTAGAGGTGAACTTTTGCTTTTGCTAAAATGTTGATCCTATGTGTGTAATACAATGCTGAAGATGAAAGGTGTACTTACACTACTCTACAATGAGGTGTTAATTTCCCAACTGATGATAAAATCTTATACCATGATTCTCTGCATCTACAGTAGCTCATCAAAATGGAAATGACTGGTTGGATTTAAGCACAGTAGGCATACATTCATCTGCTGCAAATGTTTATAGCCAGCTGCCTGCAACTGTACACTACAGCATTTTGTCTGAATTTTACACTTTTTACTGCTCTGCAGTCCAATCCTTTCCCCCTAAACCCATGGAGATATCACCAGCACTCACCTTCTCCTTCCTTCCTTAATCTACAGCCACCATTACCTCCTTTCCCCCAAATATTTCCTTACCTACTTTAAGAAGGAGGTTGATAATGTTCAAAATGTTTTGCTCCTGGTGCATTTACTCTTCTGTGGCTTGTCAGTCCAGTTATATCTTGGTTTAACCTGTTTGACTTCTCTCTCCCCTAATCAAGTTCTGCAACTTGTAACATCTAGCAGAGGGACCAACTGGACTCTTAACACAAACCCTGTTACTTTGCCAGGCCACTGCTCCCTTTTCCTTGTATCTATCAGCAGTGCCTCAGTTATTGTACACCGGGCTGTGTTCCAGCTGTCTTTGTGTAAGAAAGAGTTACTTTACTCTTCAGGAAGCCACCTTTTGACACAGCTAATGTCTAGAACCTCAGACTACAGACAAATATTATAGTTTTAATACCTTTTCAAGCACAGGCTGGAAATACACAACCTACTTGACCTGTTTGCCCAACCTGACCTGACCTTTTCTCACCTCATACTTGGGTCTTTCTGCTTGGCTATCCTCCTCCTATCCATCCTGTCTCAGACTGTTCACTACAAATTATTCTCAGTTGTTAATATTCTTCCACTCCCGTTGTCTAAATGTTTAAGAATTCATTGCTGCAAACGGTAAAATATCTTGCGTGGATATTCTCCAATAACCATTTAAAACCAATGTACTGTGTTCACTGTATTATAGAGGATCACAATAAAGTTTTTTATTGTGATCCTCTACAAGACTCTATTGTGAGTCTCTACAAGTCCCACAGTCGTGCCAATACTCTACCCCATACAAAATCTGTTGAATCGTTGAATCAGACTTTACATTTATGTAAAACATGTGTCGCTTGTAGTTCAAGTTCTTCTCATGGCCATTTTTTTTTACCCTTATCAACAATTCTCCTCCTACCCTCACTCCACTAGTTCCTTGTTACTACACAGACTGATAATGACAAAGACACAGTGCCTCCACACCAGTCATGCTATCTTACACTGCAGCTTACACCTTATTCCCGGCTACTTCTACTTTTTCCTTCCTTGCTTTTATAAGACAACTAGTCTGGACTCGTCAACCTCTTGGTAGTCTACTTTATTGTAAAGAATAAAGACTGGTCGCAACTCCACAACCAAAAAAAAAAACATCTGATATGACTCTCTATCATGAGCGAACATCCAGCTCCAGTCAACCATAAGCAACACACACTGTCTTGTTAGAATGACGTACATCTGATCTAGTGAAAAAGATATTTATAATTGCAAGCTGTAAATACAACAATAACTCTTGAGGAACATAGCTGTTTCTTTAGCTTTGGCATTGGGCAGGTAGTGCACTGTGGGTTTGTTTGAGCAGATAGATATTTACATATTCATTGTTGCATTTACTGTGAACCACTTTAGAAAAGAATCTGATGAATTCTGAAACTGTAAATTATAACTGTTTTGCACTATAACTTGACTTTATTACTTGTACTACTACTACTACAGTTCAACAATGCCACTGTCTAGGCTTCATTTTTAAGTCATGTTTACTGGATCATGTTTCTCATTATAAAATTAAAGTGACCACTGCTGATTTGTAGTGTTGTCTTGTGTATACTATTACTAATCCTAGTTAGATCCATCCCTCATGAGAACAGCATCACTTACGTTGATTATAAAGCCATAGCAACTAAAAAATTGCTCAGAGCGCCTGTTGCTAAGCCTCTGCTTCAAGCCATGATATTGCTTTCTCTATAAATAGGTTTATCTCTGCTGAGGTCAAACTGTTTGATTCAGCTTAGTGAATGTGAAGCCAGAACCCCTTTCATCAGTCAAGCAGTACAATTAGAAGATTCACATTTACATTTTAGTCATTTAGCCACTCTTATCCACAACAACTTAGAATGAGTGAGTGTGGACAGATTTCAGGCAGAATTAGTTTGTTAGTTTGTTAAGCTTTCAAGTGGGCACTGCATAAAAATATGTCCTATTGTATTGAGGAAATTTGACTATATCCATGTTTTAAAGTCTACTGATCCTTATTCTACTCACTACCCAAATTAATTTAGTCTGAGTCCAAGTCTAAACTAAATTCTAATTGTGGTTTTAAGTCTGAAAACAAACCCAACCATACATTGAACTCAAGTCTTATATCAGATGTAAGACTCCAGCTAATATTAATCCTAAACCCACATTATTAGATTCAATAATATTATTACTCTGAAGGTCTAAATCCACAGAGTCAACTTTTGGAGAAACCCAACCCAACTTCACTGTGGCTGAAGACTGCAGCGGCCAATCACAGTCAGAAATCGGAATTATCAGAGCTGTAAAACCCTGCCATGAGGGAGTACAAAGATGTTACTAGGAGGAGGGGAGGACATTTCTCATCGTTTGAAAATGTTAAAAGTGAAGTTCGACTTTGCTGTCAGCTTCAAGACTCATTTTAAAAAGACAAGAGAAAAAGAGAGAGAGAGCAGTGGTTGAGCAAGCTAGAGAGTGAATGAAGAGAGGGAGCACTGGCAGTGGTGAATCAGATCAATCAAATGTTATTTTTTGATTGTTTCATGGCAGTTACGTTCTAGAACACAAAAACACCCACATACCCACACACCTCTGCTTAACCCTGTGGCGGTGAGCCGCACCGCCTGGTATGGTCTGAATACAGCCTCTGTTTATACCTCTCTGAATAGATTGATCTCCTTTGGGGTTAAACTTTAATTTATTTTGAGGATAGTTTGAATTTTATTTCTTATCAGTGAGAAAAAATGCCAAGAGAAGTACATTTGAGCTGACTCATAAGAAGACTAAATTCACAAATCAATTGTTACCTTGCTTCTCCTTCACCTTGACTCACGAGTCCTTCATCTATAAATAGGCTAATCCCCACTGGGGTCAAGCTGCTATGTTCCCTTTTGGTTGTCCAAGCAGCAGTTTGTTTTATAATTGGATGTCTCTCCATTCTTTTCCCCTCTCACATGAAAGCTGCTTTATTTCATGCAGTGTGTACTTGTAATATCACACCAGTGGACCTTACAGCAGTTGTGATTGGCTCTTTCTTTAATCAAACAACCATCTGGAGGCTCACTAATGGGCTTAATGATTATTGCTTTCACATTTAATGAGTGCATGTATATGCAGGTGCACATGTACACAGATACAAACATGTACACTATTTTTCTCCATAATAAAAATCCATGCATTTTGAATAGAGTCATCTCTTAATTATAATTACTGTAACCTGTAATTTATTAAATATGGTTTAGTTCTAACCATGGTATCTTTTGATACATGTGCTGTAATAAGTTATATGATAACTGGAGCTTCAGTTGCATCATTTTGTCATCTGCAAAGCAAGTATCACAACAACTGAACTGTGCTAATATTCACACTAAATTACTTGATTAGGGTGTCATATGGCCTTTATACAGGGTCTTGTCCTTCAGAGGCTGTAGTCACTAAAGAGGACATGGCCGTCTCCAACTCCAAGGGTCTGAAGCGGAGCCCAGAAATAATCGTCTCAGTGGCCTTTTGTGCAATCAGCAAGGCAAGATGGGGAGTTCATTTGCCGTTAAAATTTATATCTCCCTTTTCCTTGGCTTGTGGTGTTCTCCCTTCCCCACCACACACATAACAGTATGGGTATTCTTCTTTCTGTGGGCAGCAGCCGCCATCCCTGACATGCCACGTGTTTTATTGCCCACTTAAGCATAATGCTCCACTCCTTTTTGATATTGAATTATTTATTTATTTTCCTGTGCTGCCTGTAAGCCCTTATGAAAGATTGGGCGCCTTGGGCCTGCTGCGACATGATCTCGGGGGGTATTAAATATATTGCCGACATTTGTTTCCCACCTCTAAGTGGATCGGACGACACTACAGACAAATACTCATCCTCCAAAGTAGAAGAGCCTCGACAACAAAACAAGTATGTCCTCTGCTCCATAATCCTTATTGCATTCAGCTGTCTGGTGGGGGTAGAGTGGAGGAATAGAGGATTTTTATTATCAGACTCAGATTGTTTTGTGTTTGCCCAGTATGGATTTTGCACATGAGACCTGTGACTTTGCACTACTGTAGAGACTCTGCATCTAAAACTATTTTTGATACTGTTGTGTGTGTGTTTTAATTATTATTTCAAATTTTCCCACGGCAACATAATATTCAATCATTTTATCAAGATTTGTTAATAATGATTCATATTGTTAATAATAATTCTAGCAAATCTAATCATTGGAATATTATTAAGAGATGTTCAGACTGCTTCCTGTTTTTTTTTGGTTTTTTTACAGTGCCGACACTTTGCTGCTTGCTCTTACCTCTGCTTGCATTCTTCTGCTGATATTCTTGTTTTTTTGCAAAGAAATTATGAGCAGCCTCTCCTGGATACTTAAAAATCACTGGGACTGTAATTTTTTGTAGATATGCGGTACTAATGCCATATTTCAACATTTTTATGACCTTCTCAGTACTACATGTGCAAAACCTACCAGCACAAGCCTGGACTGCAGTGACTGGAAATGTGGTACTTAACTAAAGCTAATTAGCAACAAGATCTGCTCCTTCTCCACAGACAATTCCCACAAACTTATACAGAAGATTGCAGTGCTGGAAACCAAAATTCACCAGTTAGAAGTGAACATGAAAGTGATTTGACTATGTGGGAAAGACATCACTTTACCATAGACTCAAAAGAGTTCACGCTAACACACTGCTAATTAGCACCAACAAGACTGCCAGTAAATAGGTGAGCTATGTACTCTGTAATAAATAAGTGGTGGACCTCCCTGGAACTCTCTTGGTGAAAAGCCTAAGAGTAAATTGTTTCCCTGGGAAATGGGAGGACCAGTAACATGCAGAGCTCAGTGCCCTGAGATTTGTGATGCAACCAGCTGGCATGCATTATCATCCAGGCAGAGCACCCATTCAACCCCTCTTTTTAGTATGACACAGCCGTGGATAGCCTCAAAAGAGAGAACTAGTAACAAACCTTCCCAACCAAGTGTGCAAATGGAGAACAGATTTGCTCTACTGCTGTAGGAAACCGGATCTCCATCTGATGACCTGGATAACCTCTCATCTTCACACAGCAGGGTAAGGACTGAGAGTAACTCAGAAAGTAAAAGGCTACAGGGAAAACTAACAACTGGGCCTCAGACTCTGATTGTGGATGACTATGCTGTAAAAGATGTAAGAAACATGTGCAGTAAGAACACCAAAATACATACATATTGTGGCTGGACATCCAACTGTTAAGACCATCATAGAGCACATAGGGACCAATGATGTTGTGAAGTACTGGAACAAGACTTTATTGAAGTCTGAAGTACTGAAACAAGACTTTATTGATCTGTTGAACACAGTTAGCTCTTTGAGTGCTGAGGTGTTTATCAGTGGCCCTCTACTGCCAGTCAGAAGAGTTGAGAAATTCAGCAGATTGTTGGGACTGAACACATGACTGTCAACTGCATGTGCCATCCATTCAGTGCACTTTATTGACAATTTAAACTTTCTCTGGAACTGCACACATCTTTTAAAGGCAGATGGACTTTGCCTTAACAAGTCAGGAGTATTTTTTAAAAATCTCTAACCTATTTTATTTCCTGCGTCACCCATCTGTTCCCTCTGCCAAGGACAAGAGACAAGAGGAATCAAAACAAGAAGACATGACACAACATGGCAGAAACCTTGAAAGAGAGCCACTCAGCCCCCGCCTGAAGAGAGCTTTAAATATGAGTTATCAGAGCCAAGAAAAGGAGTCTCCACCTCACTAACTAACAACTACCAGTGAGGATTCACCTTCTTCGTCTCCCCAAACCCCATCCAGGTCATACTCCTCTCCAGTCACCCTTTCTCCCTCCCCCTGTCCCTTCCCCTACCCTAAACCAATTTTCTCTCCCCTGGCTTTAAGTCCTCAGCCAGTTTTGAAACAATCGTCACAGTTATGATGCCCACCTTTTCCCCACTCTCCACAATGGAATCAGAATCATCCTCTGCCTCCTCAGCCTGATAAGAGCACAGTATATCCAGTTATTTGTGTACAAAATGCATCAATCTCTAACTGATATCTGCTGTGTCCAAGTTGCAAGGCTAATGGCACTCTTGACTCCTCCCAGGACAAGCTGGGGCCCTGTGTGCCGGTAACTTCCTCAGTTCCTGTCTTGATAGGTAACACAAAATGAATATCAAATCTACTAAGAAACAGGAAGCACCCACCCAACTAATTCTGCATATTTATCAAATTTAGCATCCATTCCTCGTCAGTCACAGCCTGTCCCCCAAAAAATGGGCAGATAAGGCTTTTGACACACTAGATCTACCTTTATTAAATGGCAGGTCTTTGGCAGGAAAACCATTTTTAATAAATGATTTTATTATCGGGCGCAATCTTGATTTTATATTTTTAACTGAAATTTGGTTAGACCAAGATAACAGTGCAGCTGTTCTTATCGAGTCAACCCCTCCCAACTTCAGTTTTATGAGTGAAGCTAGAGTGCATAAGAGAGGAGGTGGAGTTGCCATTTTGTTTAATGAGTCCCTCCAACACAAGCAGATAACTAATTGAAATTTTGCTTCTTTTGAATATTTGGCTCTTTAGCTGCATTCCTCTTCTTGTGGTTTCTCTTGGAGGCCAAAAGAAGTCTAGGCTCCCCATAAATATATTCTAATGAAGTAAACATATTTATTTCCTTTGTTATCAAAACATTCCACATATTATTATGTTCTTCTTTAGTTGGTTTAATAAGCAAAACGGTGCCCCTCTGCTGCTTGCTTTACAATATGTAGGTGATATTGTTCCTGATGAATGGCATATAAATGTGAATGAGAAGCTAGTAATCACCCTTGTTCATTATGGCTTGTGAAAGCATGTAAGTATGATACCTCCATGTGATCATATGGAGCTTTAATCTCCAGTGTAGTTATTGTTGGTGATTTTAACATCCATGTTGACAAAGGGACTAAAGAACTGAATTGTGTTCTTGATAACTATGAATTGACTCAGCATGTGATGGAGGCCACACACAACAAGGGGCACACTCTGGACTCGGTCATCTCTAAGGGTCTCAACATCTCTAAAGTTGTGGTGACTGATGTTGCTCTCTCTGATCATCCCTGTTTTCTTTGAGAGTATCTTTTTGCATACAAATGCTCAAACAAAGGTCATCACAAAATGGTCATATCAGTGAAAATACCAGTGAAATATTTATTCATGCTCTTCCATGTCTACCCTCTCTTGGGTCTCAGTTAATGAGCTTGTAGATAATTTCAATTCTAAAATCACTAATGTTATTAATACCATTGTACCCACTAAGGTGAAAGTGGTCTCTGGAAAGAAAAGATCTCCATGGAGAAATACCACGCTGGTCAGAATATGAAAAAGAGAGTGACAAAATGCTAAAGGCAAAAACAAATCTCCAGGTTCATTATGACATCTAAGACAGACATGCATTAATAATCCCTAATTCCCTAGAAACAGCCACAAAACCTGATTTAAACTTGGACTGTTTCTCTCAGATAGACCTTCCTGAGCTAACTTCTATAATTTCGTCATCAAAACCTTCGAATTGTCTTTTAGATCCCATCCCAACTAAACTCTTTAAGGATGTCGTACCCTTAATTAGCACCTCCTTACTAAATATAATCAATATGTCTTTGATAACTGGATATGTACCGCAGTCCTTTAAAGTAGCTGTAATTAAACCCCTCCTTAAGAAGCCTACTCTCGATTCAGACGTCTTAGCCAATTATAGACCCATATCTAACCTTCCTTTTTTGTCTAAGATTCTCGAGAAAGCAGTCGCTAATCAGTTATGTGATTTTCTAGATAACAATAACTTATTTGAGACTTTTCAGTCTGGATTTAGAGCGCATCATAGCACAGAGACAGCGCTGGTTAAAGTCACAAACGACCTCCTGACTGCATCAGACAAAGGCCTTGTCTCTGTACTTGTCTTGTTAGACCTTAGTGCCGCATTTGACACTGTTGACCATCAAATCCTGTTGCAGAGACTGGAACATTTCATTGGCATTAAAGGCACTGCATTATGCTGGTTTAAATCTTATTTATCGGATCGATTTCAGTTTGTTCATGTTAATGATGAATCGTCCATAAAAGCAAAAGTTAGACACGGAGTTCCTCAAGGTTCTGTTCTGGGACCTTTATTATTCACTTTATACATGCTTCCTTTAGGGAATATTATTCGAAATCACTCCATAAATTTCCATTGTTATGCAGATGATACCCAAATATATTTATCAATGAAGCCAGATGAACCCAATCAGTTATCTAGACTCAAAGTGTGCCTTAAAGATATAAAGACCTGGATGACCTGCAATTCTCTGCTGCTAAACTCGGAAAAAACTGAAGTTATTGTGCTTGGCCCTAAACACCTTAGAAACACATTATCTAATGATTTAACTAATCTAGATGGCATTACCCTGGCCCCCAGCACTACTGTAAGGAATCTGGGAGTTATCTTTGATCAGGACATGTCCTTTAATTCCCACATAAAACAAATATCAAGGTCTGCCTTTTTTCACTTACGTAATATCTCTAAAATCAGACATATCCTTTCACAACAAGATGCAGAAAAAATAATCCACGCATTTGTTACTTCTAGGCTGGATTACTGTAATTCAATATTATCAGGCTGCCCTAATAGGTCTATAAAGACTCTGCAGCTGGTCCAGAATGCAGCTGCTCGTGTTCTGACTAAAACTAGAAAACGAGATCATATTTCCCCCATCTTAGCTTCGCTGCATTGGCTTCCTGTAAAATCCAGAATAGAATTCAAAATCCTTCTTCTTACTTACAAAGCTCTTAACGGTCAGGCACCATCTTATGTAAAAGAACTCTTGGTACCATATAATCCCACTAGAGCGCTGCGCTCCCAGAATGCAGGTCTACTGGTGGTTCCTACAGTATTTAAAAGTAGAACGGGAGGCAGAGCCTTCAGCTATCAGGCTCCTCTCTTGTGGAACCATCTCCCAGTTTCGGTCCGAGGGGCAGACACCCTCTCTATGTTTAAGAGTAGGCTTAAAACTTTCCTCTTTGATAAAGCTTATAGTTAGGTCTGATCTGACTCGCCTTGGATCAGCTCTTAGTTATGCTGCTATAGGCCTAGACTGCCGGGGGACTTCCATTGATGCACTGAGCTCCTCTCTCTTCCATCTCTATGTATTCTATTACTATTAATGCATGTTACTAATTTCACTTCTTCCCCGGAGTTCTTTGTGCTTTCTGATCCACAGGAAGCTTCATAAACCATAGACTATGCTGATGTGCTGACGTCCTTCTTCTGCCCTCGGCCAGCTGTTCCTGCTATTGCTGCTGCTTGCTGCTGCTTACTGACTATTGTTGTTGTTGTTGCTGCTCTTTCACTGTGTACAACCCCCCCCCTCTCTTTCTCTCTCTCTCTCTCTCAACCCAACCGGTCAAGGCAGATGGCCGCCCACCCAGAGCCGGGGTCTGCCTTAGGTTTCTTCCCGTTAAAGGGGAGTTTTTCCTTTCCGCTGTCGCCAAGTGCTTGCTCATGGGGGGAACTGTTGGGTTTCTCTTTCTGTAAATTAAAGAGCGTGGTCTAGACCTGCTCCATGTAAAAGTGCCCTGAGATGACTTTGTGTTGTGATTTGGCGCTATATAAATAAAATTGAATTGAATTGAATTGAATAATTTGGAACTGAGAAATGCAAGGCGGTCCTTCTTCTCTGACACCATCACCAAAAACAATAATAATGCAGGTGTGCTACTGTTGACAGGCTAACAAACCCTGCTGTGTCAGTATTCTCTGAGCTTCTATCCACCAGGGCCTGCAACAAATTTATCTCCTTCTTCACTGACAAAATTCAGAAAATTAGACAGGCAGTCACTGCCTCCATATCAAGTACAGGTTATGTGTTGTATCTGTGTCGACTTAAAACCAATTGAAATACCATGACACAATTGTATCTATTCCACCATAAAAATTGAGAGGACATTATACAACATCTGAAATCCACCTCCTGCTGCCTTGATATTCTGCCAACGCACTTTTTTCAAAATGTTTCAAAATGCATGGCCTCAGATCTGCTACAAATTGTTAACACATCTCTTCTCTCAGGTTTCTTCCCACAGGCCTTGAAAACTGGCAATTGTTCTAAAGAAAAAACAATCTAGACACCTCACTAATTAAACAATTATAGGCCCATATCAAACCTCCTGTTTTTAAGTAAAATCATTGAAAAAGCTGTTTTTCAACAGCTGAACAACTTCTTGGCACTAAACAACTGTTTTGATATCTTCCAGTAAGGATTTCAACCACACCACAGCACTGAGAGTGCTCTTGTTAAGGTCTTCAATGACATCCACTTTCTGACACAGTACACAGTTTAAATCTTACTTAAAGGATAGGGACTACTTTGTGTCTATGCGTAATTACACATTTGAGCAGACAGATATGACATGTGAAGTTCCCCAAGGCTCCAGTCTGGGCCCTGCTCTGTTCAACATCTGCATGCTTCCACTGACTCAAATTATGGAAAACAACAAAATATGTTATCATAATTATGCAGACAACACACACATTTACTTAACCATATCATTAGGGGACTGTTATTCCATACAAGTGCTGAGTAAGCACATTGAACAAATCAATAATTGGTTGTGTCAGAATTTTCTTCAAACAACAAAGACATACTGAAGTAATTGTTTTTGGAGCCAAGGAAGAACGATTACTTCACCTAGTAATGTTAAAAAACCAAAGCCAGAAATATTAGTGCTGTCATGGACTCAGACTTGAATTTCAACAGTCAGCTGATGATCACTATCTTGATATATTAAGAATGTATCAAGGATTAAATGACTATGGAATTTTGGAAAAACTTGTCCATGCATTTATCCTCAGTAGACTCGACTACTGTAACGGTGTCTTTACAGAAGAAATTGATCAGACAGCTGCAGTTGATTCAGAGTGCTGCTGTTTGAAAGTAGAGAAAGTAGAGCATATCACTCCAGTTCTCAGTTCTTTACACTGGTTTCCTGTCTGTGAAAGAATTGATTTTAAAATACTGCTGTTTGTTTATAAATCAATGAATGATTTAAGGCTAAAATACATTTCTGATCTTCTGCTACATTATGAACTGTTTAGATCTCTCAGGATATCTGGGACAGGTCTGCTTTCTGTCCCCAAAGTCAAAACTAAACATGGAGAAGCAACGTTCAGTTTTTATACACAACAAAGCTGGAACAACACTCCTAGAAAACTGCAGGTCTGCTGTAACTCTCAGTTCTTTTAAATAAAGGCTGAAGACTTTTCTTTTCCCTGCTGTCTTCTATTAAATCAAATTTCAGGCTTTTGATTCATTTCTTGCACTGCACTGTAACATTTAATTCTTGTATTTTATCTGTTGTATTCTATTCTAGCTTATTATTTTCTATTCTCCTAACTATTTAATAACTATTTTTAATTGTATTCAAATGTCCTATTGTAATGTGTTTTTTTGTACATTGACTTAATTCTTTTAATGTTTTATGTAAAGCCTTTTAATGCAAAGTGAGAAATTAGTTAGAGATTTCCACAATGCAAAATTAAAACTTCCCTTTGTAAAATTCAGTCTTTTAGATTTCCAGCATTAGATTAGACAATTCAGCTAATCTCTACAAGCAGATATATGCATATGAATGCAGATACATTTAAAAAAAAAAATAAATAAAAAGCTAATAAAAAGGTGAATCATCATCAGGCGATAGCTGATGGGTTCTGAGATTGCATTTCAGCCAGTGCATTCCGTCTCTTTTGCCCTCCACATGGGCTGTTTACCTGCATGCTACCAAAGCCCTCTCAAATGTGATTAGCCTATACTACTTCGATTAAAAACGAAAACCAGAAAGCTTCCAGTACCAAAATCTTGTCTTGCTACCTAAAGAGTTTGCATTCATATGCAAAGATCTCTTTATAGAGATTAGGTCACCTTAGAAATATATGTTTACTGTTATAACAACTTCTCAGAAATATTGATAAATGAAACAATCTATGAAAAAATACATTGTCTGGCTGAGGCTAATGGAACAGTGGCTTTAGCTTAAAAAACTAACAGGACTTTGACAACAGATCTACTAATTGCTTGACAAAATTATTGGTTGATTCAGAGGACTGGAACCAAAGTAAGTAATTAATTGAATGCTTTAATAAAAGAGTTTTGGCGGAAAGAGTAGCCTGGTGTATAGTGATAATATAATATATAATGTAATATATAAATTAAACTATAGTATGTAGCACCAGTATGTTAAAAATAGTTCTCTTTGAATTTAAGGTTGATTTGGGAACATATATTGACCCTATAGGATGATGAAGGTCCACACCATCCATCATCTTTTCTATGATTCAAGGCCAGAATGTCGGCAGTTATGCCTTAAGTCTTTGGTTGACAAAATTGGAAGACTAATGAAAACTATGAGTGACAAAATCCCATACCCACTACTGATATGGAGCAGAAGTGCTGGACGGCTACATTATCTCTCTTACACTCACTTCATCTACATATCTCTCACTTTCGTATTACTAACCCCCCCTTCTGTCTCTCTCATTCACTCTTTGAAGCTGTAACAAAAGAGAAAAATTGAGAGAGTTATCACAATTTTTGCATAACCAGCCCATCAGTCTCGTACAAAATCATGTTTATTCATTTTGCCCTCAGGGGAGAGGGGGTAAAAGGGAGATGATTAAATTCTAATTTGACCTCTATCATAATTTAGCTGAGCCTATTATGATGTCAATCATTTGAACTCAATACTGCAGTGAGGAGAGAGCAACTGTGTGGCAAAGGGAAAGGGGATTATAGACAGTTTGGGGACCACACAGTCACTGTATCAAATTGGTTTTATCCAACCACATGTAATTTTTTCCCCGGAGAGAACAGAGCTTGTTCAAATGTTCAATGTGTGAAGTGAACATGGGGCATCAAAGGAGTGATGGACTTGACTACAGCTAGCAAAGGTTGCTTTTCAGTGTGTAAAATTGTCTTACATCTGGGGAAATGATTTGCTTATTACAAGGGTGAGTCACAGATGTGATGAGCTCCATATGATGGTAGTCTTAGGAAAGAAAAAGTATTTGATGTTTTCTAGCCATCTGTGTTATATTCTGTGTTATTTATATATGTTCTGTGCACCCATTTGTTGAGGTGTATGTAAGCTGGCAATTTATGGATAAGACCCTGAAATCCATTTAGCAATTTTTTTGTAATAAGTGTCATTATATTAATCTCTAATACAAAGATGATCACATATACTGAGTCTTCTAAGTGCTTTATGGTAGGTAAGGTGCTGAAAATGCGGCCCTCTGTCCTTCTCTGTTCATTGGGATACAGAATTAAACCTAAATAAGAAACTAAATCAAAAAACAAGAAACTGCACTGGACTGGATTAATGCTCATCTTACAGGACCAATGAGGCAATTTAATATTATGCTTTCATTAAACTGGGGCCTCACAAGAGACAGAATACAAAAGAGGTTGAGATGTTTACTTTTATACATAATCTTGCTCCAGAAACATTGGACACTGCAATCCCTAAATACCACTTGATATTCATTAGACTGTTCATTAGACTGTTGCCTGCTTGGCAAATGCCCACTCCCCCTGACAAATAAACTATCATAATTAGTAAAATTGATGGAGTTTCCACTTGAAGTGAACAACAGCAAGGAAATTGCAGCAAACAGGTCCATCATACTGAGATACATTATCACTGCTGATATGAGCGAGCAGAATGGCAGGTTAAGAAAATTAGAAAATAAATTGATTAACTCTGAGTTTATTTACATATGCTAGACAGCTTATACTGTATTAGGCAGTGTGAACCCAGGTGAACCTATGACACTGATTAAATTCATGTAATTAATGTTTGGGCTAATGATAGAAAAAGTTATGCTCTAAACCAGTTGGAAAATCAAACGTTTTTGATACTGCACAGTTGTCACTGTAGATCCTTTATGTGCATTGAAGAGAATTTATACTCTTTACGCACTGATAATTACTACTCAATGTTTTCCAAGTAAAGACATTTAAATAGGTACATTTTCTTCTTTATTTTAGCTTAGCTAGTCAACTGGTGGGATCTTTATATTGTTTGTCTAACATGAGCAGTATTGATCCCATTTAGTCTCTGTCTATTGCACCTCAGCTTGTCTGTGCAGAACAGCAGGTCTCTTTGGTTATTGATGGCTGAGGATCTTCAGTGCTGTTAACACAGTTATGCCTTGCTGCCTTGGTAATCTCTCTCTGTGTTTCAAGACTGGCTGTTGCTGGTTTGTGTGGCAGGAGATAAAAAGTTAATGATGTTGTCTGTTTGATACGGATGATTCTTATAAGTGTGTTTCAATCAAGTCAGTGTATGAGTGCTTGTGTGCATGTCTGACTGTGCAGAACTTCTACATACTATGTGTGTTTATATAACCTCATCTGTCATATTTATAGGCACACACACACAAATAAATATATACACACATTTTTTTCACCAGAGGCTCAAAGTCTAGCAGACCACAGGAAGCAGGTGGAGAAGGGGATGCTATTGGGATAATACCATATATATATATACCAATGTCTGTCTGTCTATCTGTCTGTCTGTCTGTCTGTCTATCTATCTATCTATCTATCTATCTATCTATCTATAGTACTAAAATACATTAATTGTGGTATTATCCCACAGCATGCATGCAAGGTACTTGCCACAGTTCCTCCATGGATTTAAGCTGTCTCAGTAGCTTCTGTCTCTTTGTTATCCCAGACTGACTGACTCAATGAGATCTGATGTTGAGATCAGGGTTCTGCAGGGGCCATACCATCTGTTGCAGAACTTGTTATTCTGCTTGTCAATGAAAATAGTTCCTTATGACTCTGGCTGTATGTTCGGGGTCACTGTTGTGCTGCAGAATAAAATTGGGTCAGATCAGATGTCTCCCTGATGGTATTGCATTATGGATAAGAAGGAGGAATGTCATATATGTGTGTATGTATATATATATATATATATATATATATATATATATATATATATATATATATATATGACACTCCTCCTTTCAGAAACAACATAGACTGCAACAAATGTTTCTAAATTGCTTTGTTTGCCTCTGCACAACTCTTTATCACTGGCTCGACAGCACAATGAGGGAAGAGACATAATCGCATTTGCCTAGGTACACCGGGCCTCCTTGCTCGTGGGATTCCTCAATGATGATTTTAGCAAAATGAAATTTAACAGCTGAACTCATTTGTTTTTGCCAATTCATGTTGCACAATCATGTTAGAGTAATAAATTACCTTCCCCAGTAACAAGAAGCTAAGAGGTTAAAAAGTTTATTTGCTCTAGGTGGAAATATTTCCTCAGCTTCAATATTATCGGTTGAATGATCACAGAACATTGTCATTTCTAAATGTTGTGCAGAAAGATTTCAAGCACCAAATCATTTTGCGACATTTGCTTCATAATACAGAATTGTGAGGCTGAGAAAATGTGAATATATCTAGGTGAACAGACATACCATATAACATAATTATATTTAATTATATGTTAATAGTTAATGTCTTTAAAATGTATAGTGAAATGTAGAAATACATTAAATTAATCAAAATAAAAACATCTTTTCTTTTGAACCCAGTAATTCACTGGCAATTTCTAATAATTACTACTTCATTCTGTCCCGACCATTTACTCACATGCTCTCTTGCAAAGCCCTTGGTAGTGACTTGTTTTTTGGCTTGTCATCTTCTAACATGACATTGTGTGACATCTTGTTTCTTGGCCACTTGACAGATGACTCTGTACAGACCATTTCTGCTGTACGGATATCTAGAGACACATTTATTTCCTCTGTGGAAACACATAACACAAAACCAGCAGAAAACCCCTGGTGAACAGTGGGGTAAACTCGGCTTACAAATGAGGGACTAAAGGCATTTTCAAACCTGTATTGTTTAATCCAGTTTAATCAGCCTTAAGTTTGTTTTCCCTCTTGATACGATTCATTTGGGCAGATCTGAACACAGCAATTATACTCGGGTGTGGACCAAAACAACCACACCAAGACCCCTTCACTTTTATCGGACTGTTAATGGCAAAAAGGCTGACAGGAAACAAGGGGAGAGAGAGATGGGTATGATATGCAACAAAGGTCCCTTCCTATACTCAAATAAGGTATGTCGCCGATATGCAGCATGCACAGTAACTATTCAGCTACCAGGGCACTCCAGAGTGGTTTGTTTTTGGTGGGAACGTGATCCGAATTTGATCTGACCAAACTACAACGCATATTTAGCAAGTCTAAGCTAAATTACTCCCCTAACAGGATTCACTTTGCATATGCAAATGAAGGAGTTGCTAGCAGTTAGCTGGAGAATGAATCAAAGTCTGACCTGAACTAGCAATGAAGTATGTTGCCTTAATTGGTCATTTCAGGACCTTTTTTCCTGTTTATGTGTAACCGCTGTCTGCGTTGTGTTGTAATTTTGTGGCTGACACCATCTTTTGTATCTGAACGCACTTTATTGTCTGTAAAAACAGTGAGGAAACACACACTGGTCGGTCACGGTCACGTTCAGCAGTTGCTCAGCACAGCATGGGCTCAATCCTCTCTTACTGGCCAGATTATTCATAATTATTCATAATTATTAATAAACAAAAACTTAACCCTAACCAAAAACACATGTACCTGTAAAAACAGCGAGGAAACACACACTGGTTGGTCACGGTCACATTCAGCAGTCACTTGACACAGCTTTGTGGAAAAGAAGTTAGCAGATGTTAGCTTAGCACTGAGCTATTGTGTAATAGCAAAACACAACCAATTTAACTCATTCAGTTCCGTGTAATGTATTTGCTGCCTTCTTAAGCATAACATCACTTTAGCTGTGTTATTACATTACATGATTTTCACATTTTCAGTGCAGTGCTGTGCATTGAGTGACGTACCATGGGCTCAATCCTCTCTTACTCACGCTGAGGTAACGTCACAACCAGTATTTATAAGCTGAGGAGAGCTGTGCCAACCATTTTGCCTACATTTAGGCTACAAACAATCTACAATACAGCACTGTTTTAAAGCACGAGATATTCATGTAAATGGGTTGTGCTTGGATATAATATGACACACCACTGAAAAACAAACAACCAAACAGCAAAATGAACAGACTTGAGTTTGGGCCAATATGGTAACTTCAAATAATAACATCAACTCTTTTGCTGAAACAAAATCATTGTACTCATGATAAAAGACAACTAAATTCATCTTGAAGGAATAAGCTGAAAGCAGCAGCAACAGAATCGTTAAGTAGATCTATGTGAACACCATCAAAAATGTAGGTATATGAAATAATACTATGCAAGGTATTTTTGTTTTTGTTGTATTTTGCTGTGATGTCTGTACAACACAAACTCAACGCAAGATCAGTGTGGAGCTGCACCTGTATATTGTAGAGATTGCGTGTCCTGTTTGAGTACTCATAGGTTGGGATGTTTACTTGTGTTTTTCCTGTTAGCAAATTCACACCACCTTACCTGTTGACCAATGAGGCATCCAACTATAACATAAGCATCCCATTACATTATACCAGATTTCCTAATTTTCTGTGGAGTCTATTGGCCCAGGGGACAAAATAACATGGCTTTGAGACATATGGCCATAGGCTGAGCAAGTGGCTAGCATAAAGTCATATAACCTATGCAGTGCCGACGTGTTTTTTTCTATGATTAATGTAAAAAAAAAAAAGAAGATGAATAATGCATTAGAAAATTTAAATGACTGCATTCAAATATACGTTTTAATAAGCCCCTGCCAGCAGGTGAATGCACAAAACATTCTCATTTGAATTTAACATGACAACATTTTAATGCAGACATTTTCATTTACATTTACTGACCTATAAGATAGGATGTGCTGAAGACTTGGAGCACTGTTAAGTTTCTGGTGTCTTAAACACAAGAAATTGGCAGACTGAGCTCTGACACAAGTGAATGAGAGAGTAGTAGTAGCATCAACAAATTTGTGATGTAGCTTAAGTGACATTTGCACATATGTTCACATGCTGTTTAATGTGCTGCAGCTGAGCAGCTAATTAACTATCTAGCCTGCTGACTGATGTTAGGTGGCAAATGTTTGTTTAGTGGCCCGTTCAACAAGCCAAGGTGAAAAACAAGATGTGTGTTCATGTTTGTATGTTAGATAAGAATGTGTCTTTTGAAGGACAGCTGATGTGGGTTGTTGTTCAGTCTGTAGCTCTTGTGTTGTGTAGTATGGCTGTTTGTCAGTTTGATCATCTGCCTATATGAAAAAGGACACAAGTTAAATTGGCTGTGCGGAAACAAGTTCTTAATCTACATAAATGGAAAACTAATGCTATACAGTCTAATCAGAAAACAGGGGTGCAATCATGAAACCAAAAAATATAAAAGTACAATCATTTAACTTATAATTGTATATCTTCTTTTAGCTTTTTTAAATAAGGACAGTAGGGAATATTAAAAACATTTGAGGTAGGACGTTTATGGAAAAAAAAATCTTGAACAAACACAAGATTTGTGGGCACATGTCCACCTAGAGAAACTCAACTTCAACACCAAAGAGGTGAAAAGACAAATAACTGCTCACACTGTTTGATTGATTGTTGATCTCTGGGAAATGCAGCGCAGAAACAACAAAACAATGAACACTTGCAACAGAGATGGAAAAGTAATAAAAAAACAAGAGTCTCAAGGACTGTTACTTTAAGAGAAACATGATTCAGTGCAGGATTAGCATGGTGGGAGGGATGGTGTTTGTGAAGTTGTCATTTGGAGAACCTAATGGCTGATGATCACTCATTGATCTCTCAACTCTCCAGCAGCCACATCCCTTAGGCTCATTTCTTGCCTTCCCCTCTTTCTTTTCCTCCCACCCCCCTCTCTCCACAGCACCTCCCAATATCCCGCAAGGTCTCATTGATCGGCTTCCTTCAAGGGCACAGTGGTCGTGGGGTTGGAGGCATCCTGCAATATGTTCTCTTAGATAGTTGAACAAGTTAAAATGAGTGCTTTGGACCACTTACTGTAGAGAGTCAGAAGGGACAATGGTCGGGGGACCACAGCATATAACAGCTCAAAGATTGAGGACTTACCCATATCTCCACCTCATTACCCTGTTATTCCAATTTGTAGATACATTCCTCAGCACAGCATCACCCTGAATCAAAAGAGGACTTCTCTGCCTATAATCTGGAAGAGGTGAGGGGAAAAAATAGAGAAAGTGAAAATATGGCTTGAAAAAGCAATTTCCACACATACGGTGTTAACCATCCGTCTGCCCTGCTCTAGCCATGAGATGATTTTAATAAATTCCAATGTATTTGATGAATACCTGCATCCTTCACATGTGTAATTAATTATAATCCTGTGCTGTAAATCATGTCTGGTAATTGTATATGATGGGGAAGATTATCAGGTGTGGTTGTTTGAAGGGCCATTAGAGAGAGAAAAAAAACAGCACTATAACACGTAACTTACTTTTTTTCTATTGTTTTTGAGTAAGGTGTTAGCCACACTGAGTTATATGTAGGAACCAAGTCCCTTGCTGAAGCACATGAATGATTCTGGTTGCATCATGGTCCTTCTCACCACTGGGCCATTTATGAATTGTATATAATGAGTGGTATTAGTCTCTGAGGCTTCACAAGGGATGTTGTTTTGGATTCAAGCTGCATATGTGTGTTTTAAATTTTTGCACTTTTCTTGACAAAAAAACGTCCCAACATGTCCCAACATGGTAAAAATGTCCAGTTATAATGTGCCAACATGACAGCAAAAATGTCCAGTTAAAATGTCCCGATATGACACTAAAATATCCAGTTAGTGGTCTTGAACAGTGCTCCTCTGCTACTTTTGCACCTTTTTGCCAACCAATTAACTAGCCATTCACCCAACCTGCCTCCTGCGAAATCACCTAAGAAAAGAATATTAAGCACATTATATTGATGTCATCCGAAATGCGTCACTTTTCCTGTCACTCAGACATAACTATAGGTCATTTTTGGTGACTGAATTTATGACCTAAATGGCGTGAAATGATACACAAAAAGCAAATGCATAGTCATAACACACAAAATGACTTAAGAAGTTGGCGTTCTATTGATCCACCATTTGGTGATACCAGGCTGTCCTGGCATGTAATTGTCCCTGGCAGATCTCTCCTGTTTATAAATGACATGCATACAGACTGTCATTCTGTCACCAGTCTGTCACATATGAATGTGTATGATTCTGTCTTCATCTTGTGTTGTTTTTTAAAGAACAGTAGCATGGAATCAATAATATACTCTGCTGATAGTAATCAGCAGGTGAATTACTCAGAGAAGCCAGTGATGTGGATTGCAGATGCGCCTTCTCTCCTCGCCATCATGTTCACTCCCTCACTCCTGTTTTGCATATTACTTTACATGTCATTGTTACTTTCTCTCCCCCATCTCATCCATCTTCTCTTATATATCTCCTTTGATTGAAATCACGTATTGCTGAAGCAACCATCAGGGATGCTGGTATGTAAGTCTCTGATTAGATTACATTCTTGTCCTTTAAGAGGAGGGAGATTTATGCCTTTTCATTATTAAGGAGAAAGCATTTAATCAATAATTGTTGGGAGGGAGAATTTATGGCAGGCACAGTCAGTTAAAAATCTTCGGGGCCAATGTTATTAACTGTGACAAGGCCTGTGGCTGCTGAGGGCTTGGATAAGGGCCTGCCATGTGAAGACAGGCGGTGGCGAAGCAATCACTCTGTCTGCCTGGGTGGATGGAGGCCTGTAATCTCTGCCAGATGCTGACAAGAAAGACACAAGACTCTCGTGCCACCTCGAACCTCAGACAAGATTCAAGCACAAGGAAAAGCCTGTGTGTTTTAAGAAAAGAAAGACAAACAAATGCAGATATGCACGCTAACACACATACATACACACAAACACACACACACACACATATTCTCCCTCTTACATATCTGACTGCTTGTTGCTTCACTCAACAGCAGAAAGCTGTGATACTGCCAAGTATGAGTTGTGTACATGTCCCTGAAATGATCACAGGCAACCAAAAACTCCCTGAAGAAACAACTTGGTAAAATTGAAGGCCAAATTCAAGTTCACTCATCACTGCCACTTGCCTATCCACTACCTTGTGTATATTTGTGTGAGTAGCACAGCTTGCTTGTCTGATGTTTATTTTTTATTTCTCACATACAATTATGTTCAGGCACACCTAAGGACTTCCCTTACTTCTCCTGTTCTACCTCCGTAAAGTTTTTGATTGATTTTTGGCAATTTCATCGTGTAAATCCACTATCTCTATCATGCTTGGCTTACTGCGTTGATGTCCACCCTTGCTGTCGACACAGTTTCAGCTAAGAGATGGATGAATAAAGGAGCGGTTGAAGGGAAAGGAAAAAAAAAAAAAACTCAAATAGGAAAGGGAGGGAAGCCAGTCCTGTAAGAGGCTTAAGAGCCTCCTGGAAGCTGTCGTTTGGCTTGGGACCGAGTGCTGTCGTGGAATTGAGTTGCTCCTTTATCTGCTTTCGGCTTTGTGATTCCAGGCAAAAGTCTGACCACCACTGCTCTGCTTGGTTGGCTGTGGCACAGACACACAAGTACGCACTTGCACACAACCACAAGCTTAAGACACTCTCACACACGACTGACTCCATCTTTAATTTCTCAGTTTGAACTTTTTAGTTGCTGTTTGGAGGCAACAACAACAACAAGGAGCATCAAACAGACTGAATTTGTTCACTTCTTTGAGTTGGGGATGATATTTGTACATCACAGACCTGTTTTCTGGAAGTTTCTCCAACCAGCATCCATCCTTGTGGCTTAGAGATGTGTTGTGTTCACTGATGTGGTAGGTCCAATGTATAAACACCTTCCTGCACTACAACAGTGAGGACACAGGTTTGATTTGTATGGCAGCCAACATGTCCCATGTTTTAGGTGTTACTAGCCATGGTTTAAAAATAAAAAGTCTTGTTCTTCCTTAGTAATACTAATAAGCTTTATCAGAGAGTAAGTTTTTTACATGGTTAGTTGTACAATTGCAAAATCATTCATAGAAATGTGATGCTAGATTGTACATAACAGGTTTGTTCCTGGGGTGTATAACATAGGTAATATGTCGTAAGTGCAAGCAAGTATTTCCCCGTTCACAAATAGTGATAGATAGCTAAAACAAAAATGTTTTTAATTAATTACCAGCACAACTCTATAGGGTTATTCACTTGGGCATGACACAAATCATTTATAGTCCTTAGTCTTGTCTAGACTAGCAAAACAGTTAAAACACTGAGTTTTTCCCCAGAGTATGTGCAGTGACTTCTGCCCAGAGATATATACCCTCAAACATTTTTGAATAAATTGAAATTACAATTACAATAACAAAATAAGATTTCCAGACAACTGTGTAAGGAGACAGGCCAATGGCGATTCCAGGATCATGTGTGTGTGATAAGGAACATTCATGTATTTGCAGAGTGTATCTGAAACAATGAACAGTGTACAGCAAAGCATTTAGTTCAAACCTTGATAGAGCTCGAATCACTGAATCATTTTGTTAATATTCAGTTAAAATAATAAAGTAATAAAACGGAAACTTGTATCTTAGAATATTACTAATTTGAACTTAATGGGCAAGTAATTTACCATAGGATACTGAAAAATAACACTCATAACTCTTTCTTTCTTTTAGTGACTTTCTCGCTAATCCCACAGTTGTTCAGACATGATTCAGATCTGCTAGTTACTTAAGCTTAGCAGTTAGGGATGGTGCTCATCAACCCCTTCCTATATAACGATCGTTGATTGGCATCAACATGATGTAATTGTTTGCCTGACTGGCCATAGGATTTGGGCTCCTAATAGCTAAAAAACAATATGGTACAGTTTTCTTATTTTATGCTATTAAATTGGCATAGAACATAGAATTTGCATTTACTGCCAGTCAAATTATGGGGATCTGCTGTCCATATGTGCTGTTCTTATCAATCCTACCTTGTGTTAAGATTTTAACTTCATTTTGCAAATAGATTCCTGAAACAGGTGAACATGCATTTGAATTAGATGAATTATACATTTGTTTTGATGAAAAACACAATATTGAAGCAACAGATGACTGACACATACAGATGGAGAGTTTTTGCATTGCAGGGATGGTACAAAGCAAGTTTACCAGGTGATAGAAAATCTTGAGATAGAAGAAACTGTTAAATTATGATATTTAATGTTTTATGAACAAAACAGATGAAAAGTTTTGTTTCCAATCAGTGCAGACTCAATCTGAATGAACACAGGTACCTAAAAGATATGTGCCGTTGCTTTCAGAGTCAGAATTCAAGGTCAAATAGAATTTTTTGAGTCATGCATCCTCAAATGAGACTAAAATGCTAATCTTACCCAAACGGGCAAAAATACTGAATGATATAAAGCCAAATTCTTCACTGAATACTTTTATCTTGTCAGTTTGATGGCTCTGCCCAGTGTCTGACTTTGAATGACAACTCTTAAATGACTTCCATCATTTTGTCAAAATCATCAGTTACAGACCAGTTGCCGATGTGCCTGTGTTTCCTCAGGACAAAATGACAGCACGCATGCACGCATGCACGCACGCACGCACGCACGCACACACAAACACACACACACACAAACACACACACACACACACACACACACACACACACACACACACAAACACACACACATATCAGATCATGGTCACTTCATGGACATTACAAGGACAGGAACTATGAGCCCCAACCCTAACCCCAAACTAACCTTAAACTAACCCTAACCTTAACATAGCCTATGGCAGACCTGTGAGATGGCCCGTCAGGTACAAAGATACATACATATTTTCTCTTGCAAGTCCTATGAACATTTGTGTTTAATGAAGCAATGACAGAACACAGACACTCAAGCTTAAATTCAAAAGCTGTGCTCCTTCTTCAGATCCTCACTGATAAACCCAGGTCCAGTTTTCCTGATGTCAGGCTCTGATTATTTAGTTTTTCTGGATAAATGTCAACCCATGACCTTTTTTGAAGTAATTTACTCTCTACAGAAGTATGAAGCAGTGCCTGCCTTTGTGTAGCTGTGTTCACTGGTGAGGTGGTCTTTTGCTGCTATAATCCTTTTACCTTCCCCACTTTAGCAGAACATGCATGGATGCATGTAACCACACACACACACACACACACACACACACACACACACACGCACACACACACACACACACACAGTTCTTTGTCTTTCCAGTGCAAGAAACATTTTTGTGACATGATAATAATGATTGGAAATCAGTACAATTTGAAATAATTGTCTTTCCCTTTTTTTCTGTTTCTCTCAATCTGCCAGGGCAGAGCTATTTTCAAAATAAACAAGCAGATGTTTGTGTTTGCAATTATCTAACAAGTGTGAAAAGACATTCACTCTACCTTCCCTCACTGTCCATTTTCTTCTTGTTGCTCTGCACAGTGACCTATAAAGACATTAGTTAAATAAGCATCAATTCAATCATCAACATTACAAATAGACATCCGTACAGTGCACAGACATACAGTGAAGCGGCTAGTGTCACACTTTGGATGTACTGCAGTTGTTCAGACACACTACCAACAGCCAGTTTGGTTTGCTCTAGTATAATTCCCCTCATTAGTTTTTAGTCAGGAAGATGGACTACTCCAGTTTAGATGTAATGGCTGCTTGGCGCTGTGTGCTCTGTAATGTTAATATAGAATAGTGCAACAAAAATACTTTTAAAAACAGAATAATTACAACAATATATATTAATGTGTCCATGTAAAGCTAAAAAAAAAACCTTTTTCAAAAAACTCTATTCTGTTACTACACCAGCAGTGCTCACACAGTCATGTACTGCTGGTCTTTGACAGCTCGGGTTTGAAAGCCTTGCTCAGCAGCACCACAGCAAAAAGTTGTTCCACATTCAAAGATCAAACCAGCTGTTCAAAGAGGCTGACTTAATCCTTCCTTTAAAAGGTACAAATCTTTAGTTACTATCAGCTTTCCTCAACTTTAATCTAGATTTTTTTGTCAGTTTTAATAATAAAACAGTCAAATAAGCAATTTTATGATATTGTATCAAAGATAGCTGAACAGATTTAACAAATTAAGCTTAACCAAAATTTCTGGCTCAAAAAAAGTTTAAACATCAGGAACCAAAAGATGATTTGCTTGAAAAATGATCAGACAACATGCCCAATGAGGGAACATTTGGGTAATGCAGGCACCAGAAAGCATGCAACATTCTGGATAATCTGTAGACAAAAGAGGGCCATCTGAATGAGGTGTGAGTAAAGGGAACTGCAGTAGTCTGAGCCTGGGAACACACTCAAACACACTTTTAAAATCCTGTCTAATTTGGTGATAAACCTGCTTCTCTAATGTCTAGGATACTACGTGGCATTGTAGTACAGCATATCCTCCATGTGCTCCTGTAGAAGCATAGGGGGAGGCTCAGCAGAGGGTTACATGGTTGGTTTGGCTCTTGATGTTGCCACCTGTTCAGGCAGCCAAGTGTTCAGTCAAATGAGGCTGAGTGAGCTCAGCGTTGGGAATGAGCAGCATTTGACTGAAGCACCCTTCACGCTAAAATCACATCACAGGTGAGAGGTACTCAGACACATACTCACTTGTGTACACTTCTGGACGAATGTGCTTATACAGTAAAGCTTGATTGCCTCTTCACCAGTGGACACATGATTCTCTTCTAATTGATGGGATGAAGACCTTTGGGTTTATTAATATGTTGGGTTTTTTTTTTTTTTTTTTTTAATTTGTTGCTGTGGTGTGTGCTGTGTGTTTTGGTTGAAACAATACTATTAGAAACATAGGTCGCAAATGCGTCACTCATGCTAAACCAGGCTGCTTTCTAACCACTCTCTGGGCTGGATTCACACTACAGGCCTTCATGCTCCATGGACATGACAGTGCACACAAAGCTTACACAGGCTGTGTTCAATCAACCAATCATTTATTTAGTTTATCTCAGTCAGCTATGGTTTTACTGGTGAATTTCACACCCACTTACTACATCATGCTGTGTTCATGTCATATCATGAGTTGTTATGTCTACAAATTTCCAACTTGTAAATAGTGTTCAGGTCAACAGTTACAACAACAAGTTGTACTTTTGTCTGGGAAACTCATATTTTTGTGAAAGCTCTCATATATATTTGACTTGGCAGTCGTGCCTGATAACCAAGCTAACATGGACACCTCACATCAGTCAAAGTCTGTCATTCAATGTAGTTAAGCTCAGATTTAATGAATATAATGTAATTTTGCCAATGCACAGTATTTTAAACACACACGATCATCTCTGTAATCATATAACCTTACAAATAGAATTTTTTAACAGAATATCTGCAAGATCGGTCTCTGGAACAGATTGTTCATGTCTTCCCCTCTCCTTGTACCCCTGTCTCCTAAACATTGTATTTATATACCACTAACTTTTTTGCCAGTTACATTTTGAGGGAAATGCAATTGCTGCCAGCATTTTGTTCAGGTTGAATGTTTTCCTCCAAGGAGCGAAGTGCTATGTTCTTGTATGTATGCCTTAACATCCATCAAAAGCTGAATCATGCCTTAGTAGCTTCAAGCAATATATTTTATTGAAAGAGCAGATACTGTAGAAAAACAAATGCAATACTTTGTCATTAAACATTTTGCATATACATTCAATATCAATATCGTGCCTCTTGCCAGGTGCATTAATTAAAATGTCCTCATTTTGTTGATAAAATAATGCAACTTCTAGGAGACAGGGTTGCTCCTCAGGACTTCAAACCTTTCAATCCCATCATAACTTCATGGTGATATTGGATGATTTGCTTATACATAATGGGTAGAGGGTAACAGGGCATGTTTGATTTTTTTCTTTTAGTTTATGTGAGGGTTTCCTGTGCCTTTATGGCAATGACAGGTGATTATGGTGACACTATGGAGGATTTTCGCGCATGCTAGGACTGTACTGACTGGGATGTTTTTCAGGACAGCTACCAACAGTCTGGATGATTACCCAGATGCTGTGTCGTTATACATCACCTTCTGTGAGGACAGCCGTGTACCATCATGCACCAGTGTTAGTTACAACAATGACAAAACCTGGTTTACAGCTAAACTCAGACAGCCAAGGTTGGAAAAGTAGGAAGCACTTAGGAGTGGGGACAAGATCTGGTTTATAGAGTCTAAATACAGGTATAGCAAGACGGTAAGAGATGCTTAAGGACTGCAGCCTACTCTGAGAAACTTCAACAGCAGTTCTCAGAAAACATCTCTGCTGCTATCTGGAAGGGCCTCAGACAGATCACCAACTTCAAACCGAAAGCCCCCCACTCCACTAATGGCTCATGCCTGGCCAATAGTCTGATTTGATCTGATTTAATTAGTTTTACTGTCAATTTGAAGCACAAAAGGACAGTCCTGACACATCTCCCCTGACTCCAGTTATCATCTTCATCTTCCCAATCTCAGCAGTGGGCCAAAACGCTGTGCAACCGGCCACCTTTGAGTCCTTTGAGTGCCTTGTGTTGTCCCATTGAGCCCCTGCAGTTCACCTACAGAGCTGACAGGTCTGCAGGAACCTATGCGAGGATCCTGTTTGTGGATATTAGCTCCGCCAATCATCACAGCTGTGCTGCAGCACAAACTCTCTTAGCTACACATGCCTGACTCCACCTGTAGGTGGATCACAACTTCCTGTTTGATAGGAGGGAGACTGACCATCTGGAGTCCTGGTGCAGCCAAAATAACTTGGAGCTCAACTCTCTAAAGACAGTGGAGATGATTGTGGACTTCAGAAAGAACCCAGCCCCACCTGCCCTAATCACCCTGTGTGACTCTCCAGTCAACACTGTGGAAACCCTCTGCTTCCTGGGAACCAACATCATCAAGAAGGCTCAGCAGAGGATGTACTTCCTGCGACAGTTCAAGAAGTTCAACCCGCCAAAGGCAATGATGGTGCACTTCTACATGGCACACTTCATTGAGTCCATCTTCACCTCCTCCATCACCTTCTGGTACGGTATAGCCACTGCCAAGGACAAGGGCAGACTGCAGTGTATCATTCATTCTGCTGAAAGGGTGATTGGCTGCAACCAGCTATCCAGGACCTGCATGCCTCCAGGACACTGAGGAAAACAGGAAAGATCATGGCCGATCCTCACCACCCTGGACATAAACTTTTTAGAACACTCCCCTTTGGCAAGAAAAAATCTGATTCTGATTCTATCCGATCATACAACTTTTTGTGGAACATGAGATCCCATAATGCATTGTATAAGACCTTTTCAAACATTTCATATTTCATTGCTTCCTTTATTGTTCAGTTTCAAGTAACTGTATTTTAAATCAGTTTTTTATTCTGTAGATGATACCGCAACTCCCCACCCTCGTTTTATTATTTAGGTTTCTGGGAGTTTCTAAGGTTGCCGCTTGTACAAGATAAATGACTGAATGACTCTGACTTTGAAATATGCTGTATATGTCCTCCTCTCAACCGGCACCTTCATGACCTAGTCGTCGACTGTGGCTGATCTCCACATCTTGCCTATAGAGGGCAATCAGAGTCACAATTTATGGCCACTTGGTTCCACCTCTGCCTCTGAGTGACCTGACCCCATTAAATTCAGAAGGTTAAGGGTCAAGAGGTCATCACATGTCCTGCTGCAACTTGGGCAGGCTGACATCAATGGGGAGCACTCCTCAAACACCTACATTCCCTTTAGCTGATTAAAAATGACACCATTCTTTTTCATCATGTGCAGCCCTTCAAGAGGAACGGTTTGATTACAAGGTGTTGGGTTGTTAAATATTGTTCATGTAATGCAATGTGAAAGGGAAAAGCATCTAGAGGAAGATAAATGAAGAGCCTTCAATCTCAAATGAGTTAAATACCATTTGAAAAATGCAGCATCTGCTCTAAAAATGATTGCTGGAATGAAAGCAAAACTCCAGTCAAGCTAATTTGTTGTCTCCAGGCCTCTTTTTCTAAAACAATGCAGTATGTATGAAAGTGTATGAAAAGATTTAGCAGTGAACACAATGAAGAAATGTCTTATTCAATATGGATTCAAAGTGTCATTATGAAATGGGAGAATCTCTTATTGCAGTTGTGATAAACTGTGGGCTAATGCTAAAGCTATAGGAAAGAAATACTCATGCTTAGAAAATATAAATATAAAATAAGTGTTTATTTTAAATATTGATAAATGCTAACTTTATTATTATATCTGAGCCCAATAACTCAAAAAAATTGCTGCTCTTAACACAAGGTAGCTCTTTCTCTGGAGGAATAGTACAGCCGATTAAAAGTGATAAATTTCCCACTTTTGTCTGTAATGAAGAGACTGATTAATGAGCATGAGAAACAATATCCTCCATGGCTGAACAAAGAAAAGAGCTTGCGCACAGAAACTCAGACATGAGACATGACGTCACATTTCTACCTCCACATTGGTGATTGACAGGTGTTTGCTGGGATGCTTAATGAAAATCACCACAGCAGTGAGCAACGAAGATGGAAAAAAGGAAAAGAGAAACTTTGGGATTACCATTTTACATTTTTGACCTTATGGTTTTGAATATTGAGAGAGTGATTCATTCAGGCTGCACTTTATTCTTCAAAGGTGTTGCATATGTTTTAATAATTTTGCAGCTCTCAACTTGTCAAATCCAATGGGAAAAACAAATACAAAACAGGGGTAAGAAAAGAAGAAGCATGTGCAGACAATTTGACATGAATTTACTGTCAGTGATCAGTAGAGGGCACTGTGAGCTTTTTGGTCAATTTGCCCCCCACCCTCCCGCCCCTCCAATACAATCCGGCAAGTGGACCAGCCCTGCTTGGCTGTCTGTTGGTGTAGAAGATTTAAACAAAGAGGGTTAATATCAATCAGTGTGTGTGTAAACACACTCATAACTCACTTGAGTAATGAAGCAGCAGTGAGTCAGCCTTTTTCCTGTATGGGTATAATGGTGTGTGTGTGTGTGTGTGTGCCAATGTGTGTGTATGTGTAGGGGGAAGAACATGAGATGTGAGAGACGAGGGTAAGCCTACGCCTATGATAAGAGTGTAGGCATGCTGTGTGTTGTACAAAGAAAGAAAGAGCAGACTGGCAAATGGCCTCACACTGATTTGTAAGCAGAGAGTTGCTGGGACTGAATTGTACTGAAGTACATACACAATCCCTCTATACACTGTAATATACAGTGTGTGAGGTCTCAATAGAAACCACTGCTACTCTGCTTCATTAATAATAAAACTCTCAATTTTTGGACCTTAAATAAAAACATGCTTGCATTATAAATCAGAGTAAGGTTCAAATGTTTGTTTCTACAAATTAATTTTCCCATCAGTGATCTATCTCATTGAGAGTTTGCAGCATTTTAAAGAGGTTATTGAATTACTCAGAATTAGGAAAACACAAATTTAATATTGTTGACTTAGTTAATATTTTACACAATAATGAATAAAAGCAAAATAAATGTAATACATAAAATACAGTACAAAAGTTACATAAAATACAGATTTTTTTATAGCTTTATAGGTTAACCCTTCTTCTGAAGTCTTCCTCATATTTATTAGAAAAGCTGATGAAGTCAGCCAATCAGCATTGAGCATTGTGATTTTCATGGGCAAAATCAAGGACTGTCACACAGTAAGAATAGTTCATTGCCATGGTGATACTCAGCACTTTGTAACCCTGTTCAAACAAGCAACAAACATGGAAGGTGAAGAGGAAAGACTTAAAGAAAAAAAAAAAAAAAAAGGAGAGAAAATATCATCATCATTTATATGACTCACTAATGAGTGAGACTACAGCAGCCTAGCCGGAACTGGCAGGATGGGAGAGAGTGAGTGATCACTGCACTTAATCATTTCTCTGTCTTTCTACTTACTGTCACTTAGGTAAAAATGTGGAACAAATTATCTGTTTTTTTAGAGACAACTGTCAAGAGTATTGAGTGACAAAGAATATGTAAATTTAGCTTTACTTTTTAAAATATTTCCTTAAATACCTACCTAACTAAACCATCTGCTTTGACAAAACATTTTGAAGACCATGTTCATTACCCTGAGCCGTTCCATACATGAAAATAAAACCATTAAAACTTAATGATACAGGAACATTAGCAACAGCAAACTCGGGCTATCAGCTTGTGAAACAAATACACACTGTATGGTCCTGTAGAAGCTATTAGTCAATCTGATTCCAATTTGTTGTGTTTTATTTATGAGTTTGCTTGTGAAACATTACACTACCCACTAGCTTTAGTGAGTTCTCACCAAATGGAAATACTGTTGTTGCCATAGAAACGTTCATGTTGGCAGCCAGGCCATGATGAAGTAACATTAGCGAGCTAGCAACATCACTAGCTGGCATCACTCCACCATGGTTTTACTGCCAGACATGATGCCTTTTTATAGAAGAAAGTGAAAAAAGTAGATCATTAAAAATCAGTGATTAATGTATGTAATGAATAGTTTATCCTGGCCTATATATATAATTTAACTTTAGAACCAGGGATTAAGAAGGTGGGCATGTTTCAGCTCTATTCATGGGAGAATCATGGGAGTTTGAATTCATCTCTTTAAAGACACAATCCTCCGGGGGAGTAGATTTTCCAGTGGAACAGAATACCTACAGTATAGCCTATATACTGTACATCTGTAATCCAGCATCCAACCCGACACCAGCAAGAACATCCCACTGAACATTAGTCTCACCTTATTACATTAGGTAAATGGCATAAACATATTAGTCTATAAAGCCTACCATATCATAAAAGGATCTCAAGCAGTATGAAGCAAATATTACCAGCACTAAGACCGCATTTTAAGTGAAAAAACAATCTGAAAATGGGTAAAAGGAGGAGACGGATATCAGATTTATACACAAAGACAGAGCTGTATTTCATAATTTACTGTGTAATCACACAACTGATTAAGAAAATGCACATTAGACACACGCATCCCAGCACACACGCCACCATCATATCTGACTCCTGGCTTGTGTGGGCAGGTGGATCTGCTGGGCATCCTGTTCATCTCACTGTACATTCAATTACAGTCGCCCACAAATTACTTCAAGAATACGAGCCAGCATGAGCCGCCTGCCGCCTCCACATGCGAACACACTCCTCCTCCTCATGCCCCCATCTCGCTTTCATTCCTTTCCTCTTCTCTGTCTCTTCTTTGGCATTTCCACAGTCAAATGCTGGACTGTTAGTTGTCTGAGAGCAACTTGCTTTTGGTTGCCACGCCGATACTTCTTGATCTTTCCAGCAGAGATGAGGTGGAAAATACATAAGCGGAGAAATCACCCTCAATCAAGCAACCTTGTGTCTTTAAACACCCACTGCTGACACGTGCTGATAAATCCTGTTCTTTTCGCTATGCCATACACACTGAGATGCAGGAGCTCATATGCACGATGCACACAAGAGTGTACATAAGCACATTCAGACAGATAAGCACATATGCACACATATACATTCAAGCAGATGGATGTACACACACAAGCTCTCAAGTAAAAATTACACACACCCACACTGCTCATACATACTGTAAGTGTGTTTATCAAACATGCACAAATACACATGCATGCACACACACACGCACACACATAGATCCTCTCCATGCACAATGAGGTTGTTCTCAGTGTGTGTTCTCTCCATCTTTCTTGCTCCTTCTTTCTCTCTCCGGGGTACGCATGATAGCGACTGATGTAGCCAGCAATTTATATCGCTGAAGGAGGTGTATGAAAAATACAGATGATATCCCACAAAGGGGGTTTCAAGAGTGGAGGAACAGTGGTTGTTGTGTGAAGGGGATGAGGAAGTGTGGAGTAGGGGGTCCTGATAGCTTGATGTAAGGCTATAGTGTCATTCAACAGGTGACTCAAGACATTTTTAGTCCTCTTTAGAGTGCTTCAATGTAAGCTGTTTTCTCTCTGCAATTTCTAACCTGTTGGTGCAAGGGCTCAGACAGACATTTTGATGTCTTATATACTGTAAAAGCTGAAGTTAACCATGCAGTGATTAGAGATAGGGACTGAATAGGGCTTTTAATCTGTGTTGGCAAGGATCTATCCTCAGTGAACAAGTCACTAAATCCCCATCAGTTCCAGAGGTCCAGATCTTTAGTCGACTTCTGACCTTCCTATGTGGAGAAAGGCAAAAGAAAAGAATAATTGTTGCTTTCATGATAACAGGCAAACAAGAGAAGTGGAGAGGGGAAGGGTTGCCAAGGAACAAATGTCATGGCAGACAAGTGGTGTCTCAGCCATTTTGCCACACTCCCACACCACATTTCAAGCGATCATTTTAATCTAAATCACGATCTTTCCCTGACTCTAACCAAGTGATTTTTGTGCCTAAACCTAATCAGACCTTAACAATAGCATTGTCACATCATATAACATAATTATGTTTTGTTGGAGCATAAGACTTTTTATTAATATAAAACATAATTTTGTCTTGGCACCACCTTCTTGTTAGTATTTGTTAGTGCCAGGAGGAAGCACTAACCCTTATTCAGTTTAATCAATGAATCAGTCTCATAACCCGACCTTTGCTTACTGTGCTCAAAGAAAAAAGGATAAATTAAGACATTTATTAATAGTTAAACGTCTTGAGGATACATGATAAAGCACGTCAGATAGATAAAGATAATAAATGAAAAGAACAACAAGACCTACAAAGGATAATGAAATAAAATAAATGAAAATAAAGTAGTTCAGAAATAGTGGCTTGAAGTGTGTGACTCGACACTAACGTATTGCGACGTGGAATGCTAAGGGAAAGTTAATCTCTAAACTTCTCTAAAGAAATGATCTTTTTGAATTTAATGGAATTCGACATCAAGCCTTGATCACAAAGCCATGTTATGCTTTACTGTTTATGCGTTTTGTTGCTGCAGAGATGTCATCTCAGCAGGTCCAGCATTGTTGTAGATTAAAGTGTAGCTTTGGTTATACAGCCTGGGTCTTTGTGGTGTTAGATCACCGGTGAAGAGGAGTCAAGCCATTTCAGGCTGCTCTATAGAGAGTCTTTCTTGTTTAACTCCTAGCTGGCCAAATGCTGTCAGCATAGCGGGCCAATATACAGTTTCAAGTGTTGCTCACTTCTTCCGAGCAATGTTTTAGTCTGAGCTGATTCAAGCGTTAGCTGGCATCTTGTAATCTTTAGCTGAATGCTGAATAAAGTTAAATCTGACTAAACTCAAATTTTTAGTCGTGTAAAACTTAAAAAAAATAAGATACTGTACACAGAAACATGAGATTTAATGTTACAAATGAAACAAAAACAAACTGAACTTCTTTCAATAAAAGATTAAAATACACATATACTTGATCAAAAAACAAAGAAAAGAGACGTCTTTATAAATATTTGTCTTGGCTAATGAGTTTGGAGAACAGCTCAGAGAAAAATCCCTGTGAGGCTAATTTTATAACTTTTATAACCCTCATATAATCACTCATGATGTCTAGAAATCAAACCTTCATTGATTCAACTTTCTCAAACCATTTACACATCTCACTGGTATCAGTCATATCATCTTTAACTTTTTTTATAGTGTGTTTTGCCTTTTTTCTGGCAAATTAATTACTCGAATATGGGGAGGTGGAGAGAGAGTTGGTAGCCATAACTCTTCATAATTTGAAAGAAGTTTGAACACACTGAAGTATAAGTTTCTTAATATTATATATATAATATTTTTAGCAAACAGATGCCCGCAGATGAACTATAGCTGTGATTTATCAGCTGGAAAATACAATTGGACCACAGCATGGAGCATACCTAGTCCAAGTTCAAATTTAATAACAATACCACAGAAAATATTTTTGCACGTTTTTCTAAGAGTATGTCTAGGCATCCAAAAAAAGGCCATTTAGAGACACCAAATAACTCTCGCTTCAGAGTAACTGAAGCATAAAAATATTATAGTGCTTTGTTCCCCTGTTGAAACTCAACTTTGTGCATATAAGAGTCAAAGCAAGTGCTATAGTAGAAAAGTAGTTCATATAAAAAGTAAATCACAGCAAACTATTTATATTCACATAATTTCCATGTTTGGCTTTATAAAAATAAATAAAGCAGCATATGGTCATTTTCAGAATTTCATTGGCTACTTGAAGCACCAGTCATCAGCAGAATCTGAAAGAAGAGGGGCAGACACCTCCTTTCAACGCAGACTCTTGTTGGCTATTGTAGGCTGTGGACATGACATGGAAACTCCTACTGGGACAAGTGAGGTGTCAGTCAAAAGGTCAGAGTTCAGCCACCATTTTGATATCAAGATGTGGCTAATGTTTATATGCTGCGATTTATGATGGAGAATATGTGGGAAGATTAGGACATCTGCCAGCTAATTGACACAACAGTCATTCACGGATATTTATTGATGCAATAGTGTGTGATGTGTTTTGGACTAAATATTTTACTGGATTGGATTTGCTGGACCTTTGCCAATATAATAAGACTGTTTTTTTTTTGGAGTTGTATCAGTCAGTGGAGTAATATGAGGCTTCATAGGTGAATAGGGTGAATTTTGCAATTGTTCGTTTCTGGTCTGATAGTGAGGTGCTAGATTATTTCCACAATATTATCATATGTGTATTATTAACATTAAATCAATATATCATATTTTAAATATCATGGTCATCGTCAATACTGGTATATCGCAACACCCCTATATCGAAGTTACAACACTGTTCATGTATTTACATGACAAATAACATTATATAACTTACAAAATTATTAGACATTTAATTTACATGAAATTCAGTTTTGGTTCAGATTTTCAGGAAGACTCTACATTCCAGGAATGTGAGCTAGAGTTTATGGCTCTGGTCTGGGAAAGATAAGAGGCCCAAAAGAAGGGAGTTTTCTGTCCATGTTTACTGAGTTGTGGTCCTTTTTCCTGGTTCAAATGGTCATTTATGCTTTTAGTTCAGGCCATAATTTAATTATTGGTCAGAAATGGTCTCTCAGGAGGTCTGTCCAATCTCCATTTCGTCACAATGTTTTGTTTTTCTTTTTAGGTAATATCCTGCTAACAGACACCCACTTGGCAAAGAGGTTAGTTTGGGGTCAGGGGGTGAGGCACTCTCCATGACTCTGTGGAATTCACTCACCCTACTCAATTTGAGATTAAAGAAAGGCTGTTAAAACTAAATTAAAGAAAAGTCTGTAGTGTCCTACATTTCTAACAGTGATTTGTAACGGTTTAGAAATTACCGCCAATATTAGAAAACGCTCCTATGGGTTGTTCTGGAGTGCATAGACAGTCAACCTATATGTTTGTTTAATGTTCTGGTTGCTCAACTGATAGCAAGCAGCGGTAAACCTTTCACTGATGGAGAGAATGTCAAGACATGTATGAATGCTGTTGCAGAGGAGGTGTGTCCCAAAAAGAAAGATGTCTTTAATGCCGTGAGTCTATCTGCGAGTACAATCACCAGACGCATTGAAGAATTCGGGGTAATGTATATGCCCAGCTGCAGCAGAAGAAGAAAGAATTTGACTTTCATCAGAGAAGGGAAAAGTTATGTGGCCTTCACAGGAAAAAGTTTGGGGACCCCTGTTTTACAACATTCTACTGTCACAAACATGTTGAGTTGAATGTACCGTTGTCACTTTGGTCACTTTGTTCAAACTTGATGAACATATTGTCGAAACTCACAATGACTTTTACAACCTTTACATTTTACACTTTCATGAAAATCTCCCAGACATCTTTCAAATTCCATACTTGCAGTTTGGACACTTTCAGTTTCAGCTATAATTCAGATGTCCAACCCAAGACTAGTGACATAATGTCACTCAGTCATTTCTCGGAGACACAGAAGACATTATACAACTGTTTTTTCAGGCTGTGTGGTACTCTCCATGACTACTAAATTGACTACAACATGACATGACTTCGACAGTGAAGTGTCCATTTAATTGATTCAAATGCAGTGATGTGCTAATGTACTACTTATTTTGCTATTTAAAAAAATCTAGTAAACAGATTATATTGTATATTACTATGCTATATAAGAAGGTACCTTTAATGAGCAGCATTTAGTTTCATTTCAGTGTTAGTCACTTGCACTTTCGCTGTCCTGTGCATGCATGCTTGGAGCCGATGTTTGAAAATGCCAGTCTATTGATTGCACATTATTGAGTCTTGCCATATGGTAATGAGGCAATTTACTTTTACAGTAGAAAAAATAAAAGAATAATATGACAATGAAAACTGTTTTCCCATTTTTAGTTAAATTCAGTTATGAACAACCTAATGTGATGATAACTAAAACATATGGGTATATTTTAGCTCCTGTCTCTTTATCCTAACAACCGATCCTGGACTGTTGCCCCTTGAACATGAATCTTCAGGAGCCCTTAAAGTCAATCCATTTATCCCCATTTGGGTTGGGAAGTGCTCCAGGTGGGGAAAACCCGTTTAATGAAACACACTGAGATTAAATGAGGGCCAAGTCAAGTGAAGGCAACTGCTTTTAGCTGAAGATATGTAGTCATGACCCTGTGTGTATGACAGTTTGTTCAGTCCTTACTGATTTAGCTGCTGTTTTTATTGATGCCAGATGAATGAAGAGTTATGAAGAGTTCCTTTGTAACATGCTAAGTTAACACCATCTGTTAGCTTGATAACTCACATATATTGACAAAGTTTAGAACAGTTTCCATTCCATTAGCACAATTTTACATTAAAGAGAAATGGGCTGCCATGTTTACGTCTGCCATGATGAAGATAAATCACTAATTACAGCTTTAGAAAACCAAAATGGAAAACCTAAAATATGAATTTCTTTTTACATCTGGTAATGTTCTTAGGTAAAATAAATGATCATTCTAAGACTATAATGTAACTGATATTTGATGAGGCAGGCCATTGCCTCTGGAAAAACAGGAGATCTTCCAACTTTAAAATACCTGAGGATTTTTTTTCAGTATGGAATAAATGAATGCTGGATATTGACATAATATTTCAGCTAGGCTCCTCCAGGTTAAAATGTTGCTATAAGTGAACCATATTGATTTGACTGTATATTGTTAAAGAGTTTCCAACATTACCAATATTTTAAAATTGAATACATTTACAGCTTCAAATGATTGTTTTCACAGGTCTGTATAATCACTTATACTTTTTCAAAATAACAGATGACTCTGCAAAAAAAGTAATGGTAAGGGCATTTTAAGATTATATGAAAATTACGTATATAATTATATAAATGCTGGAAATACTCTAATTTCTCTATACACTGCAAACCTCAGCCCTGTGCTGGGGCAGATCCACTCAGAGGGAAAATGCTGCAGTACACTCTTCATTATAATCTACTACAAAGCCATTCCATTATTTACAATCAATACACAATTATCCCACAGGCAGGGGGAATATCTTGTTTATGTCCAGTAATTTTTTCTGTAATGGTTCCGGTTGACCTGTGGCTGGGCTGTGGAGAGAAGAGCTTGATGGAGAACGTCATTTGTTGATAGACTCACATACAGCTGGCTCGGTGGCACCACAGTGAGGACAGGAGGAGTGACAATATGAATCTTCACTGATAGTTATATTCTTTCACTGCTATAAAATACTTAAGTCTGAAATATTTACAGAGTTAACACAATACAATAATGGTCCCAGGACCACACAATTGAGATACAAGAAAATATAAATCAAGATGTAGCAATCATAATGTTTAGATGTATAGTAAGTTAATATGAAATAATCCATATATGAGTGTCTTTAACATGGAACACCAGAAGCTCTGCAGTGATCCGTGAGAAAGGATCCCCAATCAATCTGGATGACAAACATTTCCTTACCCAGCAAGGAACAAGGTCAACCTCATGGCTGCAGGGCCCAGTGTAGTGTATAGGATAGTTTCAAAGTGGATCAGTGTTTCACTTTCCCTCTGGTTAGTGCAGTGGTAAGCTATCCAATATTCCCATAAGGCTTGAGCTCTTCCAGTGGTGGCTTCCAGGAGGGGAGAAAAAGCCCCCTGGGTCTTAAACCACCCCTCCCACTTCTCTCTTCTCTGGTTGGCTACTGGTCTAAAAAAAGTCATCTCCCATTGCTTTATTGATTGGATACTCTGGGGAGGGCTGACTGTAACATTGGATACCAGGGATCTGCTTGTGCATTGTGTCTGCCTGTCAACACTTAAAATTGCCACTGGGGCCACACCAGCAACAAGCGAGGTATTCAATATGTCAGATGCAGTTAAAGGCAGCGGGTGGGATTATCAATGAGAGGGTGAGTAACCAAAGCGGCGCCACATTTTGGGGGGACATAAACAGGAAGTGGAGCAATTTGATTTCCATATTGATAGTTTTTGAAATGAGAAAGTGGGGGTGGAAATTGCTGCTATGCACCATGTCAAGCTCAGGCTTGTTGGCAGCTTTCAAAATAGGCAAGGTTGGAGAGTAAAAAAAAACTCACAATCACCTGGGTTCTTATTTTTATTCCATATTACACCAATAGTCTTCTTACTGGCCTTAGGCACTCACAGTGTTGCACATCTCCTCTGTGGAGAGCTGACTGGAAGAGAAGCTGTGCCATGATCATGTCATTTGACACAGGAATAATGACACATTGTTATAAGCGCAGTGACATTACCATTCCTCTTCTGTTAAGTGACTAAGTCTATGGTCCGAGACAAAGCGAGGGCAGAATCATACAAATGTAACCAGGAACTAATACGACATGGGGGTGACAGGAGGAAAATTATGAAATGAGATTACATTATTCTAATGTAGGCAGACAAAAGGGTAAGGGACAAGAATAAATGGAAATTCAGCTGAGTCAGAAGAAAGCCGATAAATGCCAATGAGCCAATGCGAAGACTTTTATTTTAATGAGCTATAGAAGGGATTGATAGAATGAAATGAGAGATCAATGTGACCAGGGGAAGAATGATTAAACTCCAACTCAAATATTATAAAATAGTCAAATTTTTAAAAGTTTTATTGTAGTTTGCATTATTCAGATGTTAAATTGGCCTTCATCCTGCACCATTAATTTCTGCAGAGGTTTATGATAAAGTCAGGTAGAGCAGCAGGATAAATGTAGAAAAATGTTACAAGGTTAGAGAATCTCAGTTTGAAAGTTAGTTGTTCAATATCTAAAATTTAAACAAAGGTTTTTAGACAGGAAGCTCTTTATGAAGTTGGAAAGGACTGTAACTCACCCACTTATCTGTACTTGACACATTGAGTCATTCACCTGCCTCTTCTCTACAATATGCCTGAACAGCACAGAGTGGTTTATGTCCATGTCACTGACTGAAAGAAAAACATGATCCTGATGACAAATTAATTTCTTTCTCTGGGACATGGGTTTTAGATTGATAGATGGGGGGATGTGGGATGACATTGGGGGGTGTTATAGGTTCAACAGCCTGTCTATGAGCTGGGTGGGGGGTATCATAAGTATTTTAGGATGCTCTCAATAGTACAGTGGTAGAAGTTTATCAGCAATTTTTGGGGCAGTCTGTTACACCTCAGGGTCCTCAGAAAAAAGGTGGGGCTGCTGGGCCTTATTGACCAGGGGGGAGGTTCAGTTAAGCTTCAGGTCAGGCCCTCAGATATACAGACTCCTACGACCTTGAAAATGGCAACTCGCTCAACCTCCTCTGTTGATGCACAGTCCGGTGTGGTGTGTCTTTTTGTTTTTCTGAAGTCAATGATATATATATATATATATATATATATATATATATATATATATATATATATATATATATTTGTATGTGTGTTCAGGTTCAGGTCGTTGTTGTTGCTGGACTTCCTCCCTGTAGACTGTTTCATTATTATTATGGGATACCATTATGGTCATGTCATCTGTGAATTTAAGGTGTTGGAGCTGTGGGTGGGAGTGCAGTTGTAGGTGAAGAGAGAGTAAAGAAGGAGGAGGTGTGATGGCCCAGCCTAACATGCTGCAGTATGTTAGTTAGAAAGTCCTTGATCCACAGACAGAAAGGGGTTTATAGATCTAATGTCTGCAGTTTGTTGATCAGTTTGTTCAGGTTGATGGAGTTGAATGCTGAACAGAAGTCGACAAACAGCATCCTGATGTACGTGTTGGGGTTTTCTAGGCAGGTGAGGGCTGTGTATAGCACTAATGAGATGGCGTTGTCTGTGGATCTGTTGGCCTTTTCAGGAAAAAATGGTGCTGGTCGAGATTGGAGGGGATGCAGGCCTTGATGTGGGCCAGCACCAGTCTCTCAAAGCATTTCATGAGCCAGTTGCTCTTACTGGCGTGAGAGCAACTGGCCAGTATAGTAATCATTCAGGCTTGTGACTGCTGAGGTCTTGGGTACAGGGATGATCGTGGCGGTTTTCTGACATTTCAGACATGTGACATAAATTCAGCTCCTGACAAACAACCCTCACATAATCTGTCTCTGGTGTATCGTGCTTCTTAAATGCCATTTTTTCCCCTCACATTTTTGTGTGTGTTGGGGGTGGGGCATTGCATTTCTTTGAAGTAGAAAAAAAGTCAATCAGTCTAGAAGATATATTCTGTTGGTCTCTTTATTTTAACACAATTTAGAAACGTAAAACTTACACATACACAACTCTTTCTGTTACGTTGTTCTGCAATTAATGCCAGATAAACTATTAAACTTACACTCAGTATAGCACAAAAACTCTAAACAACTGGCTCAACTGTCTCACTTGCAACACTGCAGCATTTATCATTTGTGATGTGTATGATTTTCTGACAAAGAAGCAATTTACAGTTTTTCTTGATTACTTACACACTGTAAGTGGGCCTATAAACTAAACACCCCAAGCCATAATGCTATCTACCAAAAGACAGACCCATTTTCCACTCATGTTTTCACTCATGTGTGTGTTTAGAAAGCACTTCACCACAGTACACTGAGGAATTAAAAAAAATGAAAATGTTTTGTTCATGCAAAGAGGTTGTTCTGGGAGCAAATCACAAGTGCCATTATCATTGCAGTAACCTATTGCGTAAAGCATATGTGTCAAACTCAAGGCCTGCGAGCCAAATGTAGCCCACCATGTCATTTTATGTGGCCTGCGAGAGAAAAATGTCTGTCAAAAAAAAAAAAAGTCAAAAGCATGCATTGACTGAAAACTGCATTTCCCACAATGCATGCTGATTATGTTACCTACAAAGTGATGGTATCCCGCCACTAGACTGCAATGTATCCACATCAATGCGATTTTCCCAACAAGTGGAATTGAGAAATATAAATATAAATGTCCAGAAAGAGAAATACATTCATATACATACATCAATACATCACCATATTTGAATCAATTAAATGGACACTTTACTGTCAATGTCATGTCATGTTGTTTGATGCAGATGGAAGGCTGTTTCAAGAAAGATGGGGAGGAGAATACATGTTTGTGCTTCAAGGAGAAAAACCGGTATGTCTTTTGTGTTATGAGTATGCCAAAAATAGCCTTAATTCATTGAAGGTAATAAAAAACATAAAACAGGAAACACACCTGAATCTAAACATTTCCCCAGTTTACCAGTAGTCATTCAGTGGCCCACTGGGGTCAGTTATGATTGTATACATTCATAAAAATGTGAGGTGATTTCTGAAGCTGTAGAGAAACACAGAGGGGAATTATGTCTTTTTCTCTCTCCATGGATCAAGACTCCAAGCTCCTGGAGAGCCTATGTCTCTGACCCCACAAGTCAGTGTAAGTCCTCTCATCTGGAATTATTCATGTTTCCACAAACGCTTTAAGCAAATGCCTGCTACCCTTCATGCTGTCGACCTCTCTCATGCACAGCCATCACAGTGGGGAAGGTAGGTCAATTGCTTCTGCCACCACTGTGTCCTCTGAGAAGCATTTCCACCGCATGGGATGGCCATTAAAGCAATTTAAATCAGCCCTGGCAGAGTGGATGTGGCTTGCCGCTGGCCTTGATAACCCACAAGTGATGATTCATGTGAGAGGGTGGTAGTGGCTTTAAGTTTGGGGCAAACACAAAAGTAACTGGAAGGCCAGTGGTTCAATTCCAGTGACTGGAAAAATCTGGCCAGGGAACAAATAACAATTATGCCTCTTTTACCAGAAGATGGGAGATATCCTAAAAGAGGGCACTTAGCCCACAGCTGCTCTTACTGAGCTGCTCTACGGGCAGTGGAAGATGACCAAGTAGCATCCTCCATTATTGTTTTATTGTATAAATAAAATTGAGTGTCACACTGGGTAATTTGTAAAATGGGATAAATTGTTACAAGTATATTCACAGCTGAGCTCATGCTGGACCTTGAAAGCAAACCCATATAAATATACAGTAAGACTTTGATTAATAGTTTTGAAAACTGGTTTCAACAGAGGCTAATCTTACAAAAGCCTTCCTGAGTGCCTCTACTGTAGCTCCAGTATATGCATGACTGATGACCTTGGAGCTTGGTATCATGCAGAGGCTGTAAATACATCAGTAGAAATGGTCATGGTGGTATGTATTTCTCAATGCACTGCTATGCACTACAAAATACAGTAACTGCAACAGCTGCATGGATAGCAAACATGCTAATTAATTCAAAAATGTGCTTTCACCATTTGATATATTGTTTTGGTTGTGTAATTAGAGTATCATCTATGACTTTCTAATGCAGAATTACATTCAACATAAAATACATTGTTGTTTGTTTGTAAAGCTACATTCTGCAATCTTTTTCTAAGTGGCAGGAAGCATAAATGCAGACAAAGATAACCAGCTGTACATCACAAGAGCCAGTTGCTGTTGGCAGACCAAGTCAAGGCCAACAAGCCTTCAAACCAATAAGTGTATCAAATGAGAGAGAAAGATGAATATAGTTGAAATAATGCAGAAACCAAGTGATCAATCAGTTTCACATGCAAAAAGTCCAGACCTTAAAGGTGCAAGATACAATATTCAGCCCCAATAGATGTCACACTAGAGCACCAGCATTTCAGACCAAAACAAATGTGCATGTTGTTTACTCAATAAAGTTGGAAAAAAGAAAGCTTCATCTGAACACATGGCTCACAAAACTGTCACTTATTGTTATTGCATTGTCTATTTCTTGCCTTAAATGCTTTCAGAAACATATAAATTGGAGCCTTATATGGCAAGTTTAGAGGTGTGGATTATACTAATGATCCCATCTCACAAATACACTTCCTTGTGAACAGATGGCATTCATCAGGCTGAAACAAGTGATTTACGACAAGTTCACAGTTAAGAGAGTTTGTTTAATTCCAACATAGGATTTTCTTGTTTTCCTCTTATTTCTTTATGCAAAAACAAATATAAGAGAAAAATAAGAAACCATTCATGATTTTATCACATTTATTGTGATATATTGTGAGGCCTTTATGGATGATTTGCAAAAAACACAGTCTATTTTAAGCATCTATGTTCTTTTCATTTGTTTATCATATGGTCAACTACATTTTTGCTGTAATTATTTTTTATTATTGTATGTTTAATAATATTTTTGTGCATTTATTTCTTCTGAACATGACTGGGCATGGATTCTTCCTTGCTGTGGTGCAGTATTTTCGGTTAACCTTTAGTAATACCTGGTAAATCCATTAAGGAGACTGTACTGTAGCTCAATAAACCAGAGGACATTGGAGTGTACTACTCAATTCCTTCTAATAAAAGCATCCTTATGACTGACCCAAGAACAGGGCGACTCTCTGTCTGCCTGTTATTAGTAGTTACAGTTGTCACAAAACTTCCCGCACTACAAGTGCAATACCTATACTTGAAATGGTATTATCTTGAATAATGTATTTTTGTACTTTTTATGATCTTCAGAGGGGAACATTATCTTGCCTGTTTCTACAGGAAGGTCGGAGGTCAATCACTGTCTTGCTGAGCTGAACCTGGGTATTTGAATCTATTTCTCCCGACTAACTTTGCCACTCTGATCTTTTTTAAATCATATTTTGTACAGTTTTTTTGGCATTAGCTATGCTCACTGTTTTGCTGGATTCCGGCTCACCCGCCGTTCTTATAGCATTTCAGAAGCTGTACCTCGACCTTACCTAGAGAACTAGGTATCCTTCCCCCCTGCTGTGATGAGCTTGGTACATACTTGAGGGAAATGAAGAGGTCAGAACCTAGACACCAAACTTAAACATGGTGCACATTCATATAATAGTCTCTTCCACATGATTCGGCTGACTAAAATGTCATTATGGTGGCCTTTCTCTTCTGTTATTGCTTCTTTTTTCTTCCCAGCTTTTTTGGGAACCAAATTGGCAACCTTTCAGTCTCAAGGCCAGACTTTTAGACCTTCATATAACACCTTTGTGCTTTTCTTAAGTGTGGCATCAGAAGCGTATCACTCATCTCCTGGGTATCTTTATAGGATGACTTGCTGTGAAACACCAGCGTCATTTCATTTCACGACTGAACAGATGCTGATACTGACTCTTAAGCTGGCACAATATAGTGGTGTAGATCTAGATAAGACTTTGCCACATGATGCAGTGCAGTATTATACCACACTGGTGCTTGATAATCCCACCTGTCACTGTTAAGGTTCCATTTATCATCACACCTTCCAGCTCCTCTTTTCTCCCCTGCTGAAGTGAAGGATCTAAGGCCCTATTCACACCTGGCATTACCATGCGTCTCGGGAGATCCAATCACAAGTGGACAGCCCTAAGTATGTGAGTTCACACCTGGCATTAGAATGCATTCCTACATGCATCTCGAGTGACCACTTGTGATTAGATCTCACTTCCTTGCTCTATATGCAAATACACATGTTCATCATTGCAAAGACCAAATGCGTTGTTGTTTTAAACCGACAGGAGGCAGCAATGCACTTCCTGTGCCTGGTCTGCTGCAAATTAAAAAGAGAAGAAGAAAAAGTTTGCAAAGACCTTGGCACGTGTGCAAAATCAAAACTCCTCGGCCCAAATAGAAATCAGACAGTGTGTTTTGTGTAATCCATACATGAGAGTCCATTTTGTCTGTGGTTGTCACTTCTTCTTGTCATTTTGCACCTTAATATGATGCCATTGGCCTGGGAATGAGTATGTACTTCCACTTATACAGAGGACGTAATTTGAGTAGGCGGTCCTTCAGTGTGACACAGGACACATTTGCATACACACTGCTAAAACAACATACCCTGTAATCTCAATGCATCCTCAATGAGTCTTGGGTGCATTCACACCTGTACTTAGAGTTGTCCACTTGTGATTGGATCACCCACAACACATTATAATGCCAGGTGTGAACAGGGAATAAATCTTATTAATGTAATTTCACACTCAATTAATGCGTAGAGGCAGAATGTGCCCTGTTGACCATACTATGCTATCCTGAGATATTTCCTACCTAACTGCCGCATGACAAGAATAGAACAGTTACCCTGGCAATCCTCACCAACACACAGTAACACTAACATTACTTCTGTGCTGAATAGATCCCCAACAATGTAATCATGTCCCATTTTTTATCATCTTTCCATTCCAAAGTACATTACTGCAAATGCAGATTAAATATTACATTATTGGCAACATGCATTAAACATTATATTGCATTACTGCAATGGCTCACTAAACATTATATTAAATTGTAACACACAAACAGTATCTGTGCAGTCAGTCCTGTCAAAATATGAATTTACAGTATGCCTTTATGTCATGCAACTTTCCATACCCTATAGAGTTGCAAAGTGTCTTGTACCATAGATTTTTTTTATCAAAGAACCAGATATTTCCTAGAGCAGTTGTTCATCTTTTGTACTGACGATTTAACTGGGAAAGTTTCATGCCAATGCAGGTCATAGAAATACTCAAACTGTGAGTCACATAAGGTGGCCCATGGCAAAAATTAATGGGATTTTTACTTCCGGAACCAGGAGCTCCCAAAATAGCTCCTCCCACTTTGCATCTCTATTATCTACACATCACCATAAAATAGCTACTTCAGTATTGAAAGTAGGTCATGAACAACTTTCTATCTATATTTTCTATAACATGCCTCTGCAAACATACACATACCACTGGTTTACTTTGTCTATAATCCTTTGTCATCATACCACATAATTGCAAACATAACGTACCCCAGTAAACATAGAGGGTACATCTGTGCATAATCCATCCATGACAATGCAAGCATGTTCTGTTTGCATTAACTATGCTTTCATTACACGTTTATCGTAGAACACACAATTCCAAAGCTGATCACAATAAAGGCGTTTTTTTTCACAATGACTTAACAACACACACACACACGCACACACACACACGCAGTTTGTGGTGGTGGTGTTGATGGGTGTTCAAGGACTATTGGTGCCAGGCAAATATGGTTTACTAGAGAAACTACACAGAGAAGACAAAGCCATCTGTATTCCCGAAGTCTCTCAGTTTGAATGAGCTATGCCCAGAGCAGGAATGTAATGTCTGTTTTGCTGCCTTTTGCTTGTTCAGCTGTTTTCACATGTGGACGATCAAGTCAGATGAATAAAGGTTGGTTTCCATTTCTGTGTTTGTGTATGAGAGGACTGTAAGTGCACAACCTCATCCCATCAAGGCAGAGTGGAACACAGAATTCTGATACTTTTTCAGAGGGCATTGTTAGTATTAATTATTACAAAGAACTGAACAAGCATTGAACAAATAAAACATACATAATTGTGCAGAAAGCATTTAAAAGTGATAAAATTAATGAAAACAATTAAATGGTGGGGCTATTAATTAAGAATGCACCAACTCCCTTGTGATTTTTCAGGATGATTCTGTTTAGATTCAAATTTTTCACAATGTTTTGCACAATATATAATAATAGGCTTCACTATGTCATTTACACAATTAACGATACAGCAGTACCTCTGGCACATCACTAATTGTTGCTTTCAAGGACAAGTACACAACTGCAATTTTTGCACTGCAAGTTTTCTCTTAATAACAATATTTTATGATCATATTTGTAGTGTAAGCTTTAAGACCACTGGGTCCTTGACAAAAAATCTGAGTTGAACATGATGAAGATGAGGCAACAGGTGGTGAAGACAGGTTGATTAAACACAGTGATATGACATATCATCAGTGGTAGAGTAAGTATTCATATCCTTTACTTAAGTAAAAGTAGCAATAGTGTTGTGTAAAAATGCTCCATCACAACTCAAAGTCCTGCATTAAAATGCAGAATACTGTATACTTAAGTGATAGTAAAGAAATATGTTTATACACATTAATACAATAATTTTCCTCACAGTACTTAAAGTATCATAAGTACATTATGAGAAACACTCAAGAAATATACAAGTACCCCAAAACTGTATTTAAGTACAGTACTTTAATACATGTACTTAGTTATGTTTCATTGCCGCATATCACAGACATCTCAGTTATGAAGAATGAAAAAGACTGATATCAAATAGCAGGTATAATCCATATTTAAAACACAGCAATAAACAGAATCTAATAGCAATAAACAGCTATTATTTATTCATGATCTAGCGATACATGTGCCCCATAGGCCCAGAATGTCATAGTTGTTTCAACTAAATTCCAGAGAAATTACTCAAAACAGCTATCGACCCTTTCCCTCTATATAATTGGATGAAGCCGTCAAGACTAAATCTGTAAATACAACCTATATTTCCCTGAAAAACAGAAAAAAAATGATGATTTTAAACAGATTAATGCTTTTTTGCTTTTTGTGTTTTTCATTTCCCCATCTTTGAGTTCAGTAGCCTTTCATCTGAATGCAGTCAGTTTGTCCCTTTGATACAAAGTGGTCTCTGATAATGCCAGTTACCATTAATCAATTTTATTACAACAGTGACAAGGACATATTGTGCTTGTTCTTTACCTGTAGGTTGCATCTCTATGCATGACTGTAAGAATTCATGCCCATATATGTTTACATAATGAATTTCTTCAATACAGTTCTTGTGGGAATGGGATGGCATTGTAATAACATGGTATCCCCACATGTTAATTAAATGAGCAGATAGGCACAAATTTTAATAACTTCCTTTTCATTGTTAATTTTCTCCTTTCTGCCTTAATCTTTCAGCCCATCAGTCTTTTGAATCCCTGGTTCAAGCAACTCAGTCCTTGAAATCACAAAGACTACTTTTCAGATGCAGCTCTTGAAATGACAAACACCTCCCGATTTATTTGCACTGAAGCAAATAATTGAAAAGAGTTTGATGTTAGAGTCATCGGCATGATGCCACTGCTGAGTGTAATCGAATTGACTGACGTTATTCAACATTTGTTTGTCAAGACAGGCCTCTGATGACACCTTAAGTGACAAATACATCTGTAATGTAGATTCTTTGGCCTGAGAACTTAAATCAACTGATACAATAACACTGAATAATGGGAGAATTAATTGAGCAGCAAACAGTGGCCTCTCAAAGCAGTTCTCCTGATGTCAGTGACCATTCAACTTCATTAGGTAGTATCGACGCATTTGTTCCAAACTTAATCTCCTGGCAACAACAGCGCTACTTGGCCTTTTAGACAGTGTCAATGGGATTTCATGCTTGGTCACCTCCAGCAACGGCATGGCAAACCACAAAGAACCCACACAACACAGAAGTACCTCTGTCAATGATTTTTGAAGTTTAATTTCTCTCTATTGGCCCTGACAACCTGAACAGCATAAGATAAAGTGATCTATTTCGGATCACATTTTTGGAGAGGCAAATTAGGACAGTGAGTTTCTTTGCGCCATTTTGGAATTTTGATGACCAACCTTAACCTAGTGGGAGGAGAAGTGCACTACTACACTCATCTGACCACAAGTTCAGTAATGAAACTGGAACTACCATTCTGTTTCATAGGTTGTACAGGTATTACTCAGTCCCTACAGCATTATGTAAAAAAGAAGAAATTGTTATAATTTTATTGATTTGCAAAGTAGGAGTGATTACAAAAATAAATGTCCGTTCATTTTCTGCTTTGACAATGCTAGTTGACTGACGGTCTGAACACTTGCAAGGTTTGGACAGGTAAGAAACTAAAAAGGAAAGAACATCAAGAGGGAAAATATATATTTCTTGGATAAAACATCAAAAGTGCTTGCCTTTGTACATAAAAAATGTAGAAAACATTACCGCTCCCAAAGTGCATTTTATTAAAAACCATCAAACCCGGGAGCTTAAAATTCTGTTATGTGAACCACTAATGATGGGAAAAAGCTGTGCACTTTTTAGAAGACAGCATGAAACTTAAATCACATTATTTTGGGATTTGGATCAGTTTTGGATACATTTTATAAACTATGGTAGCCATGTTTTGTTTTCAACTGCATGTTCTTCTCAACAGCAAGGTTGGCTGAAGTTCATTGGTATTGTAGTATTTAAAACAAATATAAACAAACAAAACAACAGAGGGCATGCAGATTCCATATACTGTACCCATATCTCTTGGATTTGTTGTGAATGGACCCATTTATAGAACTGAAAGTGTATCTGTTCAACAAGATGGATCCCTAAAAATGCTTGAGAAACTATGTAGAAAACGGTGACCATGTGCAATGGCCTTTAGAGAAATCCCTGCATTGGCTAGTAATTGGCCAAGTGCGCCAATTTACCACCTTCAAACTAGAAGCCTTAGACTTCATGGCAGAATGATCAAAGCCACCACTCTCTAGTGTTTCCTCTACATACAGCTTTTCCGAAGAGACTTGTTTTTTGACTTTCATCTTTCAATTCAGATTTTCTTCCTTTCTCTGCTTTCAACTGTCTGCTTCTCTGCTCTTGGATCAAACAAGAATAAAAATCATAACACTGTACATCAGACAAGCCTTCATTGCATGAATAATGATGTTACTGTGGCAATAATTAATATTGTTCACACCTTATAATCTGCAGTATATCTGCAACAGAATGTGATTGCTTTAGTAGCTATTTTTAGATGTCGTGTGTGGAAGAATGTCCTTAAAGAAAATGAAAAACAGTACTACTGTACTCTCTAATGTCTCAATCATATTTGGACAAGTGAAATGACACTTGACACCCTCTGCACAGGGCAGACGCAACATTGAATGCACAGAACAGCACAATGAGTCATCCCAAATGTTGAATATTGCAAAGGGATAGACAGCTTTAAGCTAATGGTTGATAGATAACACTATGTGGGCTTGTTGAAAAAGGGGGATAAACACTTCAAAGTTTGCTTCAAGCCACCTGCTGCACATTTTTGACCAAGTGGCCAAACCAGTTCATTACAACTTACCATTACCGTGAACATCAGGTGATCTACACTGGCCTAAAAGCATTTTTCCCATACACATCCACTGGAAAAGGAGTGGCTCTAAAATGGTGAATAAATTTTCCAGAGCATCAGAAACCTCCCAATGACTCTTTTCATTATCAGAATTCTATTTGATCCCATAACATTTGGAAAGTCTAGAAATACTGAATGATTAAATCATTTTATCTCATTCATGTGTGTGGGGAGCCAACACAAAGTCAGATGTCTCAGCCAGAATACTATCTACTTGCTTGACTAGAGAAGGAGTATAGTGCACATGTTCTGTGTGCCCAAATATGCATGGATGGGCCCAAATATCCTGATATTTCATGTAGAACATCTGGGTAATTTTTATGGCTAGAATCAGGAGGCATGAAGAATTTTTTTGTGTATGTGCCACTGAGCACCTTTAATAGGACTGAATGTGGCTACATTTTGGAATGCGGTATCCAGTTCTTCCAAATAAATGTTATATAGCATGACATTCCCCTTGTCAGTAATGGAACACAGACACTGACAACATCTCCTAGCACTGCTGACTTTCAGTTGTTAAGCAACTAGCACTCAAAAGCTGTAGTGGTGTTTGTTGTTTAATTACTAAAAAAAGTAAAACCTGATCACAAATTGCAATAAATATACACAGTATTAAATTGACTTTCAAGTCTTACTTGTCTCAGAACCAAAATGAACCTGTCATTATTTTGTTTTTATGTTTGGTGTCAAGGGTCATTTCCATAATCCCTTACAAGACTGACTCTTTTGTGTAAGCACATTACTTATTATACATTGCATATATTCTATGATATCTTTTATATAGTGTAATTGTATGCTCACTATATATTTTTATAGAGCAAAATATAGAATTTTTCTGGCTTTTATTAAAACAAAAAGTGGTATTTAATCATTTTGATGTAGACTCTTCGATGAAGCATTTGAACATTTTAATTAATGTAATTTATTCAATGATTTCAATTTCTGATTCTGTCAAGCTCAGCTCATAAACCCCTATAGTATAGAACCTGTGATACTTAACTATTACATGAATGTGATGCATGTGAACTCATTTCAGATGAATGAATATGCTGAATATGGATTAATTAAAATTCTTATGCTAATACAAGAGGAGGTTGTCTCTGCCAGTAGCAATAATAGGCAAATGTGGTCATGAGCAGTCTGGTCCTGTGCTTCCAATCTTTACAGACTTCCTTCTAGACTAACTTAAATCTCACATGTAAAGATTGAAACGTGTATGGTACATGTGACTTTAAATGATTTTTGTGCCTGAACCACTGCAAGATTCAATTTGTGATGCAATATAGGCTTCAGTTGAATTGTAATTAGCCTGCTGACACATTGAATTTAATCTCTAGTCTTTTAATCTCTCATTTCATTGGTGAGTTTGGCAGGGTTTCATTTCATAGTTAAGATATAATTTAGATAAGATGTTTTTCACAAAGCTATAAATAAACCCATATTCACTCAGTGCAAAGGTGCTCTTTACACAGTGGTACTGCAGTAAAAAATCAAATATGGTAAGTGCTGATTATTGTTTCCACTCATGTTTTGCTCATTGGTAAACAAGAGCATGCAGTTATCATCCACATACAGTAACAGAGCTGGGTAACCTCATATTAGCCTGGATTAGTTAATTGATATAGTACTCACTGGGATCACCAATCCACATGTGTATGTGCACATACTGTACACTGAACAAGAGGTCATGCATTACTGCTTTCCTTCCTCCCTTCCCCTCTCCTCTCTCACTCTGACATCCATCTCCTCCCCAGACTGAGAGACCCACCAAGCAGAGCGAAGAGCCATTATCACCAGCCTTTCTTCATCTTAACTATGATGCTTAGGCAAGCATCAGCATTAATCAGGAAGAGAGAAAGAGAGAGAGAGAGAGAGAGAGAGAGTAAGAGAGAGCAAAGCAACAAAGAGATCAGACCTGAGAATACACAGAAAAGGCCACCAAGTGGACCACAAATCACCCTCTTATCTACATTAGATGAAAGACTTGTTTTCCCTCAGCCAGTAAACATAATTATGCATCTGAACATACTCTCAGAAAATCATTCAACAACAAATCTTCTCCATCTCTAATTATGCTTAATATAAGCAGATAAGAGTTTAGTAATCTGTTACCTCTGCGGCAATTGCATACACCACTCAAAAACTGGATTACCTTATTTAACATGTAGCCTACAATCAATGGGCAAGAATTTCATTTGATAACACTGGTATAGAAATGCAGTGACAACAGAGATGGTGCCTACATGGGGCATAGACCCAACACCCCCCCCCCCAAAAAAATAGTAAAATAAATACTGAGCCAAGTTTCTGTGAGATAAAACGAGTGGAATAAAATACACATAGTATGAGCTACATGGATACAGGATAAGATATGGATTTGGCTGCTCCCTCCCATTTCAGCCTCTTTCACCAGGTGACTCACCCTCTACTATGCTCCTACAGATCCAACATGGTCTGAGCTCACCATTTGAGCTTCCATTAACACCGAACTGTGAAGAAACCGGGGGCCGACCGAGACTCCCGGGCATATTTTTCATCCTCTCTGCATGTAACATTGAGAAACCAAGCCTCTGGGGAGAGCAGACGGCTCCTGTTTCATAGTGTAATCTCAGCTCATATGTGAGGGCAAGCAAACTACCCACTTCTCAATCCCCCCCTCGAATGAACAGGCTGAAATGTAGGAGGCAAGCTCGGCTCACAGCATGCTCTTTGAAAAACACTCCTTGATACTCAAGCGGTCAATGGACTGACTCAGGAAGGATAGGATGAGAAAAATTGTGCTCTGGGTGCAATTCTAATCTAAAAGCACTGATCCAGTGGCAAATGTGCATGACTTAAAACAATAATTCAATAAATTGTCACAGAACTTACCAAGCCCTCATGGCCACCCTCCAGCCACTTTCTGACTTAGTAAGTAATAATAATTTCTTTTCCACAAAGCAGGCTTCCTGATTGACACCCAGGTAAAATGTATCTGCACAACATATAGATATCTGCCTGCACTGACACATCAGAACATTGATGAAGATCTTGATGATCATTTACATGCATGCATCAGAGAAAATAGGTATCATTAGATATCAACTGTAGAAGTAACTCATTTTGTGTAAATAGAAATAGGCTGCGTAGAATGATTGAAGGGTGGATAGGATTTAAAAATTAATAGTGGATTTCACTTACATAGATATGTGAATGCCTCCAAATGATCCGTTGACCATAATATGTACTTGCACTAACATTTTGTGCACTGATGTGACTCACATTTTATGTTTACTGTCTCTCATGGGGTTACAGTTCAGCTCCATGAACTTCCTGAGGAAATGAAGGCTGCTTTTACATTTAATTTCTTCTTGGCCTCATTTTATGTACAGTAACATGGTCATACCCTTAGCCTTTCCTGTCTCTCTGTTCTATGTCCCCAGAGATTTAATGAGGTTTCCTGCAGGAGACAGCTGGACTGAGGCTTCGATCTTGTTAACTTTGTCCACCATTCAGTGTTCTATAGAATAGGTTACTGCTGGAAATCAATGATTCAGCCTTACCACTCAACACTGTGATTTAATGTGTTCCATACCTTTATTGATCTTCTATCCTCTCTCTCAACAGCCTCACTTTTTCTTTGTCACAAACATACCAAGTTCCTTCTAGCTTATGTATATGCAGAGTGATGTGGGCCATGGACATCCCTTCATAAGTCATAAGACTTAGTCTGTTTTTAACAGTGTGTGTTGTTTCCTGGTGCTGCTTCAACAACATGCTTGCGAATCAGCAGTTTGAAGCAAATATAAAAAAATACCTGTTGAATCGATATATCACCCCAGTGCTGACAATTTCCAGTGGTGAGGTGTATAAATAGAAGTTATGGAGCTGGCGGTGTACATGGGGCAAAGGGCACGGGGAACATGTGGTCTCCTGTGGGAATCTGTCCTCTCCCTTCTCCATCATTACTCAATGTGTTACCCAGTACCTCATACTCTGACATTCAGACATGGACATCACTTTCTCTTACTGCAGAAAAACACCCTCATATGACTCTTGTAATGATACAGGGTGGAAAATCAGAGACATAGCATGAATGTCATTTAATCTGCACTGTGCAGTGCAATGAGTGACACACACTTTGATCATTTGAACACCTGACCAATGAAGTGTGAGTGCTACTCTTTACCCATTAAGCAACAGATGTTCAGTACACAGCAGCACTCTTTTCAGGTGCTGATTAAAGTGGGAAGGATCCTTAAGAAATGTCTAAACAGAGGGCTTTCAGGTGATGTAACACATGTTGCTTTTTCAGGAAACAACAATCCAGAAGCTTGGTTAAACTTGATGATATTTATATGATTTTTTTTTAAAACTCATTATTTAATTGAGGGTAATTCAATAAATTGCAGTTAAAACTGTGATTAGTTGCAAATATAAGTATAAATCATTAGCTACACTGAGCCTCAGCAACAGACAAAAAAAAAAGGTGAGCAGAAAACATATTTATACTTTCCAAGTTACTACGATGATACTACTTTTAGTAGTCTTTGAGATTTAACATAGTAGGTTAATAGTCAAAAAAAATTTAAACATAACTAAATTACACATTTTATTGTTAACATAAAATCAAGACTTGTCTTAATTGGTACACATATTTATTTATCTATGCTGATATTTGATAACACTGCTGTTGCATTAATGGTTTTGCAATGAACATGCCTTGCTATCAGGTGTTAAATTAAAAAAAATGTGTGTGCAAAGTTAACATGATGTACAATGTGACCTTTGTCCTCTGAGCTGTCTGGAAGAAGAAACCATAAAAAGTTCTCCCTCACAGCTGGTGTGTGTGTGTGTGTGTGTGTGTGTGTGTATGCGCGCGCGCGCGCGCTGGTGGGATGGGGAGGGGGGGGGTCTTTGCTGATGCAAGTTGGCGTCAGCGTTTCAGACCCTTTTTTCATGGGAGCTGGAGACAGAGGAGCTCCCTCAGCTCCTCTATTTCCATTAATCCCCCACTCTCCTGAAGGAGTGGAACAGGTGAATATTTCACGCTGACTGCCCAGAGAGAGGGATGAGGCACACGGGTGACGCTAGAGTCCATTTATAATGGATGGGTGGAGAGGGCTGAGCTTGTCTCATAGAGGGTAAAGAATGTTCTTAAGGGAATTCCTCCTCATACGTACGCCATCTTTGCTTTGACGGTCACTCTGGATACTTGTTATTTGTGGAGTGGACATAATGCCACCTCTGCCCAATGGTTTTTGTGAGAGGAACGGGTCATTTCTTGGGTCCGGCCCGATCTGCTGTAAGTCATTATGTGAAAAAGTTATTGCTGGAGTGGGAAATTAACACCAACCACTGACTGGTTGTTAGAAGCTGGTCAGTATTTTTTCTGTAGTTTGTCGGTTTGTCACTTTGGCGGTTGGCTATAATTTGGAAGACCTGCTTCATTCAAAAAAATCTAGTCTTAAAACTTGTTACTCACTCAATATGTGCAAGAATTAATCAGCAGCTCAGTTTTTTTTTAAAGTGGTGTTTTTTTTTTTTATTAAGCTCCATCTGAAAGTGTTTTAGCTTGGCCAACAATGTCTGTTTAATCTAAGAACCTACCTACATTTCCTTCATACAATATTTACTTACATATAAGGACATAACTACACATACAAGGCGCAGTCTGTTGCATTTGGATGAACATGTATGGGTAAATGCTATACTATTTACAGCTGGGATCTGACACTTCAGTTAACCAATAATATTAATCCAGGTTCATTGTTATTTCTTGTCTTTTTAAAGATAATATAATTAAAGGCCATACTTAGTTTCAAAATTGCACAGATTTCTCTGTTTTGTCTTATTTTGTATCATTATTTACAATATTTATGGATGTCAATGGCTGTGATTGTTTTCATGTTATAAATAAGAATTCACCACCAGTGAATTCCCCTCAGCTATCTTGTCTTTGGTGTGCTCATAAAATATTAAAGTCTCATTGAAAGTGCAGGACAGCAGTGGTTATGGTTTCACACTGGGTCCCTTTTGTGCTTTTTTTGTATCTGTGTGTTTTGCATCTCAGTGTGATATTTATGTGCATGAATGTGTGTTATCGTGTCTGGGTGTCTGTATGTGTGAGTCGGGGTATTGGTGAGGAGGGGGGTGTCTTTCATTGGTGGAAGTTTAAATATATTCAGGCTTTGGTCTGAGAACCAACATGCCAGCGCACAATGTCACAAAGGAGTTTTTGATGGAAAGGAAAGGCAGAAGAAAAAGAAACGAGTGGTTTTGGGTCAAAGCATTGGATATCCTTTCAAGCCTGAACACTCCACTGGGCGTTTCAGCAAATGTCAAAGTCACTTCTGACTGTGGACAGACAGCCTAATGGACCACAGCACAGAGAGTGTGGGAGGGCGATGGAGGAGGAGGAGACGGAAACCAAAGGCAAACATACAGTAAAGCAAAATGGTATATACAACTTTTGTTGCCATGTCCAAAGCATCCCCAGTTGAAAAGACTAAACAAATTCATGAGCTTGCCAAGAGACTTCTCACCACCTTCACTCTGTGCTTTGGCAGCTCCTGTGGTTTAGTTTTCCTTTTTTATGCTCTGCTTTGTTGTTGAGACACGGGAGAAACGGCTCATGAATAGGAGTATAGCCCCAGCTGCGTCTGCTCTCACTGACAAACACTGGAGGCTCTCGTAAATGCACAAAAGCTTGAAGGATGATGATGATGAGCTGAAGGCCTCCTTTTGCCTCATATTTCGAACCACGCAGTGTTTTGACATAAGAGAAACAAGCCAGAAATTAAAACATGATTAGGATGCAAGCCATAGGACTGTTGTAGAGGAAACTGTTGATGAATACTTTTCTATACAAACATTCGACAATAGCACTGTAGGACTGTTTTCTCATATTGTACACTTGTCAAATTTAATCCTCAAACAATACTGCTCCATCTGTACAGTATGTCAGCTATATTTCCTGACACATGATAGTCTATTGACTACCACAATTGTCCATCATGCAGTATGCAGTACTGTATGACAGACAAGGCATTTACAATTAAAGAAATACTCCTACAAAAGTATATCTTTTTAGTATCAAATATACCTGCCTGTGGGCTTAGTTGGCTTTCAAGGTTTATAACTTGCTCCTTTGAGGATGATGGCAGCTGCATTTAGTGCATATTCACAGCAGTTACAGTAGATTCCATTGGTGACCCAGACCTGAAATGTCTATAGACACTTCTCAAAGCACTCCTGCATCAGAATCCACTTATCTGCAGTTGACCTGTATGTTCAGAATGTTTCTCCACCACATAGATAAATACACCACTTCTGTGTCACACTGTTGCATCCTCATAGGTCTGAAATTTAACCTACTCTAAAGCTATATATTTAAAGAATTTTTGGTGGAGCTGGAACACATTTTCTGACCTAAATATATCGAAAATATGACATCACTTTCAAAAAGGAAATTAGTGTTTTTATTTCTCAAAGATGCCAACAGCATATTAGATGAATTTTACCGGAAGGTAAAGAGGAGAGAAATATTTTGGAAGAGTTATCATCTTGAGACATGTCTGAGTTAGTGGTGGATCAAGTACTTTACTTAACTTCTGTATGCTCTCTGTCTCTATCTCTGTTTCTGTGTTGAAATTGCACTTATATTTGATTGTATTGTATTTTGTGAAGTGCTAAACTCTGGTTTTGAAAAGCACTATAGAAATAAAGTTAGCTTACTTACAATTTTGAACTACTTGTATTTTACTTAAGTATTTCCATTTCATGTACTTCTACTCCATTATGTAACAGAGGAAAATGTTTTAATTTTTTAACACAAAGCTTATATTACTAGTTATTTTGCTAATTATGATTCATTATAACATATAACATCGCCTTTTAAATCACCTTTTATGCATTTGTTCCCTGCAAAATATTTAATTGAGTCCTAATCCCTTTTCCAAAACTTTTGAAAACTGAAAAAACACCAGTGCAATATTATTCTATAATATCTTCTATTGAAGCAATATATTTTCTTGTTTCAAGATACAGTCATGTCATTAGACTGGTTCATTTGAATTGAAAACAGGTTGAAATATTCTTTCTATAAAGATTTCTTCACAAAGAAAATATTTGGACCCAATCATAGCCAGACTCGTCTTCATAAGATTGCCACTTTTATACTGTTAGAGACTGACCTGCTCAACAGTAAGGTAAAGAAAGTAGTCAGAATTAGCTGCACCTCAACCAGCTGCAACTGGAAATGTCAAACATAATAACAAACCAATAATATAATCTATATAATGTCTAGCACTACAGGCCATTCTATACTTTGCACCCTGACTGTTAGATAGTAGAAAGTACATTTTGCTGAAAATATTTCTTTACTTCTGCTTGACTGCTTAATTGAAGGATATCCCTCCACTGATTTGAGTAATAACTACAGAAGCCTGGACAAAGACGTAAGTAATTTCCATAAGTACATTCCATATCTGGCTATACCATCCTCTAATCTAACACCTGTATATGTTTTTTTGTGAACAGCAGCCTCGGTAGGAGACCTGTGGCAGAGAACCTAATGCAGATAAAACCTTCTTCAACCTATCAGCTCAAGAGGGGAACTTGCCAAAATAAAAGAGATAGACTGTTTGCACAACTTCCAATTACCTCAGCCTGTCTAATCTGTAATTATATCTTCACTCAACAAAGAGGTGTAGCAGCCATAAACAGCGCCCATCTGTTTATGAAAAGCAGTCGCTTGAAAAGCACTGTTCCACCTGGCCGCTGTTTACAGTGCTGTCAACAACACTCTGCGCACACTGTCTCAATTTACCCTGACGTCACTGCTGTTGCCCTCCAACTCTCCTCAACAGTCACACACACACACACACACACACACACACACACACACACACACACACACACACACACACACACACACACACACACACACACACACATACACTGCTCGTTAATTACAATATACCACTCTATGCGCTGTAAGGGACTGTTAGGTATTGTGCTGACTGTGTATATCTGCAAACGAATATCTTCCTTTTTCTGTCTGTGACGTAACATCAGAGTAGGAGCTGCCAGAACCCCTACAGAATTACCGAAGTAAAAAGTCAAACTCATGCACACTCAAGGTGTTATTTTAATGAACAACAATGCAATATATACTAGATCATATATCTTTTCCTGCTCATGTGCAGCAGTCTGTACGTATACATACCAAATTTTAAAACAAAATGTTGACTAATGGGCTATACAGAAATTTTAAATAAATTTAGATAATTAAAGTAGCATTGTTTTTCTTTTGTAAATTATTCAACCCCTTTAATCTCACAAATATTGTTAAAATACACAAAACATATTTCCATACAAACACATGGAGGCTTGGGTTTGAATTACTGTAGGCATCATGTAGCTTCAGTGGATACCTGGAACAAGCTGATAAAGAATACATTTGTGATACTGTCAAACAATGCAGAATAAGGTGTTTTCCCTAAAGACACTTACAGAGAAAATAAAATGAAACTGAATGTTAAAGGGTTAACTACAAAAGCCACAACAGTACACATGTATGCAGTTCACAGACCTACAATAGGAAGGCTTCTACTCAGAATAGTGTATTTATTTGTCAAATTTAAAGCAGAATTAGATATGGCAACTACATTTACTGCATGGGTAGGTGCATTTGAGGCATAAAAATGTTTGTTAGACCACAGATAATCTGAGGAGCCAAAAATAGGGATCTCTGTCTTACTGTAGGTGGTTATTGGAGTACATATTTTGTGCCATTAGGTAATCCATCAAAATTGTGATCAAATGTAAGAAATAAGAGGCATTAATGAAACTGTCCATTGAATGTTGGCAATGCTAGCTGTACAACTGTAGTTCTTTTGCTGTAGTTCTTTTCTTTTCACCCCGCTCATTTGAATATTTAAAACTATCTACTTTCTCTTTTTTCTGAAATAACACACATACACACACACACACACCAAAACATACATGAAGCTAGATGGCAACATTTGCGTAGATTTTTTCTGGATGACACAAAGTGTGAGCCATCACACCTTGAGTGAGATGAACCTCAGTCCGGCCAGTTTGTAGATAAGGCATCTATCCTTCAGATAACAGCGATGACTTTGTCTGCCTCTCTGATTGTTGTGCAGGGGTGCGGGCTTTGATGGCTTTGGCTGGAGGGATAAGAAAAGGCCAAAGTGATGGAAATCTGGATTCTGTTTTTGCCAACACTGTCTCTGGGTATTGATTTTGTCTGGGAACCTTAAAAGAGGAAGCATTTATGTCTGAAGCACAAGACAGTAGAACAGTGCAGAGAGGCTACTGAGACAGTTAGAGTGCAACTAATGTGGATTTGGCTCCGTCAGAGGGCTTGTCATTGGAAGGAGTGGGTTGCCAGTTCAGGAAACACTTTTGTGGACAGGGGAAGTGATAGGTAGATTTATTGATCACGCATACTTAGGTGAAGGGGAGGCAGATACACTCAGTTCCACAGAGAAGTAATGTGGCTTTGAGTATTATTCTTAATTTCATTCATGGTCACTAGTGATTAACAATTCATGAATTATAAAAAAGGCACTCCATTTATGTTTTAATGAAGATCAGAAGAGATGTATGATTCCAACATTTAAAAAGAAATCAACCCAGAAATCTTTAAAACTGTTATGCAACTTAAGAGCAAATGTGGAGGCCCCATTCTCCAGTAGTCATCCTTTACTGTGACTTTGAAGCCAAGACAGCAATATTCCCACTTAAGAATAGATTTATTGTTACAGCTTATGTGAAGTGTAATATAAAGTGTGTCACACTGAACTTTATTATTGTGTGCAACCAAAGTATAACTAGAAAATTCCTGCAGCAGAAATTTTGAGAGTGACACGGGCCGGTGCCGGTGGGTCATGTGTGAGGAGCCCCAGCAGCTGATGGGGAACACTTATCAGGGAGGAGCTGATGGTGTTTGTGTCATTGATGCTCTGTTATGATTTCAGTGGTATGGCCGTTAATTATTAGTGCTGATCAATAATTACACTTAGTGTGTTTGAAACATGAAAATATATATAAACATATATATAATTCTAATAATACTATATATTACATTGACTTTTAAGTCATGATGTGGAGTCACAACATGTACATAATAAATATAATTTATGGGTTTTCTTCATCATCAGGAGCACATCTGTACATTATGAATACATTTCTTAATACATTTCAAATACTGAAACAGAACACACCTTAGACCAACAGTTGTTTTTCATGTGTTTATTTATATGACAATCTGCCCTTTCACCCTCAAATGTGATTAGAGGAACTGCCCCATAAAAACCTTTTACATGGACAAAATGAAAGAAACTTTAGGAGGAGCAGCAGAAGTGGGATGTCTCTTACAGGACAGACAGAGGAGGGAAATTTGGCTGCAAAGTGATCGTCTTGCATGTTCTCTGAAAATACACAAAAAACAAAGAAATCAGTAAGACAGACAACATTATGGTAGCATGAATTAACTCAAATTAAACTCATCCACATGGATACATTTATAAATGCTCCTTACTTGTCTATATATTACTTGTCTATATATATATATATATATATATATATATATATATATATATATATATATATATATATATATATATATATATATATATATTCAACCAGCAAGTTTTTTCTTGATGTGAAATGACACAGGCATCTATCAGAAGATAATAAGAGGATGTAAAAAAGGCATCGTGTGGAAATAAATATTTATCAGCTTTTATTTTCCAGTCAAAATAATATGCTTGAATAAAAGTAACTTTAAGACAAAATTCGCGCAAGGGGTATGAATCATTCCAGGCTTGACTGTATGTATGACACTCACACGCACGCCCGCAGGCACGCCCACACGCAACCCCACACACATTCATGGAGATTTACTCTGCTCCCCATGGCAACCCGTGCATGTGTGCGTCCTCGTACGCGTGCGTGTGTGTGTTGGTGTGTAAATTTGTCAAAGTAGCTAAAAATGTTAGCTCCGTGAGCCTGTCAAAAAAGGCATTTTTGTGAAGGAACCGTAAGTCCTATCAGAAATCTGAGCAGACCAGGACCACCGCAAGATCTTTCTGCACAATATTGGTGATCTTCAAGTCCCTAGACCCAAAAATGTTGACAGGAGAGCGAGAGAAAAAAGGGTGTCGGTTCAACTCTCCCTTCACAAAAGGGCTGACAGTTCAAATTCTGTTTGTGTCTTAGCTACGGTTGGTGATTTAAATGACAGAGCACAAGTGTGCCTACTACTGTGGAAAAAATTATTTGTGTAGACCAAAATATGTGGCTGAAAGGACGATTTATCCAGAAATTTTTCAGAAAAATTTAAACAGCTTCTTCCACTCTAAGCGATGACATCACACACTGAACATTCCAGCAATACACACTAATGTTAAACTCAAAATTTATCTAAAATTGCACATGAAACTTTAAAAGTCACGGATCAAAAAGTATAAAGAATACTCAGAAAGTTGAATACAAGTTTAATAGCTGACAACTTTGTGAACATTTTAAAGTTTGAATGAAGTCTGTAGCTCAAAGTATGGCGAAGTAGTTGAAGCTTGAAATTGCCCCTAAAATGTGGATGTTTTTTGACCCCTCCCCATTCATTTCCTATGGGAAATTTTTCGCAAAAATTTCAATATCTTCACCAAAAGTCATAGCACACCATTCCCGAACGAGCCGCACGTTTTGATGTATAATTCACATGGGTTTTCTCAAAGCTGTGGGACTAGTTACGCGCCGAAATTTTGTACGGAAGAGGAATAGTCACTACGCTCCATTGCTATTGCATAGCTATGGAGTGTAGTGACTCGTGCAATACCCCGTGTCACTAAATAATGTTTTTAGCTAGCTAGGCAGCAGATGGATCGCTTTTGCTACATGCAACACATTCATTACCACAATACCAGTGTGAGAAGGTTCACATGATCACAGGAAGAGTATCTGAGAATAAGATTTTACTGCCAAATGGCCTGACATGATCTGAATTCCTCTGACATGGTACCCATCTGGCTACCAAACTCAATGAGAACAAATATTAAGAATGATTTGCTTGTAATACCACTTATGCCTGCACACTTGGTGTCCTTTCAAAATTACTGCATGCTGGGAGCAATGACAGCTCCACAACAACAGGATCATGCTTTAAGATTTCATACAGATTGTGTGAGAAAAGATGAAAGTCAGGGCCATTTATCATGCCTTTGAGTGGTTCTGTCTTTGCGGGGGGACAGGAAATGTGTCCTGTGACATTTGGCCACATCATCTTGAATTATTAGCACCTTCTGAGACGACACAGGATTTATCACTGCTTCTGTCCCAACACCCTCTGATGCCACACCGAGCAGGACTTGTGAGACTCCTCCAGGCGAGCTGTGACAAGCAGCCTGTGCAGGACAGGCAACTAATAACTAACATTTTGCTGTCGGTTAGATAATGTGAAAACCTCAATTTAACATAAAATATACATATTCATCCAACCTGCACTATTGAGTTATATTCCTCAGTTTGCCTTAGAAGGTTTATACGTACAGATTGGAATAGTCAAAGAGGACTGGAATAATCAGAGCTGCAGTCTGGCTCTTGAAAGACTGCAGCATTCAGCACAAATTTCAACAGCTGGAAACATGCCGACAGTGTCAAACAGTTCACCATAGGATCAGTCCAAAATATGTTGACAAAGCTAGTGTTAGGAGCTAGATATGGAACTATTTCATATATACACAAGAGCCTGCAGACAACTGCCCAACACATTAAAGCTCCTGAGGTAACGTTACATCAAGAGTGATAACACTTTGCTTGACAATTCCTTTTGTTTCCTGTGCTATTGTAGGATAACCTCATTTCCAGTTATACATATGGTACATATTGACTGTATATAGAGTCAAAGCAAGTATGGTGACTACACTAGCAGCTGGTTTATCCAATTACTTTACAAACATTCACTACTTGTTCAGACAGCTGTTTTAAATCCTAAAGGTCCCGTATTGTAGAAAGGTAGATTTCAATTTCTTTTTTGATTATAAAGCAGGTCTAGGTGCTATATAAATACTGTGAAAGTATTAAAATGCTTAGATGTCAGAAGCCTCTGTTTGACACAAAGTTCATGCCCATAGATTGCCTCCCTATTGCTTTACATTGTAAGGGTGATGTGGCACTGCAACTTTCAGGGCTTATAAAATCCAAATTGTTTGAGTTATTACAAGGTTTAACAACTTTTTTCAGAATAGTGTCATAAGTCACCTATTAAAATTTGAAGTCAATACCATTAACACCCTTGGAGGAGATAGCGTTTGGGCCAAAACTGGGACAAGGCTTGGTCAAGGGTGTCAGCATAAGATTTGTAGGTATTGATGAGACAAATAATTGAGTTTTGGTTTGATCTCTCTACGACATTCCTATGGGCCGTGGTGGCCATTTTAGTTACATAGGTGGCGCTAGTGAGCACATTTTTGGCACTTTAAGGGTTCATTTTTTACATTTTTATAAAATTTTTCACCAGCCCTGATGTGTGTGCCAAATTTGGTGAGTTTCTGAGAATGTTTAGGGGGTCAAATTCAAGTGGTGTGGTGTAGGTGGCGCAAAAATAAAGAAAGAAAGAAAGAAACAAACAAATAATCAAACAAACAAACACAAAAAACAATAGGGTCCTCTCCCTTAGGTGAGGACTACTGTTTTACTAAAAGAGGCATTGTACTCTGTGTTGTTTAATATTGGTCTTGTCAGTTGTAGTTTTAACTTTATGTATGTGTTTTTAAATGTGGTTTAAATATATGGTTGAGTCAAAGGAAAGTTTCTGTTACTTTGCAACAGACAATAAGGTTATTGTATCTTAAATGTTGTGTGTACTTTGTAGAGAATACACATTTAAGCATATAGGTTCAAGGCCAGGATGGTGATTCATGCACCATCCTGGAGGTTTGGAGGTGATTATAGCCTATTCAGTCTTCTTAGAACCTAATGAACAGAAAAATGTGCAAACTTAATTCAACTTTGATACCAGAATATAATGATTTTTGCCAAGGTGAAATTTTTTTTGCAAGTTAGCCAAGTTTACCTGGGGTGTTTCCTTGCAGCATACATTCTCGTGTTCAGTGGGCATCCTTGCACAGTTACCACAGGTACATCTTTTTGGTGAAAAAGTTAATTACAGCATGTAAATTAAGCTTTATCAGTAGTTAAGAAAATGCTAGATAGGTAGCTACAAGATTATAGGCTTACTGACATTGCTGCTATGGTTGCTACCTATTATAAGGTGAGTATAATTTCATCAAATTAAGTATATAGTAACTAAGGCTATTGTTACATGAATTGAGTTTTAAGACACATCATTTTTATGAAATAAATAAGTCTGAGTTAGTTAACAGACCATTTTGATTACAGTTGCATGCAGCATACTGTAACCTTACTCTTACTTTGTAAACAATTACATGCAAAAAAATCTGAAAAATGTAAATTACGATTCTGAAACATTCTCTTATAAGTGTGTTTGAAGAGGTGGTTGGTTTTCTCTCGCCGACTCCAATTCAAATGTAGGCTACCTGGTTACCCAGCCTACATTCGGAGTTGTTGGAAACACAGAGATTGTGTAGTGGGTTTTTTATAAAAGAATTCTGCAATGTAGTACTGAAGAGATAGCTGAGGAGGTACACAGTGTGTGTGCATGTTACACTGCCTGTATTTCTAGTGTTTGTGGCCCACATGTATTTAATTAACTGACTCTTCCCTTCTCTCCAGGGGAGCATTACTGGCCAAGGTTCTGAACGAGTAGCAGCAACACAGGTGGTTTGGCATTGCTTGTCCAGAGAGCTGATCCCCTGTGGGTGCCAGTTGGTGTGGAGCTGCATGGGTCTTGAAGAAAACAGGCTTTGTCCCAGTATTACTGTGAAACTCCAGATGGTGGAGAAGTGTCATACTCAAGGATACTTTGACAGAAACAGAGAAACTTAACCTGCATGTCCAACCATATTTTTCTTGTGCTATCAGCATGTACTGTCAAACTCTTAAGTTGTCAAACATACTATTACAAATTCCTGTACTGTTTTCGTGCTGTTTTCTTATGCTGTTTGTACCACAATGCGCTTTGTTGTTCTGCTGTGTATGCACATATCCTTTTCCTTGTGGACTTTGTAATCAAAGCTAAATCAACAAGGGAAACACAGTCTGCCTTTCAAACAAGGACTTCACTTCCCTTTAATCTGGTCAGATAAACCTGCGGAGGCCATTTTACAGTTACAGTCTGAGGAGAGATAATCCTACCTGGTGTCACATCAGAAGAGGGGAAGGCTGCTGAGGTTATCTGTGTAATAATGATCGCTCCTGGGACTGCTGGCACCTGAGGAACTGTAGCCTGATAGCCTGGTCAACTGTACCCTGTCACTCTGTAGCTGTACCCTAACCTATATTTTTTCTCTCTGTGTGTCTTTCACATAGGTACTCAAAGCTTGTATCACTTGATTTCTTGCTACTGCTCTTCACTGCTCAAGCTGTTTTTATGAGAGCATTTTGTGTGAATATTTGCAAACAAATTTTATGTCTGAAATTTTACTGTATGTAGGCATGTACAGCACCAGTCAAAAGTTTGGAAACAGTTTCTCATTAAGTGTGTCCAAACTTCACTTTGACTGGTACTGTATGTGTTGTGTGCATGGATTGCAGAATGGAGTGCACTGCAACAAAAGGTTACAGATGACAGGTGATGACAAACAACACACAGAGGCAGAACTACTCAAGATGTAGAGAAAATTTCACAGGTTGAACCTCAGTGCGTGAGACCAAACAAATTTGTACGAGCTGGTAAAATTGAAGGGGAAACGTGAACAAATAACATCATATTTTAATTTTAATTCTGTAACCTCCCCTTACCTATGCAAGTATAGCTATCCTACACAGTATGATTCTTTGTCCATTCCAGTCCATATAAATTATAGTAAACATAATAATTTAATTGCTATTCAGTGCTTACCTACTCATTGCTTACCAACTTAACCAAGCAGTTACGATCAAAATTGATTTGTTAAACATAAGATCCCTCTCAAATAAGTATTTATTCTATATTCTACTTTTAGTTGATCTTAATATCCATATATGTTGCCCCTCCAACACTTTAACGAGTGAATTCCAGAACTTATTTGAATTATTTGGTTTTATTCAGTCTGTCAGTGTTCTACTCATTCCATGGGTCACACATTAGACTTAGTACTGTCATCTGGCTTTGTTCCCATAGATTGTAGAGGACACTGGTATGTCAGATCCTAATACGGTTAGCTTTAAGGCTATGCTGTCTGCCTCTGCTTCCAATTTGTACGCCCCATTTAGATCTTGCTTCCTTGGCACTGAGTATGTGGTCGAATTTTGTGAAGCCTTTACTACAGCCACTAACTCCAGCAGCTTTCTTTCATCTCCTCCCATCAATGAAGAGCTAGTTGGTCATTTTAACAGTACTTGCATAGTTATCTTAGACTATATTGATCCTTTGAGAGACAAGAAATATAAATCTAGAGCCCTGCAATGAACACTGTCGGGCCCCAATTTGCATCTGTAGGAAGGCTGAACAATCATGGAAGGCAAATAACTACAATTTAATTCAAAATTTTGAGAGAATACATGTGCATATATCAGACAGCAGTTATGGAAGCAAGATCATCCAAACTCTTAGATCTCATCTTTCAGAATTGCCATAACTCAAAGGTTTTATTCAATATAATTCAACAACCATAGGATCAAATCCTTCCATGAAAAATGTGATGAATTTCTAAAGTACTTAATCAATAAAATCTCTCTTATTAGGTTCCAGATTACACTCCAGGGTGGTGACCCTTCGTTGGTCCCATCACTTGTTCACCAGAACACGTATTTCTTCCATTCTTAGAAGAGATAATTACATGCTTAAAACCCACATCATGTCCCCTAGATCTCCAAATTACCATTCCTCTCCAAAGTCTTAGAAAAAGTAGTATCATCTCAGTTAATAGTGTCAATGAATAGAAATTACTTTTTTTTTTCTTTCTTTCTTTTTTTTTTTTTTTTTTTTTACAAATTTCAATCTGGTTTTAGATCTCATCATACCACAGAAACTGCCTCACTGAAGGTTACCAATGATCTCTTGGTTACATCTGATGCTGGTGACTGCTCAGTTGTGATAATCCTGGACCTGCTGCATTTGGCACAGCTGACCACTGCATGTTGGTAATGCTTTACTAATAGTGCCAGTGCCCACTGCCACTGCCCATCTTACTTGTGGCATGCCACAAGGTTCAGTGTTATGGCTGTTACTATTTTCAATATACGTGGTTCCATCTGGGGACATTATTCAGAAATATAAAATAAATTTTAAATTTTATGCAGATGACACCCAGCTATATGTACCAATAACAATAACTGACACCAGTGGTCTAAATACTCCAATATCATGCCTCAACAACTTCCTCCATTTGAATGAGAACAAATTAGAGACTGATTTAATTTGGCCCTCCAAACTCTATTCTGTCGATCTACAATAAGCTTGGCAGTCTGTCTATAAATGTTAAAAGTGTTGTTAGAAACCTATGTATGCTTTTTGACTCTAACCTAAGCGTTGATGCTCAAGTGAAGAGAACAGTACAATCCTGCTTTCTTAATTTAAGAAATGTCAGAAAATCTTTTTTTATCCTTTGTTGACCTGGAGAAAGTCATCCACGCTTTTGTCACATTTGGATGACTGTAATTAAAGACCCAGCTCTTTTGTGGACACCTATGCACTTAATGGACTGGAGGATGTAATTTAAAAAAATACAAAAAAAAACATGCTTCTATGCAATCTAATCATTGCCTTGTTGCACTGCCTGTTGTCATCTACATCCTAGGGCCCCAAACTTAAGCTTTATGGCACTTACTCGTGTTGTTGTTTCCTGACTAGATCCCTGCTTGTGTTGTATCAGACTCATATGTACGTCGCTTTGGATAAAAGTGTCTGCTAAATGATAAATGTAATGTAATTCCATGTGCTCTTGTTTGAGCCGTCTGGTCCAGAATGCAGCAGAGAGGATTTTAACTAATTTAAGGAAATTCGTTCATATCACCCCTAGTACACCTACTAATTCTAAGTTCAAGGCTAAACAGGCTCTTGCTCCAAAACGCATTTCTGAACTCTTCACTCTTTATGAACTGAATCTGAAGTCCTCTGGCAAGAATCTCTTGGCTGTTCCTAGAGCAAGGCTGATAACTAGAGGTGACAGAGCCTTTGCTGTTAAGGTGCCCCAGCTCTGGAATGCCTTACCAAAAGAACTTAGGCTCACCACCTCAGTTTCAACCTTCAAGTCCCTTCTTAAAGTACACTTGTGTATAGGGAGGCTTATTCCTGTTCTCTCTGCTGTTAGTTTATATTTATTGTGCTTGGATCTTGAGTGGTTTTGTTGTTTTGTTTGTTGTTTTTATTTTGTTCTACATTTTATATAAGCTTTCAGTGTCCAATGCTCTGTGAAACACTTTGTAATTAAAAAAACAAAAAAAAACAAAACAACAACTCCACCTATAACTCGATCTTTTCTGCATCCAGGGCAATTTTACATCTGAGATATCTTAGAGAAACTGATACATTATAAATAGAAATCAGTAACATACCAGTGTAAATGAGTTTGTGGGTCCAATTATCTGAACATACAGCCTATCAGTTTATCTACAACTGTAACCTTTACTTTAATGGCAGAAGTATTACACATTATTGGTATGGCACTAATATTTGTTGACACACAGGATAAACAGGAGATAATGTTATGGCCTTGGTGAAAACACTGGGCTCAGTTGTTGTCAGCCAGTTGTGGCAGCAGCACCATCAAATTAGTGACCTCTACATTTTAATCAAAATTTTCATTGTGATTTTACGACTTAGTATCTCGGTTTTGCTGGATGTGAAAACTCTCTTGTTCCTGCAGTGGTTTTAAAACGAAGTATAGCCTAATATGTAACTGTTGCTATCTGCCCTACTCTTCATGGCTGCCCTTCCACTTCCTCTACACCGTGGTTTTGTGACAAGTTGGGCCAGGGTGCTGAGTGAAGCTGGGAGAAGTAATAAAAACAAATGGATGTCATTATGAGCACTTCACATCATATTGCACAGGCTCCATAACAAAGCCCGACAAGGAGTTTTCATCATGGCCAACATAGTATAGAGGGGGGACACTCCATCTCTGCTTCTACTTTTTCATATTACAAGGCTGTGATGGTGTGACTTACGGTTCAACTGTTCCCAAAGGGAAAATGTGTCAGATATGGTACTATATAGCTCAGTGGGTACAGCATTATAGTAACACTGTCAGGGTTAGCAAGTTATTTCCCACTGGGCCCACCAATGCTAAAAATGAATGTGGTCAACTTACTAGAGGTTCTGAGATAAAAGCTGTTATCTCTGATTGTTTTCCTTTTCAGCCACACAGCATTTATTGAATCAGTCAGTTTGGGAGGTAAAACTGTTTATTGATAACATGAAGTTTACACAGTAGATGGAAAAATAGCAAACCATAGTACATTGCTATACAACAGCTTAGTAATACAGCTGTGTTAAGTGTAAAATATTTTTAAATAAAAATAGGATAATCATGACACACTCCAGTGGACATTACAAGATATGGATGGCAATTTCTATATGTTTTTTATTCAATACAATATATCAGGTTTTGAAGTGTGTTGGTAATACTTTACAAGTTAAACGTTATAACGGATTATAATAATGGACAAATTTAGAGTATTCACCCTTTAAGTAATTTCCTGTCTTTCTCTATACTGTCAGTTGTCTAATAAAGATGAAAATGCCCTAAAAAAAAGTAATTTATAAAAAAAATTTAAATTATAAAACATACACACAAACAGCTTGGGAAACAATGCAGCTGTCATTGCCTGCAGGTGGCCATAGGCATACAAAACTAAACATAAACTAAAGTGCTGGAGCTCGTTGAAGAGCTACAGGTCTCGCACTGCTGATGTTGAGACACTCATGAGCAAATTAACGGATTATTATTTAGGAGATGGAAATATTTTAGGTCATGCCACTCAAACTTTCATAACTTTCATCAACTGTATCTATCATGGCCCTCTGCCACTGATCTGTCTCTGTCAGCAGCAGCAGGACGCTACCGAGGAGGCTGGAGAGAGAAACAACTGGAGAAACAACCTGGAGAGTTAGGTTTGTGGTATTTTATATATTTCTGTATATTAAGAGAATACATAGGAAACATGCAAATTGTGTGATATGTTGTCTGTTTCTGATGAGAACATAAATCTGTTGTCCCAGTAGAACAATACTATAAATTTGAATGGACCTTTGTTGGTAAAATGACACATTCTGAACGACTCCAGAGCTAAATATGTACGGACAATATGTATATGCTAAATATCTTTAAAGAAGCAGCCTTTACACTGTTGAGGGGTTTTTGTTTTTGAGAGCAAATTGTTTTATTGGCATATAAAATTGTTCCCAACCCCTCCAATTTCATCAGGTAGGGGGCAATGATATAGTTTCTGGTTTGTTGTAAGATTCCATGTTGGTTTTCCTCCTGTCCTCCCCATTTTCTGAGTCACCAGCTGCCACTGACACACACACACACACACACACACATATATGACGTCAAGATGGCATGGCATGTCCATGAGCTATAATTCTATAAGTATTTGAGGGGGTTGAGCATAATTAACATAATTCATGCCCTCAATATACAGTATAATCTGCATGTTACAGTTTGTACTAAAACCTTACATGAGACTGCAGGCCACCAGTCTTCCCCTATATACACGTATTTGTATACATTGTGTGACTGAGAATGTATTTCTTTTTGCTTATTCTCTCGATTCACACATACACTAAGAGCATGCATTTTATCCACACTGTGCGCAAGTTCACAGTGTGTTTTTTTTTCTTTTTCTCTGAGTGTTAACATCTTGATTTGCAGTTGTTCCTCTCCTGGAGCTTGGCTGTCACTTCCTACACAGAACAAGTCATACTTGTTCACCCTTTGATGTGGGAGTGCTGATTCATGTTCCACCTCTTCCTCCACTGGTGTATATTTGTAACATCAAGTTTTCACATGTACTTTAACTGCATGGTTTACATCCTTACGCTCATCAGACGCCCCACCTTGGACAAGAAGTTGCCTCTGTCACTCTGCGGTTCATTAGACTCCATCATTTTTCCTTACACAAACAGTGAACCGATAAAGAGGGAGATCAAAATTAATTGGGGTGGTTCAGCTGGCAGTGACAGCAGAGAGTACCTTGCATACAAGGATGAGAAAGACCAAATATCTCCCTGTCAACTTTGTTTAAGGACAACAATATTTAAATCCAAGCCTACTTCCCAGGTGCTTTGTGAGCAGCACTGTTATGGCATGCAGCACAGAAAAGGAAGAGAGGAGGATTATAACACAGCAAGATACTACTACTCACTAATTAGGATGGATTGCCCACTACCCTCCCTTTCCCATATGCTCTCCATCTCTCTTCTCTCCCATTTCTTGTCCTGAAACTATACAGGGAAGAATCTAATAGCTGTGCTTTCTTTTCATATGGTTTTAGGAAAGAATATGGAGGTATCTTTTCTTCCCTCGGGCTGAGGGACTGACAGAGACTGACAGAGCCGGGTAAATTTTGGTACCCACATCCAGTAGCTTTATTTAAAAGAATTGTGTGCACATGGTGAACTCCAGCTAAATTTAAACACAATGTCCCTGACAGCTCCTCACAGCAGTCGCATTATCCATGATGTGCTAAAGCACCGGGGGAAGAAAGTAAAGTGTTGTACTTTCAGTTTTCCTTGACTAACCCCCAACCCACCAACTCATTTTGTTGTTTACATCAACACACTCCCGGCTCTCCTACTTCTGCAACAAAAATAGAAAACTAAAGCCGTTAGTGGTCCCCACCATTAACCTTGTTACTTCTCACCCTTTTCCTTTATCTGTCTTACTCTCTCACAACACATGGATGATTTTTTTACTAGCAGGATGCTGGGGGAAATAAAAATGTTCCTCTGTATTGAACTGTAGCTGTGTCGGATGTCTGAGGATGAGAATGTATGATAAGAGGAAGAAAGGCTCCACTGTGGAGGCTCTGGGGAGCAGAAGCTGCTCTCACTTTCACAGGAAATGGCACTTTCAGATCTCCTCCGAGCAGGGCTGCTTGCCTGGAGAAAGTGACCCTGTTGTAAGTGTTTGTACTCAAAGCTACATCAAGGTGGGCTGAAATATCACCATCAACTGTTCTGAAGAGTCACAAACAAACCAATGAAATACTTATCAAGCAGTCAGGCCACAGAAGCAAGCAAATCATAACTCACCACTTAGAAGTTTTACAGAATAGCTTAGCAACTACAGCAACTTGATCACGGTTACTATAGCAGCAGGAAATCATAAGATGGATTCTCTCTGCAAAGCTGAACATCATCAGTGTCTAATAGCCTGAGCTGTGAATGTTTGCAGTTTTAAAAAGGAAGAGCGAACACATATGTTATCCTAAAGATCATTATAAAAAAAATCAAAAAAGAATGAATATTGTAAAGTGGAATAAATCCAAACATAATCCTTTTATGTCCCAGTTGAAAATACTGTGTGCCTAATGGAGTGAACAAGTTATGTATAATATTCAATTGTGTTGTTCTGCAGCAAAAGTGTTGCTTTTGATCATGGACACAGTGACTCATGAAGGCAGAGGCACCATTAGTGAGGAGAAGGGAATGACTCAAGGGGGCTCTAGGCTGTTTTATTACAGGGAAATTACACTGAGAGGAACTAATTATACACAGTGAATTCAAAATTGCATACAATTTTAGTAATTGCTTAGTTGATGTTTGCAATTAATAACCTCCATGTGTTATTTCAAACATATACTGTATGTATATACAGACAATAAAAATACACACATCATGTCCATGCATAAAGTGTCCCCCAGTCAAAAGGTTTGACATGCCAGAATGCCAAGTCCAAGTGATTAAAATCTTTTTACAAGAATGAATCACTAAAATCACTATTATGAAACACCTTTGTAAACTCTCATTGAGCTTATATCATAAAAATATTCAAGTGATGAAACAATGCAGGTAATCAAATTGGTTAGTCAGGTTGGTTGTCTTGTCTTCTTTTAAGAAAACACTGTTTACACAGGTTTTCAACATTGGTGCAGACTGATGTATCAATTAAATCTCAGAAAGTTTTCAGAATTGTCATTCATCTCCCGCCAAGATGGTCATGGTGAAAGCCAAGTGCAGCTTTCACTTTATAAATTGAGAGAAAACAAATTAAACTTTAAGTTTATGGAGCAAGAATGTACTTTTCCTACAAAACAGCACCCGGAACTGCTAAGAACAAATACAACCTTGCTCAAGAGGTCCTTGCTGCACGGGAGAGAACATTTGCACAGCCAGATGTTGGTATAAAGTCTAACTTTTCTGTCATAAACCATCTTCTCTGAACTGCACTTTGCCACAACCCAACTGGAGAAATATATTAATGTTGTTTACATTGTGTCTGGGAGCCAATGCTCTCCTGTTGCAATGAAATAAAATAAAGCAAAGAAAGCAATTTCAGGTTGGTGAGGCTCCACCTGCAGAGGCCCATTACTTCACTGTCACAGCCATAGGATGGGAAGCAGGCATTTTGCTGTAGAGAAGAGTATTCACTTTGCAAGGAAGGTTTGTTTTGTCTTGTGCAACCTGTACCCTAAATCCTGAACTCTTGCTTCTACATTGTGAGACAACTCAAATTTTAGTGATAAAGTTCTTGTTACAAGCAGTTTCAACACAAAGTACTTTCCAAAGAACAAAGCACATAAATACAAACTGGAGATAAAAAAGGAACAGTTCATATGTGTATGTGTGAGAGAGTGTGGATTTGAGACCAAAGGGCAACAGCAGGGCAGTTAGCATGAGAAGCACAATCAATAACGAGACTGCAGCAAAGGAGAACCAAGGGAGAATAATTCATTTGTAAGCTGATGGTTATAGCTCTACTATGCAAATTCTTTTTATGTAATAATTCAGCTGTCTGATCAACATAAATGGAAAGATATTCCTAAACAATAAAGACAGCTGAAACCTTCTTCCACATTCATCACAACCAGACATATTGTATTGTGATGTATTTTTAGTTTATTTATTATCATGTTACATGGTAGGGTGTCATCACCAATAAAACCATTCAATTACTATGTTGTGTTTTTCATGAAGATGATACACTCACATATTCCATACATGACAGAGTAATTCTATGTCCTACCACAATGATAAAGTACATCATACTGCTTCTGTTGTCTGGAAAATGGATCATTTCAGATAGCGCTGTTGCATTTCATAATTTCAACCCCAATTCCCCATAGAGAACTACCATTACTTTTCCCCAAACTATTCACTCAATGTAAAAGCACAAATTTATGTCTTAACATCTCTGACTCCTACTGCTATTGCTGTATTCTGTTTAAAAAACACTTTGCACAGTTTTTCTTTTTTGTTGTGATTACATCTCTCTGAAAGTGATGCGTGCATCACCCAGTTGCTGACAGCACAAGTGTAGTTTGACATTTGACAGAAATGTTTTGGATCTTAGTTGGATATGTTTTGATGCCCATGCTGTTTGTAGCTTCTGACTGATCGCTCTCTTAATCAAAGCTATTTCTCCCTCAGATCTCTTTTTGAGTTTTTCCTTCTCTGCTCTCTTTCTCTCATCCCTCACTGGCCTCCTTTCTCCCTACATTCCTCTCTTCACCTTCCTCGCTGTCTTCCCTCTTCCATCCATGCTTCACGACCTTTCTCTCTCCTGCCACCAGCCCTCCATCATCTTATTCACTGTCTCAGCTCCTCACCTATTCTGTCTTCTTCCCTCCATTTCTTTCAGTCTGTCTTTGCTGTCCTCACACCATCCTGTCCTCCCATTTCTCTCCTCCACTGTCTGTGGTGTTATTTCAGGGGAAAATCATCCAGCCCCCGAGAGATCCAGTGTACTTTGTGTGTAGAATCATAAATCAAGGCACCAAGAAGACTCATTCCTCTTTGAACCATGCCACTCGTAAACAGCTGATTAAATGTGATGCAGTTTGCCAACAGGCTGCAAGTAACACAAAACTCAGAGTTAAACAAAGATTAGGTTAGGTTAAGATTAGATTATATAATGAGGATGTAAATGTGAGTGACCAGCTGAAATTTAATTATAAAATGCTTTAAAAATATGGTTATTCACAAAATGCTTTACTGAGAGCAAAGAACACAAAATAAGAAAAAAGAAAGACTTAGCACAGCAAAAATGTTTTCCTGTGTGTGTGTGTGTGTGTGTGTGTGTGTGTGTTTATTACTGAGGAAAACTCCAACTGTACCAACTAAATGATAGATTTACTGCAGGTCTATATACATGAATGCATATATCAGTTTATATGATGTTGGTAAGTAGGAAAAACAATAAAACACAAACAAAATTAACCTTTCATCTGATCTTATGTTTAGAAATAGCCTGCCACTGTATCTGTCAGTGGAGCCTTCTGGTGAATGTGTGGTTTGCAATGGAAATCCTTCCCTTCTGTGTGACAGAGAAGACAAAAAAAAGTCCCCTCTCTTCCACATTGCAAAGTATTTTAAAATGTCAACACTACACATAATATCTTTTTTTACAGGGAAGGACCAGGTGATAATATTATAGTCACTTTATTCGTTGTCACTACTGTACTTCAACATGGTGGTACTGTATGTCCCTCATAAACACTGGAAACCACTCTCTAAACATTCTCTGACAAGCTTCTGTTGGCACTTAGTCAGATCAGGGGGGCTGCTGTCAGCTCACTTAGTCAGGAGTGGGTCCTCAGCAGATGTGACGTGGGCCTGGGTGGGAAGCAGCAGCTCCCTCTGTGAACATATCCGAATGGCAGGTCCTGATTGGGTGCCAGAATCTCCTGCCAGTTGATTGCCAAGCTTCTCTCACTCGCAGGATTGAAATGTGCATGTCATTTTTTGGGTGGGAGGGGAGGGGGTGTTTGGGCTCGAACGTGCTGTTCTTTTCTTCACTCGGTATTTGGATCCAAAGCCACTCAGACACCAAAGTGAGTTTGTGCAAAACAATAAGGCAGAAAAAACTGACTTTTGCATTTTCTGACTAAGCTTGTATGGAGTGTTTTAGTCATATTTGTAAAGGGAATAAAATTATAATCAATGTGACTAAAGAACCATAAAATGCAATGTCTTATGGGTATCAAGAGACTGCATGTGTGACATAATAAAGAGTTCAAGCTGCTTAAAAAAGCCTAACATAGCAAAATAAAGGGAGGGCAAACATCAGTCTTGATTGATGTTCATTATAAAGCAGTTTCTTCAGTTTACAGTGTCTTTACAGCCATTCAAGGCTGAATCATGCAGACACACATCCAAATATAACCCTGTTTAAACTCTTATATCTTCTTTATGGAACAAGAGTTTTCAAAATTACTGCCAAGACACAAATGACGTGAAAATAGCCATTTAGGCTCTGTTATCTTATGATAAAGAGGTAATGAGCTATTTTGGGTGCTTCATTGCTTCCAGTGGTATGATATGGACACTTAAGACTGGTAAATAAAGAAATATAGCATTACTTTGTTGTGCTATAATACAATGTACCCTTGTTTAGGTTAGAATTGCATGAGTAAAGCAGTACTTGAATTATTTTATTAATGAGTTGAATTGTTTTGAAATCAAAGCAGGACAGGACCTTTACTGGAAACACTTCAACACTCAACATACTACAGACAAAGAGGTTTGTCCAGAAAGCTCCCAGGAGAGAAGCTTTTTGCTGTTTGCTCCCAGTGAAGTCTTCATTTTTTCCATACATTGTTGGTTGCTTATAACTAGGAAGTAAAGAAAAAAAAACTGTAACACATGACCATAATCTCCAAGTGTGTTGCCATCCCATACACGGTTATTGGAGGGGTACATAAACATTGTTAAATAGGATATTGTTTTAACTTTTGATTTTGCTTTGTTTGACCACTGTAACCCCTTGCATGGCTAGAACACTGCCAAGGAACACTTCTCTTAAAACAAACTAAAAAAAAAACAAAACAAGAAAGAGAACACCAAATCATGTAGAACTAAAGCACAAAAAAGTATTTTATTGTAAATCTCACTCACTTATACAAAGTTGTCACTAGTATTTCATAAATACAGATACAAATATCTTTAAACACAGCATTTCTTTGTAAGAAAAAGCCTTTAAACTAGCTAAACACGCTAACACTCTCAGTCATGGTGTCAAAGTGCTGCAAACAATAAACATAAACTTAGCACTATTTATTTAGCTATACACCACGAAAAGGCCACCTGAACACAAATAACATGCACACAACATTAGACCGTAACTAACATGTGAAACATAACAGTAACACAACAGTCCCATGAGGCTTTGCGCTCACTACCTCGAACAGTCCATTCAAAGTGAGCTCTTTCTCTCTTCTGATCGCTACAATATCTTCAATAGCAGCACACAGTCCTCTACAGTACTATCAGACGAGCAGCCGCTTTGTAAAAGAAGGCATCTCTTTTGAGTGTCCCACTTTGGAAAAATGAAACAGATAATTCTTGTCAACCTTCACTTTTCTGTGGCCTCATGAAGCTGAAGCCAAGAATGCTTTTTAACTCTACTCAACGCTCTGCCTTTGACACCAACAGTGAAGGAGCCATGTCAGTGTCAAGGGAGAGGTGATTGTGACTTCTATGTGATGATTAACGGTGTATTCAATGGAGTATTCAACCCTTCTTATCTCAGCCCTGAGCTCAATTACTTGTTTTCCGGGTTTGTGATTGCTCAAGTGCCGCCGTGTTATATGAGATGAGATGTCCCGCTAACAGTTGAGGGAGCGTTGGATTATTTATTCATGCACTTATCTTTTTATTTCTATTTGTGAGAAAAGGAAAAAAGAAAGAGACAAGAATGTTTTTTTCCACTTGTTTTTGCTTTGTTCTTCAATTTTTGCAGCCCACATAATGGAAAAACAATGTGGAAAATAACAGAACTTGAAGTGTGTAAGTCATTCATTTTGAGACTGTCTTCCAAAGAAAAAACACATGCACTTGTTTCAGCCAGTTCTCTAAAATGTCATACATGTATGTTCAAATGGGAAAGCCCCTTAGTGCTTGTATTATGACAATCATAACATCATAATCAGGTGACGTTATAGAGTGACAAAGTCTGCATCAAGAGGAGGTCAGGGTGGATGGATTGGCCAACAAAACATCACAGTTTAACACAAAAGACTATTGTTTGTTGTTTTGTTTTGAGGACTTGCTGTTAATTTGTCTGAGGCAAAAGGGAGTGAAGATGAGGTTAATCCTCTTTTTTCTTGTGAAAAGACATGCAAATTCCCCTTGTAAAAAACAGTTGCCTTTCTGCATTTTAACCTAAATTATCCAGGGGAGCTGAACTCCATGTTTTTTCCCATGCCTCACACACTTTTAGTCGCAAACATTTACACCTACAAGCTGCTAAATACAACCACATTATCAGATTGATGTCAATTTGAATGGAACCATTATGGATTATTTGTCTTGGTCAAGGGCACCTTGACAGTTAATTGTTTGTTTAAAGATTTTTTTTCTTTAAAAAACACCTTTACCCATCACTTCAGAGATTTCTTGTTGAATGACTGGTATTGTGATATAATTTAGTTCTTGGTTCCTTAGTTCATTTGCTTCTTTTTATCTCAGACAAACAAATAATCTCACAGAGTAGAAAAAATAGTAAACACTTGAACATACTTTAAAGTAGCAAAATGAATATTGCAAACATTGCTACTGGGTTTTATTATGTTGCATGACAAAGAGCAGATATTTCAGCTTCTGTATAATAAATATTGCCATAATTCCTAATGATTAGTTTCAACCTTTTAACACTTCCCACTTTGTAAATGCATGTTTTTTGGTTAATGTACTGTTGATGCACTTTTTAAACAAATGAACCTTAAATTTAGGCAAAAGTTTCATGTTTCTTTGAAGACTCATACATTAAAGCAAAACAAGCTCACCCAACAAACGCACATCCTCACCCACCAATTTGCAAACAACCATATTCGTGTACAATCGCTCACTCATCACTGTCATAGAAGAGCCTGTAGCAAGTCATACACCACATACTCTATGCACATATATCTGCATGTCTAAATCAATATTCTGTTGTAGCTTTTGCTTTAATTTGACAGCATGAGCGTCGGGAGCACCCTTGCCCTTCGGCTCTCACTCCCACTGAGGTGGTGTGAAGCCTCCCTGCACTCCATAGCGTCGTACTGCTGCACTCCACCAGGGGGGATGGTAGAGAGGCTGGGGAGAGAGTAAAATATGTTGTTAATCAAGCTGAAGGGATGCCCTCATTTCCTCTTCTTTGCTCCCTGTCTCTGTATCACATTCTTTCTATCTCACTCTCTGTCACAGTGCTCTGGGGTAGTCTCAAAAGTGAACTTGAGCATGTCAGATGAAACTCAGATTTGCTTGCACCAAAGCCAATACCAGCTTTACTCACATGAAAATGAGGGCAAATTTGTAAAATTGGAATGTGATTTACTAAGGCAGCCACTTAAAAATGATTTAGCAATGGGCTTTTTAGGTCCATTCAACAGGGGAAGGACAATTTACAAAGCGTTTTCAAATAGTACTTCAGATTTTCAAGTCCAGAAAATAAAGTAAAATAGTTGTGTTAAAATAGAAATATCAGTAAGGAAGTCACACTATGCTATTATCATGATATTTTGTATTATATATGTACTTGAATATAAACTATGCAACAACAGGTACAGCTATCCACAGATTCAACTGTTGCTGAAAAATGTACATGTAGTGCAAGAGTCAGAATCATTTCCTCTATGTACAGAGGTGGCTTATGTCCATTCAGTCTATAGTCTGTTAAAATTATAATAGAAATTATAATAAAAGTTATGTGCATGGTATTTCACAATTTTTATCTTTCACTATAAAATACGTCATGTATGTAAAGTATGATGGTTTGTTATTGCAGGAAGGGTTTTCTGACATTTAACAGCTGATTTAACTCCCCTATCAGAGGGGATAAGTTGGAGGTTGTTTCCAGGTTTTCCTTTAAAAAGGTTCCTTGTCCCAGCCCCAATTTTCTCTTTTCAAAACCATCTTCCTTACTCAGTGAGAATGATTTATTGAGAGGGTTCTTTTTCACCACCTCAAAAGAAATAAAAGAATGCTAATAGAAATTACAGTTAAGTCCCCCCATTCTTAAACCCCAAGCATTATGCAACAGAAATTATTCTGAACACAGTTGTTGACAAATGGTAATTAAAAGATTTGTTAATGTCGAGTGATTAAAAACACTGCAGGCATTTCACAGGGAAATTCAGCATGCAAATTGTTTTCTCTGCAACTGCTGGTGCTACTCAGTTTGTTGAATGAAAAGCATTTTTTTCCCACTGTTATCATAATATTAAAGAGCTGTCACTTCTCCTGTAATGGAATGCACAATGTGAAGAATTAGCATTTTTCACCAGCTATCTTGTTTGTGCCAGGATGAGCAATTATTGGCGAGATACTTTTTTTTTCAGAATGGTAAGATATTTCACTTTTCTCTGAGTAAGATGTGGTCAGTCACAGCCTGAGAGTGGTTTCTTCTTGTGTGTGTACATGTTGTTTGTCTATCTTGTCTGTCTGCTTTCTAGATTTGCGTGGGATAAAAGAATGCACTGTGATTCTTATGACAGACTTTAATCATTGATGCTCCCCATCCTTCCATCACAGGCTACAGCACACTGCTCACTAAAGACAGGTATGAAGGATAACCATAAATGTGGAGTTGCACGCCAAAGTCAACACAATAGAATTAATCACCCTGTAGTAAAGCATCTGTGTGATGGAGTATTAGAGACCTAAATCCTCATTGGTGTTGTCTTCACTGAGCATTTTAGGATTAATTCACTACTCAATGCAGGTTAATACCTTTAGTGTGCTGTGTTATCAAATGCTGATACTCTGAGAAAATATTCTCCTTAATAGCTACATTACAAGCTTTCTGTTGACTTTGATGGATTAACATAAAATTGTGTAATTATTTTTTTTTTCAAATCATACTGTGGTCTCCATTTCTCTATTTGGCAAAAGGTGATGATGTCCTTGTGTGTAATGGGCTTAAAGTAGAAAATAAAATATAATAAAATATGTATAATATGTTTGAATATGAAGGAGGCTTCATGCCCAACAGACTTGATACTTAAACACAATTATTCTTGGTCTAGTTTACATCATAGGAAATACAATCTGCCCGTTCCCTTGTGAAATATAATACGCATAAAACACCTTGTTGTTTAAATGTGTGTGTGTTTTTGGTGTTCATGGAGGTCAAGAAATGATCAGCTCATCTCCACTGTAAAAAATTAGATAAGTGTTTCATCTATTAACTGAGATCTCCTGTTATGGGTCTAGCAGTGTCAATACACCCGTCTTATAGTCCTATATTGTATAATGACACCTGATAGGATAACAATTTATATTGCCAATAATATATTGTAATGTCATGAGATGTAAATGGGATGAGATAAACCTAATTAAATGGCCAGGGTGGCCTAACGGATGGTGACAGTCCAGTAACTGAGAGGTCGCAAGATCACATCCCTCTTATAGTTAATGTGTCCATCCACTGCCATGTTTCTTGTCCATTTGTCCTTGAGCGGGACAACAAGTCTCCTTTCACTCAGTAAAAATCTGAGTGCATAACACCCATTAAGCAATAAGTACTGACTGGCTCACTAGACAGTGTTAGGTTTTAATGGGCATATAAAAAGCCTGAAAAGACTTTGAAAATTCAAGTTGAGTATGAACTTACACTACAATTAAGAGTATCAATCCATGTGTCTCTCTTGGGAAATGGACTGGGAGACGTCAATCAATTGTCAGTGAAATTCCAGAAAGAAAAAATCAAAAGCCATTTTCAAAGCATAACTAGCGTGCTGTAACTGACGGAACTCCTTAGCTCTGTTTTTGTTCCATAACAATACAGTGAAGGCAGTCATTTTTTAATGTGAGGAAATACAGTACCTGGTCTTGCAATCATTGAGTCACTGATACTGTACCCTATCCTATCCATCTATTGCAGATGCACATAGCTCATTGAAAGGCCTCCTGAAAAGGCATTTGAAGTGTAGCCACTTATCCTTCATAGCAAAATCTTGCTCCATTAATGCATTTTATTTATTTCTTCTGCTGCTTTAAATGGAAACGTGGTGAGATGTCCTGTCTCCTTCCTCCCTTCTGTCTGCTTTGTTAACGAAAAAAAAAAAAAAACGGTCTGTTTGCTGAACCAAGATGTTCAGAATAGAACCATCAGTCCCATATGGTGCCGAATGTTCAAAGGACACTGATCGCAGGAAACAGAAAGAGCCAGCTTGCCTGCAGAGCTGTTCAGTCCCATATGCAGACTGTGGTGTTTGCAGGCTCTCCGAAGGACAGATGTCATCTTGATGTGTTTAAGTGGGTTGTCATCCAAGGACATGATATTCATCATGCCTAATTTTTGGTGAGTAAAGCAGAATTACGGTGAAAATACACCGGGAACAGACACGGTGCAACACATCTGTCGCAGCATGGCCACAGCAGAGCACGTCTATTATAATCAACTGAAGCTGCTACACTGACAACAGAAGTTGCGTGCACCCGCGCAGGTGCTGTATGTCTCATCTCTATTTTTTTTTTTTCTAATTTTTTTTCTCTACCCACGGCTATGCAGCCCTCCAACTGGTAAAAACTTTGTAAAATACAAGTACAATCTGTTTAAAAATTATTAAAATAAAAATCTCATTGTACCAGAGACAATGCAAGGCAGCAGTGCAACTTTTTTTTTTTTTTTACATTGCACATTAAAATAAATCAAATCAATGTGTATCCATGATCCTGTAGTTAAAAAGATCTAATTAATTAATTCAGTACCAGTTTATATAGCCTATGCATCCAAACCCTGCTTTATTATTTGGTAAAACTCAATATGCATGCAGTGATAGAGACAGAGTTGGTGTAGCAAGTAGAAAACCCTGTTCCACCCTGCTTATGTAACACGTCACATCAGTGTCTCGTGTATTTCAGGAAGCCATGTTAAGTAACATGAAAGGAGTTTGGTAGTTTCTTTTATCTTTAACTGTCCCCTCATATGAGTGACTTTATTTAAACAATCTGCTTAAGTTGCAAAAGTTTGAAACAATAAGGTTGAGACATGCAATATGTGCAATCTAGTCTAGTCTCATCTGTCACTTTCTTTGAATCAAATTTTTGTCTCTGGAAACAAAAAACTACACAAGCCAGGTATAATGGTCATTTACAGTATCTAGGCTTCTTTGTTAAAAGCACACCTTTTTGATGACCTTTAACCAGGTTGACCAGGCTAAACTGTGCCTGAAAAAATTGTCAAGTTATTGTTCACTCATTGTACAAAGTGTGTCTTTTGATTTTCACTATTCTGCAATGTATACTATTATTTTACTGAACCAGCATACGGTGATGCATACACAGCATCAGTAGTTTTTCCTTTTTTAATCCTCTAAACAACAAAAGACCTAAATATTACTGTGGGCATACTGTTGGTCGGAAATGAATGGCATGTCAGTCCTAGTTTCAATGAGGCATTGAGGGGGTAAATGAAATAGAACAAAAAACACCATATGACGGGACAGCTGTCATGGAAGATGCTCCCCTTTCTTGCTCTTTGGTTCCTTTTTAAGTGTAGCAGGAGGCCTCTTAGAGTTTGGCAATGAAGAGCTGAAGTGAAGAAGTGAGTATTTGGCCTAAAAAGTCAATTAAATTCATTCACGTGTGTATAATTATGACAACAAACTCATGGTAAAACAGAATAGCCAAGCTGCCTCACCATGTTGCCATTGCCACTTTTTGGTCCCTTGTCAAGACTGAGTTCAGAATGATGAAAAAGTAGTTTGTTGATCTGCCAATTGAAAAAAAACAGACTGTTTCTGTTCACTCTTCCTCAAATATGCCTGCAAAATGTCATATGCAATTTAATGCTGCTGTAATTAAGTTTAAATGACACATTTACTTTTCATCATGAGAGCTGCAGTAACTGTCTCTCTGCTGCATTTCAGTCCTGCCGCCAAAACCCCTACCTCTCACCAATGGTGGAATCTATGAATGTGCTGGCAGTTGGGAAATTTTAGACCTTTTACACACTACTGAAAGAAGACGTCTTACATGCGAGAGGGGAAAACACAGGACCAGATTTACTAAGAAAGTGGCTCTATACAAATGGCCCGGTGGAGTTTTTATTGAGTTTGCAGCCATAATCTGCATGTATTCAGTGCCTGGAGAGAGTGAGAGGACAGAGCAGCAGCAGTTCAGTGCAAACAGGTGGAGGTGGAGATGGTGTTGATATGTTAATACAGCTAAATGGACAGATTGTGCCATTTCCCTGGCCCTCCACATTGCCCTCTTCCAACTGGACCAGAAGAACACATACAGTATGTGAGAATGCTGTTCATTGACTACAGCACAGCATTCAATACCATTGCATCGGAGTTCACTAACAAGCTCAGAGATATGGGACTCAGCTCCTCTGTGCAGCTGGTTCCTGCATTTCCTGACCAGTAGACCCCAGGTTGTTTGGAAGGGTACCATCTCCTCCTCCACAGTGACCTTCAACATGGTAATCCCCGAGGGATGTGTGCTCAGCCCCCTTAAGTAATCCCTGTTCACACATGGCTGTGTAGCCATGCACAGCTCGAATACCATCATTAAGTTCACTGATGATACTACTGTACAACTGATCATTCCTGGACCCATCACACTGATATCATCAACAAAACAGAGATTCTTCTTCCTGTACAGACAGATGAAGCACAACATGGACTCTAAAATACCTGTAACCCGCTAGGTGCTACAAGGTAAAGAATAAAGAATATATGGACCAGAGGCTAGGTTCGTAATGGGAGGGTTGAATAGGATACGACAGACAAAATAGATAAATGGAGCCACGAGGAACGGTTGAGGTAAGTTTACTGTACCAAGTTATAAAACATGAACAAACAATATAAAATAAAGTGCAATTATCATCAATATCCCAAAATTTCACAGTCTTTCAATAGAACTTGAATTGAAAATGTCCATGAGTGAAATGTCCCTTTAATGTCTTTGTGATATCCGTCAGCGCGCTTAAGTCATTGTTTTATGTCAAGTCAGGGGGAAAAACCCAAGTAGTCGGATGTGTGGTGGTCCTACCACACTGATACTTGAGTGGAAGCGGAAAGAAAATATGATGTCCTCTCCTCAGATCTCGGTTCCTCCTCCTTAGGTTAAGAAGAGATCTCACTGGGGGCTTGCCATCTCCCATCCACAGGGAGAATTCCAGATCCAGTTCTATAGTTCTCAAAAAACCCAGCCTGTATTTTCATGACATCACTACTTTTCTCTAATGGCCATAGTATTCTAATAATTCTCAACACATTACTGTAGCACAATAATGATGAAATAAATTCTCCCTTTAACTGTACAGTTGTTTTTTCCAATGTAAGCATTTCCCACATTTTATGCATTTTTATCAACCATTTTATACATTTTAATCAACCTTTTAAACATGAATTTAATCAACATGAATTTTAGCTGTTAACCCATGAACTATGATGTTTTAACTTGTAGTTATAAATGAATTTATCCATCAGTTTCATCATACAACGTATCTCAATATAGCTACACACACAGTATCAAAATAAACATTATACCTTACCTTTGAATTATCAGAGCAATAATATCCCGTTTTTAGCTCTTAAGATAGTTAACAGAAACAGTGAGCAGCAGTGATAGGCCAAGTTCAAGCATTTCTGGAGCGCAGACACGTTTTCTGCCACCTTACAAATCAACTCACAGCGTGGCTAATAAAGTTAGCATGCGCTAGCGCTAGTTAGCTCGGCAACTCACCAAGACGATAATGCCAAAAGTGCTACTACTCCTGGCTCACGGATCCTCGCACACCTCTGACGTCTTCAGAAGAGTATTTTATCTCATAGATATGTTATTAATCGCTGTTTCAACTCTCTATTTCTCTATTTCTCATCCGCTTCCACCGCTGCTCTTTTACTCGCACTGCAACTCACAGACTTCTGCGTGAAAAAAGGGTGGGACTTAACTCCCTCTAACCTATCATAAATTTGCTCTAGTTGATACAACAAATAAGGACTGTGTGTGTGTAAAATAAATGATTGACAGATTGATTTACAAATGAAAGTGAGATAAATAAGGAAATTACAGAAAAATAAAAATATAATTGGACCCAATTCTCTACTGGGTTACATACCCTTTAACTTTTACAAGTGTATTATTTGAGAGTGTCCTCTCAAGCTAAAATTTTAGCAGCCATCAAAAGTGAGATGCAGGAGTAAAGAAATCAGAAAACAGCTCTGGCCTTTGTCATCCTTTTAATTATTGCTTGTGGTCATTTTCAAGCCAGCTGAAAACAATTAATGGTGATTGGGTCGGTTCACAGAAGTCTGAAGTGGCACTCTGGGGCCATGTTAGCCAGGGCAATCTCCGATTAAGAGATGAACAGTCTCATTACTTCCTGGGTTGTGGCAGCAAGAAAGGTAGAAGAATTGACAGTTAAATGTATGTATGCATGTACGTATGTAAACTGATTGCTCCAGATCACACTGAGAATTAACACCTCATTCTGCATCTTTTTGCAACTTTTACCTGCTTTCAGCTTGTTGCTTAGAGCCCCCAAACCATAGGTTTACCTGTAGTTGTAGTTTCAGAGATCCACAGTTCACGACCTCAGACAAGGTAACATTTATTATTACATATTATATGCATTTTAAAAATGATGTTTTAGGATTGCAAGCATGTAAAGATCAACTCATAAGTTTTCAGTTTAGTCAACAATGCCAAGGATATGGTCTAACGGTGCATCAATGGAGAAGTTAAGGATTCAATTGTGTAATCACACAACATTTGCTGTAATAGCTTGAAAATAGTTTGAAGACTGAAAATCTTGAAAATAATGATTTAGGCCACATGACAAGACACACTCCATATTCCACTGGACATCCAAATTTGTTTTCTACTGACATTTCTCAAATATAAACAACAAAGTAAATAAACATTCAAGAATGGTTTATTTTTGTCAATGTATGACAGTGGTTTTGTTTGCCCCAACAACAACAACATTATAAATCAATAGTTATCTGTTTCCAATATTATTGATGTGATAAGATAGAATAGAGGATAAAGTGAGAAGATATGAGTCAGTTGTTAAGGAAACAAGGTGAACTATTTTTTTTATTTCACCCCTTTATTTTCTGCTCATACAAAGTTCTCAGGTGCACAGACACAAAAAGACACACATTCTTTGGGGGAAAAATGTCATAAAATGGTCAAATGCTACTTACTACACAATGTTCTAGCTCTTGGCAACATACAAATATTGTAAGTCAAATCCATCTGTTAAACCCCAGACAACAGCTATCCTCCAGTCGTCCAGCTCATATGTAGCATTGGCGTTCTTCTTGATGCATTAGTTTGAATCATCATATAATCCAGTATTGATCATCCTGTCTAACTCTGAATCATCAAATAAACACAACTAGAGGCTCAGTTTTCTAAATGTCATAAGGGTGGACAGGTATCAGTTCATATATCTCAACAACTCTTGAATTTTATATTTGGGCTTTAAGGTTTTCATTTCACACACATTGCACACTGTGTATACTGTATGTTAAAATAAATCATTTTAATTCATGTATGGAAAGATAAGGTAATACTGCTTTCTCACAAATAGCAGTCAGTCATTATCATTTAGGTTGAAGCTGAAAAGTTAGATGATTTTCTGGCTTCACTGACCATAAGCTCAACCCTTTTTAGAACTTTGACTGATGAGGTCACAAGGATCCTCAAGCATGACATGCATATTCAACCAACTGTTGGTAGAGGCCTGCACCATCTGTCACACTCTTCTGTGGTGGCATACTGTAGCAGCACCCTAAAGCTGCAACAGTGAGAAAAGTTCAACACATGTCATCCTCAGGTGCTATCGCATCTACTGTACGGTGTAATGTTGACACCAGTTGGCTGTCTTTACTGCCTTTGCTTTTTTTTTTTTAAATGGATTTCATATCAGGTGAGACTACATGAGCAAATGGATTATCATGAACATAGTTTTAATTTCAGTTTAAGTTTGAATCTAACTGGTGTTTTAGTTTCCTTCTGTTTTTTAAATTATACGTTCACTCCTTTGTCCTTAGATGACACTTGAATAGGATTCAGTCAGTCATTTTGAAGCAAAAATAAAACAATCTGTATGTTTAGTCTGTTTTAAGAGCAAAATAAGATTACACAACCAGCTCTTTGGGAAATTTTCCGACAACTTGGAAACTTGTTTGCATACTAGTGTACATAATGTTTTTCCACACTGACTGTAATTTTACCTTTTATCTTTTGAATCTCTTCCTCTGGACATGTTTTTTCTACTTTGAGGTGACAGTGACTCAGGCGTTTCTATAATTATTGTCTCACTAATGCCATGAGTCTGCAGGCAGCAGACTTTGAGGACTGCAGTCCTGTAATTGTCTTTCAGTCTTGTTTGCCCTCACTGTTCCTAGGAGCGTTTGTTAATTACAGCCTGATTCAATTTCAGGTTGCTTTGTGTCCCCAGCAGGACAAGTAAAGATGGGTGAATGGTTTTGTGTTACCTGGTCGGCACGTTTACAGTTTGATGAATCTGAACCTCATGACATTTTTTATCTCTCTCATTTCTAAGTTTTGTATGCGAGGTAAAATGTGTTAAAATGTTCAAATGAATAAGATGTAAGTGGAAAACCTTCTGCTGCTTTAAGTTTTGTATGACTAATTTCTCCAAGGAAACAGAGTTTAGAGCATATGCTGAAAAAAATCTCCTCTCATGTCTCCAGTTATGACAAATAATCATTCTAGGGAGACAGAAGTACATTATTTTTGTTGTTTGTTATCTGAGCACTATTGATTCCCACACTTGTTGCTACCGATTGCTTTTCTTTTAGAGAGGCACAGAACTTTCAATGCAAGTCACAGTGCCAGAGATTTTTCCTGTTATTTTATATCTGAAACATATTCAACTCATATATTCTGCTGCAACACATATATTATCACCATCTTGCTGACTGCCCCATGTACTTGAAACATGAAATAAGATACATAACTCTCTTGCAGCCGGAGTATCCTTTCAGAAACCTAAAGACTTTAACCTTTCTATTTCTTGGACTACATGAGGATTATTGACTACCAAAAATATCAAAACTTTTCCAGTATATGCCAGAATATAGTGTTAGTATCACTGATAAAGACTGCAAAGTTCAAAACCACAACACGCTGACATTTCTGTGAGAGGACAGCAGAACATTGCAGCTCAAGAACAGAAGTTTTTCCTTTTATGACAGGAAACTGGATTTGTATGAGAGCATTTCTAAAAAACAAAACAAAACAAACAAACAAACAAAAAAAACACCTGCATACATCACAACTTAGCACAGCATGCTCGTTTTCTGTCTAGAGAGAGAGTCAAGCACAATATTATGCATGATCATCTAATAATCATCTCTATCAACTGAACTGTAAGTAGTTTCTGCTGGAGTCCAATTAGATATGATGTTTGAGGGGGAATATAAGGGGCACTGAGGACTTTGGACGATGTATTATTGAGTGGAAATTAATAGCAGATTGTTTTGTCAGCTGTTACTGGCCATCTCTCCCACCATCTGTTGTCTTTTGCACAAAGAAGAAGGGCATCTATATTGCTCCCTTCTATTTTTTTCAATCTATCAAAAGAACAGATAGAGATTGAGAGTTTTTGTATAAGGCTCAGGGATTCACTAAAAACAGTTCATGTACAAGGACCCTACTGTAGTGACATGTCATCAGAAGTTTCAGAAGGGGATATTTTAAGATAGTAATCTATAGCTTTTTCTTTAAAAAGGTCTATCTTGTTATTCTTGAACAGCACTTCAGCTAATAAGCACTTCAAGTAAGCATCTGCTGTTTGAACTCTGTGGTACTAGCAGGGATTGCATGATTACAGAAGCAACCAAGAGTGGTTTATTTTGAATAAATAAAATGGCTTAGTTTTAACTTATTATAATAACTATAATAACTAAATTATAATATAATAATAATAACTAAATAAATAAAATGGCTTAGAAGAAATACCACATCTATTATTCAGTCAATCCTCCAAAGCATTCAGTTACATTCATACTGTATGCAACTGTTCTGCATTAGCAAAACTGATTCTGATGAAAACACAGTGAGATCTGAAATTATGCCACATTTTGAGAATATGGTCACAGAGTTGCCATCTTATACCATCCGTCAACCAAAAAAGAGATTTGTGGCAATTATCACACAATCAAAAGAATTTATGGTTATGCAACATAGACTAAGATGATGGATTAGTTGTGTCATAAAGCAGGCAGATAACATAACTCCAATAAATTCTCTTGGTTTTAAAATCTTGGAGGTAGCCATTTGGGTGGATCTTGTTTTATTCAGGAAAGTTGTTTTATTCAGTAAGGTTTTCAATAATTTGACATAATGTTGTGGTTTGAAAGACTGATCTTTGACACTATTCACAGGGAAGTCAACATGAACATTAAAATAAATAAAGCCCATAGAGTTGTCATTCATAGCCAAAAAAGATCTCTGACATCAACATGTTTGCATGCAAGAAGTGGAAAATACAAACTGGAGTCAATCAGAGCAAAAAACAAGCAATAATTTATAGAAGAGTCTGATGTAACAGTTATAGGATTGACCCAGTTGCAGCACAAATGACACCAGTATATATTTTACAGTCTTTATTCCACAAAATGTTGAGACAATAGTTGCACAGTCAGAGAAAAACAGTTCTGGTGAGTATTCACCGCTGGAAGGCTGTAGGCAGGGCGTCGTGGACAAGGCTGCTTCAGCTGCATGTAAACAGGCTGCAGAGCAGGTATCGGAATGTCTCTCAGCCACAAGCAGACAAAGACCAGGGTACAGGCAGACAGAACTCAGAGTGAGGAACAGAAGACTGATGGGTTTAACCAGGGCACAGACAAGGAGTGATGGTCAGAGACAAGCTGATCAGGTACCAGGAGGGCAGTCTGGAGATAAAGGCAAGACAGCATAGTAGCGTAGACAATCTGGACCGAGGCAGCTTGTATACTCCCTTGATTGGAGGTGAAGCACATGTGAGAGAGCCAGGTGAAAGTGGTTGAACTAATGAAGGGTGTGGCCAAACAGAGTGAGACTGAATGACTGGAAAATTCACACACCAAAAGGTGAGGAGGAGAGCAGACTCTGACATCTGAATCTACACCTGAGTGTATAGTATTTAAGTTAAAACTTTAAAATCAAGTGACTAAACAACAACATTTATTTTAAATATCCTAAATATGTCAATGTGTACATTTGGGTACAAAAAAAGTCTACAAGAAAATGCAATAGTACACCCCTTTCAAATTCACATATGAGTATCACATTCAAAATTAATTCAAAATCATCTGAATACATAGAAGGAGCCAAGATCTTGAGAACTGTAAACCCATATTGTAAAAGTAGGTGCATATAAAATTACTCCATTTGTAGCAAACAGAGTTACTATTACTGTATGAAGAAGTTGCCAAAACTTTTTTTTTCTTTTAAAATATGGAAACTCCCATTTCCAGGAGGAACAGTACCGCACTGCACAAGCATGACATTTTCGTAGATACAATGAATTAAGGACAATAGGCACCGACATCGTTGTTTTTAGTATTTCAAATAGGTCTGGTATTTTGCTCATTGATGGCTGCTCCTGGTGGGAGAAAGTCATCCAAATAAGGGCTTTGTAGGTATTAGAATATGAATGTCATCCTCTACAGCTGCATAGCGTCATCCATTAAACATAGTGACAACAATGAAGTCACGTGGATCAATGCAGCTGTATAGGTTGTTGTAAATAAACTTGCATAATTGTTGAATTGGAATATTTTGAAAATGGAACGACAATTCAGGCTGAGGCCTTACTGTGACCTGTCCTTTCATGAACAGTCATGATGCTATTGCTTTCCAATCTTCAGTACAGGTAACCTTGAGGGGTTTTTTTCTCCCCAGGATCTCTTTACACTTTCAAATGTCACCTTTCTCAGCTACCCGCTTTGAGAAAGAAAAAAAAACACTGTTCACAGTGGCTAACCTGTAAAAATCCACCACAGCAATTTATGAAAGCTACCTCAAACCATAGACCATAGTGGGGGGAATTGATTTTTCACTGATCTCTAGCCCCGGCAGTCATTGCATTGTTCCTCAAAAAAGGGGGTCTGCTGGAGAGAAGCAAAGAAAAGAAAGAAAATACCATGGATTTGAATACTTGATAATCAAATTAAGTTTCCCAGAGTGCCATGGAACACCTGCATGGTGCTGATAAGATAAAGAACAGAGGGGGAATAGGGGAAAGAATAATCACAAGAGAAAGGAAACCCATAAAAGCCCAAACAAGGTGGGGGATAAGCAATGAATAATGTAATGAACTTGTAACAGCTCAGAAATGATCTCTCTCCTTTAGTCTCTTGTTTCCGCCATCTCCCTTTCTTCTCTCTCTCCCTCTCTCTCTGTATTTTTTTCCCTTTTCTTGCTCTCAGTCTCTTCTAAATTTTTCTTCCTGAAGTCATTATGTGTAACATCACAGGAGACCAGTCTTCAAAAAGGATTTCAGCACCGAACAAAATTAATGTTACTTCCTCAATACCCAGCCACTACGAGGTCGAGGAGGACTGACACCTATGATTGGTGAATTGAACTTTACTTTTAAGTATTTCCTGACAAAGCTGCTGTTCATAATTGCAACTCATAAAAAGAAAAAAAATGTCTCTGTCTGCAGTTCTTAAAAACCAAACTGTTTCTCTCATCTCTGCACCAATAGCGTGAAAGTACCTTAATGGTTAGAAAGCAATTTCCTTGATGCTATCGAGCTTCCTTAAAATGAAAATTGTGAGATCAAAGTGACAACTGGTTATGCTCCTCCACGCCTCTGAAATCTTTATCAGTGCAATGGTGGTATATACAGCCCATCCTCACAAGAAAAATGACGGTATAGGCCTCAAAAAGAGGCCAGCAAAATCACCTATAGTTATGTTTACGCAACCATAGTAATTATGACTAGGGAAAGTGATGCAGCGCAGATAACATCAATATAAGGTGACTTAATGAGATCATTTTTGCCTTATGTGGTGGGTTGGGTGGATGGCTAAGTAGCTAGGTCACAAAAAGTGGATTTTGCAGCAGGAGACCACTGTTTGCCTCCTGTTTATAACCACAAGAGTCATGTTTCCAACTGGTAGTCAGGACTTTTTTTTATCATAACATTGTAGTGTTTACTGTTGCCATGACAACAAATGTTCAAGTAATCATTTTAACCCAAACCATGATCTTTACCTAACCCTACCAAAGTGGTTTTTGTGCTTAAACCTAACCAGACTTAAACCACAGCATTGTCACACCATGAAACATAAATGTTTTTTAACTGATGTGACGGTTTTGGAAAGTGGCATATTACAGTCCTATGGGTCATTCTGGAGGTCCTCTGGTTGTTCTTATGGCCTTAACTTAACTTAACTATAGGTTGTTTTTAGCCCGTTGAATTGACCTATACTATTATTTAATTATGAGGATGTGTTGGGTATAATTATGGAAGTAAGTTTATGACCACACAGCTGCTGACACACATGCAGATATGAAGTTGGGCAAATAACTGCTGCTGATGTGCAAGGCACTTGATGGTCCGCTGCTTCAACACGGACCTAATGCGTCAAATACTGCCGCTTGGTCAGTGGCCCGACACTTCAAAATATGATGCTCTAGGTACCCCTTTCGTGTCAGTTCTGCACGCGCAGGGCTGTTCAACAAATTTCAACGGAGTAGTGACCCAGTCGAAATTATGCCGTTTATTCTTTCCCCTTGAAGTTCATAGACCAACTTAATAGCTTGTGGCCACTCTCGAAAGGTGCTAAACTAGTGTCGCATTCTCCCTGTTTATATATATCACTTGTTTGTCTCCCTGTGCTTTGTATTAGTGCTTCTGCGCTGTTTGCTCCCATTTTTACACGCATACACTGTCTTTTCAAAATACATTTCCGGGGTCACAGGAAACAGCTAAATAAGAGCAATACAAAAAATATATTACAAGCGCACAGGGACGAGGCCGCATCTAACCTATGCGGCAATATAATACATCATACATTTAAAAATAGGGTTTGTCTTTGGCGCTGACAACATTGAGGCAAAATTACAGCAGATAATTATTATATTCTATTATTTGTATGTTACTAATCGTGGTGACGGAAGAAGTGGTGCATGCCGGGTAATGTTGTTTGTTTTGGAGGTGGATTTTTATAATACATCCGTGGCTAACTTTGATAAACATATGAAATGCATCACGATCTCTCTTTCTATTGTTTTTCTCGAAATCAAATGAGAAGTAATTAAAAATGGTGACCATGATGTTATTGTATTATGCGCGTGTCGAAAGAAATCCTAAATGTGTTAATGGGAATTCCCAGTGACGTCATGCGTAGTAAGGTCCCACAAAATGGACCCCCCCCAACAACCCCCTTTTTATTGTCTTTTTTACTTTCAAATGAAAACAAGAATTTGTTGAACAGCCCTGCGTGTGCAGAACTGATGCGAAAGGGGTACCTAGAGCGTCATATTTTGAAGTGTAGGGCCACTGACCAAGCGGCAGTATTTGACGCGTTAGGGATGAGAATGTGTTGGCTGCTTCGTCAGAGTTGTTCAGTATGTATATTTTGCTTGGGCCAAAAACAGCTTTTCAGTAGGAACATGTGTGACAGAAAAAGTGTGGGGAAGGATTGTTGAATATTATTTCATACAAAGACAGACTTTCTATACATTCGTATATGTAACAAATTAGAAAATGTCTGTTTCTTTGTATCTCGATGTGTGCATATCAATGGATAACAAGCTGATTCATGACAGGAAGAAGAATGTTAATACTGAGGAATTCTGCAAAACCATGGATGATGTTCAAGGGCAATGCTATTTTACAATATCAATGGGGTCTGGCAACTAAAACACTTTGATACGGTTAGGAAAACATAATTTAAGCTAATAAAAAGGCAAACATTAATTGCAAGTCTGTGACTGGACGCAAACTCTGGTCTCCTGCATCAAAGTCAGGTGAGCTACACACCCGTCCATCACTCTGACATCTACACTCCTACATTTTGCCCAACTACACAAAACTACTTTCTCCAGTGAGTGTTGGTACAGGGCAAAAATCGTGGGATGCTGAATTGTAAAATATGGACTAAATTAAAGTGACTTGCAAAATCTGCAAGTCCAATTTTTCAGTTCCAATCTGTATTTGTGGCTCATACTCGAATCCTTGAATATTCAAAACGTCATGCTTTTTCTAAATTTGTCTGTGTTTTCATGAAAATGAATAAAATTGTGTGATTTCTCAGGCCTTTTTCAAAATTGTAGCTCTTTGGCAGCTTGACTGAGCCATTATGGATGAACAATACAATGGAACAATGGATAGCTATAACACATTTTGAGTGGTAGTTGGACAAATGCCTCAAATTATGTTAAAACCCAAGAGGCACACTTTGAACCAAAAATGTAGAGTTAAAAGCATAACTACAAAAATTGGACATGGCATCTGTTGGTTATTGTTACCCTGTGCATGCATTTTTTTCTATTATTAGTTCGAGTTTGTTTCCATTCTAAAATAGCTAAACAGTTATCCAAAACAACACACATGAGGAGCAATTACAATTGAGGATGTGTCCTTGAGTATAATGTTGAACCTCCACTTGCTCACTCAATATACACTCTGGATTACAGTATAACCTGAATGCACCCAAATGATGCTTTCCTGTGTATTGTCGTCACCACTTCTCCCTTGAATGTCCTCCTGTAATATTAAGCTACAGCACTGCAGGCACTACAGCTCGAGCCATCTGGTCAGCCTGTCTGCTCCTCTCCTCTGCTGTCACTCACTCCTGCCCCCTCAAGTGTCACTCAGCAGCCTGGTGGGCGCTGTGGTTGCAAAGCAGCAAGAGAACATTAGCATCATAAACTCTAATTACTGGAGGTTAATAGTTGACAGTTGCAGTGCAAATACTTCAAAGGGTTCTCAATTAAACCTTTATTCAGCAAGGCAGTCTCACTGAATGTAATACTATGCACACTGGCAGTGCCACACAGGAGAGAAGCTCTCAAAAATGAACTTTCACTTTCAGATGTTAAGATGAAGTTTAAAAAAAAAAAGACTGCAGCTATGTTCATGTGAACATTGTAAGGGCCTTAAACACCAGGTTTGTAACAAAGAATTTAAAAAATGTAAAGGTAGACACTTAATAAGTTAAAACTGATTGTGATGTTTGTAGTCTAAAGATTAGTAGAGGTGGGCTTGACCTGGAGATTAGTCGTTTCTTGCAAAATCAAAGTAGGAAGGAAAAGGGAAGCAATGTTTAAATTTCCATAATTTTCTTATGACAGCTTGTCTTTGTTAATCTACTCAGTTTAACCGTTTCAAAACAGGCAGGCAAAAACAGGAAAAGGCTGGAAAGCTATGACATAAACATCACAACACACAATGGAGTAAAGAGTGAGTGGAACTAGACTGGTATAAATACTACTAGGGCTGACGAGAAAATGGGAAGCAGGTGTGCAGATGGACGGGGGTGATGAGAATAGTGGGAACACTGTCATCACTACAGGGCAGGTGGGAGTGGCAAGATCAGAAATGACTGAGGCAAAAAGCAGGTATGGAATGAAGGAACTGAACACATACATTGTGTGAAGCAACAGCATTGTTGCTAAGCTTACCTAGGCTTCAATTTATCCTGCTGATTTATCTTACAACAATAACTGCACTTCAAGTGTCTCAGTATATAGCCCTGCCAACCAATCAATAACAAAGTATTTAACAGTGTTTGATATTGTTTAAGTCAGTCTGTGTGCTGGTCATGATGGGCCAGAAGTATTCATTACATTTGGTTGGTAGGGTACGTTATGTTCCAGCTTTGGGCCGTCAGCAGTTTGGCTGTTTATTTGGCCCACATCTCTGCCAAAGCTCTCAAAATGGTGCTCTGCTTTGGAGCAAATCCTCCCCACCCATCAGAATTCCAAGACAATCGCAATTCCCTATTCTCTATGTATTTAGTCTTGCAGCAAACTTTGATTAAGATGGAATTATGTGCAACCTAGAACATTTCACTTCACAAATTATAAAGCTATTATTTTATGGGTGTCCAGGTGGAGCTTTCAGACCCCTCATTCAGTGTTCCTGCATCTGATCAATGGGGGAGTGATGGCACAGAAGGAAAACTACATATATTTGCTTTAACCTGTTTTTTTCATGATAATGATGAAGATTTAATTATAAGTTGCTAGACAATTCAATTCAGTCTCTACTCCAATTAGTCAACTTACTCAATTATCTTATTTGTACTGAGTGCAAGCTATACACACATCCAGGTACCTGTCATCATTGCAATACCTTGGTTGCTGACAGAGATTGATTAAAAACAAATATATAATGAAAAAGTAAAGCCAGCAATGGCATTTGGCGCAGGGGCTCCAGGTCACACATCTTGGCGACACAAGAAGGATTTTATATATGACTATTGTAGCTCCTTAAGGCAGCTGTTCTGTGCTCCCTGCAGAGCTACTAATGAGAATGAAATCCATCCACTAACAACACAAGTGTAACTGTTTACACAATGAACATGTTAAGACTCCCTTATTTCACACCGTCTTACTCCCTTTCATGCAACAGAGTGTGGAACGCTTTCAAACACAGGTCTGCATGTACATGCCATCACGTGTATCCTTGCACATGTCCAAACACTCTGAAGTGCTGGAAACCATCTGTACATGCACTCACACACACACAAACCTTCACAAATAGGCAAGTTCATAAACTCTGTATACAATCAGCTTATTCATCTGCTCCCTTTATCTGTGGATTTCTCGCTTCTCAATTTTTCTCTCTGATTTCATCTTTTCACCATCTTCCTCTGTCTCCTCTATCTCTTCTGTCTCAGTGCTGTCGCATCCTTGCCCACCTTTCTTTATCTACGCTGTCTTTTGAGCATCATGAGTGTAACAGGGCAAGCCCTTTATAGAAATACTATGATATGAACTTTGGGTAGAGCACCTCAGCAATACAAAGAGCAGACAACACACCAGGATAAATTGTTAAAACAATTTATTTCTTAAATTCTTTAACAAGGAACCTTATAAAAATGCCCTGTACTATACCTATTACACAGTGAAAACTACTTAAAATTACACGGACTGAACAATAAAAATAAACCAAGAAAACATGAATTAAAACTCAATTTGGTTCAGTCTTAAAACAACAGTTACATTACACACACATAGGTCAAGCAATAAAACAGCTGCACAGTTAATGTTCCTTTAATAAATAGGCTAATCCGAGAAATAAATAAACACTAAAAAAAGAATAAACGAACAGTAACCCAACAGACTGGAGGGGCTAGGCTAGTTTAAAAATACCACTGTAAGAACACCAAAAGTAAATTAACATGGTTTCATACAAATAAAAGAGAATGTGTCCCACAGTGGCTAGGCTCAAGAGACTCGACACAGCAGAAGTACTGTCTAAAATGCAGGAGGATTCTCTTTCTGCTACTCAATATCCCCCAATTCACAGAGTCACAAGCATAATAGTGGCCCACAATCAAATTGGAATTTTGCTCCGGATTACAATACCACACAGGAGAAAGTCACATAGCCTCTGCCTCACTCGCTCTGGAACTCCCGACTGGAAACACCGGTAGTCTTTTAGTTAGGCCCGAATCATCAAGTTACAGACCACTGGACACAAATGTTTGGTTTGGTGGTCAGGCTTTTTTTCTTTCTTTAATAAATCAGACATTGCATACACAGAATATACAGAATAGTTATAATTCATTCTGGAGAACATTGTACCTCATTGTACCCCTTTCTCCTGTTCTCCTCCTCTTCTCTCCAGGGGCTGTCTCTGTGTCTTGTCTGTCTGTCTGATGATCTCCTCCTCTCCACCTCTCCTCTCTCCAGTTGCTCTTTTGGTCCTGTTCTCTTCCTCTGCTCTCAAGGGGCTGTCTCGCGTCTGTCCCTCATGCACGAAGAGCACAGAGCTTTTCTCAGAAAACTTGGGGTGTTCCCACTCAGAAAAGCCATGAACACATTTCTTTTTTCTATATTGAAAAAAGCATGCGGGTAAAACAAAAAATATTCCCTGTGGAAGGTGAATATATAATCCAGTCCTGTGAAACTTTTTCACCATTTGGGAGATGTCACGTCAGTAGATCATTAGTGAGGGAGCGTACTTTTCCTCTTAAAGACCGAGCGCAGTTTTTAGCAGAAGACGCCGACTGGTCTGCTGATTATGCCAATTCACCACATTTGCTACCCATGGCTCACCTACAGACCCAGGAAGAGGAGAGGAAGAGGAGAAAGAGTGCAGGAGATTGGTACAAGCAGGTACTAAAATGAAACTTTATCCCACTGTACCCCTTACAAGAGTAACCTATACGGAAAGCAAGACAGACCTATAGTTAAAGTTCTGTTTGCTCTAATGGTTGTGTTTTTCATTGGTGAACTTTGGCTGCAGTATGCATGAGATTGTGAAAGAAAGGAAAAGAGATTGACGGGACAGTTTGAGGGAAGGAGAGGTGTGCATGTCCACAGAGTGGAAACATGCATTTGTATGTGTGTGTGTGTGTGTGTGTGTGTGTGTGTGTGCACCCATCTGCGTGCAGTTATGTGAGTGCGTCCTGTTTCTACTTCCCCCATCTGTCCCTCCTGCCTTGACGGCCAAACACTCTTCTAATGTGCTGTCCAATAAGCCAATGATTATCATATCGGTGCAATATTAGCTTCTATCACCGCCTGGCTGAGGATCAGTAATTGCTGTCCGTGCAGAGGAAATGGGAAAGGAAATTACATCTGCCTATACAAAGAGATCGTTTCCTTGTTGGTCCTAAGGGACTCTGATGACCCCCGATGTGTGTGTGCACGCACTTCTGTGAACTTGCAAAAAAGTGTGTTTGTGTTCGTATGTGTCTGTGCAAGCCCATATGTCTGTGTTTGTATTTATAATAGACCTTCTCAGTATGCAAATGATTCTGGCACTAATATCAGAGATGTATTAGAGAGAAGATTAGGACAAGGGCAATGTTGAAGTATAGGTGTCTCTTGCTGTCTGTGAGAGAGGTGTTTCATTTCCATAAGGGAAAAAAGTATCTTATTGATAAAAACAGACCCCAGGCCAAGTGTAAAAAGTATTTTTTCATGGATTTGAGTACATCTGTAATCACTGAATGTATCATTCTTGGTGCAGGCTTTAGCCTGGCACGTGTTGCTCAAAATATTCTTCACTTGTGTAATAGAAATTGAATAAACATATATTCTTAACGACAACCAGAGTCTCTTGAAGATTTATTTCTTGGTATGGCTGCCTCTTCATCAAGAAATACTGTATGCATATGTGTGTCATCAACACTCTTGTATTTTATACGTACTCAGTGAAAACTCAGTGGAAAGCAATGGAAAGCATCTTCAGTCTTAACAGCCTGTCAGCCTGGTGTTTTGGACGTGTAACACTGCAACAAGACATAGCCCAGAATGCTCTCAATCCCACAACGTATTGTGTTTACAATAAATAATAAATGTACTTTATAAAAAAGGAAATAAAATGCATATACAGTATGTAAATGTACTGTTTATATATTCATGCACACACTCAACTGTCTACCTGCCCCAAACAGGATGTAGATCACATGCTCACATTCCAAAGACAGAAAGCTGCACTCCTGAGAGGAGATGGAGTGGTACAGAATATTATATATCTCTGTTTGCAAGCAATGAGAAGCTTAAACAACAAGTAATCTGATAAAATACTGAATCTGGGACTTGAGTCTTTCATTTCTCTTTCAACCAGTGCAAAGATATGCTGCACTTGTAACATTGTTTATTTCTTTTCCCCAGGACCCTTTTATTTGGCGCAAGACAATTTTCTGAATGACCTGTGTCCACGTCAAACAAGAGGGAAGTATTTTGTAAAAATAAAGTATTTTGATACATGGCTCTTTTTGAAGCTAATAACTCTTGATTCAAGTGAATAAAAAATTGAAACCAGATGATTTGCATTAGAAATGCTCACAAAAAGAAATAAGGCTCAGTACCATATTAAATGACATGTTGCCACTCAAAAGCATTTCTAAGTGTAGGATCCATCTTTGTTTTTCATGGACACAACACATGGGACATAATTTGAATTATTTACACTGTGCTTGCAAATGAAAAATAGATCTATGTAGGCAGAGAAGGAGGCAGAGGTGAATAGATGGATGACTAGATTAAATTAAACTACAGTTTGGGGTATTATTTCCATTATAAAAGTAAGTGGGAGGTATCTTGACATTGATCATACTTGAGTAGGATGAGACAGAGAGCTGACTGGACTGCTCCATTAGGAAACCATTCCAACTCCTCTGACTCCTTCTGTATATCTAAGTACTTACATGCCAAGGCCTTCAACTCGCGCTGCATAAAATGAAGCTGTACATCAATCAATTTTTAAAACTGCAACCACCCTTCATTCACCTCTCCCATATGCTTCTCCTGCATTTTTCTTATCTTAAAAAAGAAACACATCATTGATTTTAAATGTATAATAATTGCTGTTACGGTACTGTGGCCTTTATCCTTGTGTGCTTAAAATAACTATAGTATTAGTGATGTAGGAATTTCAGTTAAAGTCGATATTGATCACAGGAATAAATATTTGGCTCAAAAATTCAGAATGTTCCTTGCTCTCCTTGCATAAATGACAGCATGCTGGCACATTTGATTCTACATAAGAGAAAGCTGCCGCAGTGAAAGTACATTCTTTCTTCTTTTTTAGTTTCCATAAACATGTAATCAGTGGCAAGTCTTCATTTAATCTCACTAGCAAAGTTTCCATTCAAAGATGTGCAAAATAATTTCCAGAAAACTGGCAAAAGAAAATGAAAATTAATGCTTGTTTCTATCCAGTGCTGTTATGCGAATATTAGGAGCTGGGCACATTGGAATAAACATTTAGTGGTGTTAATTCTCCATTAAACAGTTGCAGAAGAGCGCAACAAGATAATGTAATTGCAAGAGTGCCAGTCATACCTCAAGCAATGGAAAACCATGTGGAAAACGTGATGAGATTTGGTCCCTATTTTAACAATCTAAGTGTGTGATCTGAAACACATGGCACAAGTGCATTTAGAGTGTGGCACATGATTCAAAAGGGTTGTCCTTAGTCTCTTAATTGATCATGGGTGTGTTTTTGGGTGGAACATGCAATAAACCAATGAGAGTGTCATCTCCCATTCCATTTAAAACCCAGGTGCACTCGTACCTTGCACGAAGTGGAAGTGTATGATCCATTACGAACACACTAGCCCCTGCTACTCCCCTGGGTAACAGGTAAAATCAGTGAGGTTTTAATTGCTGAAAGCTTGGAAACCTTATCATTGTAACCTCAAAATTGTTGAAGAATATTTGTTGAATATTGTTAAAAAATTAGATCATTAATTTTAATCATGTATTCTTTCCTTCTTTAATTTAATCATTGTTTTCACCTCATTGATGTATTGGTGTGTTTCTATTTGTTTTATGTATTTATTTACATTGCAGTCTCCTCATCAGTCCACACAGATCTGATGTTTTCGTGTACAGTATGTAATGATTTATTCACTAAGTCTGTTACCACACATCGCACTATGTAGAATTTTCTTGATATCAATGCAGCAATTTTTACCTAAAAACATTCACATTTTTTTTACATGCAAATCAAAAATGAATAAAAAAAAAACAATTGGATAAAAACACACTACCTGTCTTGAGTGACAGCAATTCTACTTATTTGGAAGGGGTAAGCACAGAGACAGCAATGAGGAAATTTATAAATGACCTCCTAATTACTTTGGACAACAGATTTTTCTCTGTACTTGTCTTGTTAGATCTTGATTCAGAAACACTCCATACATTTTCCATATAATAACCATATAATAAGCAAACTCCACGCATGTCTTAAGGACATAGAGACCTGAATGACCTGTAATTTTTTGCTACTGAACTAAGACAAAACTGAAGATATTGTGCTTATTGTGCCCCTAGTTATGCTGCTATCGGCCCAGGCTGCCAGGGGACTTCCCATGAAGCACTGAGCTCCTCTCTCCTCCTCCCCCTCTACACCTCTATACATTCATGTACTCTTAATGCATGTTACTGATTTTGGCTTCTTACCCAGAGTTTTTATGCACACAGGTCCCTATGGATCATTGTCGTGGACCCCCTGGTTAGCTTCCATGGGTCATGGTTGCGGACTCCATGCTGCTTTGGTCCTGCTTTACAACAATGCCTGTCATTATTATTATTAGTCATCTTTCTATTGTTGTTGTTGTTGTTGTTGTTGTGCTTCTCCATGTCTCTCTCTCCCCTCTCCCCGTTTCGTTTTCTCTTTCCTTCTCTTTCTCTCAACCCAATCAGTCGAGGCAATCCGGTGCTATTTGAGAGTTTTTCCTGTCGCTAAGTACTTGCTCATGGGGAAATACTGGGTCTCTGTAAAATAAAGAGGATGGTCTGTGAAAAGTGCCCTTATGTTTTGATTTGGCGCTACATAAATAAAAAAATATGAAAAACTTCAAGGGCAACTGGACTTTAGATTCTTAAAGATGGTTTGCCTCATCCAAAAGGTTTCTTCAGTTCTGAACTTTTCCAATTCAGTCAAACTCAGTAAAAAAAAATCTTTTCCACCTCTGTTAAGATTCTGAAAGCGTCAGACATTTAGGACCAAATTCTCACCTTCAAAGAAGCCAATCAGTGTATTCAGACAGTCTATGGCTCTGGCAACACCTCTTTACTATCAGTGAAAAAACATTTCTGAACCCCCCAAAAAATATACAAAACATCTTTATCAGAGCTTAAGAAATCTTTTGGATGAGAGGCAAAACATCCTCAGCAATCTAAAGCATATCCAGTTACCCTTTTGGATACAGCACAACCTGCAAGATTGACAAGCTTTACAGACAGTAATTCTACTTGAGCATGAGATTTTTCTGCCCTCCTTTTACGTCTGTGTGAGAAATAGCTTGCACTAGGGATGTGCAGAGATCCCGGTAGTAGTATTTGTATTTGTATCTGTATTTGCTGAGGCAGCAAAATTATTTGTATTTGTATTCAAATGAAAGTGGAAGGACACTTAAAAACCCTGTTTTTGTTTTTATCACACTTTTGATTTTAGAAAATTGAAGAACAATAAGTATTCATGAATAAACTTCCTTATGAAAGAGGTCTCCACACTGGGTCTTGAACTGGAGTCTCCCAGATCATATGACTGCATTGATTACTGAGCTAAAACCTTACTCATTGCCTCCTTGCAGGCAGACCTCTGCCTATTTATACACCCATTCCCCAGAGACAGCACAACATGAAATGTGTAGGGAGGAACTTCAAAGGCAATTATTACTTTACACTTTTCATTTATTGCCTATTTTTTACAACCTAACTTTGTGGAAAGGAAAAGGGGAACAACAGGTTATCGACTCTCCATAAACTGTTGTTCCCCTTTTCCCTTTGGGAGCACTTAGCATGTGTCAGTAGCTCAGCTTTATCTCTGGGGAATAACCCCAACAAATAATGTTTTGAATATTTGTATAAAACAAATATTCGTATAAAACCCACTATTTGTGCTTTGTCGAATAATGTATTTGTATTGAGGCACACCCCTAGCTCACAGTTATAATTATATTCATTGCCCACAATAACATCAATTCACTTGACTGCATCTCAGCAGGTAGCATTTCAATTCTTGTCAAACGCTTTCTTTGATTTTTTTTGACTCCGTCATTTCACTTTCAACACTTCTCTCGCTTTATATTACTCCCATTCACATCTCTTTTGTTATCCTTGTCTAAATAAAGTGCTGTAGTGATTATGCATTTTTATTTGCAAAAGTGGAGTAGGTCATTTCTGATTGGCTGTTGTGTAGGCCTATTGATGGTAAGCAATTCCACAGCCCTACATAATTCGTTAAATACAGTTTTAAATTTACATACTTCACCTTCCTGTTTGAATCCTCTAGATTGGGATAATTCCTTTTAATGGAAATGGGTTAGTGCAAAATGTTTTGTGCTGCTTTGACCTTTCCTCCCATCTGTGTCCCCCCTCCTCCTCCCTCCTTCCTTGACTTCTCAGTGAGAAAATCCAGCAGCACGGTGCCAGCTCGGATGACCTGAGGGAGCAGGGAGAGGACAAAGAAGGCGGGGACTGAAGCAGAGAAACAGAGGGAGAGGAGATTGAGCCACAGTACTCCTGCTGGCAGGTAAACATACAGTGTATCCACAGCATCACCCTCCGTCGTCCTCCTAAGTCCCCTCTCTCTGTCTCACTGTTTCTATCTTTTGTCTACTGCCTCAGTTCCCCCTCCCCTGCTGTTTGCACCACAGCCAATTTTTGGGTCACTGCAGATTACACATTGTGTCATGACACCAAAACGCTCACATCAAATCGTTCTAACTTTCTGCGAAAACACACAACGCAGGTCTATGTAAACACACATGCACAGACTGTACTAGAGACAAAATAATACAGACTTTCCCTTCTCCCCTTCTTTGGGTTTGCTGGCAACAGATGGACTGAGGCCTGTGTATCTGTGTCTGTGTGGAATTGTGTGTGACTGGTGAAGGACAGAAGGAAGGAGGAAGTGAACTGCAAAGCACTGTGTGTGTCTCTGTGTATGGAGAGTTGAGGCAGAGAGAGTGTGCAGGACCGAGCTGGCCAACAAAGGGCCCCTGGGAACAATTCTAAATGTGTAAATACTGGTCCCTCACAGTTTTGCCTGACTTCACTATTTGATTAAGTAAAGATGGGAACAGATTGAACCCCACAAAACCCCACATAACCAGACATCCCAAACATAGAGACTATTTAAATCAAAATGTACAGATTTTTTGCTGTCTTGACACTCAGAAATTAGCATAATTTGAACAACAGTAGATACAGAGATGAGAATGCATTGGGTGACATGTAATAGTGCTGTGCAGCTATTGTCACGTGTTTCTGAATGGAACAGAATGTATATCTGTGAAAAATTGCTCATTAATGATACGATTAATACAGAGTATGCAAAGAAAAAGTTGTTTTCCTCACTCAGAGTACACCATACTATTTTCCCATTTGCTTATTTTCAACTAAAATTTGATCATTTCTCCTACTATGTGAGGTTGTCTTAATCCCACTCACAAAACTTTTAAAAAGTTTAAAATAGTTTTAAATAATAACTCTGGTCAGTGACTGAATCAAAAACAACAATTAGAATAATTTAAACAACACGTACTGTTTAATTTGATCTCCTCACTGTCAGCATCAACTGGCTCAGAATGGAAAGGACTCTGACTGTCTTGGCCAGCTGATGAAATTTCACTTTTTTCAATATTCTCTTTCAGTTGTCTGTTACTCCGATGTTTCTGATTCACTTCCCCTAGAGTGGCTATATGGCTGCTGGCACCTTTTTGGTGATGTAGAAGCCTTTTGAAGCCCCTGTATGGTAAGAAAGCATGTACTAAACAACAACAAAAAAACCTGACTTTAAAAACAATATGTTTAGAATTAGGAGGTAGAAACAGTATGGACACAGTCAAAACATCTACTGTTGCAGTTTCTCCCTTGTTCTTGTTACCTCACTCATCTGTTGCTGGGTTGCCATTTGTCTATTCTTTTGCGCTTTTTGAAGTATTTCATCAAAAAACCTTAATGGAAATGCCAATATTCGAAAAAAAAACGTCCTCAATTTTGCAAAAAAGTTTTTATGCTTGCTTGAGTTGGATTTTGAAAATGAGTTTTTCCAAATGGAAACTTATTTGTCGAATAAATAATGACGTAGCACATGTTTAACTCACATGACTGATCAGCTGTTTTCACAAGGCGTCTTCCAGCATGAAGCATGTCCAGTGCTAGCTGACATGACAGAACAATTACAACTTGCCCAATTGAAACAAATTCCTGAATACCTCCATTTTTCTCTCATTCTTCTTCTACTTTGTTTGCTGGCAGATTATTTAAGTCTATACAACCATCTTCTAACAAAACTTTACGCTGCATAGCCTGGTTTATTCGCTTCAAACCAGTTGATGGAAATGCACATAATTTGCATTTTCCTTTTTGCAACTTCTCAAAAGTTTGCTTGAAATTCTCCTGTGAATCTAATGGAAACATGGTTTGTGTACATATGGCTTTAACCTGTAAACTATAAAACATTTGAATTAGATTAAACTGGCATTAAAATATTTAATACAAAAACATCTCAATGCCAGTAAATCTTTTTTATAGTGTTCACTTTTGCTAAGGGAAATGTGGTGTATCCTTTGTGACATCTTGACTCCTTTGACTTTTAATGACCTTTTATGTACCTGAGATTTTTTTTCCTAGCTTGCTAGCTTTATCCACCACACACACACATAAACACTTCCTGACATCTCTTATTCTCGCCCTACAAATACCACTCTCTGTCACTCCCTCAGAGAGCCTCCATCGAACCACTATTGACTGCTGCTGGGGCTAATCGAAGGCCCCAGCGGCCTTCTTGTCCTGTTGGTTAATGGTGACCCACCTACCCACCTCTCTCAGTCATCACTGCCACCATCCTCCCTTTTCTATCGCTCTATCTCACCCCTCCCCTTCCTCTCATGCTCTGGGTTGATTCGATGGCATTGATCCCCTCCACCTCTTGACCTCGTCCTAGAAGAAGATTTACTGATGTGGCTATCCCACTTTGAACACTAGCTTGCTGCCATCTACATTTCTGCCACATTTCCACAAAAATACAACAAACAAAAATAAGAGAACAATACATTAGAGCTGCACATGTTTATCTTAGCTATCTTATTTCACATACAGGTACTTCTAGGAATCATGGCAGTTTACATATAGTGGGCCAAATGAATTGTGCTGCATTTGCATGCCTCATTTTAAGGTCCTATTCACAAAAGATTTTGCGCAAATAATATGCCAACGCAAACTCAGATTGGTCCATAATTTAAACTGCAGAGAATACAAAATCCTCAAATTGTGTGTCTTTGATTAGCAGAGGTGCACACACACAGAGTTCTCCACAATCACAAACCAACTTTCAAGTATTTTGCTCCTTTTACTTCTCTAGTATTTTCAGTACTGATGTTCTGTTTGTTGCCCAGAACTGGCTGCAGCATCACACAGCCGTTGAAATGATAAGTGCCTCTTCAAACTGAGAAAGACAGTGTGCGCATTTATGCAACTGCAGTAGCAGTAACTTCATTAACATCGGATCAGTCAGGATCTGACGGTAATTAATGTTCTGTGTTCTGCTACACATCTAGACAAATCAGCTGTTACACACTGATTCCAGGTTTATACAGTGGAATTGTTTGTAATAAAGCAGCCCATTACTTTATGGATGAATCCTGAGCTCCATCAGCGTTGTCAGAACATTTTTATTTCTAAGTAGCTGAAAGTCCAAGATAAGCCTTAAACGCTACACCCACTTTGTCCCTATCCCCACTCCACCCCAATGTCTGACTGACGATTTTGCCCTTAATATTATTCAATATCAATTCAGTATCATTCAAACCTCACAAGATTGAAGATTTGAAGAGAGACACAGAGAGAGGGTGAGTGAGGAGTGAGTGTGTTTACACAGTTAACACCAGCTATCTGAAGATGCTAATAACTCCACACTAAGTGTGTGTAGCAATTAGCACTGGCCTTTATTTGCAGAGAAAGGGGCCAACTTTGCACCAAATGCGTGAATATTACCTAATTTACATACGTGCATTTTAATTTTAATTTAATATATGTAACAGTCACATTTAGTCAAAAAATATCAAAATCAGTCATAAAAAACATCATTACTCAGTAAACCTGCTAGATTATTATAAAGTATTGCCTTTTCTTGGTGTCCCCCATTGTAGCTATATCAACACATAGAAACATATCCAAATGTGCAGATTCCAAGGACAGATTTTTTGAACAGTATGTGGACTGTATATGTACAGCATGCACATTCACCCTTCCTCTCTTCCTTGTTGACCACTCATTATGTGGTCCATCACAACTCTTAATATATACATTCAAATTCAATAAAAGGACATGGCCAACAAAGCGTTCAATTCTTTATTTATTCAGCTTTGAGGTTGGAAACAAGCCAAAGGAGGAGACTATAAAAGACCTTTTGTTCATTAATTCATAGTACATGTCATATTCTGCATCCTATTTATGTCATTCCTTGGATGGAACTACCATGTTTTTTCCTTCCAAGCCTTGGAACAATTGTATGAGTTGGGAGCCAAGCAATCTGTTGGTGTTCTTCAGTTATGGATGGCTGCATAACGACACTCCTCCTGCAACCGAAACAACTTTTTAACATCTGCGCCAAATCATCTTTTTCTTTTGTTAGCTGTTTTATTCCTCTCTTTCTTCAGTTGTCTTCTCAACCATTGCCGCACATGCATACACACGCACCAGTTCTCATCTTCTTTTTTTGGTATATTACCCAGTCCCCACTAGAATGGCTCAATTGTTTTAGCTGAAGACAGGCCCCATAAAGTGCCATTAAAGATGGATCACCACAGTAGCTAATGTTTTCTTATCCATTGTTGAAGCACCTCCAGGACTAAGAGACTAACAGATTCTTTTCCAGGCCATTTGCAGTCCTCCCTCTAACCTCCTTCTACACCTCTTCCTCCCTGTACTCCACGGCCTCTTCCTTCACCTTCCTCCTCCTTCCTCTTCCACCTCTTAAACTGCTCAGTCCTGTTTTTTTTCTCAATAAGTCACAGCTCAACAGCTCTCTGCATTGCTGATGATTTATATTGAGACCCCACAAACCCAATCAAGGGGTAGCAGCATATTGTTTTATCATTTAGGATTTTTTTCTCTCTAAAACATGATTCCTGTGCTGTATGTGATGTCTCTGGTACAAGTCCAGAACTGTAATCTATTCAGGTTGTGGAAAGAGAGGAAGATAGATATAAATATAAGAGCTGAGCAAGAAAAAGATGAACAGATTGAAATGAGAGAAAAGTGTCAAAGAGGGAAGAATGCAGATGGTGGTAGGACGGTTTCAGTTGTTTTGTTGTTGCTGTTTTTTTTTTTTTTTTCACTGACTTATCTATGAGTTTTGAGAAAGATACTCCCAAACGTATAGTGCTTCATCTCGAGGACACACGATGCACTGAGTCATTTCTCATCCTATCTTGTTGGTTTCAGTGAGATCTGCAGTTTGTGAGCTGCACACTTCATCTTCAGTTATATTTAACAGTTCAAAATGAAATCAGGGATTGAGTTCACTGCTCACCTACAGTTGTCATCACTCAACCAGCACGATTAATAGATTTTTAAAAAGTAGTAGTAGTTTCTTAAAGTAGAGCTGTTTGAGCAGTTTGAATATGATTTCAGTGTCCAGCAATTAAATTACCATTGTTTTCATTTGCAATTAGGTTTACCTAAGGTAGAAAATTTTCTTTTTCTTGCTTGGATCAACATTGTTAGAGCAAGAAGTTCAACAAGATGCACAACTTCCCATGTGGTTGCCGCTTGGGAAATTTTTCATTTTCTTTTTTTGTGCTAGGATTGGCATGGTTAAGACATGTCTTTTTTCAGTTTCAAAACCTAAATGTGTTTTCTGTGTTTTCTCTATCTACAAAAATGTTGATATGCCATGGCTCTGCATTAACCAAATACATCTTAATGGAAATGTAATGATGTAGAAGAAAGAGGAAAGAGTATCAAACATCAAATACATTAAATCATATTTTAGGTATTGTTAATGCTATTATATAACATATAATCATCATAGTTGATGAATATATGCTGATCCTTACACAACACTGATACCATTACTTTTAATCACAATCATCACCATCACCATACTCAAATACATTAGATGTGAACATGTATTCAAAAGTGTGGTGGCACTTTTTGTAATAAAGACTCACAAGAGAGAAGACGTCTTTCTGAGTTTTACCCTTACATCAGCAAGCAGGCACAAAAACCTCCAACAGTTACAAGAGCTGTCTTAAGCAATGAGCAAAGTAGTTTACTTTTAGCAACACATCCAGTGGACAGATCTGCCCATTTGCTGGAATATTCTGATTGCTTGTGTTAAATTATACAGCTGAATAGATATGTTGAGACGTAGGCCACTGTCCACATGTCTGGGAACTTGCACTAGTTTAACCTTTGATGTTTGTACAACCCAATGTTCAGGTCACATTTAGTACCTCTTATCAATGTCCTGTCACTGTCCTTTCCTGATGCCAATAAGTTCTGACAACATCAAGGTAATATCAGGCTGTCCTTTCATCAAATTGTCTTCTCAGAACATCACAATATCAGAATATTAGAATATCATTTACAGTATCTGTATTTTTTCACTACAAAAAGCTTGAGCAGTAATTGGACGCCTATACTGCATATATTTCTTAACAAACCGGAGTAGCATATAAAATGTTGCCATTGTTTGTTCAAAGCTTCACCTCTTTCATCAGTGGACCAAAAGGAGCAAGCAGAAGTCATTTTGCTTTTGATCACAACTCCAAGCTCATCATATATTAGTAGTGCTAGCAGTAGAGTGTGAATAATTTGGGATATTTTTACTTTCACCAACACTAAAATTGAGAATTTTTAATGAATGCACATGTTCTTTTCAGCACATTCAAGCAGTTGTATATATTCACACCTCCAAGCTACTTAGTATATTCAGTTCAGCTTTCTCACTATTGGCCACAGCAGAAAGACCAGCAAAAATGCAGACTATTAAGGCACACATTGCACCTCAGTGGTATTTTTTAGGGAGATCCTCAAAATTAATGTTGCATTTTTTCTGCATAACATGGAATATCAAGTGAAATAGTAATCAGAAATACAGAAGGAAATTCGTAGTCAACTCTCAAAATGTCCAAGGACATTGCCTTTTGACTGATTTTTTTTTTACACAGTTTTGTCATGTTATAAACATATTTCCATGGTTTTTAAAAGCCAGCCCTCGCCTACTTGTGGGCAAGAAAAAGTAAAACACTGGCTTAACACTAGCTTTAGTGTGGACATTGTCTTAGAACAGTGGGCAGCCAGGCATTTCCCATCATGCAATTGTTAAAGAGCACCTGTGTCACTTGGCTCTAAAATCTACTGGCATCTCAATCTCTTGAGGTGATCTTTGCTGATGTCACCATGATGCCACATCGAGTAGGGAATGAGTCAAACAAAAATCCAACCTGCAAGTACTGTGTGTGGATTAGGATGATTGATTCTGCACAGGGTTGGTTCAACTTAAAGGAGCCTAATATCCCATTATTGTAGCCACAGAGGCTAATGCTCAGAAAAAAAGTTACATCGGCTTGCTTTTTGCCACAAGTAACAGCATACATCAGTGGGAAAGCTGGTTCAGGATTCTGTGACAAAAGCAATGCTTTTGGAGCAAGCACCATTCCACAGTGCTACTAAGATTTGGAGTTACTTAAGGACACTTAAGCTGGGCAGATGCTTGAGACCTTTCAGCTGAAGGGGATCTCTTCTATTACACACACAACTACATCAGTTGTGTTCAAATACAGCAGAAGAAATGACTCTGAATGTGGACAGAACCCATCAAAGCAAAGATTGCAGATCCATGTTATCAAATGTGCTCACTCATTATACTTCGTACAGCATGACAGCATAAGTGAAACACAAAAGGTCTTCATGTGTGTGTGTTTCTATATCTTTCCCATGAGAATTTGTTTTTGTCCCTGCAGGACTTACATGAACCCCACTGTAATGGCTTTCTTGACCAAACTGGAGCTAAATTATAAAGGCTTGATGAACAAAACACAGACAAAATGCTAAGATCTAGGCCAATCAACACCCCAATCCAGCCACCTTATGTGATAACTAATGTGTGACAACTCCATACGCCCACTGACAGTTTTGTCTTCCAAGGATAGAAGTGTAGTTTGCACAAGGGGGAGCAAGTGAGGTCTCTCAGGATACTTTGCTCATTGTCATGTCTGTCCGACATTGTAAAAAAAGGATGTTTTTTAAACAACAAACTTTACTCTGTTACTTCGTGAACAATTTAACATTTTTCAATGGATTTTTTTTTTAATTTTTTGCTAAATAACAAATAATAATTAGTACAGTTACAGGGAAAAAATGTAATTTACACACCATTCATAAAAAAACAGAGGAAAACTGTAAATGATATCCACATCAAAATACCTGTATTTTTACAAGTAGTGATTGGAATTTTAAAGTCTTTCACTGTAACATGGCATTTTTTTTTTTACCATAGTTAAATAGTAAGGATTAAAAAATAGTAAATAATTTTTGAAGGCTAAAAGATTTTGTGACGGCGAACTGATCTTGAGATACAGATGCTGTGACTTTGTTATATTTTATTGAATCTTTTGTTGACTTGTCTTACAAGACAGCCACATGTCAATTGTAAAACACAAACAAGTGTTTTAACACCCTGATAGAGGCCCTTTACTGAAACCTGTTGATGAATATAAAGCAGACTCCTCTTCCTTGTTTTTTCATGTTATGTCATATTTGTCAAATATGAATTATATAACCAAGGAGTTTACAGGGTCATTTTTAGATTTTTTAAATTCATATTCAGCACAGCCACAATAATATACCATAGTGGCCAGAAATTGATCGCAGAATTCCCAGTCTCTATATCTTAATCATCTCTTTCTCACTAAAAACAAAAGTGATCTAAACCTGATCTTATATGGTCTGAATACAGATGAAGCATTTAATTCAGTTTTTTTCTTTTCACTAATAAAATAAGGCTTTGCAAAACCAGAACTATTTTAAACAATCTTGGGAGTTAACTTGCTAATCAGATTGTTGTTTGACATGTATAAACAATGTTTTTTTTAATTATCATTACTGATGAATGGTGAAAATGCAGTTAAATTTACAAGCCCATAATGGATTTTAAACAGCATTAAGTCTTTTTCTATGATGTCCAGGCCCTTTCATAAGTATAAGGAGTCGAACAGCGAGATTGGTTGTTTTACACAGTCATCAAGTTTCCCTTTGACTCTGAATTGGAAGACACTAATCAGACTCTAACTTCAGTGTCATTAACATGCACAGCAAGGTTAAAATTCCCTGAACTAAAGAGAGCCATACACTCCTTCCATTCCCTGGCCTCTATTTTAGTTTCACGGTAGTATGGTGGCAGAAACAGCTGATCAAGTTGCGCATATTCATGCGTTAACAGATTCCTTTGTGCTGGTCCATATGTGCCCCGACTGTCTGGTGATCCTGATGTGGGAGGAAGATTTCATAAATGTTGAGTGGCTACAATAGAAGGTATGCTGACAAGGTAAAAAATATTGTTTCTTTTTTTTAGGTCAGTACTTTAGCATTACTTTAGTTTATAAGATGATGAACTAAGTGACTCCTCAAAATTTGACTGGCAAATGGATCTCAATAGTGAACTGAAATCAAACAGATTGTTAAACTGTGATGAGGTTCATGATATCAATCCTCTTTTACAGTCCTCCTTACAACTGGCTTTTCATGTACTGCACCTACTGTACCTCATGAAACTAGAGGCTTTTGTCTCAAAGCAGGAAGGTGACTGGCTCGCTTACTCTATTTCCAAAATATGAATAAACACCTATATATTTGGCAGCTATGGCATGAAGAAATAAATCAACATGTCAAGTAATTTACTCAGATTTGAATATGAACCTTTTTTTCTTTCTTCCAGAAATAAATCTTTGTGTGCCTTGTGGGAGGTTATCGGCACTGGACCTGAATGTAAGTTGAGTAAGGATGGGTATTAAACAGGCCCCAGGGCTAAATTGTTAAAGATTGTAGCTCTGATAAGCTCCAACATTACTGGTCCTGCTCTTGGTATTGGAGAAATTAAGAAAATAGATTTCCTATTTATTTCAGCAACATAAAAGTTATCTTGAACCTTTTATCTCTTTCTCCTCCTCCCTCTACCAGTGGTACCTGTAGGCAGTGAATCACACCAGCAGCACAGGGACGACAGAGGACAGGAAAAATGACTGCTAGTGACCAATATCTGTGTTCTTTCTTTCTAAACTTCACTCAGTATTTAAATGAGTGAATGAGTAACTGTTGCTGCTCTAGAAACAATATTTAGTCATATTTAAAGTGTAACTAATTTCTAATTCTGTTCTGAATTTATCCTTTCATAAAATAATATATTTTTAAAAAACAGTTCTTTAGTAATGAAAAATAAAATGCAAGTCTAAATTTACTCAGTACATTTCAGTTTACTGTAATAGAGGAGAAAGAAACCATAAGATAATCACATTTAAAAAGATAGAATCAGAGCATTTGAACATTATTTCTCAATAAAATACTCAAAATGATTAAAATAGTTGGCAATTCATTTTTTGTAAATAAACCAATCAAATAATCGACTAACCGTTGCAGCTGTATCCTTATACTCTCGATTCAGGGGTGAAAAAAGGATGAATTAGTAAGAGCAGTAGCCTGGGAACCAGACAAATGTGCGTGTTCAGGTTTTATTTACTCTGGCAGCATTTGGCCCCCCTCCCGTTCAGACAGATTTCCAGCCGACCTGGCCTGGGCCAGGCCAATCATTACCATTTATCTAATATAGGGTGGATTTAATATAATGACTGCACAGAGGGCTACATCGGTCAACACTACGTCACACATTTCATTGCTCTGATTGGTTGTAGGTTTATCCAAATGTGTCCACAGCCATTTTGGTCTGTGCCCCTTGGAAACTGTAAAACTGCAAATTAACTGCGAGGTTCCAGACTAATTTGCGTTTGACCATTGGTCTGGTGATGCCAGAGGAAAGGATCCCTCTTTCAGGACAGACAAATTTGCAATAAGTGTCATATAAAATAAAGGAACATGTCTCTGTGGTTCATTGATGTTTTTTACTAGTTTTTGGAGCTGTATTGCACAGAGGATAATAATATAGTAATAAAGACACTGCTAGTTGTAGTCCTTGGCTACAACATATGTCAAATTTTGGATACACAGCTATTACTTGTCAGTAGGATACATTCATATTTTTTCCGTACATGCTTCCCCTGGCACACATTATCCATAGAAATTATGTTTCATTATTATGCCGATGACTAGCAGACGTACCTGACAGTTCAAGCCACTGATGCTGGCATGCTGAACTCACTACATGACTGCTTATGTGATGTCATAACCTGATGTCACAAGATTTTCTGCAGCTTAACACATGCAAAACAGAGATCATCGTAATTGGCCCCCAACAAATAGCAAAACAAATCCTGCCATCTGCTGGTTCACTGTTGGAACACATCAAGCCTATTGCAAAGAGTCGTGGTGTTTGGCTTGATAGCAACTTAAGCTTTGAGAAGTACACAACAAAATCTGTGAAGTCTTGTTTTTATCATCTTAGAAATATTTCCAAAATATGATCTATTTTATCATCCAAAGACATAGAGACGATTTTTACATGCCTTTATCTCTTCACACCTCAACTATTGTAACAGCCCCCTCACCTGCCTCCACCAATAAAATCTATAAATCAGCTCCAGATTGTACAGAACTGTACAAAGCTGCCAGGCTTTTAGCAAGTTCCAAGAGAAGTAACCATATCACACCTGTTTTGGCCTCCTTGCACTGGCTCCCAGTATATTTTAGAACGGATTTTAATATATTACTGTTGACTTTTAAGGGTCTTTTAAGGGTCTTTCTTGCTATATATCTGACCTCTTAGTTGCAGTAGATAGCCAGAGATCCTCAGGCAGAGGTCTTTTATCTGTTCCTGAGACACAGCTGAAAACTAGAGGTGACAGCATTCTCAGTTAGAGCCCTGAAGCTATAGAATGAGCTGCCTTAGGAAATCAGGTCAGCCAAATCAGTGACCTCTTTTAAATCTCCTCTTAAAACATACTGATTTTACTTGATTTTTATTGACTGCACTTTTTCTGGTGACACTTTAAGTGGTTTTGTTTTATTTGCTTATTTTGTTTTTATGATCTGCTTTGTTTTTATGATCTGTTTATTTTGAAGTTGTTGCCATGTGTGAAGCACTTTGCAATGCGAGTTTAGAAAATGGTTGTATAATTCAAGATTATTATTATTATTATTATTATTATTGTATATGATTTTTTGGGCTGCAGGGCGATTTTTCGCTGCAATACCGCAAGTGGCCACTGGGCAAAATTGGCTATGAGGCTAAGCGGTGGCACCCTATCCAGCTCTTATTATTCATCAACGGCCTGTATGTGAGGCGTTTAGGGTAGGGCCACAACTCTCTCTAGGTATTGAGAAATTGCTTTTTTTCATTTTTAATACAAATCATCATACATTTATGGTATTTTTCCATCATTTCGCTAATTTTCTGTAACTGCCTATATCTTGCCCTTCATTTGAGGTGGCTATTATTTCATATGTGATTATTCATCTTATAATTATATTACAATTAATTATATTATTTTATATGTGACGATGTGATTGTTTATGTTTTCCACATTTAATCTTCATTAAATGACAGTTGGTATAGATTAACTTTAACTGTAAAATAACAGCTATATATTGTATTTGTGGTACATACAATAACCATCTTCTTCAACAGTTTTTGAACATTTTTCTCTCCCACTGTATTCTAGTGTTTATGTGTTTTATTTCTGGTGCCTGTGCTGTCACATTTTCAGTTTTTCTATCTATCTGATTTTGTTATTCCTTACAGTATGTAATGCTGCTTTCACTATCCCTTCGTTTGTTCTTTTCCCCTCTTCACCCGTTTCTTGACTTTTTAATCTGCTGTCTGACACAGTATTATAAATGCATTTTTTCTCACCATATGCATTTTATTTTTTGCTTCTAACACATCTGACATATCTGCAAGGTTTAGACCTAGTTTTAGAGTGCATGACTTATTATCTCCTAACAGAAAATAGAGCCATTCTACTGAGTTTCCACATGGGCTTCTACCTCTCACTTTTTCACCATTTTTTCTCTCTCCATCAGCCCTTTCATCATGATTTTCATCATCTCATACAAGTACATTGAAAAATATGCCACAGAAATGAAGTACCTGCATCAGAATTCTCATCACTGCACAATCTAAAGAAGGCATGGCACCGTAAAGAACACCGCATTTTGGATAAGATACAGGGACGCAAGCAAGCTAACATATATAGTATATCAGTCCTTATAGACATCTGAGCCATGTTACCTAATCTTGACACAGATGAGACAAGGCACGGTTTGGTGTGGTTAATGGGTCAGTTGCTGTTTGTATAAACAAGCCAATAGACAAACAAGCCATGAGGACAGGATGAAGGAGGGGAGAGATGAAAGCCAGGGGGAGTCAAGAGAGAGGGGTCGAGGGGCGGTGAGGCTGGGAGATGGAAGACGATGAACCACTACAAAGGCAAAGAGAAATCAAAATGGAAATGAGGCGCCACCAAAGAGCACTCCGGACTCCCACTCGACAAGTTTGAAAGCCAGGCAAGATTGAAGAGAGGGAAGAGAGAAAACGAGGAGAAAGAGTTTAGGGATGATGTTTTCAACTACATTTACTGTAGATCAATATGACTGTGTGGCAGTTGCGTGGATAAATAAATATATAAGAGTTATCCTGATGCTGATGACCTGCAGTTTCTTACATTGAAGTTGCACGCATTCCAAGCATGTATGCATATATTGCTTCATTTACTTCTGTTCACAGCTGATACTGATGCTATGCTAGTTCTTACATAAACTTGACATTGATCTGACCTGTTTTTTTGTTTTGAATTGATAGTAAGGTTGCTGTGCAATTATTACAAAACAATCCAACTTTGGGGAGTAAATTGAGTCTCATAGTTTTCAAATCCTTGTAGTGACACTTCAACAAGTCAGATGGTCATTCATGTGCATATTGTTTGTTGTGACGGTCATAATTGGAACCTTTCTGAGGAATTATTATTTCTGTGAAAAGGTAAGAAAAGATCTTGAGTTTGCAATAGTCATTTTTAAAAAGTGCTAAAGCAGAATTTGACTATGAAAGAGAATACAAAGCATCATAGAGAGAGAGGGCATGTGAGAATATAAGTAAAAGTTGCTTTCTAAAATTGCTGAGCCATGGAAATGTTATACTTTCCTCTACCAACAAGTAAAATACAAGTAAATTCAGCCTGACTGAACTGGAGTCCCTGCCTCAACTGATCATCTAGTTAACTAGGTTCTTACAGGCTCTGCATACCCACAGTGGTATTTCAGGTTTGGCTGATTAGACTTTTCAGTTTGATTGGAGCTATGCTGGGAGTTTGCAAGGGTATCAAGCCTTACATACTTTAGAATTATAGAAATGTTTTTCTGCTCAGAAGAATTGGTGAGATCAAAGTATCTGTACATACAGTCCTTATAAGAGGTCTCAGAGGAAACAAAGGGCCCCATCTTAACGATGCAAAAACGCACGGTCTGAAGCACATGGTGCAATTGCATTTAGGGTGTGTCCAAATCCACTTTTGCTATTTTAATCGGGTTTAATGGGGTTGTCCATAGTCTCCTCATTAATCATGGGTGTGTTTTCAGCATAAGATGCAATAAACTACTCACAGTGTCATCTCCCATCCCCTTTAAGTGCCAGATGTGCTCACACCTTGGTGGATTGCTATTATGATGGCACATCTTCTCTGCAGAGGAAACGGATTGTGCGCTTTAACTTTGCGCACGATCCATAACAAGCACACTGGGCTCTGCTGCTCCCAGACCCTGACGTGGCCAGCCCCAGACCACCAGACCACAAGATCATGTTCATGAATTTGTTGCAAATTTATCTTCATTGGGTTTTTGAAAAGGATTATTATTTTTTAATTACAGCTTTGGTTGTAATTGTTTTGCTCAAGTCAAATCAGCAGGGTTTTAATCGCTTAAAGTATGGAAACCTGATCACTGTACTCTCAAAAATGTTAAAGAATATTTGTTAAATATTGTTTAAAAATTAAATAATTAATTTTAATCACGTAAAGAATGATGAACACAGGTATCAGGACGTGATCAGCAAGCTGTGCAGGTTTATTTCCTTTGTTAGTTTAATAATTGTTTTCACCTCATTTATTTCCTCATGTGTTCCTCGTGTCATCATGTATTGATGCAGCAGGAAAGTTGATCTGTATGTGATCTGTTGTTTTCCACCTGTATAGCAATAAAGTACTCCAATTTGTGTAAAATTTGAGTGCCATCCTATTGCAAGGGAAGTTGTCAGAATAGTTTTCAAAAGATGGAATATGAGTTTGAGTCTGTGGAAAAGACACAGAAATATTTAGAAAGCAAGTGCAAGTGAGACGACACATTATGAATTGTGATTTAGAAGAAGTTAGGAAGTGCAGGAAGTGTATTAAAAAAAAGAAGACAAGGGAGGAAGAGAGAGGGAAACCAGATAGGTTCAGATCCAACTAAAAATGAAAAAACTTGTAAATGAGGGCACGAAGGAGGAAGGTGAAGTTGATTATAAATGAGAAATGTGTAGAGAAATAGGATGTAGAGGTTAGCAGCAAGACAGAGAGGGATAAAACAAAAAGAGGCAAAGCAGGAAATAAAGAGTGTGGGAAAGAGACTGTGAGGAGGAGAGGAAGAGAGGAAATGAGACACTGATGGAGACAGACAGGAGTGAGAGCTGTTGGGAGACGCAGAGGCAGGATGCCAATATGATGTCTTCATCTTTCTGTTAACGTCATGTCAAGCGTATGGCAGCAGATGACCAGGACAGGCAGGGGGCAGGTGAGAAACCTCACACTGAGAGTATCTCTCCCTCGGCCCTCTCTTTCACTTCTTCAATACTCACTTGCTCTTTTCACCTTTGACATCCTGAACCAGTTCTTCACTTTGATTGTTATCTATCATTTTCTACTTTTATTGCATTTATACCACAGACAAATGTTTCTCATGGGAGGATAATAGGAAGTTAGAATAATTTGTCTATATGTGGGATTGGGCACAACTAAAGTGTTTTGTTTTTGTTTTGTTGTATAGTTTTTCTGCCTTAGGGTATAGTTAGAAGTACAGAAAAAGATATAGAAAGGTTCCACCTTCAAAATATATTCAAAGTTTAAACAAGAATAATTGCTCTGAAACAATACTTGCTGGCTGCAACTTCACCTCAAATTGAAATGTTTACATCTTTTTATGCATATTTCAATTAAATATAAAATTTAAGTGATTTTGACTTGAGAAGCTATGTGGGTGGTTTGATGCCTGGTCACACATTACCCTGCTGATGATGCATGCAAGATAGTGATGTGCAGCATATATCAGTGTAAGCAACATTAAAACAACAGGTAGCAATCAGAAGATATTACATTACTTAGGCTGCATTTCTCACTGCTCCATATGCAATATGAGTGGTTAAGCGAGAAAGCAAGTGTCAGAAAAGTGATGGTGAATGTGAGCAGAGGAAAAGGTTAGCAGTATTGGCATATTCAGAGCCACTCAGGCAATGCGGCATTCAGCCGCAAGGTTGAGCAGAGGTGTGTGAGGGTGTGGGCGTGTTTATTTGTCCTCCGCTGTGATCCAATCAGAAAATAACATTTTTTAATCTGATTTTTGGCATTCTCACTACCAGCGCTCCCTCTCTTCATTCACTCTATAGCTTGCTTGACCACTGCTCCTTCTCTCTCTCTCTCTCTCTCTCTGGTGCTCTTGCGCTCTTGTTCTCTTTTTACAGTACAAACTACAGTGTGTCAGTTAATAAATGCTACAGTTTGGGGTTAGCTCCGAAGTTCGCAAAAATGAGTTACCTTTTTTGCCTAACCCCCCCCCCCGCAACACTATACTGTACTATTATAGGATAAACACTGATGTATATGTATGATGTTTGTCCTTCGCATATCTCAAGAACTGTTCATCTGATTGACTTTACACCGGGTGGATGTATTGCTCACGCAACCTCACATCCATCTCAGTCTTGTGAAAGAGTCTAATTTTGACAAATTTTCACATGTCTAATATGATAAAATGATTAAATGATGCCATTCTATATCCAAAAGGTCAAAGGTAATATTAACTTTGACATCATATTGTTATGCAAAAACACTTTTCTAGCCATTTTTCCAACACCATAACTCAGGAACAGATGGGAAGATTGTGAACATATTTCACATTTGGTCAGATACCAAATTAGTGACACTAATCTAGGGTGCCCACCTTGAAAGTGTGGTGATTTTATTAAATTCTTTCAATGTCTTCACTACAAATATTATATGAGTCTGGACAGACATGAATGTAAACTGCAACTTGACTGGTTAGTGAAGGCATACCACTGCAAGGCAGTATTTCTAGTTTTATATGTGCCCAGGGACTTTTAAGTGAATTTGCCTGCTTGCCATTGCTGCCATTGAGAGAAGGGGAAAAAGCCTTAATGTCAGTGGTGACAGCAAATCCCTAGGGTAGCAAATGATAGAGATTGACTGGTCCTGAACTTAAATGGAGGTGTGTGTGCTCAAGACTGACAATGTGTGAAGCATCAAAGTACGCCCATGAACCCTGTGGTCGTTTGTGTGTGTGTGTGTGTGTGTGTGTGTGTGGGTGTGTGTGTGGGTGTGGGTGTGGGTGTGAGTGCAACCTAAATTCTTTTCTTTCCACATGTCAAAGACAGCATCTGAGGGTGACACAGAGGATGGATGGAGGAAAAGAAGGGGTATGGGGAGCGTGGAGGGAACTCTGGGTTGAAAGCTCATTAACCAAAGATTATAATGAGGCAGTTTAATTTGTGCACACTTGTGCCTATTATCTATCAACTCATTAAACACTAGGGCAAGGAGATGGAGATGCACCATCCTAAAGTTAAGCAGAGAGTTATTGGGTATGTACTGAGTCAGCCGGGTTCATCTGGATTTGCTCTGACAGCTGACAGTATGATTTCAAAGTATCAAGCATGTAGAAGATATGAGAATACAAAGCACATATGAAATAGACAAAGGTATTAAGAGCAATGAGTGTACTGAGAATTTGTCTGCTGACACTGGTGCAAAGACATTTTGACAACTAGTTGTAAGTTCTAGCTCACATGGTGGCAAAAAGTCTCAAAGTCAGAGTATAGGCAAGCTCTGGTTATTGATGCCAATATTAGGACCAAGCATGGGAATTTCTTTTCATATTATTGATGTTGAAAAGAGTTATGCAGCTGACTTCAAGACCAAGACACCCTAAGGGAGAGCTATACACACTAACAATGTCTAAATTTCTGCACCACATCAAGACTTTTACTGTAAGTAAGGGGTGTGCAGTCCAAAGAATGTGCAGTCTACTGACTGATGTCTACTGACATGCAATTGGCAAGAAGAAAAACAGTCTTGAGCACCTAATTTTGCTCTAGCTCAACCCTAGGTTAGAATTTAATTTGTAGACATTAAAGCTGCTCTAACTGAAAAAAAAATAGTATTATCTAAAAATGGACATAATGACCATGTACTATGTGAACAGAGTTGCTTATAGTGACAAACCAACACAGAACTATCAGCACTACAGAGCTTTGTAGCATTATTCAGCAGTGCTGTGTTGGAAAAGTACAAACTCCATATGCTAACATATGAATGAAACTCCCCAATAGGGATACGCGATATGATGATATATATCGTTTGACGATATAAAAACATAAATCGTTTCATTTTATTGTTTATACCGTGGTTTCGCAAATCACATTCTTTACAGCAATATCTTTTGTCATTTGATGACGCTTTGTGTTCTTCTGCACAACTGGATGTAAGGCAAAGGCAAAGGACAAAAGCAAGATGACATTAGCAAACATGTAGGAATGTGCCTAGGAGTCCAAGGAGGAGCTTGTACCTATGAAAGGGGCTACTTCTGTCATATGGATGTGGTTTGGTTATGAAAAGTCTGACACAGACCAGAAAACTGTATATTGCAAATTATGCCACAGACCGGTCCCCTCGTCAAACTCAAACACCACTAACCTCTTTTACCACTTACCCAAAAGTCACGTCAAAGAGTACGAGCAGAGTCTACAGTTGAGAGCCACGAAAGTACAGCAGAGTGCTCAAAGGAATAACTGACTGAGACATTTCAAGAAGCCTTTGCTCACACCATATAGCAAAGATTCATACAGATAGAAGGAGATAACAGCTGCCATTGCAACCTACGTCTGCAAAGACATGGCCCCAATACTCAACCCAAAGTACACAATGCCAAGCCGAAAACACTTCACTCAAGTCGAGTTGCCTCGTTTATATCAAGAGTGTCCAGCTAAAGTAGAGGAGGAAATCCACAAGATGTTTAACTACACTGTAACTACAGATATGTGGACAAGCCAAATGACATGTCCATATATGAGTTTGACTATACACTTCATCCGAGACTGGACACTCCGCAGTCGGTGTTTACAGACAGGCTATTTCCCAGATGACCACACGGGAGAAATGATAGTCAGAGATCTCAGGGAAGCTGTCGAGTTGTGGGGACTGCGTGAGAAACACCTAGTCTGTGCCACCACAGATAACGCTACAAACAACATCCTTGCACCTCAGCTGAATGAAAAAAAAAAAAAAATTGCTAATTATAAACCGTATAGTAGAATTTTGCTGTCTTGAATGTCTATGTTGTTATGTGACGTGCCTGTTTAAAGCTTAGATGAATGGGGGTGCAGTCTCATTAAATCCCATCATAAGTGGGATGTTTGCTACCAAACAAATCATGTTGTATTTTTCCTAAACCCTGTTGTCATAAATGTTATTTAGGGCTCAGTCTATCAATTGAAATTAATCAATTATAAATGGGATAAATGCAAGATGCATTTTAGACTGCTGTTAGCAAGAGGATTAATGTATGGAAACGTTTTATTTTTTTATAGTATCAGCCATACAAAATATGTCTGCAATTGAGTTTCTGAGCATTTAAAAGCCAGTTTACAACCTTAGAATCCACAATACTCCCCCTGACTTTGTAAACAATTTTCAAAAGTCATGATTTTTCCCACCTCCTAGAGCAGCTCTTTGACATGACTTTTGGGTAAGTGGTAAAAGAGGTTAGTGGTGTTTGAGCTGGCCCCGCCATTGTGGTCCAGCCAAAAAAATTTTTTTTTAGCCATTTGGCAGTACCACTGCCTCCACGGCCCACTAGATGGCACCCTGAGGCCCACCTGTGGGCCGCGGCCCTATGGTTGAGAAACCCTGCCCTAGAGGACACGTCTATACAATAACAATAAAATATAATCTGAGTTAAAATTTTGATAGAAAACATAATATGTGTTACCTGTCCTGTATAGTACTAAATGTATACAATCTCCTTTATTTACAGAGCAAAGTGTGAAACTACCCCAAGTTTTTCGAGCAGTTGGTGTCTGCAAGAAGGTGGAGAGTGCTTTCTCTAATTCATGGAAGAGAAGACGTGAACTGACCAAAGTTCAAGATTAAATATTAAATGTTAAATATTTATCCCTTTAAGCAAAAAGCATTGGTTTCCAGCTGTGAGCGTTCAGTTTCCCATGTTTTTTTTCAGCTCGAGTCAACATCAGCTTGTGATGTATTTCTTCATATTTCATCTGCCCTAAGCACAGTTGAGCTGTGACTCATTGTCTGCAGCTCTTCATCAAACATCTCACTGTATCTGTTTCTGCTTGTACTATTCCTCTCTGCATTATTTCTAACTGATCTGCTGAACAAAGAGATCCAAATTTCTCCATATCTTGTGTTGACTGGTTTTTAGCACCACTAGCAGAGCTGGAAATGAGCATAATATGTCCTCTGTATCCCAAGGCTGGGGGTTTGATATATAATTAAACCGACTGACCTACATATGACATACATCTACCTGGTGTATGTGCAGGTCCAAGGTTGTTTTACAAATGTTGTTATGTGACTGACTGTATAAAAATCGGCTTCATGAAACTGTTCTTTGAGAGAACAACAGTGAGCATAGCAGAGTCTGTGCCCTGTGTCTCTCATATTTTGTAAATAAACTTCTAGCTAAAGAATATTCAGTCTGGCTCTATTTGACTAGATTTGTCTCACCCATTACTGAAAATCCATGGCACATGGTTTTGGTATTAACTCTTTACTCTTTTGGTTCACTCTCTATGCTCTCATTAGAGTCGTTTTCAGCAGTTTTCAGTGAAAAAATTAAGTCAAATTCAGTCAGTACCTTATGTTGAAGAAAATTCACTCAAGTCCTTGTTCAGAGTTTGCTGTGGTGGAAGTGGTTTAATAGCATTCCGGAAATGCGGTGATTTTACTCACAGCGCTGGTCTGGTAGGCTGACCCAGGACAGAAGACATGAACCGATCTTATACAGTAAAGATCGAAGCAGTGATCAACAAATGGTGAATTGAAGATAGGAAGGGAGGGCATTTGATTAAATAAGCCACCATTTGCTAACATGTTTGTTATATCAGCTTTATAAATTTGTCAATGTTGTGTTTACAGCTTGTTACACTTCCCCCAAGTGGCTGGGGAATTAATATGAATTAATTCACATTTAAGGCACGCAGACAACACTTCACTTGTTAACTACTCTCTTACAAATTAAGTCAGTCTACCCCAACTGCAAATAGATAGATATAGCTATCAAAGTTGTATCCAAACTTTATTGAAGTCACATTACTGGATTTCTGGGCTATTAAATAATAACAATACTAACACTAATAATAAGTAGTCTCTATTGCTTACTTTAGATATGAAAGTAAGCAAAAGTTGGGGTGAAAAACTACATGCAAATTTCACATATGAAAGTAAGCAATAGTTGCAGGGTCTTGCATTCCGATGCTTTGCTGCTTCCAAACCATGCAGTGCATGCATGAGGCCAGGACACTCTCCACGGTGCCTTTGAAGAAGGTGACAACGATGGGCGCTGGTAGACTGGCTCTCTTAAGTCTCTGCAGGAAGTTGAGGCGTTGCTGTGCTTTCTTGGCTGCAGAATTGGTATTGAGAGACCAGGTGAGGTCACCTGAGATGCTCACACTTGATGCTGATGCTGAGAAACATGATGCTGCTGACCTTCTCTGCTGAGTTCTAGGTTATTCGGTAATAACAATACTAACACTAACAATAATGATAAGTAGTCTTTATTGCTTACTTTCAAATATGCCTTCAACACAGTAATTGTGTAGTGGCAGCAACCTCAACATCAAGCATATTTTATGAGACTATAAGGCTAATCATGTTTCTCTTCGATGTATTTACCATGCATACAACACTGTGAAGTCATTGTGTTTGAAAACCGTTTTGAGCTACTATTAAACCAGCAGGGAGCAGGGAAGATAAAAGTCTTGGTCAAAAGAAGCTTGTTAATCACATGTTTGCCTTAAACTCATGTTTCTCTATATGACAGTGTCTGGGGGCAATAATGAGTATGATAGGCTTTTTTCATCTCCACAAAGCCCTTAGCATTTTGAGTAATTCTGTGATGTTAGTATGTAGAGGGTGAGGACATTCATGTCATGAAACTGCATCCATTGATACCAATTTACCTTTGAATATGGACAGATTAAACTCTCATGTTTTTGTGGGAAAAAAACTACATGTAAATATATATAATTTAGTGTGTCATACATATACTGTCTCTGCATGGGTATGTGTGTTGCTGTGAAGTGTGTGCATGCATGTGGAATGAAGATTGCTTTACATCTATGAACTGACAGCAATTACAGTACATCCCACTTTATGTAGTGACGTGATCACACACCTCCCATGGTATTACATGACATACATATATACAATACATTCAGTATATACTAGAGAAATGGGAGATATTTAATATACCAGTGCTAATATTGGCGTGCTGGCTGAGCGATACAGATGCCCTAAAGGAAGTGTTACTCCTCACTCTCCATGCGTTTCTACAAAAAGATTGCAAGGATATGTACGCCTTGCTCAAGTACACATTTGCATAGTGATCCTAATAATCTGATTTTCCTCTGGCTGCTATTGTGTTTCTTTTTATAAAAGTGGTTATAAAATCCAAACATTTATTCCAGCACTCCCTTGGGCCAGGTTTAGTCTTCTCAGGATTCTAACAGACCCACTTGAACCTATAGCTTGTGTTTTTTTCTTCCAGAAGTGCTTTCTAGTAATATGGGTAGATGTGACAGTGGAGAATTTTTCATGAATAATTTTGTCCTGTTGCTAATTTGAATGACATCTATCTATCTATCTATCTATCTATCTATCTATCTATCTATCTATCTATCTATCTATCTATCTATCTATCTATCTATCTATCTATCTATGTCTGTCCGTCCGTCCGTCCGTCCATCCATCCATCCATCCATTCCTTTTCCTGTTATCTATCCATCCATCTAGTCTTTTCTTTTTTCTGTTCGTCACATATGGGAAAAGAGGAATGTGACTGTCATGAATATTATTGGGCAGTTTTTCTCAGTTGCTTTGACCCAATGCTCAAATGATAATGAACATTTTTCAAAACAACATGTGAAAACCTCCATACCACTGGTCAGTTGTTCACAACAGATTTTAATTTCTCATTCTTTTAGACAAAATGCAAATGTTTTAGCACATCTATGCAGATGATTAAGTGAACTGTCTGCAGTTACAGTGATCACTAATCAAAATTTATTATGTTGCTTCTCAGCTGAATAGTTGGACTCTCCAAAACATGTAGGAATTATTTCAATATGTAAGTCATCACATGCACAATAGTCCAAATCTATTGTCCAAATCTCTCAGGCATATATTCCATAATTAGCATTGGTATAGAAATTTGCAATGTCTGCTAAATCTGTAAATTGCCTGCCATCACTAATGGGAGTTTCTCCAATCACACATTCATGAGTATGGATATTGTCAAACACAGATACAGAGCTTGACTGCAATTTCTGAGCATGGAGGAACTTGGCCAGGTAAACAGTGAACAGAGACAACTGCCTGCTCATGGAAGAGGAGGAGGAAGATGAAGAAGAGAAAGGCTGCATGGTAGTGTAGTGTGGGGAAGACGCTGGTCACCGAGTGCAGCTTAATGTGAACCCGTCTACAGTGTCATCAGTTATCCAAACATTTCACAGGGAAAACAGGTATGTACTCAGTACTGTAATTATTCATGTTACAGTATTCCAGTTACAGCAACACAGTGACTAAAAGTCAATTTATGTCTGAAACTCATGCTGTAGAAATACACTGGGCACACAGTACAGTGTATTACAGTACAGTATAAATGCAGTAATAAGATCTATTTCTGAATTCCAATGTGAAGGGCTACTACCTTGTGCTGGTAGCAGAAGAGCAGTTTTTACACCTCAGCAAGAGATGTGCAGCATGGTGACAGCAAATAATGCTATTAGATTGAGAGTGATCCAGAGAGTAATTTTAGAGGACAATGGTGTCTTTCAAAATATCAACTCAGCATCTCTACAATAGACAATGTTGAAGAGACATCAGATGACCATGAAACAAGTGTACAAGGTACCATTTGATAGAAATTGACAGAGTGAAGGAACTGTGGTTCCCGTATGTACAGGTGAAGCAGTGGTGTGCACTACACAATAGCGTATATATACCTATTATAGTTGCAGAGAACAACTCAAAACATTTTCATACATACATGTGAAACTTTGCTGTAGTTCAAGTTCAAGTTTGTTTAGTCATTTCTACACAGAAGGTATACAGGAACAAAATGTTTGTCATGGCCCAAGGTCCTAACACAAAAACACAACATAGTCATGAACATCTTAAACACAGGAAACGATCTGGTGAAGGGGTAGGGGGCAGTGTTTGAAGTAGGGGTGGGGTGTGAAGTGCCAATGTGGTGTTTAGAAGTCTGACAGTTCAGGGGAAGAAGCTGTTACAGAACCTCACAGGGAGACCCTTATGGTATTGGATAAATGGACTGCACTTATATAGTGCCTTTTTAGTCTTCTGACCACTCAAAACACATTTACACTACAAGCCAAATTCACCACACAGGGTGCTGGTCTAGCCATCAGGAGAAATTTGGGGTTCAGCATGTTGCCCGAGGACACTTTGACATGTGGACTGGAGGAGTCGGGAATTGAACTGTCAATCTACTAATTAGTGGACAACCTGCCCTAGCTCCTGAGCCACAGTTGCCACACACTTCTCATCTGTCCTTGCTATGCATTACAGGGTCTTGTGCTGCGATGCTTTACTGTTTCCAAACCACACAGTGATGCAGCACACCAGGAAGTTCTCCACAGTGCCTCTGTAGAAGGTGGTAAGGATGGGTGGTGGTAGACTGGCTCTCTTTAGTGTCTGCAGTAAGTGGAGGTGTTGCTGTATCTTTTTGGCTGCAGAGTTAGTATTGAGAGACCAGGGGAGGTCATCTGAGATGTTCACATCAAGAAACTTGGTTCTCCTGACCCTCTCCACTATGGAGCCACTGATGAAAAGTGGATAGTGGTAAGTTGGTGTCCTCCTGAAGTCAACAACCTAAATAATAGATGGTTGTTGTCATTGGATCAGCTCACCAGTTACTCCACTTCATCTTTGTATGATGTTTCATCATTATTGCTGATGAGGCCCCCGTTGTCATGTGGATGTGAGAAGGTGAGCAGCGTAAACAGCATTGGACTGAGCATGCAGCCTTGGGGGCCTGTGTTCTGCTACCAATCCATATTGCTTGTGTTCTCTGTCAGGAAGTCCAGAATCTAATTACAAGGGGAGGCATTGAGACCCAGCTTCAGATGATTGTGGTGAAAGCTGAACTAAAGTCAACGAACAGCATTCAAACATGTGAAAAGTGTCTTTAAAGTGTCTTTAATGTCCCAGTGAGATAGGGCTGAGTGCAGGGTGTAGAAAAAGCATCATTGGGGTGGAGCAGTTGGGGCAATTTGCAAACTGGAGAGGGTCCAGTGAGGTAGGGAGGGCAGATCTGATGTGTCTCATGACTAGCAACTTAAAGCACTTCATCGTGATGGGAGTCAGTACCGTAGGGTGGTAGATACTGAGATGTGCCACAGTTGACTTCTTTGGCACTGGGATGATGATGGTCTGTTTGAAGCCTGTGGGGACGACAGCTTGGCTCAGGGAGATGTTGGGTATTTCTTTGAGGACATCCGCCAGTTGGTTAGCACAGTCCCTGAGTGCTCGCCCAGGTATGTTGTCTGGGACTACAGCTTTGCATGGGATGACTGTGGATAGGGTCAGCTGAGTCCAGAGGGGGGAAGGGAGCTCTAACATGCATGCACACAGACCTCAGCCATAAGCCATGGCTTCTAGTTGGTTCATGTAGTGATGGGGAACTGTATGATTCTACAGTAACATTGATCTGATATTTTGTTTACTGTATTATAGAAAATATTGGAACTGGAGGGAAGTGAAATCCCTTACCCCCTTGTGTTGGTGGATGAGGCTGGTTTCAATCTGGCAAAAAGCAGTAAATGTAGCTGAAACATTATAGGCCAGAAAGCCACAGTGGATGTGTCAGGCCAATGTGGGGGCAATATAACAATGTGTGCTGCAATATCTGAGAATGGTGTAAGTATACATATTCCCTTTATTAGCCCATACAACACCCAGCATCTCTTGATGTTCTTGGACAACCTCTACAGTAATGTCATCCCTGAGAATGAGAGAGGTTTGATAAGACATGACTTGCAAAATTTTGTAATTGTGTGGGATAATGTAAGCTTCTAATGTCATCAGGGAATGGTTTGCTGTCCACCAATGGATGCTGATTGAGTTTATTGCACTTTATTCTCCATTCCTGAATACAACTGAGGAATTATTTTCTGCATGGAGGTAGAAAGTATATGATCATAGGCCTCAAGATCAGATGTCTCTGCATGCTGTAATGAATGCTGCTTGTGATGACAGAGCAGAAGATTGCAGGGGATGGTTGCGGCATGCAAAAAGATTTCCCTGCTGTTGCATCGCAAGTGAAAATATCAGGTGTGTTGTCGATGACAATCTGTGGCCAGAAAGACAGGAGCGAGGAGACATCCAGTGAGGTGGATGGAGTCTTTAGTGCAGCATATAGCTTTACTGCATTACTGTACAGCACTATATAGTATTTTTTCTTTCCACAGCACATTATTATTTTTTGTACTGATGCATTTTTATACTTTACTGTGCTGTGTAAGTTTTCAGTTTTTCTGTTTACTGTGTTGTACTGTGTTGTAAGACCTTTACAGTTACTGTAAATAAAAAAGTGTGTCAACAAAAAACTTGTAGTGTTGAAATCGGTGTCTGAATAAAGTAGTATTCAGATACACAATAGCATTCAGTTTGCTAGAGAAGAATACATTCTAGTGCAGTACTCATTCAGTGTCAATGAAAAAGTGGAACAAGACTGAAATTTAGATTTAAGGAACACATCAAGGGTCACCTGACAAAACATCTAAACATTTTGACCACCACTTTTTACACAATGTCAAAGGAACTTTTCATTTCAGTGGCATTAGCTTAGTTATGATTTTTTTTTCAGGTGAATTATGGTGTTGTTTGACCGTATAAGCCTAAATGCACCTGGAGCTTTGAGAATATTAAAATTGTTTCAAGAAATGAGCCGAACCAATTCAAAAACACTGTAATTGAATAAGCTGTAATGGTTGCAGATAGGATAAATTCAGTATGCATTTCATTTCACTTTAGTGGTTTTAATTTGAGTAGTGTTGCAAGAAGAATTAAATGATGCTGGTGTAAGTGACAGTATAAAGTGATGTGTTATGGTATCCATTGGCAACCAGACTGCAGAGTGCTCTGCTTTGAAGTGGGTGGCTATAGTAACGAGGTGGATGGAGATATCAAAAAAGCAACACATCAAAGAAAAGTATACACACACACGATTCAAGTTATCATTGCGCACCCGCACGCACACACACACACAAACACACTCAAACTTTTGTTATTGTCATGCACTGATAAAGACAGACATGCACACACACAGGAAATCCTATATCCTATTATAAAAAATAAATAACTCACACACACCACCAGGCACACATATATTGCTTCTTTTCTTTCTTTCACATACACACACACACACACACACACACACACATACACACACACAAGCACACACACGGACAAACAGATGCATGCACACACACAAGATAGGTATTATCTTAAGTGCACTGTATATATATTATCCATATATGTACACACTATCTATAGCTGTATTTTTGGTGGCAAATTAGGATACATTTTCCTAAATTGAAAATGAAGTTTCTATCTTTTAAGTGCTTTTTTCCTTTTTTCTTGTCTACAAAATAATGATGGAAAAAACTGCAATGAGGATTCTTGCCTAGATGAATAAATGCTGGCCTTGGCACAGCTATTTCTGTCCATTTAAATAGTTGTAAAAAGTGGCTACATTCTGTCTACATGCTGGGGGCTACATGTCTGTAAATCTGTAGGTGAGTAGCATTTTCCCAGTGCCTGATTTCTCCAGTGAAACACATGCACAGCACACACATGCCTACACATTCTACCAATTTCAAACAATCCAATCCAAGGTCACCTGGCACTGAGGCCCTCCTGTCCCATTCAGATCAGGATTGTCTTACCGTCTGTCTGTGTGCCCATCCACCTATGAGCATGCACTTGTCCTCTCATTCCCAATTTAACATCTAAGTCTGAACACTTATAGTGGGGCAGCCTCACTGAGCCCAGGTTCCCCCCACTTGTGCCTATTGGGTTACAGTTTAAGGCAGAGTGTTCAATTAAAAATGCCAGATCATCGATTAGGAAGGGAAGCGAAACCATCACACATACACAAGGGAGGGTGAGTGTGTGTGTATGTGTGTGAAGTGATGCACATGATACATGCATACCTCACACCTGCTGGCATTTGTGAATAAAGTTTTACTTTTGCTATTGTTGCTGTTTTAAACACTGTACTTATAGATCACTTTCACGGTCATTATTTTAAATGCAGTCAGTATTTGGTTACCTGTACTTAGTTTCATATACATTTTTTTGTATTATAGATATTTGATTCTCAAATAAACAAACAGTTTGGAGTCATGCCTAAACCCTCCATTTTGGTGGTGACAGTCATAGAGCTTCTGTCCATAACCATTGTGGGATCCACAATTTCCCTATCTTGCCTCTGTGTGGACAGTATTAAGTTGCTTATATCTGTGTTTTATATGTGTTGGACCAGAGCAATTATTTCTACTTGCATGTAAATGTGAAAACAATAATATAACAGTTACTGTTGTGGACAATGGGTTTTGTTTTAGTTTGTCCTTGAAAAAAACTTCTAAGCAATCCGGTTTTACACACAGCCTACAGTAGCCTCATACTGTAGGACCTTCACAATACAGTATCCTCCCACATTATGCTATCTGCACCACCAAGCAACATCAAATAATGGTCACCCTTCACTGCGAGTAACAGCAGTAGGTCTATCACAAAGTCAGAGGGTCAATGCTTGGGGGAGCAACTGACACATACTACCTCACTGTCCTTATCAGGGGTGGGGTGTGTAATACAAACAAGTGCTGGGACTGTACTGACTGGCTTATTACACACCAGCCACAGCATGCTCGATGCTGTAGCACAGGTAGACTGTGGTGACAAAGCCTGGGCAGGAAGGGTATTGTGTATGATCTTCTAAGGAGAAACTGTGGATGAGGAATGCTGTGGCCTTTTGTATGAAGGCAGGCAATCCATTGAGGATTAATAAAACGGATCCTGTCTGGCCCATATGTACATTTACTGAAAACTGTCAGGGAATGAAGATAAATGTGGTGATGTGATACAGAACAAGGAGAGGGAGTGCAAAGAGAGTTTTGAATTCTGTAATGGTTTAAGGCACTTCTGTTATAGCTTCACCATTAAGCCACGGTCATTCCCTTTTGTCCTAAAACACATTGAGGGCAAAAAAGGTGTTCTGAAAGTCTGTACCATCTGAAAAAGTACTTGTTTACTCATTGACGGGGCAATATTAATATTCTGTGCCATGGAGGATGAACCAGACTTATTGGTCTTTTGAATTTTACAGTCTGTTCTTTTTCACCTCATGTCATTGAGGTTAAAAAGTCAAATATAATATATTTTCAGCCAAAATGCCCAGGAATATGTTGCAGTTTCAAAACAGTGTATTTGGAACTCATCAAAACATTCATAGTCTCTGTGTGTGTGTACTGTACTGTGTCTGTTTGCAAAAGTACTGTATGCATGCCTTTCTCAGATATATGGTACATGCACACACATTTCTGTGTATGCATATGCATGACACAACCACCTGGCTGTGTGTGTTGTGTGTGCTTCACAGTTGTGTGGCACATTTCTTCTGAACAACACATATGCCACTGTGTTCAGTCCAGTGGCCAGAGTGGCAGCTCCGAGGTTTGGGCTGAGCAGCGGGCATTGTGCCCTTCATGGTCATGACAGATGGAGCCAGTAGAGACGCAAGGCTATTACAGAGGACATGGAGGGAAGGCTTGGGAGAATGGAGGGAGTAGAAATGAGTTAGAGACAGAGGGAAGTGAGAGTATGAGGAAAAATGGAAAAGAAGTATGATTGAAAAGGAGAGAGAAAGATTGAGACGAGGGTGAGGCCAAATTAGTGTAGAATTGAGACAGAGATGAAGAGCAAAAGAAGTTGGAAAGAAGCTGAAACAATCAGGCAGACTAGAAACAAAGGATAAAAAAATAATGAGAGGGGAAATAGTCAAGTAAAAGAAACCAGGAGTTATTGAAGGAGTGCGAAAACTGGTGAACAAAAGAGAATTTTAAAAGATGGCTTTTAAAAAATACCAACTGTGGCTTTGGCCTCATGGGATGTGTGTTGTATTTGCAAGTTGAATCCAGGACATTAACACACACTTGTTTGTAGCACCAGCCACCTCTGCTCTGAGCCGATTAGTCTGCCGAAGTGGTTTGCCTCCAGTCTGCCTCCCACTGCCAAGCGAATAGAATGACTGAGAAATAATTACTTTCTGCTTAGTCTAATAAGCAAAAAAGGAATACAGATGGAGGCAGAGGGAGAGGCAGGTAATGTGGGCCTCGAGTCAAGGGCACAGACAGGCACCAAGGCCAATAAATCTGCATCTGAGAGCATTCAAACCAATCAAATCGTATTATGAACAATAGCCAGTTGGGCCCATTACCAAGATGGCATACCATTATGACGGCTGCCCATTAAGAACAAATTGGAAGAACTGCCAACTCACTGTCAATGACGAAACAGTAGTAGTGCATCTGAAAATTACACCAACTGCATTGAGCTGGAAACTGAAAATCTCTTATGATCTCTCTTGAAAAATCAAATTACTTCTAAGGTGTATACTATTTGCAGATAAAGTTGTTCTAAACCTCAACAGCAATTGCATAGCTTCAGGTCAATAGTTTCTTATTCCTGTTAGACAAGATATTATTCTTGTAAACCAAAGTCAAATTTACTGGAACAGTGACATCTCTGTCTTTTCTGGAACATTCTCTAGGGTGTGATGTTATCTTATTTTTATAGTTGATAGATTATAGATTATAGTGAACCAAGTAGATTGGTTTAACCTGAAATTTGTGCTCCATCATATCAAAAAGTTGTGTTTCCTGCTCCACTTGGACACTCTTTATCATAGTTTACAGAAAGGAAAAGGTGAGAAAAATGGGGGAAAATACATATAAGTTGATGATTATGCTGATGCTCATTAGTCATGGTTCAACATTCATGTTTCAAAAAGAAAAAGAAAAATGAATATCTATTTTGCATTTGAACATTTAGAGTCATACAATGCAGTTTAAGAGATCCTTAGTTCCTGTTATTGAATAAGGAATTTTGCTTGGTTTTTTAATCAAAACACACAATTCCCTCAAATATTTCTTACTGTAAAAAATACTCGACATTTAGGTTATATTGATTGCCCATCCCTAGCAGTGACAGATGAAAATCATAATAATTGATACATCACAGCAATGTAATTGAAGACTCAAAGGCATTGGATGCAGCACTGGTGGAGTGAATCGCACACACTCTCAGTTACACTCTTGCATTCTTACCACCACATCAGGGAGCCTCTGGTTATCCCCAGTGTTCTTTTCCTGCCCTTATTTGCTCACCCAAACCCACAAGCTTTATTTCTTCTGTGGCCTTTGTCCTTCCTTTACAAATGCAGCATGCACAAACTTGTCCTCTCCCCTCGCTGCTTCAGACCAGATCAGTGTTCCTGTGCCGTACCCTATTTACCCACAGCGCCTCTCAACCCTACTAACAGCTCACCTACTCGGGATGGAAAGCCACTGAACCCTGTTGCCCCAAGCTTTGGTTATCACCCAGCGCTTCAGCTGGGATTAATGTCACAGACAATGCGATGGCCATGATCTCCAAACCAGGAAAGCAATAAAACACAACCGGAAGCTGTAATTTGAAAACCTTACTTTTGGATGTCAATGCATAACATCCACCATGCTGTTGGTCACATGACACTTGTGTGTCTCTTTGTCAGGAGGTCTATTCACTATGCCAGACTCCCCCAGTGCAGGGCTTTTGTGCACCTTTTGTGACAGTTTACCTCAGATGCAATCAACTTTTTCATGTTTATAAACTCAACTCACATACTCTCAACCCCATGCTATTGACAAAAAATCCTGTGCTGTCCTTAATTTTACATGGTTGTCATAGAAGTCACCTCATTTCTGCTGGCATACAGTAGTCACTTTATATCCACATAACAGATGTTTTTTTGTTTTTTTTTTGCCATAAAGTGACTAGAATATTGCTTTCCATTGGTGCGTTTGCATTTCCAACATTTTTTTCCTGGAATTATATCTATCAAAGCATGGGTTGCTGAAATGATTCAAAATGTTTCAAAAGTCTTTGCTGTCAGTTTCTTTGAAATATGGTTAATGTGAAATGCAGTGAATGCTGGATGTTTTCCTAGCTGTCTGTGAAAACACTACCTACACTGTATCTTGGGACAGTAAGAAGTATTGCATTACGTTATGCTGTGCTGCATAAGGATGACCATGTCTTGATTAATGTAATGACAATTAAATTATAAGTATATTGTATGCAGTCTGCCCCGTAGCTGGAAAAGACAATTCCAGAAACAACATGAAATAAACAAACACAGGATTTTTGTGATAATGAAATAATCATTTTTCCTCAAGAATGACCTTCCAAAAGGCCCCATTACGTTCAACTGCTGGGACATTTTCATACACTCTCTGCATCTGTCAACATGTCAGCCACAGTGCAAGGCTCCCTGTCAGTGAGGCATAATGACTCTTTTATCTGTTCATCTTTTCATTTATTTATGATGATGACAGTGTACTGGCATACGCTCAGCATGGTCGGAAATCGTAAAGGGACTAATTAGTTGGTGTTTTCGTAGGGGGTTGAGACCATTATACAGCATCCAGTTTGGTTTAAATTCAGGTAATGATTACCGGAGTGTGTGCGTGGCACTTGTGAGGGCTGATCGCTGCGCCCCGTCTGCCAGACGTTGCTGTGATGGGGGCATGTTTAAAAGCTGGCAAACCAGCCTCTTCACCTGGCACCCTGGTCCCTCACTGGCCTCAAGGTCGTCAAGCCTGGCATGCTGTGTCGAAAAGCTGGAGGGGAGAGTGTGAGAGGTGTCCCTGAACAGTCGTGATGGGTTGCCATGTTGTAGCAGGGGTCCCTCTTTGCCTACAGCGATCTAAATCCTACCGTTTATACACACACACATCCTCCTCAAACAGGCTGACGTCACTCCTTTTCTTAAAATCAGAGAAAAAACATTCAAATGAGTGGGGTGATGTGATTTGATGTACTGGGTATGAATCTCCCTATTGATGTAATTGTCAGACACTGCTGTGTTATCAGACAATGCCATTTGGAGGAGATTGGAAGGAGGGCATAGATTGGTTCAGATTTAAAGCTTGGTTGAGTCTGTCTGGGATCTCATAATGCTCTCTAATCACTGCAGATCTAGACAGGGTTAATGAAGTGGATGCATGCACTAACCTTACCACCACCACCTCTCCGTCACCCCATACATCTCAAATTCCCCTCTTACATCTCTTATCACCTTCTCATTTACCTCTTCATTTAACTTTTCTTTTCTCAACTGAGGTTTCATCATAATTGTGTGGATGAGTTGAAAGAGTCTCAAGGGTTCATTCAGATCTGACATAACCTCTGAGTATAGATCTAAGATTGTTTTGACATGTGTGCACGCGTGTATCTGAGGTTATAGAGGAAAAAGCTTAAAATAAGCTTGGATGTCATTCATATCCAAAATCTCATATGATTCTGATCATTAAGGGATCTTTGAAAGCTGCACCCAGTGACAGAAAGAAGCGAATATTGTGATGGGTTGTCATTAACTGCTGCAATTTAAAGACAAGCAGTTGACAGTCTTGAAGATGGCAGCATTATAATGACTTACTACGTTGTGATATTCTCTGATCATATATGCATGAAGGTTTGAATGAATTCAACTTAAAGTGATAATTCATTTTTAGATCATTGCCATTTTAATCACATAGGCTATGTACACTCTCATTAGATGTCAGGATCAGTCCAATAATCTGTCACTCTGCTGTTTTGCCCTTAATGACTCGCTATTTAGGCTGTTGATCTATATCAATATTCATAATTGCAGAGAAAAAGTCAATTTAGGAAGAACTAACATTTCATGATACCAGAATAATATAAATCTAATGTACTTACGATGTGCCATGTGTTATACAGCTCTATTGGTAAACATGATAATTATTTGACCAATATTTTTGTTGTAAAAATACAGTTTTTGTTTTTATTACACTTTTAATTTTAGGATATTAAAGTGTTTTTGAATAAATAATAAATAATAAATATCTTACAAAGGAGGTCCCCACACCGGGTCTTAGACTCCAGTCTCCCAGATCATAGACAACTGCGCTGACTACTGAGTTAAAACCAAATGCATCACAAATGGGCAGACATACCTCTACTTACTTATACACCCACAACACAGAGACAGCACAGCATGTAACGTGTAGAGAAGAACCTCAAAGGTTTATTCTTGCTTTGCACTTTTCAGAGAGGAGAGAGACTGAGACAGCAATGTAACTCACCCGCGCACTAATATTTATTTATTTTTTATTTTTTTGTCTTCCCAAAAACAAATATTTTATCAAATATTTGTACAAAATAATTGTAAAAACCCCCCAAATGTTAACAAATAACGTATTTGTACTTCAGGCCCACGACTAATGCATATTCATGATACATAAGGAACAGTAATATTGTAATATATTATTATATTTATATACGATTAAGTTGTTGTAGTGTGTTTGCCAGTAGTAAGAATAAACCAGAACAAAAAAGAATGTGTTGGCTGGAACCAAACAAACCAAAACAATGGGCTGAAAGATGCTAAAATGGTCCGCAGAGCTGAGGTTATCTGCAGACTTACCTAATGCTCTCTTTGCACTATGATTTGACTACATTTCACATTACATTCATCCATTCCAATGTATATATATATATAAAGTTAAACGAAAAACTGTGTCAAGACTATTATAGGTACATTATATGCAGTCTGCCCCGTATTATTATTATTATTATTATTATTATTATTATCATTATTTTAAGGTGCTGAGATGAAATTAGATGTGCTTGAGCAAGACCAACAGGACCCCATAGTGAGCACAATCTAATGAAATATGCAATAGATAAAAAGAGAGAAAAAGACAGATATGATCGCTGAGGATAAAGTGATATGTTTTCCTTTTCTTACTGAGTGTGAACATTAGTGGTCCTTGAAGACTTCAGCTTGATTTGATTGGAAAGGGTTAATATGCCTCCATTACCTACTGCTTGAAGGATCAACTTGCAATTAGAAGCTAAAGAATAAAGTAGGAGGACTTTGCAAGAGGGAATTTTCTTTTCTCTAGAATTGACCCTTTGAAATAGCTGTTTATTCTTCATATATCTGAGCTTTAATGTTCTGTGTTTTGTTTAACCACTGCCTTGTGTCTCTTGTCTCAGCACTTAATAGAATTGTCATTTTCCACATCAGAAGATTAAAAACCTAATGGTTATGTTGTTGTCAGCTGGGAGATGTCCAGAAACCCAAAGTGTGTGAAATTATAAAAAGGAACAACAACAACAACAAAAAAAAAAACTTACCAAGAAATAGCAATAAACGACAATTTTCCCATCCTGTTTACGTTTTTCTTTTTTCATTTCCTTTCAAAAGCAATCTTCATGTTTATTGGGTTGGAATTAAATCCTTCCTCGGAATTGCAATAGATGTTATGTTTGCACAACACTTTAATTTATTGTTTTCTGGTGATGGAGAGTGGAACGATTAAACGTCTGAAGGAGACTACATTCCTAAACATGGAACTGGTGAGTTAGAAAAGAGAATAATAAAAGATGGTTAAATTATTGATTGGGACATGACAGGACTACTGCCCCTCTGGGTACACTTCATCAATATTTTCCATACAATTTAACCCAGTGCTGCCAGGATGTGCCTGTACATAAGCAGTCTCTGAATGATGTTCTGTGTTCTGTCATTCACACGTGCACTAGCACATGCAGTCCATCCCCCACACTGCAATGCATTATTGAAGACTGGGCGTGATTGTGTTCCCTCCAGCAAAGGACACCTATATTTTCTGTCACCACTCCTGCCATTGTGAAATCACTGTTGACCCTCTCACAATGCAAATGCTGCAGAGCTGGACTAAATTACCAGTGCTATCTAGAACTGGAAGAAACAAAAGTTTCTGTTCTAAGTGAAACACAAGCTGGACTGATACCTCCATAACTGGTGGCGAGTATAAAGGCGAGGGGACAAGGCAGTGTTGTTCAGGTCCAAGGAGGTTGTCAGTGAGTCTTCCAGATTGTCCATATGTATTCCCTCCATTAGCTGCACTGCCAGCTGAAGTAGAATAAGAAGGCAAATCCCAGCAGTAATCAGTCAACAACAAAAGGGATGCTATATTGTTCGGCACCACATGATGCTGGGGCCTCAGTGCTAGCGATGAGAATTGTGGGTACAAGGTTGTCCCTCCAGGTGCCTTCTCTAGCCAGGTTTTGCCTTGTGCTAGCTGGCTGAAATATTGGACAGGGTCCTGGATTTTTTCATGTCTCCACAGGCATATATGCAGAGCTTAGCACCATGTAATGTCTTTAAATCCATCAAACGCAGCAAGGGGGCTTTTTGCACATGCTCCTTGTTTGTTTTACAACAGTAGCCATTGTAAAAATCCCTCCAACCTGCACTAGAAGCACAACACCCACTGTGTGTTTACCAGCGTTTTACAATGGAGGCCATTCATAAGGCTAGCCTAAATAAACCTTTGCATTTACATGACTTGTTGGCAGAATATGATGTCAGATGAAATGGCAAAAACATTTCACTTTTGGATGAAGCATTGCATATAGTATGATACACATTTATAGTTGCCATCATTGCCAAATTGTTTAACTCTTGTGTTCTGACATTGTCTTTAAGTCCTTTTTTTTGGGATCCCCCAGACTCCCCTGCTAATAATAAATAATAACAATAATTTACCAAAAAGTCAATCATAGACAAAGAAATGTATAGTATGTTGTCCTATAGTGACATTAATTATGTTTGGGGTCAATTAGAATTCAAGGACGTCAAACTCCCTCTTACTGTGTGTTACAGAATACAAAGCAAATTCTAAAGGCGATGTGATTGCATATAAAGTCAATGGGAAGTAACGAATAGATGCAAATTCCCTGAGGGGACTGCAAATTAATGCAAAGACATGTCTGTGCGAGTCTAAAATATTTCATCTTGAGCAAAGAATGTGCATGTTTCCTATAGCTTTATGAATCTGCTTCATAAACATACAGAGACTAGAGGGAAAAGAGACTGGAGGGAAACAACAGAAAAAAACGAGATAAGAGTTTCACAGCCAGTGTACCTGTCACTAGTTAGCTTTCAGATAACATATGGTTGGTAGTATATTGGTTGTTCAGGTGGAATAAACTGTCCAATGGTCAAACGTATGATGTGTGAATGATGTGAGGTGAAAGTCCTCTTAATTGCTCTCGGTCTGAACATACCTTTAGACCTGTGAAAAAGCTGTTAAAAAACTCATGGAATCCAAATAGACTTGGTTGAGAGGGGTAGTGCTATGTAAAGAGTACTGTTGAAATCAATCAATATGTTCTTTTGAGCCTCTTAAAAGAGAACATTAGAAGAGAATATTAGGCTTACTCGATAAAATCTGAATGAGGAAAAAAGGCTCCTACTGTAAATGCAGTATAGCCATTAACTCTGTATCATTTCTTTGTTAAAAAGAGGTCTGCATTAATATTTTTACTTGGAACTGTGTAGGGTTTTTAGACAGGATCAAATCTACCAATCTAGGGCGTCATAGTGGTACAGCAGTATAGTATGGTTGCGATGTGGCTGTCTCCAGTTTATTTCTGGCTGGGGATCTTTGTCACATGTTGTCCCCTTTTCTTTCTCTACCCATGTTAGCTGTCACATCAGCTGTCAAGTGGGGGCAACATAATATTTGAAAAAAGTCTATTTTCTTTTCTAGATTACTTGAGGCTGAAGTGAGCATAGACTTCAATTTATGCTTCAGATGATGAAAATACATACTGATGGTGCCATGAAATAATGATGGACTACATTAGCACACTTGGTAATGCACAAAGCTAATATTGGTAAAATGCAGTGCTTGTGTTATGTGTTCCCTGAGGGTAGAATATTTAACAGAGCCCACCCAGACAGTTACCCTGAGGGGTGGGGTGACCTCAATACACTGATGGAGAGGCTGGTAGACAGTTACTGATCTGTCCATGGACTTTTAACAATTTAACATCTCAAAACACACAGTATGGTACACTTGGACAAAAGGATCAGACATGAGGCACATCACAAATTACTATTTGTTGATATGGAAAATCACAGATTTAATCAGGTTTTATCACTGTTCTATCAGTGTCTTTGAGCCAGAGATGAAATGCCTGCTAAGACAGTAAACTCACTTAGGAAAAAAAGCATTCTCACATTCACCAAAAATGTAAAATGTATTGACAAAGCACTAGTATAATTTATTTTAGCATCTCTATTGACACCAAAATCTAACCATTAGGAGAAACATTGCATCAGCAGGATTACTATATTAAAACCCATTAAATTCTTCACTTAAATCCAATGTCTCACTCCATTAAAGCACACCTTTGTACACAGACATGATATAAATGGCTGGGGTCTCTATTTACTTATTCCCTGCCAAGAAACAGGGCTGTGAAACTACCACCCGCATTACAATGTTTGTTTCAAAATGATTTAACTGACAAATGACTGCATGTTGCATGTTTAGCAGGCCACTCATTACATCCACTTTTCACTGCTGCTCCTCCTGATTGTATCCTATTTCATGCAAAATCCAAATAGAGTAAAACAAGTACAATTATGTAGTGTATGAGAGACAGAGCATTAAAAAGGGACTGACTGTGGGCTAGGTGAATATAATTTACTGGACTTAATCTGTATCCATTACCGCAACCTTCGGTCATTCCATGTATATACAGTTTGGTGTACTTTTTTACCTAATCTATCCAGATCAAAATGATTGTTTCATGGGAGCAACTTTAACAGTATATGGAGGCATGCAGATATTTGTCTCTCATTGTTTGCCATTTACATTCATCTTCACATTTTCAATTCATTCATATAGTATATGGATATTGTGAAAAGTGCTACAATTATTTGAAAATATTTAAACTTCTACTGCATGTGAAATGGTTTCAACACTAATTCTTAAATCAGCTGCAAACTGTGTAGAGCTGATAATAACTGATACTGATTTTAAAGGACATCTGTCCTGATGTACCCATTAGTGGGTTCAGTATGTGTAAGTGTTACAGGGTTAGGTAACAAATAGGCACAATGCCAGGGAAATAGGTAAACAATGATGCAATAAATCAATGTGACATTGTTGTCCAAAACACTTTTTACAAAATGTTGAAACTACTTAAGCAGCTTAAGATGTGTTTGAATGTGTGAACTTTAGATGTGCTGTAATCTAAAGTGCAATTAAAAGTGAGTTTTGAAAAGAAGAATCTCAGGACCTTGCCAAGTAATTGTCGTTTTGCACTAGAATACTGAACAGCTTTGGTCCCGGTGGTCTTGTGGGATTAAGACAACATCCTTGTCAGCATCCTTGATGCTGAGAAAGTAGAAAATATGTTGAAGAGCTCATGAAACAGTGCGGAACAAAAAAAAAAAAAAAAAAAAAAACCTGTACAAGTGCAGCACAGTATGCAGCAGAAAAAACGACATTTGGTCAAAACAATAGTGCTCTCCTAATAACATAATGCGTGTGGCTCCATCAAGTTGACGTTAATTAGGGAGAGTGGTTGGTAACTCAGGCCATGCCTGTCATAAAGCTTCTCTTGTCTTTCCTTGTCTTTACCAATATCTCTTACTTATACCTTATCACATAATTACAGGCTTTCTTAGGGAACAATAATCAGATCTCATTTACTTCTTGACATCTTACATCATAGTATTTATTCCCATAGTAGAATAGGTTTTAATAACAAGTGGAGCTTCGCTGCTTTAGTCAGGATGTATATGTGCTGGAGTGAGGGAGAATGGGTGAGGAGAGTGTGCAATATTCATCCTCTACTAATGCCACCCCTGGTCCAGATTTGACCCTGGGGGGCAGCAATGATGTTATGATCATGTGAATCCTTCCTCTCCAGGCTTTAAGCCATAGGAAGCTTGATATGAGTCATGTTTTGTTTTTTTTAATGTATCTGTACTTATATTCTGTTGTATGCATGTCATTTAAAACATTATAATTTAAGAAATCTAATAATTAACAAGAACTGCCACAGTTAAGTGTGTTTTTTCTGCTGACCTCAGTACATAGTCTTCCTTTTAGAGACAAATAAATCAAAAGGTCCATGAAAATAATGCAAATGAACTCAAGAAGTCACACAAAACATGTTAGTGTAGTTGCTAGGGGACAGTGGCTGGTAAGCTTTTGTGCATAGCTATGCTATGGCTATGCTTTTGTGCATAGCCATATACACTGTAGAGCCATATACACTAGCATAGCCATATACACTGTAGAGTCGTTTTCTCATTTGAAGTCCAGACAATGTCCAGAGAATCAGGCCCAGACATTGTCTGGAGTTGCCCTTTCACACATGTAGTAAACAACAGGCAATTGTCCGTGTCAGATGTGTTCTCATCCACTGGAAATACTCCGTTCGGTTTAGATGAGGGGTGGCGCCTGGGTACAGCATGCAGGAGGCAGGACATGACGCAAAAAGTATGCATGTCATGAAGCCAGTTCGTCATTCGGTCATAAACCACTCTCTTAATGTTCCTTGAATTTGTCTGATGATTTTTGCATCGGCACTTACTGACAGAAGTTCCCAAATCCTGTCTCTTCAGTTAGACATTTTAAGTGTTGTCTTTGTGTAAATGATCCTTCTTCTTTACCCTCGGATGTTTGAATCCTTCCAGTTTCACGTCAGTCTCATGATAGAAATGTCATCAACACGCCCACTTGCTTGCTGTGAATTTCGGATAACGTCCGGATAACTTCGGGGTTGCAGTGCTTATGTGAAAGGGGCTTAGGTCTGAACACCTCAGTATGTGATGTGTAGGTTTGTTCTGTGTGTGCCTGTGACGGTGATGGAGGATGAATGCACATTAGAAATGGAACCGGCTTTAGATTACATGCACTTAATTGATTCAATTCAACAATCCGTTAAAGAATAGAATAACTAGGTCTGCATATTGTGGTATTCCTGTGCATATCTGTGTGTTGGAGGCAGAGAGCAAAGCAGATGTGTTTCTTCAGGTTAGTGATGCCTACAAGCTGTTACATGTCACAAGTCCACCTTAAGCTACACCTACAGCGGTAATAGGATCATGAGTGTGTGTGTGTGTGTTTGTGTGGTATCTGGTTAACTGTAATGTGCAAATACAATGGATTCAATGAATTCCATGTTAGTCCCAGTTGTAATGCATGGCTAATATGCAGTAAATGATTTAATTCGTCATTTATCTTTTTAGTTACAGTAAATAATTCCAGTTTTTGTGCATTTCATCCGACACCCGGTGGAAAAGATATGGCAGTCATTGCATGTTCAGCATTACTACTTCAATGGCAAGTTGATATTTTTCAAGCCTAACTAGTATATTGAGCTTCAAAAGGGAGGAGCAGTTTATTGTTAAAACTGATTATGTCTGTGACATAACGATTCACAAATGCTGAGATCAGGAAAAAAAAGAACTAAAAAAGTTCCCATACTGTAGCTCTAATACCGGCACATTTAATAGTTACAGTTAACAACTGTTGTCATGGCAGGTCACATTTAGAAATGTACTTTGATATGATTTATATAATTGCCCTTTTCTCCTTAACAGCTAAGTATCCACATCACAACATTATATTTGGATTTTCTAGATTATGCTTATATTTGGCAATGTAATTCTCCTTGTAGAAAACAACCAAATATACCAGTATTTAAGTGGATGCTTCATGGCACACCAGTATGTAAACTAAACCGTAAAAAAATGGCATAAGTGTCCAAGCACAAGTAGCATATGTAGAATTATTCATAAACCGAAAAGATATGTCTCTTGTGACAAGAAATGTTACAACCCTTGCCTTTTACACAGTACCTCAGTTATACTGTATTTATTCTGATTTACTGCTTCAAGAGTTTCCCTGCTCAGATATGTATGCAATTAAAACCCCAATCTGCAGACAGCTGACACAAACCTCATCTTCTAGTCAATAAAAAAAGCTTAGTTGTCACTTAAAGAGTCCAGTTTCTCCTTAAAAAGCCTTCTCTCAACCCAGCCCGATTAGAGAATTATGGACCAAACTCCAAACTTCCTTTTCTATCTAAAATCCTCAAAAAAATTTTCACTGACCAACTCCTGAACCTGGTTGAGGAGTATAGTATTTTTGATAAATTTCAGTCCGGCTTTCATCACAAACACAGTACTGAGACAGCACTATTAAGAATTACAAATGACATCCTCATGCACGCTGACAAAGGTGAATACTCCATTCTCATTCTACTTGCCTTAACTGCTGCATTTGATACCATCGACCATACGATCCTACTTGATTGACTGCATAACTGGGCATTTCTGGTACAGTTTAAAGCTGGTTTCATACAACAAATAGACATTTTAATGTCTTTGTCAATCAAATCAAATAATGTATTCTCCTTAGTTCCCCTCCAGTGCAGAGTCCTTCAGGGTTCCCTTCTTGGGCCAATCCTGTTTTCATTTTACATTCTCCTTCTAGATCAGTTGTTCAGCCGCTTTCTGCTTTTCATGCTGTCATATCCCTGTTATACAGATGATACTCAAATCTATTTCTCTGCCGAACCAAATAACATGAACCATCTGTCCTCCCTCCATGAGTGTTTAGCTGCTACCAAAGAGTGAATGACCCAACATTTTCTTCATCTAAACCCTGACAAAACTGAAGTTCTTTTAATTTGTCCTGAAATCTTTGTCAATGCTGCTTTTCTTCAGTTAAGAAATATTGCAAAAATAAGACTTTTATTGCCCCCTACTGTTCTTGAACAATTAATGCACACATTCATTTTCTCCTGGTTAGACTCCCTTTACACCTGCCTCACTCAGTCTTCTCTAAAATGTCTTGCATTTGCATCCCTCCATTGGTACAATTGTGGTACAATTCAGAATAAACTACAAGATCCTGCTGATTACATATAATGCACTCCATAACCTCGCCCCCAGCTACATTTCTGAGCTACATTTTTCCCCATTCCAACTCACAACCTCTCCGATCCTTAAAAATCAAAAGTTGACCGCACATTTGCAACTCTAACCCTAACCCTAACCCAATCTCAGAAACCACTAGTGTATTTTTCTTTAATTAAGTTAAGGATTTATCCATTTATATTATTACATTGTTAGGTCATTGTTCAACAAGATTTTTCTAAATTCTGTCTGTGGAAGATGAACAATTCCTCTTTAAGCTGTTATGTCCATCCTCCAGTCTTATTATTTTGAAAGCCTAGTTTTACAAACCACCAGTTATTTCAGTTTAGAAGAGGTGTGTGGATTGTAAAAAAATACAAATGAAAAATACATTTATACATAATCAAAAGTAAATCCCTTTAAAATGTTTCACTGATTAAGATTTACATGAAAGCTGTATTCCGTTTAAAATAACATGCATAGGAATATTCACTGTTTGTAATGATCACAATCTACATGTAGCAGCTGCCTGCAAGAAATTGGAATCTCATCCAAACAGCCCCATGTGGGATTAGTATGAGAATAAGTACGAGGGATCTTAACTTCAATTTGTATGTGATGCTATCACTGTTGGATTCTCATTTAGAAAGAGAATAGGGTGTCAAAGGAGGTTGAAAGACATATGGGAAGTAGCAACAATGTGATAATAAAGAAATACATTGCTGTGACAGCCAAAAATAGTCTGCGATTGCAACTGCTGAATGCAGTTAAAATGGAGCTGATTAAGAAAATTGTGGCTGTCATTTGTATGGTTTCAGTCTTGACCAATCAAATCACCTCTGTTCAATAACTAAATTGAATAATATTTTTAGAATTAAACGCACAATATGTAATTTCAGCCGCTAGGGGTCTCTCTATCAGAACAATAACAACAGACGGAGTGTGATGACGGTGTGAAGTAGCAAGGGATCATGGGAGTTGTTGTCTTCGGTGTTAAATAATCAGCTTCATGCGGACAGGATAACTCCGGTGTTCATGGTTCAGGATATTTATATCGGCAGCCGAATTACTCACAGAGGTCTTCTCCTCTCCAGAACAAACGGACCTGGCGATTACAGGTAAAAACACTGAATAAAGCTGTTTCATCTTAAAGATTGGTGTTTCTCCGACGATGTACGGCGACCCACGGACGTCAGATACAGGCTGTTAGCTGCGCTGCTGCTAACACTTGTTTATAAATCTTATAACTTTACATCCAGACGTTCGTCTGGTTTCTCACGGGAGCCAAATTATCCGCAGAAGTCTCCTCTTCTCCAAAGTCAAACGTACACGCAGATTAAAAACATTAAAATATTGATTAAAACTGTTTTACCTAAAAAATCAATATTTCTCTGGCTATGTTTGGTGATCACAGACTTCTTGGAAGGGCTGTTAGCCGAGCTGCTGTTAACGTTTGCCCAATTGATTTCTTGATAACGTCCAGAGACTAAAATCCTTCTTCCGGCTAAAAGATATAGTTAAAAACGACCTAAGTTTATCATGAAAATGTGGCTTAAAAGTGAATAAAAGTCCATTTATAACAGTTTGTGTGGAACACACACAATGCTGATGTATTATCTTGGAGTGTGTAAGTTACTCTTTGGTAGACGCCATTGCAGCGGACAAACACAGACGCAACTTGTGCTAACATTAGTTTACTCTGTGTTGACGTATGACGCTATTGACATGCGACTAAATGAAACGGTCCGTTACATTTATTAAATTACATATTTCTCTGGGTTTGAAAATTGTTGGAAGCAATAGGGATAATGTAAGTACACAACTCAACAACATATATAACAGGTCTAGTTGTTTTTAGACATTTTAATGCAGAATAATTACATATTATGAGCAAAAGGCGTCTTTTTGCTGCAAACACATTGGGCTTACCACTCACACAGTCTCCAATGTAATTACTGAGGCTTTTCAGAGAGCTGCTTTTGAACGTCATGTTTCAGCACCGTATGATCACACCTCACCATGCCCTGGGATATGAGATTTTGGTCACCACAGCCGCCAACCCAATGCCTGTTGCTGCTCTGTTGTGTCACTTCCTTGGCATGGTGTTTCTGTACATCAGGAGTTATATGGCATTGACCCTGTAAATACAGCATGACTAAACAGCGAGTAATGAAAGCCCTGTCTGGTGTCTGTACAAACAGCTTATCACTCAACCTGGGCTCACACTGTAACATGTTGATGGTCTTCCTTTTCCTCCCTCACTCTCTTTTTACATGTGCCAGAGTGATAGGAATCTCCCCAGGCTCCTTCATCTCCTTCACTGGCAATTCAGGATTCACGTTGTATACTTTTGTCTGCTATTCTCTCCAGATATTTAGGCATTCATCGCTCCTATTCGTGATTCCGTTGGGCCTTGTAGCCAAGGCCTGTCTCCATACAGTACCCCAGAGATGAGACAGAGGAGAAGAAAGGGGGGGGGTTAGAGAAACGAGCCACAGACTGTTAACTGGGCTTATCGGCTCTGAACACCCGAGTGTCGGCAGCTCCCCAAATGCTATGAATATCTGTGCCTCTATGTGTGTTTATTAAGCAGCAGGAAACACTTTTTTGCAAGGCAGGCAAAGGGAATGGTGTGTGTGTGTATGTAGAGGTGGGCCACAGCGATGCCACGTTGTGTACACTTCATTTCAGCGTAGATGCAGTTTTTCTCTGCAATACCAGGAAGGTATTAAAGTTGTACTGGTGTCACGGAGAGGCTACAGAGCCAGACTGCCTCAGATGAAAAGAGCAGGATATCTGTTATTAAAGTGAGCCAACACTGAAGGGAGAGTACATTGCTGATAGATTGCATGTAATGAAGGATTTATATTTGGCTATTATCACAGAAGCACCTACTATACTCAAAGTATCAAATGATTACTAGGCAATGAAAAGTAAATGGCTTCTTGGTAATGGCTCTTAAGTTTTCACTCTGTCAACAAAACAACTCATATCTGCCCAATAAGAGATGATGATGAACAGCATGATTTGAGATTAAACTCACAAATATGAGATAATTGATATTAGGAGAATCAAAGCCCTGGACAATTTCCTGTCTGTTTGCTAATGTTGTGTTGTAATGTCATTGCTCTGACAGTCAGAAAATGGAAGACAAAACAGATAATTTGAAGCTGCCTCCTGGAGTCACATAGCTTACATGCACATAAATACAGTATCTACTCAAATATTCATGCTTCTGACTCAAACAAAAGAGTGGTTACTTCCCTATTCCGCACACAGGACGTCTACCACAGGGGCCACAGTCACGAGTCAAAGCGATAGGGAGTCAATGACATGTTTCTGAGATAAATTATGCAGCAGCACTCGTCTACATTTTGAAGTCTAGAGTGTCTGGAGTTAAAATTTGATTCATGCAGGTGGGTGGTTTTCTTGGGTAAACACACCTACCGCCATCTGTGTGCTAGTTACTATGTGCTATGCCTCACCACACAGTACAGTATCTGGGTGTCGAGAGGCTGCCAACTTGCACTGCCCTGTCTGAAGGTTTTCAGAGTAGAATCTGGCAGGGAGCTGTCGTAGAGGAAAAAAATTACTGCGGAAGAGTTGGATCAGAGATAAAAAAGAAGCAGGCCTCAGTGCTTTGTGCTTAGCAATACTGATTTGAGGAGCTTCTAACAACACTGGAAGTTTAAGGGAGCTTTTAATTGCAGTGAGTAGATACAGCAGCCATCAGCTTCAATTAGAGTTGAATTCAAAGCCAGGAAATTTTGATGATTTCAAAGGGAGTCATATATTTTTTTCCATTGGCTCCAAAGTCTCAAAAGTGTGGGTGATATCGCCAGTGTGTAATGTTTGTCTTTCCTTGGTGGTACATGAATTCTGACAATCAATCAGTCAATCAACAAACAACTTTCTGGTAATTGATGTTTAAAATATTAATGCAAATTTAAGGTAAACCCCTTAAACCCCCTAAAATGAATATTAATAGTAACAATAGACTGGCACTAACAGTGTAGAGTCAGATAATCTGCAGATTTGTATAATTTATTTCATAGTTTGGGTCATTGTCTCAATTAATAACAACAATTAATTGCTGTAAAGTGTGCAAGAGTGGTAAGACGATTTGAAATGTTTAAACAAACACAGATGTTACCCATACTTATCTGGCAGAGAAAAGAAAGGAAAACTGTAAAATTATTATTCAAACAGTTATTTTAACCATACGTTACAGTTTACATCAAAGATTTGAGTGTGCTTATTTTCAGTTAACCTGCATATAAAGCACTTTGGATAGTCTAACAAAACTGTTGGCTTAATTGTTTATCCAGATCTCCGACTACTTTGATGAAATGATAACTGATCCGAGTTGTAATAAACTGTAAACAATAATTTAATGATTAACCAAATGCCAGGCTGACAAAAGCAATGTTTTACATGTTGTTTCAAGTCTGTTGCATCTCTGATAGGAAAAAAACAACTCTGAAAACTTGCTGACTAACAGGAGCGGCACATCTTTTACCACACCCAGCATCAGCATCACTTATGAGTGTGCTTTGGTGTGGCCAGAAGTCTACTCTGTTGCGCCTGTGACCATATCTAACAGTGATGTCACGGTGTACTGACACACCCTGGAGTACACTCCTACTTCACTGGAGCAAGAAGAAAAGTTATATTACTAAAGATATTAAAAACAAGGTTTTTAGTTGCTGTTAACTTGCTTTTTAAATAACAGCTGCTCTAAGCCCAAGTAATTGATATCCAGTCATATCTGTTCAAGTTTTCTATTGATCATATTCACCAATCACCCACACAGCAATTAAGCATTTTTCCTATTGCTGCTGTAAGGACAAAAAAAACAAATCATTGTTCCTTAAAATCTCATCATTTTTCCTCTGTAAATGAGAATTAATTGCAGCAAGCATGATAAAAGCCAGTCTCAGCTGCTTGGAATGTAATGATTAAATCTCCTTTGTCTGTAAAAACCAAGAGGTGAAGTAAGGCGGCAGCCAGGCCCTGTTGCCAGGTGATTTACGTCGACATCCACCTGTGTCATTATTCCTCCAACAACACCCCAAACGATCTTGACTCATCCTTCTTCTTTGGCATCCATAACGTGTAGCTGGAAATTTCCTCAATCAATCTGCTGGATTACGTTCCTGCATTGTGCAAAAATGAGAGAGACGAATAACACAAAATGCTGTTCTATCACCCACATGTGTTTTTTTAAATTGGCTCCTGTGAGATTCATCCCTTTCTAAAATTCTAATGACACCTCGCCTTTGACTACACCTGAGCTGGTTCTGCTTATGAATTACACACTAGCCTCTAATGCAGATTGAATTATACAAGGTACCTTTGGGATATTGCCCCGTGTCTCTTGGTCTTTTTATATTACTAAGCAGGTTTGTTAATATAATTCATAAAAGCCTTTGTCACAGGCCCTGCAGTGTGATTGCAGTGACGCTCAGGCACAGGGATTTTTCATAAAGAGATATTGTTTTTTTTCTGCCTGTTTAGTTTGAAGCATTATAGGTTTATGGATGGAGGGAAATGCAGAGGCGGGCAGCAGGACAGGAAGGAGGAGTTCGTTTGGATAAGACCCAGGATGGCGATATCCTATTATGTAGGCTGTCACTTTGGGTAACCCTGAGAGCGTGACAGCCGAAAGCATCCGACACACTATATGCTTTTACAGCAACAATAAGATTCGCTATCATTTCCGAACAGGGGTCATTAGGTGGATAAAAGATGTTCATTCAGGTTCATTTTACTCCCTATACACAATGGTGTTTCGTTGCTGTGTGCTGTCATTTGACTTAACCTCTGATATTACTCCAATTTTCAGGTGGTTTCTCACCCATACTGTTAAGATGTCATAATTTTATGTTAAACGACCAAAAAACAAAAAGCAAAAATTGGTTTGCTAGGACTCCAAACATAGTTGGAACACTACAAGTGGGGATCTTAAAAAAGAGGAGTAGGGCAACAAACCTCATTAGTGCTCCAGTGAAACTTCTCAGAAGATCAGTGTGACAGTTCAGTTTTAGCAGGTAGCACCCAGGTGTACATTTCTTTATTTAAGTTCTGAATTTTCAGCACTGGAATGGTAGGGTTGAAAAACACCCTGTATTGGATTAAACATTTATAGGACATTCTACTTGCTGCCAACATTACTTAAAACATATAAAAGGGGACATTTGATTAAGCAAGGCTGAGTGCAGTTTGTTAATGAACACATTTTTTGTACTGTAATAATCCCTTATATTAAAAAGGTTAAACTACTTCAAATATGTATTTGCAAGAGACCAAGAAAATAAGCCATTCCACCTGTAATCCTCCAGCAGAAACTCTGTGACTCAGCTCCTCTCTTTCTCCGCTGTCCCCATCTCTGATTATTGGAGGACTGGAGATCTTATGTCATCCTGTGGAACTTAGCCAAAAGAATAAAACTGCCTCACCTATTTAGATGACCTCTGCTGCACACACAAACCTGAAGCTGAGAGGAAGAATAGTTAATGCTTTGCTTTTTCAGACCAGAGGGTAGTGAACAGATAAAGAGTGCTCCCCGTCTGATCTGGCTTGTTTGAAGTGACTTCCTGTTGGACCACATCCACAGAGGTGTGTATGGTATTAACAGTAAGTGCTAGGCAAACAGAGTACAATATATGTGTCTTGCTAAAGGGAGAAGGCAAGCCATATACCAGAATATTGGAATACGGCTTTTGCTAGGCCACTGGAATTGCCTGATACTCTTACTCACATCACTTGGATGTAGTGGAGTTTATGATAGCAGGTGGCAATAAAATTAAGATATTACCATAGACTGTATGAAAATAATGGACTTAGCCACCGTGACATAATCCATTGGTTTGTAGACTCCCTTTTTGAAGCCTCGAGTTTGTCATTTTGACTGTTGTCATCTTGGGTTTTTGGAGATGTGACAATATTTGGATGAGAGAATGGACCTGACTCTAATGCTAGCTGCTATCTTTAATGAAATGAAAACAAAGTGAAATAGCGACAGCTAAGGCTATGTCTATACTCCGTGAATCTGGAATTACACCATGGTTACATTACCTAATGTTATCATTGTAGTAGCAAATTCTCAATCACAATATAGCCACCCCCTAAAGCATATCCTGCTTTATCATCCAATTTCATGGTTGTATTGAAAAAGACTTGATACTAGTGATTGAGACTATAAATTCATTGGGACAATGTTTACTGAGGTAATAAATCAAGTGAAAGGTAGAGCCATTTTCTCATAGATTTCTATACAATCAGACTTCTTTTTTGAGCCAGTGGAGTCACCCCTTGATGGCCATTAGAGAGAATGCAGGTTTACTTACACACTGGTTTCACTTTTCAGACCTGGAACTACCCTCTTGGACATTACGTGCTCCAATTAAATATGCTATACAGTGACATTTTTATTCACAAAATGTTTTTCAAAATTATATTTTCTTGGTGGCCACTAAAAGTACACCTTACAGAAGGTGTAGGAGAAATACTGTAAACAAAAACAGATGGGAAAAAGGTAAGGAGAAAGATATAAATCGTCGACCTTGTAAGACCAAAGCACAGATGAGGTGTCTTTTAAAGCTGCTACAGCCAGCCAGCTAGCAACCTGCACTCCATTTTCAGAGAGGATCAAACACAGGCCTCTGAGTTCAACACTGTGTACTCATTAGAGTACAGATATTTCTGATCTGTTGCATGCATACACACACATACCTGTACATAAACATGCACGCTCACGACCATCCCTCCATCATCTTTCTCTTCCTGCCCCTTTCTCTCCATTTCCCCTCCTACACTCGCTTCATCTCTCCTTTGCAATTTCCATCTGTTCAAATGAAATATATTTGGCATCTGGAGAATGCCCCTCAGCAATGAGGGACAATATATCTTACAAATATCAGCCGTCCAGCCAAGGCTCATGTAATATTTATGAAGGGAATGTGGCAGTGGGTGATGTCAACAATGTTTACTGTGAACAGGTTGAGCGTCCCTCCGAAGTGCACCAGCACCTGCCAACTTTTTGACAGGATAGGTGCTCAGCCAATCCGGAGACTCATTTACATGTTACCCGGCGATCACGGCTGACCTGATCACATCTGGCATGCTTGTCCAATTAATTAATCATGTGTAAGTGAAGCCAACCTCAGGCTTTGATTACGGCTGCCATATTGTTTTAAAGAGAAGTTGTGTGTGTGGTGGGGGGGTTGGCAGACAAGTGGCCAGATGGACAGTGAAGATTCTTCATGAAGGAAGTCTTCAAGTCCCATCTAATATAGATTTACTTATGTTTTCTATAAAATTTTAAGATACAGAACAAGAACAGGAGGACTAGGATGAGATCATGGCACATGAGTTTTGTCATATTCACCCCTAACATCAAATATAAAAAAGGGAGACTATTAAAAAACTTCTATTTCCTGAGAGATGTAACAATCATATGGAGTGTAGATAGTTAGTGTTGTGTTTAGTGTCTATGAAATGGGCCACAATATAATGTTTTATTTTTGTTTTGTTTTTAATTTTTAGCCAAAAAGGCAAACAGCACTTTTACCCAAACCAGGCATATATTTTTCAAGATACAGAATGAAGAATGTGACAACAATGCTCAAACCCAGTATCCATGACATTAAACACGCCACTGGACTGGTATCTACAGTTTGTTACACTTGTTTCTGACAATTACAATAAATAAATATATAAAACTTACTGCTTTTGAACACATGTGAATTTTAGTATGAGCTTTACAAAGTTATGTGGTGAATGATAAACTCAAAGTAATGATTTTTTTCTTCCAAAACGCAGAGCAAGCTCATATTGGTATACTTGCACTGAGGAAATACGAGAAGTGAGGGGCTAATCTTCCACTGTGGGTGCCTCAAGCGATCTTGAGATCTGTCAATAAGTCTGCATGGAGTTAATACTAGAATATGAGCAGCTTCTCTGTAAGTGGCTTAAGGTTCCACAGCGAACTGACTGTTTTCATAGGGTGTTTTGTTCCTTTGCAGAGTAAATACTGGAATAAGGCCTGCCAGTGTTGCATTGATTTCACTCTCTCAACTGTTGCATTTTTTAATCATGAGGAAAATCTTGAGAAATTAGTGTTTAATAATACTACTATAGTTACAGCATTGTTTGAGAAGAAATAATAAGGGAAGTGACCTCCAAAGTGAACACTAAATCAAATTCATAAGCCAACATTTAAAAATGAATGATTACATTGATTTCTCTAACCACAACATCTCTTGTTTGAAGGATGCTTTTATCCACAAGTTTTACAGTATTCTACTGTGACTGCATACATTGTCAGCAAAGGCAACCCACGTGGGAATTGAACTTCTAACCCTGACAGTGTTATCACCATGCTTAAATCACTGAGCTATGGCACTACTTGAAAGAATATCCTTTGGACTTTAATACTCATATTTGACACTGTGTTTTTTTAGTCATTTGTGACAGGGGCAGTCAAAACATGTCTTCACTGGGCCCAGAGGCACACTAGATGTCCACTGTGTGTTGTAAGGTCAGCCGTATTTGCCAGCAAAACATAAAGGCTTGAGGAGAGGCCGGGGGTTTGTGCCAAGGCTTCAGTCCAGAGGTCCTGTCCCTTAGCTTGACTCTACGCCTGTGGATCTGTCTGTCTGTCGTCTGTCTGGTTCTCTGTGCACTTGTAGAAAGCTTCTTAATGATTTTCTGTCTAACAACAATCAGGGACAATCCTGCACTCCTGTAATCCCCCCCCCCCACCCACCCAATCTATATAGCTTTGATAGTGTAGAGCTATGTTCACACTGTTGCAGAAACTGGCTGTGTTTTGACACTGTTTCAATTACTGCGAACAACAAAAGGCTGCATTAAGTGTTTTCTCCATTTTCAGTATTTGATATGTGTGATCATCAGGCATGTTACTGACATTGGTTTTATTTGAATGTTCACATCAGAGTTTATCAGCTTCACCAAGACGATGTGTAAATCTCTCACCTGAACCATAACTTTTGATGCCATGGCAACTTGATTGTTATTCATGCTGACACTTGGTCAAACGAGACGCAACACTGAAAAGAAGGACATTATTTAATTGGTACTGGGCAAATTCCTTCAAGTTTAGAGAAGTTTTAATGTTCTTTTTTGACTATTGGTACTAATTATGGCATACATTGTATTTTTTTAACAAAATTTTACTGTTATGAGCTGACTAACTGAGCCTATTTACCACTTACACAACCTGCTTCCTTCAACATCTCTCTGTCCATCACTTCACATCAGTCTTTATGTTTTTTAATAAGGCATCAATGAGTAGAGAGACTGAGATGGGGGATTGGATAGTGAAGTGTGAAGTACTTTGTGTGTGTGTGTGTGTGTGTGTGTGTGTGTGTGTGTGGGGGGGGGGGGGGGGGGGGGTCACAGCCTGTCATGTTGATAGACATGTCAATGGTGACTGAGCAGGAGGTGGAAGGGGCAGAGGAACATAAGAGATGAGAAAAGTGAAATTAAGAGAAATAAAATGAGAGGAGGGGGTGGGGTTTGTCATGCTTTTTCATCTTTTCAAGGGTCACAAGGGTATTTGTTACCTCTGTTTTCATGTGACCACATAGACCCGTAATGCACCTGCTGATGCAGAGCACTGATGATGCAGAGGTCTTTGTAATTTGATTAGACAGAATTTCTTCCCTTAAACAACAAAACCAAGTTGGCTAGTTGCATGCCTAAATTGAATTAGTATACTTTCACATACTGAAAGTATAGTTTCAACAGTACTCATGGTGTGGCTCTAGGAGTGGTAATGGTGAGTTGGTAGGTCTGTCCACCACTTTGGTTCAGACTGAAATATCTCAACAACTATTGGATGGATTGTCATGAAATTTGATACAGACATTGATGTCTCCCTCAGGATGTATTGTAACAACCATGTTGATCCCTTTACCATTCATCTAGTGCCATTGTCAAGTTAAAAAAAAATGTCAGGCTCACAAGCCTGAAGCTTATGGTTGGCACGAATTTGCATACTCGTCTCTGATTGGACAGCTCTGTCTCCTGTGGCTTCTATACTCACATACAACAAAATTGTTAATCTTCCGAGCAATGCGTTTTCATTCATCGTTTTCATGTCTCAGTAGCTTGTTTAAGTTACATCATATGAAAGGGGAAGCTGTCTACTACAACAATAGCCTCCTCCCACATTTGTTTGAATTGCTTTTACATAGTTAAATTGATGTCTCCAGGTCATTGCCCCTGCATGTCTGAGAAAATTTGAATGAAGTTTAATCTTTCTCAACTTCTTGGTGAGAATAGCAGGGGCATTGTGAGGATGTTATTTGCAGCCTGTCGTTCAGTGTGTGTGAACAGGATGTTACAATCGAGTGCAGGTGCTTGACTGTTGAGAGCTCTTGTCCATGACACATCCCTATGCATTTATCAGCCAATAACTAGCCTACATACAAGCATTGACCTCCTTCAAAACACGCAACTTCAACAATTTTAGGGCCTCCAGCAACCAGATTTCTAGGTAGGTATATGCATCTTGCACCTCTTGCTATATCCCCTTGCATCTGTAGATTGAGCATTAGGGTTTTAGCTAAATTAATTGACCTATGACCTATATATGAAAGACGCATCACCACTATTTCTTAAATTCATGTTTAAAATCCCAAGTAAAGGTGTGACAAAGATGATAACGTCCAACTCAAGTTACATTGAATTTATTTTGTCTACTACAGCATATCTGCTTTTAAATCACTTGTCCTGTGCTCTCCTTTGAGAAAATATCATAAATGGTAAGGGATACATTAGAAGTCTCTTCTGCTTCTTTATTTTTTCTGTTTGTGCAGCAAAAACCGTAAGACCAACAGCCAGAAAAATTGGCAGATGGGCTGAAAATTCAATTTACTACTCAGGCACATAAAATTACATTTATTGACCTGAAGGTGGCGCTGTAACAATCAAGTTCACTTTTTTGCAATTATCTTGAGAACAGCTTGGCCTGGAGTCAAAATTCTTTCATCATTTTAATCTCATCTATGTGTTTGCGCCAATGGTCTGCTGTTCTAAAATGTCAAATTTTGCCACAGTGATATTCAATATCTTGCTGTAATTTGTATTGTGTGCACAACATTTTCTATTTCATCTCATTTTTAAATAAATTTCACCAGAATATTTGACAATACACCTGAGACCAGCAGAATAATGTATCATTTTTTCTTTTAATTGTATCCCCAACAGTTCAATTGTTGTGATTTTTTTAAGTTCTGGGTCCTCCACCAGCAGAATGATGTGTGACTTTTTTTTAATTTCATCACAAACATTTTGACTGTTGTAAGCATTTCAAGTTTAAATACCCCAGTTTTGCACATGTGATGTCATTGCCTCAACTCGTGAGGAGGTGTGTGGAAGCCATGTGTCCCCAGAGGCACAGTCAATAAGTCACTTTCTCTGTGGATATAAAGGTCCAAGGTTCAAGTCCCCAGGTGGCCAAGCTCTACTTTCCAACATGTAACAATTTATGCATGTGGTATGTTTTCAAGTGTTTATTGAGGTCACCTTATGTTGAAGTATGCATATTGTGACCCTGTGAAAATGTCTTCTTCTTCTTCTTCTTCTTCTTCTTCTTCTTCTTCTTCTTCTTATTATTATTATTATTATTATTATTATTATTATTATTTTATTATTATTTTCTGCTAAAAGTGTATATGCACCAAAAACCATATGATCCAAAAATACCAAAATTGGCAAGTGCGTTGCAAATTCCACCCACTACTCACATATATAATACACACACAGACACACAGATACAGACACATATAATGACACTTAGTGACCTGAAGGTAACACTGTAATATTTATAAACTTAAATAATAAGTTGATGTTTTTGCAATTATCTTGAAAATGGCTTGGCCTAGAGTCAAATTCTTTCATCGTTTTAATCTCTCAAGTCATCTGCATCTGGTCTTCTGTTCTAAAATGTCAAATTTTACGATTCTTCACAATCTGTGTGGACTCCAATTATTGCCACTTGTACTATATTATTCAGAATATTTTGATTTCATGATGGCGCCCCTTAGTTTTGCATTCATTCGATAGAATACCATTTACGTAGACAGAGACCTTCCAATACAGTCAATCAAATCTGACCTCTGTATTCTATCATAGGCAGAGCAGGTGGTCACACTAAGCCAAATAGCAGTCTGCTAAACAACATAAGAGCCACAAACAGGAACACACCCCTCCAAACCGGCTAAGACTAAAAGGAATGTTTTCTGATATTTCCCCAAGACATTTTTACTACCTTTTAATAATGGAAAAATATTAACAACAAACTAAAGACACTCTGGCGATATTTTAGACTGCAAAAGGAATGACTAAATATGACTTCAGTTGGACTTTAACAAAATTATGCCCTCTCAGCAAGCAGCTATAATCTTAAATCAGCCATTTGATTTTTGCTTTTCATTTTTAAAAGGAAAATGAAAAAAAAATTAGGGTCTGCTTTTAGATGTCTTATTAAATTAGATATACAGTATATTGCAGTGTAGCATAGTCACACAACAATGTCCTGTGTCTCTGTGGCACATCAGTCATTGGCCGCCACTGCTGCTGCCTCCTGGAGAGTGAGCATGAATTTAAAAGCTCTTTCTACTCCTTCAGGCGATAAAACAGCGCTATTTGTCTGTGGTGCATTACACTCTGCAACAAAGGCATTTCGTATGCTCCATGCCCCATCCTTCTCCCTCTCGTCTCTCGCCATCGCTTCCCCTCCCACTGTATTATACTTAAATACATTTCTGCATTTGACACTGGGCATTGCAGAGATGATATCGAGTGAGTGCCGCTCCCTCTCTAACATGCCTGTCATGGTCTTCTTAACATATGGTTTCAGATTACATGAGGGAGTAATGTGCCGAGGGTGCTGCAGGGATCTAAGCCAAACCATCAAACGTTTCTTTCTCTATTCTTGGTCTCTCATCCATTCTCTTTTCAAAGTAAGGGTATTATATTGCTTTGTGTGTTTGTTTGGTCTCCATTCAAAGTGTCCCTATTTGCCTGTCTCAATTTTCTTGGTCATTAGAGCCACTGAATCAATGTGATGCATGCCTCCTGTCTGTAATTTGTGTAAATATTGTAATTTGAGCAGCTTAAAAACAAAGATTCCAGGCATCACACTTTTACCCTCTCTCTCTCTCTCTCTCTCTCTCTCTCTCTCTCTCTCTCTCTCTTTCTCTCCATTCCTCTCTCCTTCATACCCCCTCCTCCTCTCCTGTATTCATCAAGTGTAGAAGATTAAAGGAAGAAGCTGCAAAGCTCCCAGGCCTAAATTAGATTCATGCTTCCTTGAAAGAACAGAGAAATTGGAGGGATGAAATCAGAAGGTCAGATTCTGCACTCTTCTCACTCTGGACAAAAAACAAATTAATAATTAAAAACCACACATAGACAGACACTCCCTTTTCCTTGTATCAGCTGTGTCTTGGCTATCATACGCCCTACCCACTATCATTCTCTTCCCCACCCCTCAGCATGTGTTTAGCTTTCCATCCTCATCCTGCTTATTTGAGTCTTGTCAGTCAGTCTTGTCAGTTCTCTGTTTTATCCCAGTTCTCTTCTTCTTTCTCTTTCCAGTGTGTTTAGAGTATATTGAGTACCTGACATACTACTAACTATATTAAGCACTCAACATTAAATAGCATTATGAAAGATAATACCTAATCAGTAATAATGGGATTTACTGGTTAAAAAATAGAAGATATTGGGCCATATCTTGTGAGCAGCTGTGGCTCAGGAGGTAGAGCGGGTTGTCCTCTAATCAGAAGATTGTCGGTTTGATTCCCGGCTCTTTCTGTCTGCATGTTGATGTGTCCTTGGGCAAGACACTTAACCCCAAATTGCTCCTGCGCCATCAGTGTGTGAATGCTTAGTTTCCTCTGATGGGCAGGTTGGGACCTTGCATGGTATCCCCTGTACCCATTCAGCGTGTGAATGGGTGAATGTGATTCATAGTGTGAAAGCGCTTTGAGTAGTCTGAAGACTAGAAAAGCGCTATACAAGTATGGTCCATTTACCATCTTACGTCCCACTATCTTCTGTGACTTAACATGGTAGTGATATGTAACAGGGCTCCACAAATTAATTCAAGAAGCTGTGAAGGTATTTTCATATGCTAGGACCTCAATACCTCTAACATTGCATTCCTATTGTCAAGGTTTACAAGGTTCCTCCAAGTTTAATATGAAAAGTCACTATGTGTTGTGCTTTGACAAGTTCAAAGACCCTTATGTGGCTGGGAGATGAGTGTGTCTGTGATGCAGGCATCTAGGAGTGCAGGACAATCTCAGACACCCTAACAATTTGAATTTTTTGATCATCAGAGTACACACTTGATCTGAGCTCTGACAATCCTCTTATGACCTGAAAACATGAGAAAAGAGACAGAGAGATGGACATATATGATTCATACTAGTCGTAAGAAAAGGGTTTTCACTGGAATGGCAGAGTGCCAACACAAATACAGAGCATATACAGATTAATGATGTATATGTAAGGATTGATCAGAAGTGCATTGAACAGTAGTGTTAATAACCCATTTGTATCACTTATGATTTTGATTTCCACTTGCTCAACACAGGTCAAACCCTGAAAATTTTTTATCTTTTCTGTTAAGCTTCCTAAATGGTAGTCATCAGATCAACATAATTTTTTCAGCATTTTTTTTTAAGTTCTTAATTAATTTGCATTTTTAAGATTATTCTTTAATCCTAATCCTGGGTAACTTCAATTTCTAACCTTCGGTTTAAGGAATTTAAATCCACAAACTCAAAATTTGAATACACTACTGAATACAATACTTTTACACTGGTCATTGAAACAGTTGTGGAAACAAGTGTTGAAGCAGTTACTTCCCAACTACATACAATACATACTGCACCAATATCTGATGAATTTAATATTTATATACACATACTGTACATACAGAAAATTTAAAGGGTGAAGGAAAAGCATGTGCATAAGGCATTCTGAACTAATCTGGACCCCTTTTCCCACATGCATTTGAATGTGGTTTTATATGAAAATGGATGAAAATATAAAGTATGCATACATTTCTAACATTATTTGCATATCATTTGATAGAATGAAGTTGTAATCAATAATCAGGATGAGACATGAGAGTTTACTCAGAATAGGAACCAATGTTATCTAATGAGGGATAAAAATACACATCGTATTGTGTTATTTTCTAACCTTGGGGTAAAATTTGCTCATGTCTTACAGTCCATTTAAATAGCCTGTTGATTCATTTACAAAATAATGAGACCTTTACAATATACCTGCATAAAAAAAAAAAAAAAACGTCAAGGTCAAACATGGCAGTTTGTCATTTTCACTGGTTCTGTTTTCCTGAGCAAAAACAGTGAAAACACTTTCCCCTCAGAGGGCTGACACCATCAGACATTGTATAAGATGCTTTTAATCTGTTGATGCAAAGCATGCCTGCCAAATGATAACTCCATTATATGACACATGGGAACCTGCAATTAGAAATTCAAATTCAAACTCTGTGGGATGCTAATTTCCATGGAACTTCACATGGAGATGCACTGTGCTGAGAATTAAGAATCAGAATGCAAAAGACATTATTTACATGTCAATTATTGTATCCTGGGTTTGGCTGTATTATTATTATTATTATTATTATTATTAGTAGTAGTAGTAGTAGTAGTAGTAGTAGTTTTGAGAGTTTAATTGTTGAAAAAGTAAATGCTGGTATATATATTCACCTTGAAAGTTTCTTTTGGTATAAATACACCCATACTTATTGTAATGTATCTGCAGTGCACATATTAAAATGTGACAATGAGTCAGCAAGTAAAACACCTCAGAACATCTCATCTTGCCTTAGATATCATAAACTTATACAATTAATTATGTTATATTGTAGATTTGTACAATCAAATCTAAGATTCTTTACCCACATTTGTCAAAGTGTCCTTGAGCCACACATCAACAAACATCAACTAGGAAAAACAGACACAAATCACTGATGTGGAATTTGTGCAGAAAGCACTTTGCTCAAATGTGAAGCCAACAACTGAGAAATGCAGGTGCACAATTAAAACATCACAATGATTTGCCGCAATTATCTTTGATTACCCTTCCCCCTTTCACTGACGAGACAGACTATCACTAATCACTGTGCTAGATCCAAACTTTTCCAACTGCCGATAATTGCAGTGATTGTCTGAGAAAGACGAGGGCTTTACTGGTTCCTTATTTGTCCATTTTTATGTAGCCCAGAAGATCAGATATGATATGACAACAGTTTTATCCCAGAAAGCACAACAGTAGCAAAAGAAGGTTAACCCCATTAACTTATACAGCACTGTAAAGTAGATTTAAAGATGTACTGTAAACATATTTTACTGTCAGAAATTTCAAGGTCAGAATTGAACCATTTGAGCTGCACTGACATACTGCACTGTTTGCAGTCTATTCAATAGAATGTGTGTGTGTATTATTAAGTGTGAAGGCATACGCCTTAAAAATTCAATGGCTAAATTTACATGTTTACTTGACCATTTATTCCAGCTACAGTGCCTGCTTTATTTAGTGAAAATGAGCAATGATAGAAGTGAGTTGAATGAGGCATGCTGTGGATGCTGTTTGAAAACTGCTAGTAATCACAGACTCGCCTGTTACTGAAAGAGAACAGATTAATATCTCTCCAATAAGATATATTTCCACATAGCATTTTTCTTGTCAGCTGCAATGTTTGGACTGAAACTGAGACATTCATAAAATATGACATTTTAAAAATTCCCCAAAATTACAGTGATTCAGTGTGTTCATCAGAATTTACTTCACTGAAACATCATGTAGATCAGTGATCAGTCCAAATCCCCAGTGCACTCACTTGGCACTAAGTTACCTCAGCAACTGAGGATAAACCCATTTTGGTTTTTGGCCTCCTCTTTGTTGCATGGTAACACTTCTTGTACATTTGGCTTTCCCATCTTATTGCCACATTTATTCCCACACTTTAGTTATTGTTGAATAGAGGCCACTGTGCAAACTAATATTCCTTATACCATAAAAAGAACTATAGTTTATAATTTTTAAATCTTATCCAAATTCCATATAATCACAGTGAGTCCATTTTCAAAGTGTAATTGTTGACACAGCTGATGAAATAGTAACAGGAGTGATTCATCACTGTCATGGCATCATTACTGCAATAATTTAACTCAACATGGGTCATCAAAACAAGCCCCAGTAAACTAGAATCCATTCATCTTTTCACCGTCAGTCTTGCGCCTGCTAATTTGAAGTGAGAGGAGAGTGGCATTAATGTTTTTGTGTGAGCACCATCAGCTTCTGGATAACCATATCTAATTGGTTGTGTGATTAATTGATTAGTGTACTGGGGAATGGATTGTTTGCTTGATTGATTGACTGATGGGTCCCACTAGTGTGGAAGCAGGAACGGTTGTTTAGTGTTACAAAGCAAAACATTCTAGGGGGTCTGGTTGAAAATAAGTTTAAAAGTGTCCTGCCCCAGTGACATTTGATTGCAAATTCTATCATGTTTTTCTTTTTTTTTAAAATAAGAAATACAAGAAACTTCGATCCAAAGTTCCTGAAAAAATTACAGGCTTTTGGTGATTTTAAATTTGCACTTTTTCCACATCTACTTGGCTGGCACACACTCTTTTTAAATGGCATAAATATGCTGAATGGGAATTTGGGAAGCTATTGTTTTATTGTTTTCGCAAGAGTGAAGCAACCATAACTAAAGATTGGTGGCAGATAGTATAAAACCTTTCTAGAAGACACTGGCATTGTACTGAAATAGGGGTAGACAGATCATAGCGTAGCTGATTAAGACTAGCCTCAAACTGTCTGTCATGTTTGTTAAGTGCCTACACTAAGACCCACATATACAGTATTTTGCAACAAAATGCTGTATGTAGTCATCTATGACTGGTTTGTGACAACCAACATCTTTCTGATATGTATATATAGTATATTTTGTATCAGTTCAAAACAATTTCCAAAACTTTATATAGATATTTTTACTGATCATATGCATGCCAACCCCATGACTTGGACTAGGTCCCCTTTTCCTCTCCACTGTCTGTAAAAAGCTAACTTTCCTATAAATTTTATGGATTCTCAGAGGGATTTACAACATGTGAACAGGTATGAGTTTTTAAGGAAACAGGGCTGTTGATGGACACATATCTGCTGTTGCAGGGATCAAACCTGTGCAGGTTTCTCTATCCACCATAGATTCCACAGCATTGTCATTCACTTTTAGTTCTGGTAAAAACAATACAACAGCATGTGTGTTGCTATTTCCCATAAAGCCTCCTCAGATATGTAACAGACACAACACTCGGCCCTCCTCCTTGGACACAGCACGCTGTTTGCTGGCTTGCCGCCTATTTTCTTGCTACTAAATGTCAACACAAAAGGAATGCTGTGGTTTATGAGCACCTGGATGGGGAACAAAGAAAAAAAAACTGGCTGGGAGAGAGGGAGAAGAAGAAAAAGAAAACATTAAATTAATCCTCTAAAAGCCTTTTAGCAATATTGCCCTCCCACAGCGATCTGGTAGCACACACAGAGACCACTTCCCATCATTTCATTCCAGCTGAAATTTAATTTAGTCCGAGAGCTATTCATTTTGTTAAATGAATGCACCGCCCCACCCCAAACCACCAGCACCACCACCCCAACATGCATACATATGCAGCACACACAGGCCTTTTGCTATGCACATACACACATCCACAGATGACTCAGTGGCAACTTTGTGTCCATTTCATTTTTGGACTAATGTACTTAACACAGCCAATGACACACAAAGTTTAACTACCATCCACCAATACCAGCCCCGCCCCTACCACAAACACACACGCACATACACACAAACATATATACATGCAAATGCACTGCAAGCACGTACACACACACGCACATACACACAATCACAAATACACACACAATACAGGAATTTCGTGACAAATATGCTGAGTCACTCAACCTTTTTGCTTAAGTGCACTTCTAGGAAGGCTGTCCAAGTTTTCCCTGACCGATCCATTGGCAACTTTTCTCATTTGTGTGTTCCATGCATCATAAAACAGAGGTGTGTAGTTTTGAATGCAGGCATGTGTGTGGATGTTTGACCTCAACATTTCTCCACCTTTACTGTGGCGTCAGAATATGATGTTGGTTAATTTATTCCTTTTCATTCCCTCCTTCTCCAGACATTCACTGTGATAGCCATGCTAATTATGGATAAGGACAAGGATATGTGAAGTTACAATGTCAACACAAAAAGAACATCAAAATAAATTCCCTTTACAACATGTAACAGACAGACTTGCACTAATATTAATGTGGAGCTTTAATTGGTCAGTCATTAATTTATTGCTGTTCATGTTTAGCATATACGAGATGTAAAGGAAAGCTGGTATTTTCTACCCCAAACGGCGAGCAAAAATTCTTTGATTGCCTGTAGGCCATATTTTTCTTAAGTACCTCTGTGACAGACAGGAGTTTGTAATATTTTAAGAGCCCTATCCTTTTATATACCTCCTCATGAGGAAATCTCCACATCAAACATTTCTCTTGATGCCTCAAGAAGCCAGGCTTGCAGCTGCCCCTCCAAAAACATACACACACACGCATGCGTGCAGACACCCTGCCCACCACACCAGCTGATCAAAGCCCCTGTTTGAAGGCTACCCATTGGGAATCCCTGGCAGGCGGCTACAAGACCTTAGATTCCAGTGTGTTCTGTTCAGCAGCATTGTACAATATCCTGCTGTACCTCACCTCAGATGATCTGATGAAGCAAAGGTTAGAGACTCAAGATCACACGGTTTGCGGCCATGTTAAGTAACAACATTTATCACTTTCCAGATCTGGGGTTATGTAAAAAGTAATGCCATTTTTTTCCTGTAAAGTAAATTAGTAGAATCTGTGGAGGGGAGCAAGAAAAGGAATTTGTTGTACTGTTAAATCAAACATTGTATTCTTATTACACATTTATCTCTGCTCACTGAAGGATAACTGGCTGCTTGTGGGCTGAATCTGGCAGTGGACTGACTGCAGGACTGTAGGTGTCACAGCTTTATACTGTCATGCAGTGCTGTAAAACTGCCTGTGAAGGCTTTTGCAATAATAACTTGATATTCCCTCCTTCCTGAGGCTTTTGACAGATGACAGATTTCTTTTCTCTTAAAGAATAACATTTGTCATTAATACTTAAAAATGTACTTAGTCGCACAATGTTAAACTAACCTGAGATTCTACATCAAAATATCATGAATCCGCATGTGCAGAGGCTAGCTGCCCTTGGACACCTAACAAATTTTGTCTAAAGATTATTCAGGATGTTTGTTATGTAACATTGAATTGTTTTCTTAGATGTACCCAGCTCAATGCTGAGATTGAGCCCAGAGTGCCACTTTTTTACCCCAGTACTGAACTGAGGTCTTTGCTAACTGGGTTGGAAAACGCACTAATGGCAACAGCAAAGAGTGGGCCAACACTGGGCTCAAAATAATAATAATGTAAAATGTGTTTTGCGTGTATAAAAGCTTTGAAATGGAACATCTTGTCCAGTGAGGTTTTAATCATGGTTACTTTCAAGGTGCCCGTTGTTGCATTAAAGCTACTTCTTTGAATGTTTGGTTTAAGTTAATGGAAACTTTGGCATTTTAGACAATATCCACACTAATTTGAAAAATAAAACTTTCCTCCACTCCTTTAGGCATGTTGGAATGGTTAAACCATTCTGAGAAACATGGAGCTTCCTTTCTCACTTTATTTTAAGCACCCTATGATCACTTAGAGTAACTGATAATCACATTATAATGCATTACAACAGTAATTACAATGAATTATACAATGATTATAATGTATTACAACTATAAAAATGATAATACGCTATGATCTTTGCAAAAAAAATGTCTGTGAGTGACCAGCAATTATAAAGAATTATTATACTTGACCTTATAAATCATTATAAAATGCATATATTGTATTTATGTGCTGATAACTATAATTACACAGTACTATAAGCAGATTACAACACATTATAAGTATGTTTATGAAGCATTTAAGACATGGGCTTCATAGAAAAGTGTAAATGGAGGTAAATAAAAATCCATTTTGAAAAGGATTCAATGTGACACACTTGTAATTTAATGTTAACATAGTCATTTAGGTTTTGTGGAGTTTGACCTTTTGGTCATTAAAGCCTCTTAAACCCAGGCAGTGTAGTGGTGGTATACAATTGTAAAACCATATTTGTTAAGATATGGAGTCAAGAAATATTACTTAATGGCACAAATGGGGGGTTGCTTTTCTACTAAATTAATGAGGAAGGTGCTGTTCTTTCAGTATAAACAGGTTTGTTTACAGCATATGGATCATAATATAACAATGATATATAATGCTGAAAATTCTACCTGTAGCACCTTTAAAATTACTTCACACATAAATTGCACTGACTTAATTTAACAGTGTCTGCACATTGTGGCAGCATCACATACTGTATAGCTTGCCAAGCTGATATTGGTATTTGAGCTCAGCCCATATACAGTATATTGCCTATTGATTTACCTACTCATCTGCTAACTGGCCCTGTGGTTTCTGAACCCACGTGAAGGTCATCCACCCTCCTACCGGCTGACTTGCCACAAAACTAGCAAGTATAGGCCTGGCCTGATGCCTGCCTGGGGGCTTCCAACCTCTCCCTCCTCCTCTTTGCTGGGATGAGGCCAGGCAGAGGTGTGATAGCTGTGGGCAACTTGCCCCTATTCCCCTCCACAGTTTGTCAGAGCGTGTCTTGGAAAGGGTCAGAGAGTGTCAACATTTTTGTGACGGCACAGGGGAGTGTAAAATTATGTACTGCGTGTGAGTTGTCGTGTGCGTGAGCAAAGTTGGAGGAGAGTCATGATTGTGTTTTTGAGTCATCTTATTTGATTACAAAGAGCTTTTCACAAAAAAGTGTGCATGTGTCTTAAAGGAGCTATTGTTATTCAGTGCCTCACTCAGCATGGAGGGTGACGTAGGGAATCTCACAAAGGTGCAAGACTTTGTTCTCAGTTGGAGGTCAAGGTAAAAGTGCTGTTCGTGTGACACAACTTGGCACCTTATAGACCTGAGATGTGAAAACAAGCTATGCAGACTGGAGACCACATCAAGTCAGTTGTATTTACATTAGAAATCACAACATGAATGCACAAAATGCTTTCAGTGACCGGAGGCCACTGGCACAGACAAAAACAAAAGTTAACTGATAATGCTGCTGTAAATGATACAGTAAGCTTTTCAGTAGATGATGCTCAACCTTTGGATGTTGTAATCTTCACACTAGCTAGTGGACACACACAGCCACAGAGCAACCTACACTTTTTTTCCTGGCTCAAAATACAATCATGAATACTGGGACTCAAACTGAAGATAGTACTGCAATAACAAAAGCTAGGGCGTATGGTCTGTGTTGCTACAGGCACAGGTGATAAGATGGAAAACAAACTAAAAAAGTGAATCCTTGTTATCAGACCCAAAGACAGCTGGTTTTCATTATTTGAGGCAGGATTTTAGAACTTTGAAAAAGTTTACTGCAACAATATTTGTGTTTTTGTCTTGATGCATGCAAGTTATATAGTACAATAAGCATTATTCTATACATTACATGCTACTAGGTACAGTATACACACTACAAGGTATTCTATTTTGAGTGTGCATTTAATGTTGCACTGCGTTTCAAACAAAGTCAAATCTTGACATACATGTTTGCTTGATGATTCTGTGCTTCTGTATTGCTGAAGCCCACTATGACACCTGTTTTACCCATGCAATGGTTTTTCACCGCAGCTTCCAGGAAGAAGCCCTTGCAGAGCTCTTGACCCCAAGCTGTTCCAGGAATGTTAATAATTTTTCTTACTGAGAAAAAGTAAAAGATTTTGATTATATCAAGTAGGAATGACTGTGTTTACCTGTAGTATTGTGAAAGTCTGATGCGACAAAAAGTCATGGAAACTCTTTTTCCCTTGCATAAATAAAATTGTAATAAAAACAAGTTGTTTTGTTGTTTTTTAGCTGCAAATGCACACTTGAAATAAAAATAACCATTAGTATTTATAAACATGGTATTCCTGGTATAGAGCAATCGTGGACTTCTGGTCTGAGACAAGACAAAGAGGTGGATAAAAAAGGAAACAAAACAATGGACATGCCAGGTGAAAGGCATTATGTAGATCAAAGACACACGGCAGTCCTCACTGGAGAGACTTGTGAGATAAGAACACAGGGAGGCCACTCTTGAGACTAAAACTACCTTGACAAGACTTGAAATTAACATTAAAGAACTGGTGGAAAAGACAGCTGGTCTGGAGCAAAGACCCACTGTGTTGGATGAAAGAGAGAGTGACTCAGAACACAGAACAGCCCAGCTTGAAAGAGCTATTGCCTTCTTACTTTTAAAGGAGGCCAAACTCTCAGCCAATGTCAGGACTTGGAATCTAGATTGCGGAGAAAGAACATACACATATATGGGATCCAAAAAGGGGCTGAGAACCAAGATATGGGCGGATTTGTGGCTGAGCTTATCCATTCTTCACTCCAATCACCTGAGAGGAACTGGACGTGCGCATTGAGGGACCCTACCGCTTGTTGAACGTCAGAATATAATGGTATATTCCATTTGGACAGAGAGAAAATAACATAAGAAAAATCCGAATCCGTGGAACCTGGCTACAATAATGGCTGATGGCTGCGCAGCCTCCACAAGGTTTGTACCTACCATTATAAGACTCGGGCACCGCTCCTAAGTATTTTTTCACAGTGCCTAAGCCTAATGAAAAGAAAAAAATCTATGCTGAGAGTTCTCTATCAAGTTTTTGTGTCAATTATGATTGTGCTGTTTCTCTGTCCTCTCCTCTGCTCTCTGTGTTTGACACACACACACACACAGGGCAAACAGCAGAGCAGAGAGGCCATGGTGGAGACAGTGAGCCAGGTGAAGTGAAGATAACTTGATGACAGCTACGCTTGTTACTGTAAGCATAAAACCTCCGCGATTAAAAAGACAAGTACTTTATCGAACACCTGTTCAAAAAGCATGAACATGTAGAAAGGTGATATTTTAACTGCTTTGCACACAGTCTCCCGGTATGTTTTACACAACCACATCTTGCTTGTTAAGCTAATAGCGAATTGTTACGAGCAAGCTAAAACAAAAGCTGTCTGTATGTAGTCTGTAACTATTTATCTTTACCACAAATCTTAAAATTTGGCAAATTCTTGTAAATTTAGCTACAGGCTGAGACGGCGGCTCTTACTCCCAAACCAGCCCCCCCTCTATGGCATTTAATTTGTTTCAGAACCTGCACACATAAAAACCAGACACATGCACATGATATGAGTGAACAGAACAATATCTGAGAGCGCAAAACCATCCTTGCAAGAGAGCCTTTTTGCTCTGTGAGTGCACAGAACAGTATCCATATATGGAAAAGCATCTTCGTGAGGGAGCATTTCTGCTCTGCATGCACAAATGTGGTGATGAGCATGAGCCCAAACCTCCCTACATGCTCACAACTACTCAATACTAGCTCGCTTGTCAAGTTGACTTTTGAGACATTGGAGGTGGAGATGGAAAAAACAGTCCACTCCTTTGATTGGTCACTTTGAATACTGACCTTGACTTTTGATTGGCTGTTTGGTTTGATCACTGACGCAGTTGAGGACAGGAAGTTGGCTCAAATAGAAAAGGACATGATTCTCCATTTTTTTTACCATTCACACTTGTGAAAAAGTCTTAGGCATTGTAGCAAAAGCCTTAACACCATATACAACCACTTTCAGATTTGTGAAACCTTGATTTTCTTATGAAAACAGAAAAAGGGTGATTTCAATGACAATTTTCCATCAAATAAACAAATCAATATTTTTTTTCCATACAATGTCTCTGTTCCATGAACTTCATATGTAAAGACATAGAAGAGAATGTGGAGATGTCTATGTATTAAATGATGGATTTTATTTATTTATTTTTTTTGTATGGCGTAAATAAAACTCTTTTTTTTCAAAAAAGAAGAAATTTCACTTACAGCATAATTAATTTAGGAGTTGCAACCTTGAAACTACTTGTGACCTTTTGCCTTTAAACACTAATTGGTCATTGCATGTTGCTTTTCAGTTTGTATTTACTGATCATCATAGTGAATAGGCCTGGTATGAACATTATTTTGTTTATCTAATGACTGGAATCCCATATAAGATTTCAAAATATTTTCCCTGCAATGGCATGTCAAGCATATTGAGCTGTTGAAAACTGAGGGTAAAGTGAAACGGCAAATGCCAGAGAGCATCTTACTCGATTTGTATTGACAAGGTTTCAGCCGTAGGCTACTTCAAAGCTTTACTGTATGATGTTTGCAGTGTGATACTTAAATGGCCTTGGGGTATTCCCTTTGGTGTGAAAGAAAAGATAGCATAGGATAGGAATGATAGCATCCCAAAAACAGTACATAGGGATTTGTCCTTGGCATAGGGAATTAACCCACCAGTACTTTCTCTGCATGCAGTAATGGTACACATCCCAGAGCCGCATGAGTATGCACACACAAGTCTACATATTTAATGAAAAAACAATAAATATTCATTTGCAATATAGAGACAAACAGATGATAAATATGTGTGTTATTTAATAAGTGTCTTCCACAAAAAATAAAAAAAAAGATTTCTTAAACCCGAACTCTTCTTAATGCAAAATGGGCAATGCACATAGAAAACATATTTAGAAGCGTTTGTGATTCCATGGAACAGATATGCTTCCATTTTGTATGTATTTTACTGTTGATTATAAATAGTATTTTAAAGGGCTATCTATGGGATGGGTACTGAAAACTAGCTTAGCTTATGTAGAACTGACTCATGCTATATACAATTGTCCCTATACAAATAAACATAAAATAAATAAAACAAGTACTGCCTCTAAGTGAGTGTGAAACCCTTGGGAAAAAAAATTTGGAAAAAATGAATGAATAGGTCGATAGTGGTTGCATTCTGAACATGTGTATGGGATTTACTCAGTCTTAAATTACTTTTGAACCCAATTTTCCAAATTTCCAGAATAAATAATCTTATTCGAGACAATAAAATATGTAACAACACAAAAACACACACAAAAAAATACTGTATTAGATATGCAACATATATTGAATATGTAGAATATTAACCAATACTGCACGTACATACCCATCACAGATTTAAATATAGACATGCATATACTGTATATACATGCATAGAACAAACGTGCATTCAAGAAGCATTCAACAGGTGATACTTAGGGGCTATTTGTTGGTCCAGACATTTAATTTGTAGAGGTTTTGATTTTTAAAGCTAAAATAGACAGCATTCTTCAAGGATAGTATAGGAGAATGATGCAATCATGATGAATGATATGTCAATAAATAGGTATGGTTAAATGCTAGTCATAGAGGGCTGAATTGAAGTTGTCATCAACTTTTTTGCTGCCTCTTCAAGTCACTGGTCATTTATTTTTTTCAGTATATCTAATTCAAAAAGGAGACATGTTATCATATTTGTAAACCTATTTTTGTATAAAGATCTTGCCTAACACAAGCACATGAAATGATGCTAGCTTAATTATACCTATAAGTATTCACCAATTTGCTTTCTTAGGTGTAAATGGTACTGCTATCTATTTTTGTGAACTGCATTGTGAATCCTCAGTTTGCAGATGTTAATATTTATGGTCTTGATTGATGGCTTGAAGGCACTCAGAAAATTTTGCCAACTTCTGTTACTCACTCCCCCCTCTTGAGTTCAGCTTTGTACCTCTCTGTGACTTTCACTGAGTTTCACTCTATGGAAACACACCATTTATCTCCAGGCTGTCTTCTCCAAGGCCCTTCTTTAAACTGAAGTGTCAGTCTCCCAGGCCTCTCAGAGGAAGCCTGGGTGTCTTCAGCCAGCCACTCACAATTCTGCCACTTTCCTACTCCCTTTCTACTTACCAACATTGGGAAGATTTGGTTTTCAGAAGCTACATCAAAGAGCCGGCATCGCCCCATCTGCCATGTCTTTGCCACTCTCATTGCTTTGCAGAGTCATTGAGTCAGAGCTTCCTTGGCAGCTAATGTGTGAATCCTCAACAGTCACATCATCTGCAGTTATTTTTCATGGCCATAGTACAATGGAATTGTACCATCCCCAAGCAAGCATAGTGGGTAGGATAAGGGATGAGGGGTTGCATGTATGTTTGCATCTCAAATGGAAAATAGCTGCTGCTTTAGAGACACTGTACAGATGTATAGAGATAGTGTAACCAACCTTGCATTTGAGATGGTGTATATATACACACACTTACTCCAGAATGGGATCACAGTACATGTGGCTCTGAGAATATGTGTGCGTGCAGGAGTCATGAATTTTTAGACTGCTCCTGTGCTCAGGCTGTGCACATTAATTCTTTGGTAGCATGAACAGGCCAGTCAACTCTCATTTTGCAGAGCAGGCACGTAAGGGAGGGAATGTTCTTTAGTTTAACCTTGTCATAGAGGCCTATGAGATGCCAAAGACAAAAGCCTTGCAGTGCTGGCAGAGGCCACCTCCAACATTATTGTTTTCTTTGGCAAGACTGCAGTGAAATTGGCCTGACATTACGCCTCAACCTCATGTGTTCAAACACCTGCCCAAAGGTAAAAGATGTCAAATACAGCACATAGCCTTGAGAATTCATTCAATGTACCATAAGATTTTGAGGCTTGAACAATGTGCATTATGCTACTGTATCCAGAGGCATTTGTAAAAAAATAAATAAATAAAAAAAGTGTTTGACTTGTAGAGGAAAGAGGGGGAAAAACAAATGGTGTTAACAATATAATAAAAATTAACTGACAGCACTGTGGTAAGGAAAAATATAATATGATGTATGTATATTGCAGTATACATATTCATATTCAAGTACTTTTAAAATCACACTTGGCCCACCCAACTGAAGACATTGTAAGGCACTGTAAACATTGTGTGTGGTGTAATTTAATGTAATTTAATTTCTCTCCAAAATGGTTGGGCACCGTCATATCTTAAAGAGCTCATAGTACCCTATTATCCCACTAAAACACTGCACTCCCAGGATGCAGGCTTACCTGTGGTTTCTACAGTCTCTAAAAGTTGAACGGGAGGCAGAGCCTTCAACTATCAGGCCCGCCAGGCTTTCCTTGGATCTCCCCTTAGTTATGCTGCTATAGGCCTAGACTGCTGGGAGACTTCCCATGATGCACTAAGCTCATTTCTTCTCCACCTCCTCTCCATCTGTATGCATTCATGTACCATAAATGCATATTACTAACTTGGCTTCTTCCCCAGATTTTTTGCTGTTTTTTTCTGTGCCCTAAGATCACTACATTCCCGTCTGCCTTTCTGCCTGTTTGCCTGTCTAACCTGCCTACTTGCCTCCTCACCTCTGCTTCACTCCAGCCAGCCATGCTCTTACCCATGCCTTGCTCCGGTCCAGCTGCGCTCCAGTGCCCTCCATTTCCTCTCATCCCCTCCTGCAGTTTGGTTGATATGATAGTTAGACCACTTTAGTGCCTGTTAATAATTGTTTTGCTTTTTGAAATGCTGTTATTTCCTCCAAGTAATTTCTTATTTTGTCATGATACAAATATGAGTCTGTATTTTCTTTATTTACTGAAACAATCAGAGTCAGTATTTTTTTTTTTTAAATTTAATGTAAAATTCAAACACATGTAGCATCAACACAATTGTCAACTGTAAGTAAATAAAAAAACAAATTGATGAAATAAAATATCAGCTGTATTTAGCATATCGTGTAATATTTTGGCAGGATAATTATTGAAAATGTAATAAAATAATGGAATAAAAACTAGTGTAAAAAATAGACTAAAAAGACAAAACAAAGACAAATAAAATTGATGAGATATAAAAACATATATGATATTAACAATAATAAAATCAGAAAATACAATTTTATAACATGAATACAATAACATAAATGAATAAAATTAAGTAAATAATGTCTATAAATGATTCTTAATCAAAAGCCAGGGTGAAAAGATTTTTTATTATTATTTAAATAACACAACAAAAAACTTTAATGTCCCTGAGGGGCAATTTGATTTACAGACAGTAGCGCACAATACATATAGCACAACACAAGATCTATATCTCCTGCACTGTCACCATGAATCTTGGGAAAAAGAAGAAAGACGCAATGACATCTAAGGTTATAGTTTGTTTTAAAAAACCAATAGCAGATGGAACAAAGGACAATCTGTATCTATTAGTGCTAACTTTGGGGAGGCTAAACCTCCACTCTGATGGAAACATCTGGAACTCAACAATTAAAGGATGCTGAGGATCCAAAACAATAGTCTGAGCCTTTGAGATGACCCTAACCTCATACAGGTGCTGAAGTTCATTAAGGGTAGCACCAGTAATCTTGTAACACGACTTGACAATTTTTTTTCTTTTTCAAAGTTTCTTAAGACTAAGACCACCAAACCAGCAAATCATAGAAAAAGAAAGGACAAACTCAATAAAAGAATAAACCATTTTCATCAGTGTCATGTCCACATTAAAACTTTGCAGCTTCCTTAAAAAGAACTCTTGATTTGGCTTTTTACTGTATGCTACATACTGTATTTGCATCAAATTTAAGCCTATCACCTAGGACAGTGCCCAAATACTTATATTGCTGCACTGTTACCACTGGCTCACCCTTAGTCATACACAGTGCGGGGGAAAGGCGAAGGGACCTCCTCTGAAAATCATTAAACATTTCCTTGGTCTTGGCCACATTTATTTGGAGGAAAGACTGGTCACAAATTCATCAAAGACTGCACACCCTGCAGAAGGCTCACGATCACAGAGTCATCAGCATACTTAAGGACAAATCTTGATACATGATTGCTCTGATCCAGTGGAAGATGAGTTTACTGGACGGGGTTCCATTAACCATAATTGAATATATAATTTTAACTATTTTCTGGTGCTTTAAAATCATGCAGGAGTTGGAGAAGGAGTGAACCCCAAGAACTAAAACTAAAGTATGGACCTAGTTGACTCCACAGCTGACAGCTTTTACACATTATATTTAGTCTATGGTTTCTTCACACATCCTGCTGAAAAGCCTACACATATGCTCATTTTATCAGATGAGTCAGTGTTCAGATGCAGTCGTGGAAATATACTGGGTCCGGTGTCTTGTTGGGTGTTATGGTGTTTTTTTTACCCACCTTTTCCAATGTTTAGCTGGAAATTACATTTCTCGTCGTGGCACATAATGAATCTTAAGTGGTAGTGATTCATGATCAGTATGATAGACCCCAACAGGTCAGCCTGAACCATATCTAATAATTTATCTGCTATCTGATTAAAATCCCCACCAACAGCTATATGTTAATTATAACCATCATCCTTGTAATCAGCATTTCAATTCCATAAGGAAAGCTGGGTCATTTATGTTAGCTGCATATATATTGGCCCAGACAATTTACATCTGTTGGAGTCACTAGGAATTCTTATATACCAGGACAGCAACCCTACTTTTACTACTACAAAAATACTCCAATTGAAATTTTATTGAGGTATCTCCTGCAAAAATTTCACATCTATTTCTTTGAACCAAACATATTCAGTGCGATGTGTCTTACATTTCAAGTGAGAATGCTTAGACTATCATAACCTCACAACCTGTTCAGCTTGTTTACCACTTTCTTAAGCTGTCTTTTATTCTTTTGGCATAATTGGCTTTTTGCTATCCTGTACTCTCTCATCCTAGGCAGTAACTATTTGAGTTGCATAAATAAAAAGCCAAAATGTAAGAAGCAATGGGATATTGAGGTGAAGGATGTATTTGAGTTGATGTTTGGAGAATGTAGTCTGAGGATGGTGAAGACCTGAAAAATAAAGGGAACACCATGCAATGAAAGAGTTGCTTTCAACAGAACAAAGGAGCTTTTTTATAATGCTTGGGAGCACTGAGCCCAGGTGCTCACAGTTGCAATGATTGCACAACTCTGCCCACCAATTACCTGCAAGACAGTCAAACTAAAATGCAAGCAATAGACACCAAGACAACTAAAGCGAGCCAGGGGCTGTTACATCAATTACATACCCAAGTAAAACATTTTTGCATAGACTCCCTTATTGTATCCCTCAAGTGGAATTCATACTTAAACAAACAAAACTTATGTTTACATTCAGTGTTATAAACCAAAATGGCCTAACAAATGTGTTCAATGCATTTCCATTCTCATTAAACAATTGCAAAGCCAAATTTTAAAAATGTAAAGCGGTGTAGAGAATATATCCATATTCTTTTTCTGGAAAAAGTGAGTGAAAAATAATTTTATCTCACAAATCCAGAAACCTTTCTTTTTAGTCAAGTCCTGTAACCAGAACTTCCTGGCCAGCTATGCTCATCTTTATTGAGGTTCACTTGAGCTCTAAATTAGCTCATTAGCTGCCTAATTGGACAAATTAAAGCCCCAATCAGGAATGCTTTGGCTTTCAGAGGTTCTGTAGGTGCCTTTTAAATCATCTGTCGACTCAGTTGGTGAAAGGAGGACAAATTTGCCAAGTGGAGCGAATAATTGCTTCAATTGAGTACTAGGAAAAGCTGGCAAACAAAAGGCCAGTGCATGCAGCTAACAGGCAAGACTGTGCAACCTCCCAGCCCTTGACACCCCCCAGGGCTATGATGTACCGACTTTGTGAGGATGGATGGAAGACTGGAGTGTCACAAAGATAAGGACAACAGCTTGAAAGACAAGACGATTCAGAGGTGGTCCATATGACTCAGCACTCATCTCTGGACGACATGTAGAAAACTATAGACTATTACCGAGTTATCCAGCAGGCTGACAATGTGGGATTTCTTCCTCAAAAGTTTCTTCAAGTTGGAATAAACAAAATAAGTTCACCTTTTCAACAAATAGCAAGGAATAGCATTACTTAGGCATTACTTTTATAAATGTGTTTCCCCTGCGTGACCCACTGTGAAAACAGCCAGACAGACAGTGCTCTTTAAATTTTAATGAACAAGTCATCAAGAACCAATGTGGTGAAAGAGGTCACGGGTGTGAGGGGAATCTTGCACGCTAAACTGATAAACACTACAAAACAAGTCAATATTCCTCATGTTCATTATAGTTCATAATAGTAGCGAGTAGTTTCTGTTTGAAGAATATGATCTGAAAAATCTAAAATCATGAAGTGTGATCCCTTATGCTTTATAACAAAGGACGATGGTTGTAAAAGATTTACCAACACAGGCCCAACTTTTTCTTTTTTTTAGACATAACCCTTTCTCAGTTTAAGAAGCAGTTTGTGTCTGTTTGTTGAAATGAAATTTGTCCGTTCTTGTAGATGGACACTATGGCATTTCAAATCAATGTGAATGGTGCATGTAATGCCATTTTGCTTGTCAATATACATTTCAAAATGTGTATATTTTTATGTAAAAATTAACAACCGTTAAACATGCAAATAGAGGCATTCACACCTGGCAGGTATTCATACCAAGTCAGTATGAACTTTCTACTGTCCAGTAATAGCCGCCTTTGCTGAAGCCATACAGTCTGTAGAGGCTATGTGATGGACAGGAAACATTTGATGTTTGGGAACCACATGTAACAGTGGCAAACTCACAGTATTGATTCAAAGAGTGAAGTGTTCAGGTTATGGGTGGCATGAGTTATTCAACAGATAATTACATGTCTTTGTTTGGCATCGTCTCTCTCTCTGTGAATGAAAGTGTTGTCAGCGATGAATAGAAGTCACTCTGGGCCCACTCAGAGAAGTTAGAGATTTCTTTGTCTGTCTGCCACAAAGTAAACACAATTCCACATCTTCTGATGGAGTAGTGAGGAAAAACCAGGCCAAGATTGACTTGGTGTGTGCTCCCAGTGACCCTGGGGCTGTAGCAGAGGGGTGGCTCGGAGTACTGGGGGGTTGGAGAACTTAAAGGGAGCAGGATGGCACTCTGCACCAAAGCTGCAGAACTGTCAGCTAATTTTTCAGGGCTTAATTACTGCAAGCTGCAATTACCAGCCAGCTGTCTACACCCCCTCTCGTGGCAGGGCCACCAAGGAGTCTACCCACTGACTTCCTACAGCCCCCCAATCTCTATCTCACATACACAGATTGAGATATACAGACAGGCACAAATTCATCCATGTGACCAGTTATATAAGTTAGTTTGGCCATGAGATTCTTCTGCGTATTAGTATTTTATCATACAAATACCTTCTTACACCTTATAGAAACAACACACATGTGTTTATACTAACATGCTGAAATTCCCCCCTGTTGTTATTGTTGCATAGTTCCCACAATGTCCAAACCTGAATCCTGACACATCATACCACACAGAAGCACATTTGAGAACAAGGCACTAGTCTATCCTTAGTCATTTTTGTCAATAAATCACACGAAAAGACCAAAATCAGTACTTTGTCTCTTCCTTGACTGTGGCACCTTGTTCTTACTCAGGATGTGACTGTTTAATAACTGGTTATAATAGTTTCATTTTCATAAATGCTCAGTGATTTCCTGAAACAGTGGGGAACTGTAGTTTTTTACAAACATTAATCAAAAAGAAGTAATTAATGCATTTGCTGGATGCTGTTTTCAACAGCGTATTAATACGCATTTAGCACCAAAGTGGCTACTTCCAGCAACAGGCTGTGTATGTGGAACTTACTTAAAATAAGCTATAGTGCCTGTGTGTCTCATGGGAGTTGTTGTCAATCAAAAAATATATAAAATAGCCCTAATTTTGTCCTTTGACCATCTCATTGTATATCCCCCTTTCACTCTCTTTGTTTAGCTTTTCCTCCCTTGCTTCAGTCCATCCATGTTTCTCTTACAGTCCATGTTCAAACCATTATTATGACACACAATCAGCATCCTTTGATTCACATTTGTGACCCAGTGCAGGTTTGCATTTGTGACCATGTTTTTATAGTGTTGAATATGTGGTAAATGTGTTTGTGAGCCTTAACATTATGTTTCTGCCATTTGTATACCCCACCAAGAACACAAACACAAACAACCATGACAAAAACTGTAAAAACACGGGTTAATATGCACTTGGCACAGCACAGTTACACAGTGAAAACAAAAAACCCCAAAACCAACAACTGTTTCTGTCTTCTTCTCTTCCAGTTGGACATGACAGTGGGAGCTGCTGAGCACACACTAGCGTGACATCCTGGTCTCAAGTGGACAGACACAATTAATGCCAGGGACAGTGGAGACCCGCTGACAGAGTAAGATAAGGTATCGGCTAGTGCACACCGCTCCATCTGACCTGTTGCACACAAGCCTAATTTAGCCCTTATGGCATATATAATGTGTTCTTCAACTGAGACGGACTGCCTGCAATAGGCATAAGCTGTTACTTTCTTTATGCCCTTGTAAGGTCAATGTTCTCAACATTGAGTTGTGTTTAATTTGCTCAAATCATTTATGGGCTGTAAGATTTTATAGAGGGGTTCTGTCTGAGAATATGACTACACATATGTTTAATTCACTTCACCTAATTGTTAGATGTGCAAGTTAATCAAACATGCAATCTTAAGGTGTGAAAAAAAATAACAAAACACGAGGTAAACTCCTGTCACTGCATCTTAATGGACTTTTAAGACTAAATATGTTATTCCCCTTCAACTGCAAACAGAGCACTTTAATGTTACGTAGTAAGTCAGTTCCAACAAAACATTCTGAAAAGTGCTGGGTGATATTTTTACTGCTATTGGGTGTATACAGTATGTCATTCAACATATGCCATTTGATGAAAGCTTTTATCCTAAGTGCCCCAAGAGTCCCATGAGTGCACACATTTTTAGCATAGGTGGTCACAGTGGGAAACACACTGCTAAATCTGGTGGTGTTAGTGTCATCTTTTACCCAGTGAATTCACAAGCCAAAATGACACGTTTCCAGGAAATCCTTAGTTGTCCGATGTTATTGATCTTCTCATGTTTCACTGCTTAACAGGAAAGTAATATTTTTTTTATTTTGGATACATAGCTAGCACTCAAACAGATTTCATGAAAACAATTGGGTAGAAAGGGCTTCAGTCGCCTCTTCAAGTATATTTAAGGTATATGTGTATAGAAAAAAGAATCTATAATTTTACTGCCACTCACATTAATGTCCATATGATATAAAATCTGCTCCACCTGACTATCCATATTAATAACAACAGCCATGGCTGATATGTGAAATTTAACATCTAGACTTAGAAAGGTTGACAAATGTAGCCTATGTCTGGTATGCCCATATGCCTCATATTTCTGTTCACACCACCCCTTCGCACACACATCGTGACCAACTAGTAAGAGCTGTTTTAGGATAGCAACAAGCTGAATGATCTCTGTCTCTCTTTTCAATTGTAGACATTACTAATTGTGTTAAAAGAATGTCCAGCCAAGCCAAAAGGACTGCTGAGACACAAGAGATTTTGAGTAATCTCTAAAGTTTCTTCCAAACTGTATTATACATTTCTGTTGTTGTTGGAGAAGTAAGAGTTGGAGTGTAAGGAATGCAAACTTTTACACTGTGATGATATAAGCATAAAATAAAAAAATCTGTGATATTCTGTATTGCTCCATCACCCACTTTCCTCATGGGAGACAGGGACATGGGAGACTAGTGATGGTGGAAAGCAAAGCAAGACAGACAGATTGGTTTTTATTCACTGTGTAAAAAATCTGAAGCTCAATTATAGCTGAATGCTATAACAAATTGACTGAAAAATAGGCTGAAAACATAGTTTTCCAGCATTTCAGGTGGTGGTGTCAAAATATAGTAAACATACAGTAATTTACTTTGTACTAGCCTACAATGTCACTAAGCAGAGAAGAAGGAGTTCTGTGAAAATGCTGATATAAAGGAGTTCATTGTAATTTACTGCACATCAAATCAATATCGCCCTAAATTAATCTTTAGGACTTTACTTTTTTGGTATTTAGTGTTTCACATTGTTGCCTCTGGCAGAGCAGCTATATAGCAGCTCTTAATATCTCACTGACTGATTAACAATTCAGGAGGCATCAAATTGGATGTAGAAGACACTGAGGTAAGAGGAGTAAGGCGGTGTAAGGATAGCAAAACTTTATACTGCATGAATGTCCATTTCTTGTATAAAATGTATTCTCTTTTTCCACTTTAAAATCTGCCAGTGTAGTAATATATTTCCATTTGATTCCACCTGGTTGAACAGTTCCTTGAAGTTCATCAGTTAATCAAACTTTATTTTTGCATGATTAGTTGAATGCCTCTCTCAGGAAGAAATGACTGATCTTAGATGTAATTCATAACCCCCAAAAAGCCAATGTCACACCAGATAGGGATTCAAACCAGAAAATGTCCTTACCATTTTCTGTGACCTATCAGGCACTCTGCTCATGTATTTCAGGCATGCAGAGTTTGGGTTTACAGGAATAGATAAAACTACTACTTTCATGTAAGTCTGCTGAGACCGAGGCTCATCTTTGCTAGGAGGCTATTAGCTACAGTCTGCAGTAATGTTGACAACACTGCTTTTTATCTCCCAGTGGCAGACGATGAAGATGACGATGTTAAATTGGTCACTTTATTACTTGAGATGCATCACATTAAAGTAAAACGTGTGTGGTATGTGGTAAAAGGTGAAAGGGCAGCAGTAGAGCCCTTCTTGTTTTGTGAACACACGCTTGTGAAGCTGACAATAAAATAAAGACGCACAGGGTGAGGCACAGAGAATCTAGTTATTGTGTCATCAGATCTGCTTTTGTCATTTTGGGTACAAAGGCAGCCTCTCTGCAGATGTTGTACAGTCACTTCAGACATTCAACCTGTATACATGCAGACATGTCTTACCTTCAGAAAAACAAAAACCTTCATGTAACAGAAAACAAAACATGCCTTGTATGTGGTAACCTTATAATTATAGACTAACCTCTACTGTATGTGTTGATTACCTTCACAAAGGCTCTGCTTTTTTCCTGTTTAGTTTGTTCATCTGTCATATCAAGAAGTGCTAAATCAAAAGTGACTTGACTAGCTGTTTCATCTTGAAGATGTTTCAGCACTCATCCTAGAAGTTTCATTGGTTCTAAAAGCTGGGTAGGAGTCCCAGACATTTTATCCTCTGCGGGTCATTCACACCTTACAGTGAAGAAAACTTTGAACTTTTCATGGGAGCTTTGAACCAGTACCGGGGAACAGCACATAGCCATTCGTTAAGACACATACTAGATGACATCTGCTTCCAGATCAAAGCCTAAGAAGTGCTAGCCTTCTCTGAACACATCAATAAATCGGACACCTACACCAGGTTTACATGCAGAGCAGGTGACTAGCTTTCTTCTGTTCAGAAGCCAGGATTTTGAAGTTTACAGGAGGCCCACTAACTCTGTTAAAACTGTTTGTTTGGTATCACCCACTAACACACACTAGGGAAAATCTATTTAGCACCACCAATTTCAAAGATGACAAGTGTAAATATATCAGGGAGCTCGTGGCTTTCAGAACTGAGCCTTTGTCAAAACAGCAACAACATCTAGTAAAGCACCAGACCAACAAGCAGAGGACAAAAGCCGAGCAGCCAGAATAACATTGTCGTGTCGCAGACAAACTCGGCAGAATCTTCAATGAACACTGCATCCTCGTTTTTGCAACACAGTAACCTTGTCCACCTAAAAGACCTTATAGAACAAGAACACGATTATAACATGCTCAGTCCAATGCCAGGATGAATTCACAGACCAGTACAATGAGAATATAAAATATGTAATTAAGCCCAACAAAGAGCCTTAAGTAAAGACTATTTATAGCTTAATGACAAGGGGCACCAGTGTACCTGGAATAGGCTCTAATTATCAGTATCTTACATTAGGCTACCATTCTGACATCCTTTCCCAACAACAATAATTAATGTCTTTTGAATAAATTGTATGAACTTACTGTCCCTACTGCAATTGAGCTAAACTAACAAGGTAAAGAGTGTGCTAACTGACCATTAGCAAGCTCATTACCTTGGAGAGCTTTAGTTTCCCTCTTCAATAACTTCCTATTGAATGGAAGGAAGTGTGATGATGAACAAAATTCCAGGGGGGATGTGGATGAGCGAATGTCACTTTGTGGTGTGACCGTGGCTTACATCTTCTTAAGGAGGAGAGGAAAACAAAGCCATCAATTTACACCACCACCAAACCCCAGTATATGCCCTCCCACTTCTCCTCCTATCCCCTGCTCCACCATATCTTGTTTCTTATTCTTTCTTCGGCTGTTGTGCTATGTCTTACAATTTAAAAGAAAGAAAAAAGGGAAATCATGCAACAAAGCCTTATATTTATCGATAAGGCATCAGCTAAAATTCATTGGTCACTGTTTCCTTAGAAACATTTCTGATTTTAAATCTTAGAATGACTTGAAAGACTAACAGTGACCATAAAATACCCTCTTTGTGAAATGGAACTCTTCACACTTCCAACACCCTTACATCTTTTATGTGGTGCATCATTCACATTCTCTCTCTGATGAAATATTATGTTAACCACAAACCTCCACTTTACCTTGTGGTTAACAATCTCAGTATGTCAGCATTCATACACAAATTCCTCTCACTCTAATCGACTAGAAAAAGGGATTTTTTTCCCCTTCGTTTGTTAAGCTGCCTTTTCCCTCCTGTTCAGAAATTAGACTGGGCATATTCCAAATCAAGAGTGTGGGCACTCATTAGCGCTGTTCTCATATCTCACAAAAGAGCCTGGCTACAAAGAGGGAATCAAGCTCTATTTAAAGTAATACCGCCAGGAGTCCATTGCCAACGATAATGCGCTTTACATCATTTTGTCCTCGCCTTTATCTTGAGCTTCTTAAGGAGTAGGCAACACACAAAGTCATTAGGGACACGATAACTCCCCATATAATTAGATGGGGAAAGATTGGATGCCTGGTGCACCACAGGGCAGACCCACTTACGACATAATCACTCATCCCTCCAATGGGGGGCGTCTTGTACTCTGGCAATTAATTGAGATGATTACAATGAGCCACGACAGTGTTTGCTTCTGTCTGTTCTGACCAAAGAGTTGAATGTAATTTGCCTCTGGTTGAAAATACTGGCTCTGACTCAGTCTCATTACACTGTAGCTGCACTGGTATTTTTAGATGGGACTGAACTTGCCCTTAACTAATGGATTCTTGGCTTATGAATCAGCAGATACTTGAAGAGGGGATTTGATTTGGAAATTAGGGCAAGGGAGAATGTCCAGGCCCCAGTTTGGATCCCATTCACAACTGATTCTTCTTTTTTTTCCCTTAAATGAACACTGTTTATTGTAGTGCATGATTTTTATTTTCATTATCCACTAAGGATTCTTCACTTATGTTTAAATTTGATCACTTTTCACCTCAAACATTTGCAAGACCTCGTTTCCATAGTGTCACAGCAGTATACTACTCATTAAAACAATACCTGTTGATAACTTCAGACAGGCAGACAAAATGATGCCTTAAGGAATTGGTTTCTGTTCTCAATCTGCAGGTGGTAGGTCAAGGCATTTTCCACTCTTACCTCCCTTATTCATGCTCCAACTAACTCTTACCATGCATCAGATGTGAGCCCCCAAGAAATAGTAGTGTGCAGTCCTGTCTTGGAAACTAAACTGCTGTTTGAAAACAAGAATTTGTGTAAATCCAGACTTTTTTGAAGGAACTAAAGTTGCGCTTTTAAATTTGACCATTTTCATACTAATTAAATTATTTTACATATATTAGCATTAGTCCTGTTTCTCCCTCCAGGCAAGGAAAGACTTGATTCCAGCAGCTTTTTTAAAAATCTTTATTGGACTACAGCGATCTCCTATTTATGAATGCACCTGACCAGTGCCTAAAGAAGTTGGATACCGTATACCATCACTTTATGTTTTATTATGGGCTCTGGCGATCTCGTACACTACTGTACTCTGTGTGCTGCTGCTAAGTGGCCATCTCTATGTCTGCAGACTTTCACATATGTTGCCTCATATATAAATCTCTCCTTTTGCTAGCTCCTCCTTATCTGTGTATGTACATGTGTAAATAACAAAAATAATATGACCTGCACTGTCACAATATCTACAGATGTTGGTCCCCAAAGAACAGAATTAGGCAAAATAGGCTAAAAATGTGCTGCTACTTCTTACTGGAATAATGTACAGAAGGACCTGAAATTGTCAGATTTGATTACTAGGGAGGAATTTAAGTAAGTTTTAAAGGATCAAGAAAATATTACTGTTGGTCAATGTGACTGCTCCGTAATTTTCACTGAAATCATTTTAGAAGATTGTACCTGTATATGGATCATAATTGGATTTTGCTCTGCATATTAGCTGGATAGTGCGATCCCCCATTTGTATTGTGTGACAGTTGTCTGTTTGTTGCTCTCCTGGCCAGGTCACGCTTGAAAAATATTAGATTAGAAAGATTTTATCTATATATACCTGAATAAAAGAGCGGAGAAACATATCAAATGCAGGTGCGTCAAATTATATAATATAAACTTTCATCTTCAGATCTATTTAGTGATGTCTGTGATTGTCTCTGATGCTATATGTCATTTTGTTATGTCTGGTTATGTTTGTTTTTCTTTCCATCTGCTGTACTCTGGTTTCTCTTGCAAAAAGAGATCTTGATCTCAATGAGATTACCTGATAAAATAAAGGATATATATATATATATATATATATATATATATATATATATATATATATATATATATATATATATATATATATATAAAATATAGCAACTCCACTAAAACCACTTTTACCTACAGTATGTTAATGTTACATGCACTGACTTGTTGGACACAGGGAGACCTGAATTAAATGTCAAAAAAAGCATTTTATCTGTTGACTTTCAATTCAACACACTCACAGGTTATCTTCAGTTATCAGTTATTCTGACTGATTAGACTTCTGCTCCAATTGAAGGTGGGAGGAGCTTTTCTGGAATTATGTGAAGGCACTGAACCACCAATAAGAATGATGAAGTAGTAATTTGTACTGCCCACACAGTCCTGAGAAGAGGTCTAATCAGGAACAATAATTAAAATCACCTGTGCTGGTTTACTGCACCTGCAGAAGCCCTATACTGTATATTCTTTCACACATCTTGGCAATTCTGCTTTGCAATTCTGTTTAAAATAATCACAATTGTTATGAACAATTAGACAATTGCTCAACACTTATAAATTGAAAATAAAATACATATATTTTGCAGCTGTTTTTTGCATGTGGAGCATCACAATGCTTAGACCATTTATTATGCTGTTGGACGACAAATACACAGAACCACTGAGACAGTGCTGTGATTTCTGGTGTGTCTCCACAGTGTCTGAGCACTGTCACCCTCTGGCTATCTCACTACGCATGCAGGAGCCAAGCAAGGCAACCCAGGGGCTTGTAACGCTCCATAGTGGTTTTTCTCTTGTTTTCATCCACTTGCAGTTGCAATCTGCCCAAGGCCAAGCAAGCTGAAAGCGTAAGGACAAGTCAGGACTACATTTAGGTTTCCTACAAGAGTCAGTAAGCCCATTCGCCCTAATGGATTCAGGAAGTGTGCGCCTGGCTCAAGATGCAGGGTATTAAGTGCTCTCTCTGTGTCTTTCTCTTTGTCTCTCTGTGTGTTTCTATACACACCCTCACCTTTGTTTCTAGCCCAAGGATGCTCTTACAGTGGGGCAATTTAGGAGCATCTTTCAGCCTGAAAGAGGGGGAAAGAAGGGTCATGGAAAAGAAAATAATACTAATGGCTATAAGAGGAGATAGCTATGGAGTACAGTTCTTGTTCTGCACTGAAAGTATCTTCTTCCATGGCCTTGACCTCTTATATTGATCTTCTTTTTCATTTTTCATTTTGAACCTTTCTTGATTCTTTTTTCTTTTTTGTTTTCAGAAATACTGGCCTGAAAAACACTGCATGTTGGCAACCCTGCATCATGTTGGCAGCTGAGAGGCAACAGCTGGAAATTGAACTTCAGAATTAAGAAATCATGCAAAGGTCAGCTGCCTGTATACTGCATGCTGATGTTAACCACTGGTCTGTGATTGCTTTCCAGGAGGTGTGTCCTATTACTTTCTGTCCAAGGGAAGTGTCCAAGGTTCCAGATTTGCTTTCATATATTGTTAAAAACACAAATCTTTTCATCACAGAAGAGACACAGCAACATATCTGCAAAATCAAATTCATTGTCATTTACAAAATACAAAAAATTATTGAAAGAAAGGAAATGTAAAGATGTGAAAAAGTAGCTGTATATATTAAAAAAAAACTATTGCAATAGTGTTTTTAGATGAGCCAAAGTACTGTGTAACACTGTAAATTATCACTGAACACTACTTAAGGTGAATTATGACAGTCCAACCACCCAGAGAACAAACTAATTGTGCCTTTGGTCAGTCCTTTTCAACCTGTAAAATGTAGAAGTGTACCAGAATAAAAGTATTCACAAAACATAATTTAGTCTATTATGCCCTGTGAATAACATGCACAGACTAACAGGAAAGTTTATGTTTGGCTTTGATTATTTACACTTTGCAGTCATTTTTTCATTGGTCCAGTTCACTTGAAATATTGACTCATGAAATATAAAAAAATGATATATATGATAATTTTGTCATATGATATTCCCAGACACAAGGAGTTGATGACCAGCTGAATACACTGTTAACCACTTAAGAGGCCTACATTGGACTGTGAGATACTGAAGGCTACACCAGGTTACACCAGTTGTGTACTTCAAATTGTGGCAAAGAGGGTCACATTTCATTGCTAGATTTGGGTGAGCCTTTGGAATGGGACAGCCTTGTCAAACTAATGTGAAGTTTGCAAGCTTGAAATGTAAACTTCAAAGGATAACGACACATCAGATGACACAGCATGGAGAGCATAACTGATTGGTAGAGTGATAATTATGGGAACTTTGTAGATGATTGCACTAACAGTGCCAGTAAACTACTTACGAATGGTTGATCCATAAGCTCCTCCCCCCGTAACTGAGCAGCTCATCAGCAAGGCTGATGGTTGTGTGAATATAGTGTCACAGGCTTTCATCCTGCTCTCCAATTAATGCCATTCATACTTCATTCTGTTACATTTGTTTGTAGATCTTGTGCTATGTATTGCATACCAACATCTCGTTGCCTTAGCGCAATCAGATCAGTGGACATAAAAACTCTTTGGTGCTCCAGCCAGGCTGCATTTCACAGCGACTGGAACCCTATTGATCAAAGCATTCAGACGTGTCCAGACCCTTTCCCCCAGTGCATCATGGTTCTGCTTGTTTAAGCCAAAAGAGCCTAACAACAACAAACATCTCTTCTGCTACTGCCTGTCTCTCTCTGATTAGCTGCCGGGGAGATATTTTTAGAGTATCCAAGCCCCTTTGAAGAGGAAGAAGAGCGGTGCCCATCCCCCACCCCTATCTCCCACACCCCTCCAACCCCCTCCCAAACTACAGTCCAACATGCTTTGTTCATTTTTCGCTCATTCTTGCTGTACTGTCAGCTGTAGCAGAGTTTTAATGGTTTCACTCACAATCTGCACGCTTGACTCTTCCTCTCATATAGACTCCCTTACAGAGAGCACATACGGGCTACTGTATATAAATAAAAGTCACTAAATTGCTTTACACCACTGTATCTACCAGCAGTCTAGTGTTGTTCCGTATATTTTAGAATATTTAAAGATCATCTCCACACAAGTTTTATGATGTATATAAGATACTCTACTTTGAAAAATAATGTGTGTCTGATATGATTTTTCCCCACAAAAAAGTTAAATTATCTTGTTAAAATCCTTAAAATGATATCTACTCCTTCTCTCTCATTAAAAGATTCCTGTATCTATGAATATGCAAATATATTTCATTTCAAAGGTTTAATTGCTGCACACAAGATGTCTCTTACTTCACAGTAAAGTCCATTTGCAGTGCATGTGCACTGCAGGCGTCAAGTATCCACATCACACTTGAACATTGGATCAGGATTGGCTTCCAAACTATTTGTGATGTCACAAATCATGCTTGTAGTCCCAAATCTTAAAATTAGATTTTCAATGAGCACAGAGAAACTTTCCACTTTCAGCAGATGAATGTAAATAACATCCTTCTGGTGTCAGACTCTGCACATACATCATTCTGCACAGTGAAGTTCAAACATCCAACTGAAGGAACAAGAAGAAAAATATATTTATGAGTGGAGGGGGGCCTTAAATATGTCCAATAATAGATTAATTGAAAATGCATTCCAGTGTAGGGTGAAAAAGAGGCAACTTGTGGCAAGATGTCCATAATCATTTTAATAACCAAGAACTGGTGATTAAATCCCCATTTTTCAGCTGGTTGACTCATATAAATGGCATCCATCCCCTTTCTTGGGTGGCTAAATCCATTAAGTGCTGAACGCATTGTTTCAAAAATATAGGTTATACACAGAAATTGCAAATGCATAAATAGAGTAATTATTCATCCAGGGATGTATTTGCTAAGACAAGGCTTGCCCTCAGTAGTTTTAAGGGCGGAATCAGTTAATTGATTTACCATGTTATACTGCTTGGAACATTAAAGGAACATGTACACAGTTACCTGTTCATCTTGTAACAATTATGAGTACAATCTCAAGTAAATATGTAGATTATTGATCAGAAACTACCTGACAGAGATCACATGTTAATCCATTTTACACAGCTGTGACCTGAGATCATATGAAACAGTAACTTAGCCCTCCGGCCTTGTTAGAAATTTATTTATTTGGTTGCTTGAAGTTTTCAGACGGAAACAAGCCAGAGAGGCACAAAGAAGCAGAGATGAAAAACATGAAACATTAATAATTTACCTTGTTGACATGCTTCTTCTAGAAATTGTTTAACCAACTAAAACCTAAATGAAAATGACACCTAAGTTCATCTGAATGTCTTGAAACCTTACATTCAAATTTCCATAAACTTTGCTATGTCATAAAAATGAACAGTGCTCAATAATAGACAATTGCAATGTCTCCAATGTCCGATGACCCCATTGTTCAGTGTCATCCTCGCAACAACCTTTACATTTTTAATCACTACTGATCAGACATTCTACCTAGCAGTTCCATGGGACTCCTTTAGTCAGATTATGGATGGGTGTATTTTTTCTTCAATAAAACATAAAATGAAATGAAAGAAAAACTTTTTGTGTATTTTTGTCATGCATGTGGCTATCACACAGCTGGATGACATCGGTAGCTTGTGAAGGTGTCTTCATACAGTATTTAGCTGTGAAGATAATGACTTTCTGGTAACAGGTGGTCTTAAAGGTAGAACAGGTTGGTTTAAAACATAATATAATAAACATTCAGGAGTCATGAGCAGACAAACAGGGAAACAAGTTCAGGGGATAGAATTCTGTAGCTGTTGGGACAGTCTGGCAGAGACCTAGTGAACAGGTGCTGGTATATATAATAAATGGCTAGTGAGGGAAGAAAAACTCCAAGGTTCAAGAAGAAGGTTTGAGAAGTTCCTCCCATTGCTTAATGTTGAGGGTCGTTCAGTCTTTAGTTGGGCTCAATATTGTGGAAATTTGAATGGAAAAGTTCTATAGGCACCTCATGTAGGCAGTTTAATATTATGTCATTATTTAGAGTAAGGTCAATTGTTACATTACAAAACAGTAAATTGCTGTAGAAAAGACTGACAGCAAACTGCAAAAACATAGTGTAAACCAAGCTACATGGAGTTTTCTTTTACCAACTTTGTGTGTTGTCATATGTCTTTTAAATGGAGAGAGGTGTGAAAAACAGAATCTGTCTATTATACCTCTGCCTTAATTGACAGATCAACTCTGAGCGTGCCCACACAATCAGCAGCTGGTCCCGGTGATGCCATTCAAATTAGCTGGATATTAAAGAATCCCTCGGCTGAAACTACATAAATTATACATAATGAAATGCAATTAACATTTTTACTCTGACAATTAAATACATTAAAGAGCCAGGCCTGTGGAAAGAGAGTGGTAGGAGATGACACACATTTGTATGAATCAGCTTGCTACCTTTAACATTCACCAATACACTCAGTGAGAGTCTGCTCAAATGTTTACAGACCAATTAGCGCTGGTGGACAGCCTCTCAATCAAACCAAATGCCAGGTTTGCGTAGAATATTAAGTGGCTTATAATGGAGTGAGTAGTGAATATTATCTTTTGAGCCTCTTCGAAAATAAGGTCACACAAGCTTGGAATACAGCAAAAGTGTTATAAGTTTTTGGTCTATTAAAATTAAGCAAATTCAATTATTAATGCAATACATTTTTTGTTTGTTTTGTTTTTGCAGGATAACACTAGAAGAAGTTACACTTCATGTTAATTGCTTGGAAGACACAAGAATGCGAATTGGTTGCTGGTTTTGAGTTATTAATGAGGGATGTGTCTTTTTCTTTTTGGAAAATAGTTGTATGCTAGAGGGTAGAGCAGTGACGCACTGTCAGTATAAATACCTTGACCATGTGGGGAAACGTGTGTGGCAAAAATTAATAAACATAAGTGATCAAGGTCCATTTACCACCAGACTAGTAAAGTACCAGCAAAGCACTGGAAGTGTTTTAAAAGATGAAATATCTATTCTTTCTATAATCATTAAAATAAAACTTGTGGACTATAAAAGTTCTGATGTGACCTTGCTACTGGAAAGGCTCATGATTTTTTAGCCACAGTTATTTGAGGTTTTCCAGCAGCCGTTGTAAGATAGTTATAATAAAGCAAAATCATGCATAATTTTCCCATGTATAAGAATATGAAAAACATAAACTCTGAGAGAGAACAGTGTGAGAGCAAAGGTTCAGTGGTACAGGAGCTACTTTTTTATTCCTCCTTGAAATGAAAGCAAGCCAGCAGTGTGGTCCAGTCTGCCAGCAGCCTCTGGCTATCTTCCTCCATCAGGTCAGCTACATCTTTCTGATTACATCTGCTAAAAGCTACCAGTTTATTTAGTGTCTACATCAGCAGAGCAGCGATGGTCCAAGATATGGATGCTATAGGAGTCTGCTGCTTATCAAGGCTCCTCAGCGGGGAAAAGAAAGGAGGAAAGGAGGGGGGTAAGTGAGGATACCAAGGTGCTTTCTGCACCCATTGTAAAGGAATTAGCATTCATCCTCTAACAAAAGTTGATGATTGAAGTAAAAATATGTTCCATTACTGAGATAATTGGATAATAGACAAGAAAACAGTTAATTAATATCACAATCAGATGAACCCACTATTACTTCTTTCTTTCTCCTCATCTGAGGTGATTCATTTACAACCAGAACACCTTTACTACTGCCTACTGGCTTTCACTCATCCACCACTTGAATAGGTTTCTAATGAAATCACTGCTGAGGTGTCACAATCATCTCATCACAAGGTGACAAAAAGTGATTAAAACAGTTTTATTCTTAGACCTCAGACTGGGCAGAAGGGGTTATGGCAGGAACTAAATGAAAAGTGCTTTGCATGGCAAATAAAGGAACATTTTACTTTAATTAAAATTGTCTTTAAACTAACAGCTTGATGTCTGTACCAGTTATCTTCCTTTGCCTTCTCCAGTTGGATCTAAGCTACAATGCAAGAATACAGAAACAGAGATAGAGAGAAGGAGGGTAAGGGGACATATTTTGTAGTGTAAGAATATATGTGTACATATTAAAGCAACACCATGTATCTGTTTTCTTTTTTTGTTTGTGACCAATTCATATTTTCACAAATGAATGAACACTATATCCAGCATTTTAAAGAGTTTTTGTTTTTCGTTTCTTTGTAAGTTATTGTCAAGGGTTGCAGATTTTTGATAGAGCCTAATCATGCAGCAGCTTTTGGGGCCAACCAACAATGAATGTATCTACAGTATATAAAGCCATACTGTACAGGAATGAACAATTATGTGTCATCTGACATTCAGCAGCGTCTTAGGGCAGTTCTATATGTCAGTTGCTAAATAATGGAGCTGTTCGTTTCCTTGAGGGCTAACAATGCTTAAATTTGACTTCTGATACTGTAAGATATTCATCTATCCATCCATCCATACCCATACCTTCCCATATTCACATCTAGAAAGAAAAAAGAAACTTACAATACAGAAGGGGAATAAAATAGCAATAAAGTTAGAAAAGGAAGAAGACAAGTAGGAGATGTTACAGTCCAAGTCAAAGAAATGTATGACAGTGCAGTTAAAAAAATCTTACATTTCTGCAGTTTTACATGGTTTCAGCATTAACCAAGGTGGTGATACACTAATGAGCCTCCATGTTTCTGTTTAGTTTTAGTGGCAACTTCTTAAACATCGCTAATATAATATTCTAGTAACAGTTTATATATATATATATGTGTATATATATATATATATATATATATATATAAAAACAAATAGGCTCAGAGCCCATTTTCGGCACACTCTTTCGCCTTTTTGATGCTTCAGCAACAAAACATTGTACGCACTGCAATTATTAACTGTGTTTTCATCAATGTATTTTTATGCACATTTTGAAGTACCGCAATAAAAAAGGTTGATGGAATGGCAAAGTTAGAAAAAAACATCCTCAATTTTGGAAAAAAAGTTTTTTTTATGCTTGCCTGAGTTGGTTTTTGCATTTTTCAAAAATGAGTTAATGCAATAAATAGGTGATGGAAACACCTCTGCCAAATAAGTTTCCGCTGTCTGCATCTTCCCAAATATTCACAAAAACATGACCAATACTAGCTGACATGAAAGATCAATTACAACTTGCTCAATTGAAACACATTCGTTAAGACCTCTCTCCATTTTTCTTTTGTAGATGGCATAGGCAACTGGTTTTTGATCCAGATCACAACAGGATGTTGGTAAAAGCAACTAGCTGTAAGCAAGTCAATGTTTGTTAGTTCTGATCAGCTGAGTGACAACATATCTGTGGGGACAAAAAGTGATGTTAAAGAAAACTCCTTCTTGTTTTGTAGGGATAAAACTAAATTTTGTGACTTTAAGTCATAGCAAAAAACAACTTCCCTTTATTTTTCCTTCTTTATTTTGAAGGTACTGAATAAAGCACTTAAGATGCACAGTATATCATTTTGAACTTTGCTATTCATATCTCCATGCTTTAGCTACTCCATGAACTATACTGCAGTGCTATTGAAGAGCTCATTGATATGGCATTAACAGTCAGATTTTTCTATGGCTTTATTTAGCTGTATTTTTATAGAATGCCTTACATTTTAACTGACTCCATACTTTCTCACCCTGTTGACCCACTGTCATTTTGTACTGTTAACTTCTGTGTGAACAAAATAGTCAGCTTTATAGGCTAGAAAGGTGGCACAGTACATTTTTGTTGTTGCTATTTAGCACAAATGGGACTAAATTCTACATAATGAGTTAAATGATGAGATTGGGTTGGTGGCATCTGATGATAGCCTCTCCCACCCAGATCTTCTGGTTTGCATCCTTTCTCTCTCTCACTCTCTCTCACTCTCTCTCACCCACACACACACACACACACACACACACACACACACACAGACACACACGCACGCACACACACACACTTGTTTGCTCCTGCTCTCTCATTCTCATTGGCAGCCCTCTGCTAGTCACAAGGACCTGTTGCCCATAGAAACACTGCTGAGTATCACTGGGTCCTTGTAGGTGAATATTACAAGTCTTCCACTACACACATACTCGGACTGTCAACCATGTTGCCATTTTACTCTGTTAATGTTTCATTGGGTTTCAAGGGATCTCTTCAAAACTTTCCCTTCTTGTGAATGTGTCTAGAGACCTAGCTACACTGGTTGGAGGTGTTTAATCAGAGTTTAAAGGCTTAGAACACTTGTAAGGGCAAGAAAATATCCATATAAATATGCTTTGAACCTCAAGCTTTCCTCAACGATCTGATGTACAAATTCATTTATTTTTTAAGAGCCTTGGATATTTTCCAATGTAGAGGAGCTCTCTGATATGAAAAACTTAACCTGTCTGTAGCTGATGTTTTCTGTGGTGTGGAATATTCTATTAGAGTACCAAAACTTGGACATCTTACGTACATACATATGTTTTCTGTCAGATGTTTTCCTCAATTTGTGATATTTAAGAAAATCTTCTTACATAAGGTCCCGTCACTGTTCCTTCCTTCGTCCTCAAAGATCAGTACTTCCTTAAATTGGTAATGCATACAGCTGATGGTGCTATTGTAAATGTGGGTCAGTTATGTTACATCAGCTATATATAACTGTGTGACATAATATTTCAACCTACCTTTAAGATATTTTTGGACTCACATCATTCACTTTTATTTATTGCATCAGTCATCAGTTCTCTCCTGATATGCCCCAGTCATCTGGTCCATATGTATCCCTGTATATGTAGCCCTACAGCTAAGCATTGGTCATTGTCCTGACATTACTGCCTCAGCATCCAACTCATGTCTGGTCTTGTTGTCAGTACATCAACTTTGCTGGTATCTTTTTGTAAAAATAAATCTTTACCTCTCTCTTTACCTCATTTTACTAAATAAAGTTGCATATTTTTTTTCCCTACCCTTAGGCTGCATTCACACCAGATCCGGCGGTGCAGCGGAAATGCTAGTCATCCCGTTCATTTGAATGGGGGTAGTGCGGCTCCGCACCAGACTGTGGCCGGAAAAGTTGAGCCGGAGTCAACTTTTGGAAAACCGCAACCCGACGTCATGCTGCGGTGGCCAATCACGTAGGTCGATGATTAGACCAGAGGAGGAACGTTGTTTATTTACCATGTACCATTGTAGAATTTCAGCGTTCCACTTCGGAGGGAAGATGATTAATTGATTGATTGATATTACATTATTATATATTGATGATGGAGGAGAGACTTATCGCTGCTGTCAGTGATTTCCCAGAGCTGTACACCTGTATGTGAGTGCTTCTTCTTTTTCTTCTCTTTTGTTGTTTTATGGCAGTTGGCAAATTACTTTCATACTTTCAACTAATTTCATGCCTTCTGGACTGGGAGGATTAGCAGATTATTAGCAGTTTACAACGTGACGTCACGCAAATGGCCCACGTAGTCATACGCCCGCAAATCCGCACTGACCCGCGGCAATTCACCGCATCGCCGGATCTGATGTGAATGCAGCCTTAATCAGATGATCTTCCTTTTGCTGAAACTTTAGTCTGTTCTCCATGTATTTAATACATAGCTCAGCTTCACTGACTTGAATCTATAGGCCAGTTGCTGATTGATCTGAAAGACCATCATCTCGTGTACAAAAATTCACAATCACTTTGTTAAATGTAAATCCTTTTGCCACAGCACAAAACATTAATAATTAGATAATTTATATTATGTTGCTCTCTCTGAACGAAGATTATATCTGAACTCTAGTTCTATAAGCACAGGCGGAGCCCACTGCTGGACTTTATGGGTAGTACTCTCTTCCAATCATACGCACGAAATCACCCACTGAAATTTGTATGTACGTTGCCAGCCAATCAGGATGTGCCTACCACTTACATGTGTCTCAAACACTATATAAGCAGTGTCTCACTGCTGTTCACTATGCAAAACCACTTCAGCAGACGATGAAGGAGCGGCTCTTCTGAGGATGTTTTGAGGATGTTGTTGAGGTGACATATTATAGAATGGTCTTTTATAAAACATTCCCACAATGTTACATAACGAAGGAAGAACATTCTCACTGCAACATTTTGGAAATGTTTTGAGAATGTTATCACTAAACTTTTTGAGGTTCGTCACCAAATATTTGTAGGATGTTTTTAGAGAATGTTATCCTAGAACATTCTGAGAACCAAAAACTTCCTGCTGAAAACTTTTTAAGGAACATTTTGGCATAATGTTCCAACAATGTTATTGCTAAATATTTTTAGGATGTTTTAGAGAATGTTATCCTAGAACATTCTGGGAAGCAAAGGAAAACTTCCCATTGAAAAAATGACTAGATCATGACATGTAACATTCTCATAACGTTTTTAGGACAAAAAATTTCTAGCTGGGATCAGACTGCCTCACTGAGTCTGACCGGCTGTAGATGCATAATTGTCAAGGAGGGGTCAGGTACAATGACTGACACTCACACCACCCTTTTCACAAGTCTTGAGTCACACCTGTGAGCACAGACCTTGAATAGGAGACTGTAATGTCCATGAGATGGAACCTTATGAATAGACAAGACGTAGACCAGGATGCTGCCATGCATATGTCTTCCACCCCACCGCACCAAACAAGGCTGTAGACACTGCCACACCACACGTGGAATGCGATCAGACAACTGAAGGGGCGTCCTTACCCACCTGCCTTTAAGCTTGAGAGATGCACTCATAAAACCAACTAGCTAGCTGCTTCTTGGAAAGGGCTTTTCCAGTCACTCTCTCTCTGTAGTACACAAACAGCTGTTCAGTACACTGCAAGGGGGCTGTGCATTCAACGTAACATTCCAATGCATGTATGTCCCCATCGGGTGGAGGACAAAATGCCTTTATATGATTAGTTCTTGACCTAAATGAGCTCTATATATTCTTAGGAACAAAGGAGGGGTTCAGTCTGAGACTAGCACTGCTGTGGTCACCATGAAGTAGCAAACAGCTAGAGTGAACTGACAGAACACACAATTCACTAACTCTCTTAGCTGAGGTCAGCAAAAGCAGCAAAGCTGTCTTGAATGACAATGCCTTCAGAGAGGAGTGCTCCAGAGGCTCATAGGGATCACTCACTAGGGCCTCAAGTATCACCAGCAGTTTCCACTGGTGGGTGAAGACATGCATCACTGGCCAATGTCTCCTAACCCTCTGCAAGAAATGTTTCACAAGGGGGTGACAGGTCTGTTGCCAAAACCCTCATGACAGGAGGAAACAACTGCTGCATATATTTTAACAGTGAGATGAGACAGCCCCTTTTCCACCAGATATTGTAGAAAGGAGAGAACATCTCCCACTGCATGTCAGGGGATCCAGTCTCCTTTCCTCACAACAGCATTGGAATCCCAACCACTTCGCCTTGTAGTAAGCAATGTTGGATCCTGCTCTTCCATAAATGGAAGATTGGCCAATGGGGGGCCAAGCTGATGGAGCAGTCTGTGAGCGCATTACTGACAGCTGCCTCAACACAGAGTCAGATTTTGTTACTGACTCTGAAGCAGTAACAACACCCAGAACTAGGTTGTCAATCTTACCGATGGTGCGGCCCAGAAAGTCAGCCTCTTCTGTTGAGGAGGGTGGTATATTTGCCACTGTGATACCCTCCAAACCCAGATTTTTTGCTGCTGCGACTGGCTGTGCAGTTGGCTGTGCGGCCAACTGTGCGCCCAGCTGGAATATTTAAATATTCCAGTGTGTCTCTGTACTGCATCAGTAGAGGCTGAAGCTTCCTGCTCACCACCCAGCCCACGTAGAAAGGAATGAGGAGGGCAGCAAGGGCCTCTTCCAGTGGGGACACACCTGTCTCCATGTGGCCCTGCACTCTCCAGAAAGTAACCAGTGGCGCCACTGGTGACTTTGTTTTCAGTAGCTCCTTCCTCCTTTGATCTCAAGCTCCAGTCTGCTCTCATCACAGCGGAGTGAGATGTCATGCATCCAAAAATGGTCTCACTGTTTGTGGCATTGAACTGGAGAGAGTGCCCAGCAGTGCATGCTTGGCGGTGGCTGCATCATGCTGCTCTCCGTGTGGTCCTGTCCGAGGAACTCAAACAGATGCCCAGTGGCGGTGGCAATGCAACTGGAGCAGGATGGGCAGGAATGAGCTTGTAACAGCAATTCCATCCGCAGAGAGGTAAGATCAATGACCTGATTTCACTGTTGCTGATGAAAAGAGGATAGTGATAAACAGTGAGACACTGCTTATATAGTGTGTGAGACACACATAATAGGTAGGTACAAATGGTACATGTAAATTTCAGTGGGTGATTGCATGCCTGTGATTGGAGTATGGATAGTCCAGCAGAGGGTAAAGCCTGTGTGAGATCGAACTTAAATGGACTTCTCTCAAGTTTATCATTCACAATATTACTGCTTCAGGTGTACAGAAACTAAAGCAGCTTTTTCTAAAAGAAATCTAAAGCTTCCAGTCTATCAGATACTTTAAAATGTTGCAATTGGTTTATGGATGGTTAGCATGAAAGGCATATGTGATGTGCTTATTGTTGCTATTACTAAAACCTAATATAGTAAAGCTCATTTGCAACAATAAGCAATCACTACGTATTTAACAAAGACTGCACTAATATACAAAAAAACACAAAGGAGAAATTAAGAATTCTATAAGTTGATTCTATCATTGTGTCATGTTGCAAATGCTTTGATGGGCTTATTTGCGAACAAAATGGATGCACAATATAACTTTTAAAGATGTAATTTTAGTAGTTGCTCTTTAATTTGCCTTTAATGATCTTTCCACTGGACTATGTGACTCAAGCTTAAATTCAAACTCCCCCACAATGGACAGCAGTTCAGCAACAGTGTTTTGTTTTGAAGGTTATTTGCCCGAGATGTCAAAGGAAATCAGATGTTTCCCACATCTATCTGCCCTCTGTAGCCCTCTCTGGTATCCCTCCCTCTCAGTGCTTCACCCAACCTCCAACCCCACAGAGCTAGAAGGAGGTTTGTTGATGGATGTTGAAGGCTGCTCTGGTCCCACAGCAATTAACTCTTCTCCTGCAAGAAGCAGCCTGTCAGGTTGATGGAATCTCCCCACCGCTGCTGCCTGTCACACAATCCAGGAGGGGCTGCAGACAAATGCCTCATCTAGAGAGTTTGTTTTACTGTTTTGCCTGTGGTCGAGAGCTAACACAAGCAGAGAGCTATGAGGTGCATCGTAGGCCATCAAGTTCTCAAGTGTCAGTTTCTGAGGTCAGCGGCGATGCAGTAGGGGAAGACGGGGTAACATGAGCTACTTTTCACATTTGATGATTTTACTGCAAAATAAAAGTGTATTTGTTTCAATTAATAGTTACTATATGTACCTCAGGATGTCGTGTACCCATGGAACTTAAAACAAGTTATGTAATCATTATGGTTAGACATGGAAATTAAGCATCAAAAAAGTTAGTCCTATCTCACAACTTACCCCAAGATAGGAGTAAAATGAGCATGGGGATGGGGTAAATTGAGTGCTCTACAGGAAAATAGTGCTAACATAACATACTGATATAAGAATTACATAAAATCAACAAATTAATTGTAAAATTAAAGATAATTTAGAACTTAATTAATGCCATCAATTTAACTAAGGCAAGAACTTGTACTTTTAAGTAAAACCATAAGTTTGTGTCTTGTTGTTCACCATGTTACCTTAACATTTTCAGTAAAGATTAAACTGTGATCTTTGTGTGTTTGCTACAGAAATAATGTGTGTAAATGTGATTTTGTGTATACAGACAGGTGACAAATTAAAGGAAAAACCATTCCAGGTCTGAATGCTTGACCCCTACAGTGAGTGGATCTGGTGGATCTGTTATGCTTTGGGGGACATTTTGCTGGCATAGTTTTGGTCCACTTGTCCCCTTAAAGGGAAGAGTCACTGCAAATCAATACAAAGTTGTTGTGAGTGATCAGTTTTGTCCTATGATGAAACATTTCTATCCTGATGGGAGTGGTCTCTTCTAGGATGATAATGTCTCCATCCATAGAGCATCAGGGGTCATTTAATGGTTTATGAGTATGAAAATGAATCGTATGCTTTGACCTTCGCAGTCACTAGATCTCAACCCAATTGAATTCCTATGAGAAATTTTTGACTGACGTGTTTGACAGCGCTCTCCACCACCATCATCCAAACACCAAATGAGGGAATATCTTTTTTGAAGAATGGTGTTCATCCCTCCAGAAGAGTTCAGAGACCTTTAGAATCAATGCCAAGGTGCAATGAAGCTGTTCTGGTGGCATGTGGTGGTCCAGCACCTTACTAAGAGACTTTATGTTGGTTTTTCCTTTAATTTGTCACCTGTCTGTATGTTCTGCATCTTTGTGTGAGGCTTAAATTTAACATTAATCAACAATTAGGTATTTAATCATCAACACTGTAGCACTTGTAACAGGGATCAAACATGAACAGGGTCTCTAGTCTCTAGAATATCAGAAAATAACTTTGGGGGTAAATTGAACCATTGACTCAACTTGCCCCAACACTGGCATGTTTTACCCCACAACCCCCATTTTGACAAAACTGTTTCGCACAATGGCTTAGATCCTCAGTTATGCAGTTATGACCTTGTTTTGTAGCTTACACTGAATTAAATTAACATGCAATAATGTCCAAACCTTATCTTTTTTAATTAAGATACAAGACTGATAACTTAAGTAACATGATGAATTCAGTTGAAATGACTTTTTTTTTTTTTTTGCTCAGTTTTGCTTACCACTCTTTGTGCTTAAGTAATGTGAACTATACTTTCTTAATTTGTGGTCACATGATTACTTTTGCTTATGGTTACCTAGATAAAGGGGGTGGCTCATTTTACCCACTGGCTCTATTTACCCCATTCTCCCCTATAGCAGGTCTACCGGATTGTAAGCAGTTAAAGAAGGTGAGTGTTAGAGATCTTGAGCTATGAATGCAAGAACAAAGGTATTGCTGCCTCAGTTATGCTATAATTTTACTTTGGTCAAAGCAAATATCGTCATAAAGAAAAGTTCTCCACTATGGTTGACACATTAACTAACATTTAAGTACTACTTAGTAGATTTTGTTGCAAAGAATCTAATATTTACTTTGAAGTTGAATTTCATACTTAGTTCTATATACCCACCTTTCATGCTGTGCTTGTTCTGCAAGCAGGATTTCTGTAACAATATCACCACCACAGAATGCAACATGCAAGTTAAAGGGTAATAAATTAGTTCAATATTATTACCCCTTATTTGCTACCACTGAGGACATTATGTTTCCTGTCCCATTTTTGTCTGTTATAGATAGCAGACTGTCAAAATATCCATTGACAGATTTCGACAAACATTTTCAAGGAACAGTAAGTGCTTATTTACAAAGCTCGACTGAGGTGCAGATTCAGTAATTAAAGGATTCCTTAAGATTGGTTGATATTCACGTTTAACCATGTTCTCTATTTTCTCTTACATTACTAAAAAATAAATAATCCTGTGATTGTCGAACAGGATATAGATGACGAACCCAATTTGTTTTGATGCGTTATCACCCCACAATTTGTCTCAATTCATAAAAGTTTTAAGTGTCTTTTAAAGTATGAATACCAGATGTATTTTAATTAAAAAAAGAAAGTCTTATACTAAAAAGAGCAATATTAAATTAATCATTTTAATAGTACTGTCAAAGATAATACTTTTCAATATGCTGTAGAATACGGTATTTTGCATAAGCTAGTGATACCATTACTCTATATCTATATGAGCATATTACCCAAAGATATGAGTTGATTACTAGAGCAGACCACCTTTTTTCTACCTTTGGGCAGAAGAGGCCTCCACTTCAGTTCAGTTTGGTCATTAGAGTGGATAGGGTATGATATCACCAGTGCGGTTCAGTGTGGTTGGCTCATACCAGGGAGAGGGAAACATATCCATCCAGGTGTGAAATCAACTGGGCATCCTGACAACCTGTGTCAACATCTCCTCTTCAACTTCTGCTCCACCTTCACATTTCACTTTCTCTCTGAAATTCAAAACTTGAAATGAGCATAGCTGTTTTGAACAGCAGTACTACAAATCAAAATATATTCTCCTTCTTCACAACAATATGCAACCTCTCACCTTGAGGCAGCAACAGTTTTGCCAGTCATGCCATCCTCCTGCTCATCCTCCTGTCAGTTCACTCCCTAGCACTTGTCACTCATCTCAATAATATGGTTACTTTTGAGTATATAGCCCAAGGCTAAAGTAACTGGCAGTAGGATTATCACAGGCATTGAAAGCAGATGGTGGAAAGCTGATAATCATCATTTTATGAATGGGTCTTGTCTGCCACACACTTACTGTAGGATCACTGTACATTTGTTTCATCATCTTCCTGTCAACTGACTTCTCTAACATGACTTGCTGTGCTGTGGCCACTTACCTCCCCTTGAGGGCCACTACTGCCAAATAAATTGCACCACTGAAACATACAGCATATGACCCAATACACCCCCAATATAATTGAAAATCCAATTTCAGGCATGTACACGTGTCACAGACCAATTCTCACTCTTGTCTAACACTCCCTTGTTTCACCATCTCTCACCTATCAACACTGAAAAGGTGAAATCTGTAACGTTTGTTATTTGTTATGTTAATCTGCATGTTGGGAGTGTTTTAAGAAAAAAAATATTGGGGTACTGAGTTGAATGTTACTTGGTTGACAGTGCCAATATAACGTGTGTTAAAGTTACCTTGTTGGCTGATGACATTTCAGTCTGTTAGATAGAAGAACAACCTGGATGTGAGATGACATATAAATCTCTACAGTGTACTCCACAACCTTATCATAGTTTAAGGGTGATAACGTGAAAATATTTTGTATTTCTCTCCCCATTCCCACCTTCCCACTTTTACCTCATATTACCTCCCTCCCAATATGCAAGGCACAGCACCATGAAAGATGTCTGTAGGTCCTGCTTTCTCATATTAGCAGGTCCACAGGGTAGGTAAGCCACTTAACCTGTCATCTCAAATTGTGTGCACAACAGTTGATAGGTGACTTGGCTCTCCCCTTCATACCGGACAGATTGAAGCACTCAGACTGTGTAGGAGCAGTCGAGACTGCAGCTGAGTGAGGGCAATGGGGATGTTCAGATGCTTACGGGTCAGATGGGGATGCATTATGTGTGTTTGAGATGAGTGGTGGGGAGATGAGACTGATGGTTGGTACCACAGGGACTATGGTTATTGTAGGGTTGGTTCTGAGGGTGTGCAGAAATGTCAGTAGATATCTCATGAATGGATAGCATCTCAATTTTCCCTCCGTGCAGCAGTGAAATCTTTTACAGTTTGGTTTGGTTGAGCTATTGTACTACATTTGACAGTTTTTATTTTCTTAGACAAACTGAGAATATATGCTTATTTGCAAAAGTTCCCTGCTTCACATTTATTCAGGGTACTGAGCATATCTAGTGCAACAGTTTGATGTGTGTCAATCTGTACTCCCAAATTAATGCATAATCACAGAATAACATCATTTTGACTGCAATAAAATCAGACGTGGTGATCACTGTGATGGATTAACTGACTCAATCAAGTGACAAGTCCCTGTAAATTGATATTAATCTGTAATAAAATTAATCATTGGCTGCCTGCAGAGAAGTCTAAAGCAATATGGAGTAGCTGCCAACAACCGTAAAACATAAATTATGCGAAGTAATGTTAAAAACATAAAATAAAGGTAAACAAATGTATACAATGTGAAGTAATATACTGCTGTGTTGTGATGTTCAGGTACATCTCAGTCAAATGAGCAAATTATGTAGTGAAGCACCACACGTGTATGTGGTTGTATCATCTTCCAAGTCACTGCCCCAGAACTTATGAAACGTATGCCTCTCTACAAGGTCGTATTGACTGCTTTGTGTCATGATTGAGCTAAAAGCTTTCTGTTCCTCCCGTCTTTGCACATTTTCACCATAGAGGAGTACTGTTCATGTGGCTATAATGTGACATAAAATCTGTCATTTCATTCATTCTGAGTTGTTCACCCTCTGCAGAACTCTCCTTTTTTAAATAAGGATACATATGATTTGATTTATCTGATGAGTTTTTGACGCAGGTGAGCATTGTTTGACGAGTACTTTCATCACCTGGTTTTAAAGAAATGATCTTGTTATTCTGGGACATTTTAATACTTACCGCCTGCTAACAATGGTCTGTTCTTATAACTCTTACTCTCATATTCTTATTCTTATATCAGTCTCCTGTATTTCTCAATCACTCTCCACTCCTGTCGCTACCTCTCATTCTATGGCTTTACAAGTTAACTTGACATATCTGGTTCTTGATCGAGTTTGTATTTCAGAGCTGTTTGAAGTAGCGTTTGTCTGACTATTGACTACCCTTGCCCTCCACCCACCCTGCTCCTTCTCCCACTTCAACTCCTACACATCTGTGCTTGGCAGGCTCACTTACCATCCCCTCCCCTCCCCCCTTCACTCTGCCAGTCTTATCTGCATGGCAGAGGAAGTGAAAGGGGGTCACTATCCGCCATCCAATCAGATGGGTAAACACCCACAGTCCTTCACTCTGTTAAAAATCAATAGCCAACAGGCATTCTAATAGACATGCCCATCTAAGGCTAGCCACAAGATTAGCAGCATTAAGTAGATGTTGCCAGAATCCATGTCCTTGACACAAATTCCTGGACACATACAAAAAGAAAAGGATTAGAGGGTCACTTTCTGAAGGAACTGATATGTCCAACAAGTCTTCGAAATTCAACAACAAAAAATGTTGTTGGTCCATGCCCTCTAGAATGACACATGCAAGGCCTTTCTGATCTGACGTCACTATTGACAGGATGACATTGATCTTACACCACTATAATTAGGTTTAGGCATCAAAACAATTTGGTTAGGAAAGGATTCTGTTTTACTTCTACATTAAGGTTAAGGGACCTTCACTGTTATGGTTACAGTAATAACTACGGTTAGGGAATGACCACAGTCAGGGTTAAAAGAAGTTATAATGTTGACTATCAATTGGAGACGGGAAATCAACAGTGGTGTCCTTTGTTGAAGTCCAACATTTTGTTGACTAATTTTATACCTTGAACTCCTCCACTATAATGACATCACACTATTCCTTTTTTTTTGCTCTCATCTGACAACAGTCATAATAACTCATGCCATTTTTAAAAGAAACTGTTAAAGAAAAGTTCATGTTAAATAAAGTAGGACATTCAATTTTAATATAACTTAAGATGTTTACCACTCCTTTTGTCTTTATTACAATATGTATTATTCAATCTCAAATTACTTCTTAAGTATCTTCACCAAAAATACCCATCAGCCCACTCTTTATTAGAGAGGGTATCTGTCTTGAAGCAGCGTGTCCAATGCTTCTGGGCAGAAGCCCATCCCTAATTACAAAATGTAATTATGTTGTAAGTCAGCTTTTCTAGAGTTCATCTGCATGCTTATTAAAGGACTATGACATTCATTTTCCTATATTTCTCAAAACAACCTTCAATTTAATTACTGCTGTGCCATGCTGTGCCACCATTCTGCGAGTCCTGAACTTCAGATTGTTATCAAACTTTTATTTTTTATTACTTGGTATGACAAATGAGTGGGCTCTGTGAAACTCGTTAAATATAGATTCATATCATAGACAATATTTCCATAATATCACAAATGCTGAGTCTGATTATTAAGTATTAGGTTACTTATGAAAATAAGATCTGTTAGAGGTAATAAGAAAGACTTTCAAATGGACCAAGTGAATCATGCATCAATGGACACTGTACTGGTCCCCCATCATTAATAGTATATTACTCATGGCCCATGTTTGATTTTTCCAGTATTGACATTGTATCCAGGTGCTTTAAGTCATTTCTCCGTCTTTAGCTGTCAGGCTTTAACTCACACCTCAGGGAGATGCAGCCTCTTTGCTCCACTGCACTTCATAACAACATATAGACACACAACCCAACCAGTGTGTGTACACACAGAGGCCCAATCTAAGCTTATAAAAATCTGTGAGCATTCTCAAGCTTCCCTGGCTGCAGTGGAAGTACTGACACTGTACATCAGGTGAGGGAGGAAAGCTTTTTATAGCTGCTGTTTGGCCTTAAGCTATACTCTGTGTTCAAACATGTTGGAGCCCAGCGGTCTCCCTGAGGTCTCTGCTGTGTCCAGTCTCATGTTTATATTCAGAAATGACATCCGGACACTTTTTATGTGTGCAAAAAAACTATTATTCAGTTGCTATTACAAGAGTACTGTGCTTTAGATTTTCACTAAGAGAAATCAATTGCAGTTTTTTAAAAATACCTCTATGTTAATTTTGTGGTGTAAGTGTCATACAATTAAAAATGGCGCAGTAATTAGTCTTAAACTCAGTTATTTCAATAGTGTTGCTAGTGGCAGAATTTTTCAAAACTGATTGTTTCCAAATGAAAAAATGATGCTGAAACCCTAACCCTAACCCTTTGTGCGCAAAGGTACAGGGTGATAAACCAATGGTTTAAGATAAGAAAAAAAGCTCCCACTATCAGCATATATGATAAATTTATAGAGAGATATTGTAGAGATATTATATGATAAACATCTGAAATTGTCCAAACAACATATGTATGGACTTCAAAAATCAAATTAAAGCTGCAAGCAGCGTTGGACGGGCCTGAGCGCCCCCGCGCATGCCGGGACCCGGCAACGTCCGAGGGTGACTACACATTCGCAGCCTGGAGACTATGAGTTAAGTCCCATTACATGTGTGTGTGTGTGTGTGTGTTGCTCAACTCTTGTAACACCTACAGTACCTGTTAATGCATACATTTTTAGAAGACAGTATTTCTAGCCACGTGGCCACTCCTAAATTTTGGTTTGGAGCTACTTATAGAGGCTCTTGCTTAAACGAAGTCTTGAGCTAGATAATCATTTTTAATGTGGAGGTGGAAATTATATGTCGATTATGAAAATAATTACACATGTATCATAATGTATGAGCCAACAGTGATTACAATTAGACACTCTCCTGATAGCATTTTAAGCTCAGGTCAGCAACTGTAATCAGACAGGAGACACACAAACACTCATTAACTTTCTTTTTGTCGTGCACCATACTTAAGTTAACAAAAGCCCACTCTACCTTGGCATAATTACATTGTTATATTGGGGGGGGGGGGTATAATTTCCCAGGGATGGTAATTACTTGTGATGTTGTTACAGCATTGCCATACATTATGAATACTCTCGCCGCATCTCACATCAGTCTAGGATGTGGTGTTTACAGGGTTTAGAGAACTACCCATGGTGCATCTCTCTGTCTTCAAAGGGAAGACCTGCTGCCTCCTGGGAGTGTCTAGGTTTTGTCTCAGACTCTAAAGGAGCCATCGTAGAGACAGAGAGACAGCAAGAGAGTGTCAGAAAAACAAAAAAGGGAAAACCAAGGAAGGGAGAAAGGAAAGAGGGGTAAATATAGTGGATATAGTGGAAGGTAGAAACATTGTTAGATTAAAGGAGATATACATTGAATGAAAGGTATCTATTTGTTTCATCCCCATGTTTTTGCTTAGCATTTCTATATGAAATTTGAAAAATGCAACACAAGGTTATTAAAATTTCCATGCTTGTTTGGAACAGCTTGCTTGGCAGACTTTGAAAGACAAAAGAAATACTGCACATGAAACTTTTTAAAATAATGAAGACCATTCCAGATGCCAGATGTGATTAGATGTGGTGATGATTATCAAATGTTTTGATAGTAAGATAGTAACCACTGACTATTTTTAAAGTTTATTTATTTTAACAAAGTACCTATAGCACATTTCTTAACAAGGTTACAATGTGCTGCACAAGTCAAACAACAACCAAGGCTTTAAATTAAATCTGTAAATTATGTATATTCCCTTGTTTCGGGATATGATGGTGCTGTGATTTAAACTAGACTGAAAACACACTCAGATCAAGCTGCAGTGGAGAATCAACAGTTTTTAGGCCAAGTGAATTGAATTCATTGCATGCCAACTCTGTGAAATGAGCACAATTTGCCAGGCACTTCTGCCAAAACATGGGAAGATCGGATTTTGGCCTTTGTGTCCCATGGTAATGAGGACATTGTTTTGAACAAGCACTAAAAACGGCAGCATTTCACTGTGCTGTTCATTGGTGCTCTATGTAACTAGGGAAATTAGCTGACATGTTGGCCTTGTTTCACTGTACTCTCCTGGTTAGTCATTTAGTATTCCATGCATTATCACCACACCAAAGGAGCTGGACACTCTGCAAATGTAAAACATCCTGATTCAAATGTCAAATTTGAATATTTCTGCCTGTATCTTATGAACAAGCTGCTTTATTGCCTCTGTAATTGTCCATTCAGGAGTTGAGAATTTAATTTTTCTACAATCTACCTCTACCTACTCTTACAAAGGTCAGGCTGATAGGATTTTATTTGTTGCACACTGTTCAGATGGGAGTAAAGTATGATCCTCTTGATTAGTCTCATAATTCTGTTATCAGCACTTCTAAAGGTTGCATGGAAGCTGCTTTAAACCTGCACCTGTTTGTCTTGATATGGAAGGTGTTATTGCCATATACAGCAGACACTGGAAATGCAATCAGTAGTCAAACTACTGGCTGTGGTAACCTGAAGTTAATAGAAACTGCTCTTGACTGACAATTAAATTCTTTGGATCCGTTTTTCTATTTTTTTCAAGCCAAAAATTTGATTGGAAGCAATGAATGATTAACTTTCATCATTTAATGAAACTGCTTACTGTCTGTAAATGAATCACATCTTGATGGATGTAAATGCAGGTAACTGTTCACTTTAATTGTTGTTGAACCAGTGTGCTGCTTGTGACAGTATACATACAGTATGTTATAACAGCTCACTCAGTCAATTTATGCAGATGGCTCTATTTCAGCTCTCAACAGGTTTGCATTACATTCTAAAGAGGTTTGTTTTTAGTTGTGCAGGTTTGCCAAATACAAAGCTGGATTACCAGCAGTCAACTGTCCCTGAGCCACAGCTCCCCCATAAACCCTAGAGCCCCTAAATAGACACCTTGCAGCTCATTTTTATCCCAGGGCCCCTAGCAGGTTCATCTGGTTATGCTTAAAGGTACTATTTTGTCCCTGCTCTGTTTTTAATGTATACATGTTAACCTTAAGTCATATAGACAACATGTCATTTCTTCTCATTTTATTCTAATGACTGACAATCGTACCTCTTTTATAATCCAAATGATTTGTGAATTTGTGAAGTAAATTATATACTGATACAGTGGTGTAATGGTTGGCACAGTCACCTCACAGAAGTTCTGGATTCAAACAAGCTTCTTTCTGTGGGCTGTGTCAGCGTGGGTTTCCTCCAGGTCTAAAATAAGGCAAAATAAATACACCAAATTTGACAAAGGTCAAATGCTTAAGTAAGGATGTGTTTAAACTTGTGTCTGACTGGAAGTTTTAATACACTGAAAATAAATTAAGTTTAAATGCGGCTTGCATGTGCTCATTCATGATGAATTCTCCCATATGCAACATCTGCATTACTTCTTTTCATCATCAAGTTGGTTAGAGTGCCCTATTTATGTTCACAGAGCCATACCTTAATCTTCATTGTATTTAATTTTAAACAAAATTTATTTAGGTTAAGAATTAAACCTGATAGTGGTATGTTCTGCCGAGATACTAATACCAACAGTGTCAGTGTTTAACTGGTAACCAATAGTCAATTACTCAGGAGAAGGTGAGAGTGCAGCACTCTTGACACCATCCTGATTGACTGTCACCAAACATAAAGTCAGCCCTGATACGTCCGACACCCCACCCAGAAGGTGGTGGGGTGCCCTCCTGACACAGGGCAGGTGTCAGTGCACTACACTGTAAGACAAAAGCTCGATATACAGACATGCACAAAATACCAACTAGACATCCCACCCCACTTTTGCTCTGAACTTTCACAGAAAGGCAATTCTTTCAGAGACGAACATGGTTTGGAGCAGATGTTGTTTCTTTAGAGGACAGAGCCTTAATGTGAGAGGCCAGTACTTTTGTTTAAGTGCCCAAATGGCAGGGACATATATAGACATTTTCATGGGCAACTGATACATACTACAACCAGCCAAAGCCAAAGAGGGTAGCAGCTGGAGTCACTGTAGCCACTGTGTGTGCACGTCCGTACTGCAAGGACAAGGACAGATGGACTTTGAGGAACCTAGCTGTTTAGTAAAGGAAAGGCAAGGGAAATTCTTTGGAGAGAGAACCTCATCCTACCATGTTGCTATCTCAAGAGATACAGTCAGACAGCTGGTAGCAGAATTTCAACTCCTCTCTATTATCACAAGTTCTGCCTTGCTGAAGGAGGATGGAAGTAAGCAAAGGTCACTTTTCCCTGAAGAGATGACAAAACCTGCTCACAGACGCTTGCATGTCCTCCTCATCCTCCTAAAAAGCATTTTGCTATAATATTTTGACACTTTCAATGAAAGCTACAGAAAATGATATTACTTTCACAACAATAAAAAATATGTTTAACACATATGATAGTTTTACAATAATTTCTATAATAAGATAATGCCCTTTAGAAAACTAGTTTTTAAATCATTTTAAATTCTATTCACTGTGTTTTTATTATATTCCAAAAGGGATGATTTCACATTAATTCACTTAACTAAAATGACTCGAGCTGTGCTAATCAACATCATTACCCCCCCCCTCAAAAAAAAAACTCCTTAGTGGAAACTAGAGTGTTCTGGATGGAAAATGGTCTTTTTTAAACAATTTGACAGTTTAAACACAACTTTACCTTTAAAAGCAACACTTGCTGAGCAAATTACCTTTCCCACAGTGTGCCTCCTGGAGTGTGTGTTAGAACTGTCAGAAAGCATAAATTAACCATCAGACATAAGAAGGTCCTTTCCTTATTGTGGCTAGTGTATTTGATATTCCAGAAGGGTATTTCTTGTGATATGACTTTGAAAATAAGTGTCTACATCAGTTAGAGAATACTGCACATCCCAACATGCAAACTAGCTCTCCCTCATATTTTAAGACAACAGGGATTTGGAAAAAAAAAATGAGTGGACTTGTTAAGTGTGTCCCCTGCATGACTCATGTCTATGCATGTTTTAGCAATCAGGAGTTCAGCTTGTCAATCAGTTTACAGCATTAATAACAGTTCCTTCCAGTGCCAAGTCATGATGTAAAAACAGGAACCGCATTTAAAGTGACTAAGTAGTTATGTATTTTTTTTAATTTAACAATGGCAATATGTGAACATTTATTTTACAAGCACTCTTTACCATCACTGTCGCCTAAGGGTACTTCTTGTGCATCTTACAACCAACAGTAAGCCAAAAGCACCCTGGTTTCTGAGCCACAGACAGACACATTGCCTGTCAGCACCCAATTAGAGCCGGAGGGGGCAAATTAACACGAAAGCCAAGAAACTCCAATTAACACTGACACATTGATTTGGTGGCAGGCTCATCATTGTCTTAAAATTAGAATTAATCAACACGGCAGAGGGTGCCAAGTTGAAGGTCTGGCTACAAAAGAGCCACTGCTTATGGGAGGCTGATGTGGCCTGCAAAGTAAAGATTAAGAGCAGCCTTTATTATTTATTCATATCTCCCCTGTTTATTTTCTTCTTTGCATCTGTCAAAACTTAGACACAATACATTTTTCCATTAACTCTGCACACATGACAATAAGCAGAGTACACAAGTTATAAATGCCATTTGAGAAAAAAGCAGATGTTTCCCACACGGCTCCACTGAACATAAAGTGCATAATCCTGCCCATATATTCACTTGTAAATGATGAGTAAATTAAAATCTCTGTCAAAGACATGCCAGTTTTCATGAGAGTATTGTTTAGAAGAGAAAGCTGGTTAGAGTGGAGCTCAATGGATGCTTCTCCAGCAAAGCCTTAAATGAGCTAAATATAGTATACGCCTGTCGATTAGAGTAACTGTAAGAATAGCACCTGAAGGTTAGGCTGCTGCACAGGGTGTCTTAATGCTTTCTGGTAGAGCTAGGAGAGAACAGCTGCTAAAAGACCTGTGTGTGTCCCTAATCACCATCCTCATCTTAACTCATTTCAAAGAAAAATATCTGGCTTACAACACTGTTATAGTGGATGGATCACTTCCCTCACCCTACATCGTTCATCCCATTCTCCCTCCCTTCCTCTTTTATCTGTGTGTCCTCTCATTTTCTCCCAAAATTTCTTATTTGTATTTCTCCCACTCCATTTCCACTCCATTCTTTCAACTCCTTCCTCTCATTTCCTATTTCATCATCTCTCTCTCTTTTCATTCAACCTCTTTCTCTCTTTTCCCACCGCTTCCCTGATTTTGTCATTCTCTGCCAACCTCTCCCTGTCATTCTCTTTATGTCTGTCATTCTCTGGGCTTGTCCTGCAGTGCTCTTGATGTTGGCAGTGGAACACATTAACACATCAAACTCTGACTCTATGAATGCACTTGGCCTTGGCACTCTGCCACACTCACCAGCTATCTGATGCTACCTGCCAGGTGGTGCATCAGAAAGTGGAGGATGCAAAGGAGTTAGAGATGGATGAAGACAGAAGTTGGCTTTACCAGATGAGTTGAAACGACATCTTAAGTAGGTAGCCTTAAGTCAAGTTCAAAATCAATGTGTTGCTTTTGTGAATGAAAAGGTAGCTAGGAAGTAATAATGGATAATAAGACCTAAAATCTATGTTGCGATGGTCACATTTACCCCAGTAACAATAAATTCTTAACATAGATAGATAGATAGATTGACTGACGACCAACAAGAAAACATATAGTACAAACAGAATACAGTATCTTTTGCAAAACTGTAGTTCATCCCTCCAGTGGAGTTCCAAAGCCGTTGTGATGGCTCTTGGTGGCACTTACTAAGATGCTTTCCCTTAATTTGTCCCCCATGGGATGATAGTCAATGAACTGCATACATCCTCTGACTGAAATTGGAGCATTTCTTTAACTTGACAGACTGGTACTTTTTGGCCCTGACAGAAACAAGGCTGTGAGCCCAAGGCTTCAAACAGCAGCATAAATACAATAATGCAGTATTTCACTGATCAAAGTAGAATTATTTTAGTGAACCGCATCAAAAGGGAATAAGTAATATTGATGATGTCTGCCTTTCAAAGGAGCTGAACTGGCGAACAGTAACATTGAAGTGGGCATGGGTTTATGAGCAAACAGCAGGGGTCTGCATTCAAGTGAATTCGATGAAAAGATCGACAGCCTAGTGACAATGTTGGGAATGCGGTTAAAGTTATGAATATTGTATAATATGCAAACTGGAAATGTAAAATGCACTTGATGTGTATAAGATGATTTTCCTGGCTGTTAGGTTTTTTTTGATAGGAAATGCAAATTCCTTAACTGTGATAACAGGTTGTCTTTGGTCATAGACAATGATAAATTGAAGGCAACAGTAAGACAATCACACAAACTACACACATACAAATACCTTTACTGCCTTAAAGTCAAACTGAAATCACATTTAATTATAACTCTTGCAGTCAAAAATAATATGCCATTGGTAATATTTTTGTATTATTAAAATTAGAGAAAAAAGATCTTTGGGGAAGTAACATAAATGCTCCTTTCTGTCTGTGTTTGATTGACAGCAGCTGGCAGGCTGTGCTGGTGCTACAAGTAAAGAACAGAGACGACAGTGTTTCATCAAATTAATCCAAAACTAGGGCGAATTTAAAATATAAATTTCTTCCTTTTGATGTCAGATTTTTTTCCCTGTGACAGAGCAAATATGTATGCTATAGTCGACAAAAAAAGCAATTCAATTTCAGTTGGACTTTAAGGTTCACCGGGGTGTCATCAGCAGATGTACATGGAATATGAAATACAGATAAACCAAATAAATCTGTGGGATTAATTAAATCAAAGTGGGTGTAGGGTCCTCTTTAGACAACATTAGGAATCTAGTGACTAATTATTTTATTCCATCTGGGACAACCAAGTAAATAATTTCTATCAGCAAGCCTAAAAAACTCTGATTGGAAGTATTTACTGACAGATCGACATCTGGCCGACAATTAGCCTAGCAACTAGCACACCCAGCATCTGGATTAAGGCCATGTAACTAGTGAAGATTATCAACATCACTGTTTAGATTTGGTCAGAAAAACATAAAGATGAAATGGCTGTGTTTGCAATTACAAAGATACAGAGCCACTTGAAATTACTTTTATTGTACTATAGATGAGGGCTGTGGGTCACTGATAAACCACAGCAACCCACGAAGCTGCTAGCATTGACATGATCAATCCCGTTACATTCCCCTGCTGCTTCAGCTTATTCATAGACATTATTCAATGGACATCTGTGACTTATTTTATTTGACTTCTTACTATTGAAGTTACTGCTATTGTACGTATTATAGCCCCATTGTTTGATTATAATTTTATTTTGTATTTCTAATTTTATGTGATTGTGATTTTGACATTTTCTGCCAGAACCTTCAACTGCAATTCCATTCATCAAAAGAACTGATGATCCCTCTTTTAACCAATTCTCCTGAGATTCTTTTCCTTTTTTCTTGTGTGCTAAGGTTTTTGAAGAGACTCCTCTGTTTTCTTGAAGTGAGCTGTTGCTGTGGTGTGTCTGTAAAGCCTGTTGAAACCCAAAATGTGATACTGGGCTATACAAATAAACCTCACTTGAGATAAATGGGTGTGACATTTTAATCAGACATGTAGCTATGGTGTGAAGACCTATAGACTTTATGACAGTATCTGTGCTGGTCTGCCTCTGCTTCCCCCTTACACAGATCACAACCTGTTGACTCTCCTGTTCAGCATGCAGAATAGCATGCATTGGTAACTGTTTATCCAGCCCGATACACTGAACGTACATCACATTAAAGGTTGTGAAAATGTAATGGCTGACGCACTTTCTCAAGCTCCATTTTGATTTCACAAAAGCCCTGTTAGTGGGGGTTTTCATTTCATGAAATTGTCAAAATGAAATTGCCAAAACATCATAAATTTGGTTTTGATTGTGTCTAGTTTAGCCTTGATTCATGTTACAAATAGTTTAGGTTTGCACTTAGAGTTTTATAGCACTCAGCACACGTCCTTCACTACTGACTTAACACCTCATAGTGTACTTAGGTTGAATTATCTTTAATAAATTATTCATTTACTTAAACTGTTACTGTGTGGACCTCCCTCATTTGTTATGCTCCTGAACGAGCCGGGCATAACAATGGGGAGGAGCTTCTTTGGTGAGGAGCAAACATGTTGACATTATTCTATGTATGTTCTAAGAATGTAATAAGATGCAAGGTTATGCTTGTCTTGTGGTCATCCATGTGCCAACGAACACAACACATCAAAGCAGTGTTAGTGTGAACTGTGTGGCTTTAATATGGATCTCACTGAAGTAAACATTACAATTTCTCTCCCTCCTTTTGCTCTTATTTGGTAATTTCAACACTTACTGTTCTAAATGTGTATTTTTAGAGGGGACTTGGACCATTACAAATACAAAGTTTACATTTGGCTGTTGGAGTAATCTAAGAACAAACACTTATTCAACCACTGCATTTTTTCTGTCTGGGTAAGAGCATTAGTATCTATTAAAACAAAAATTAGATGTCTAAATGCCCACAATAAAACATAAATCCCTCCCAAGCAACAAAGACCAAATTATTCCAAGCTCTTTCACCATTAACAGCTCACTTGCCTCTTGAGGAGGGAGAGGTTTGAACTCTTACTGACCTGACTCCTTCAGGTGAGCTGTTTGACTGTGCCAGCTGCCAGATCATTCCCCGTGGGCCCCAGTAAATATTCTGAGGCATTTCATGTTGCCTGATGGGAAAGCAACCTTTCCTCCCGCTGACTCTGGACTTTGTAGTTAACCCTACAGAGGCACTAGACAATGTGACTCCTACTCACTTCTCCCCTTTCAATCAATTTTTTATACAATAGAGGCATTACTTTATGGTTTCATTGTGCCACCTGCACTATGCTGTATCTGCACTGACTGTGGTCCAGCATCAGCACCCTCCGGTTTTCCATTTGAGTATGAAGCAAGTGAGATCTGTTTGTATAGAAGAACACCACACAAAGAGCAGCATGTAACCCTGCCAACACCTTCTAAAAATGAATCAGTATCAAATTGTGTTTGGATGCCAGAGTGGCATGCTTCTATTATACCAAAGCGAAATGCTGCAAAACATAATCAAAACTGGCAACTGCAGGGAATAAGCGGGAGGAAAACACACCTCAAAGGGATACCTTGACATTTTGATAGTTGGTTCAGTTTTCTTTTGAGCAAGAACACAATCTTTAAATGTGTTATGCTATTACCCACCCCTCCTCCAAGGGTATGATACGTTTATGTTATTTTATCAGTTGTATCAATCATTTTGAGGGTGTAGGTGTTGCTTTTTCATGTGCACAATCACATTTTGTAATGAAATATAATTCCAGACTGTGGACTGTCTGCTAAAATGTCTTTAACCTCTACCCATTTGGTTTGTGTTACACATAACTCCCAGCTTTTTCAGCATGTAAAACATTTCATATTGGTTTGAAAAAGGCATCTTTATTTCAAGAATTCTGACTTTCATTAGCTTCTTTACATGATAGAAATTTCCAGGTGACACTAATCCAGAATGATGCAGAACGAGTCAGGGTGCAGGAGGTGTCAGAATCTTGCTGAAGGACACATGGCTTCACATGTACTGACATGTACAGAATGGGATTAGAGAGCAGGAGAGCCCTAGGAAAAGGCAGAAGATTCAGTGTCTTGCTCAAGGGCACTTTGACAGCGCACACTGATATTAATACTGTATGCTGTCATAGAGATACTTTCTTCCTCACTCTTCAGCCTCAGATTCTCTTACTCTCTCTGTCTCTTCTTTTACAGAGTCATATTTTACAGACCTGGTTGTATCACACCTATCCACAGATGCCCTCAGCAAGTTTCCTACCTCTGTGGACTAACTGACTGGCTTTTTGTCCAGCATCTACCCATTTAATACCTATATAATGTAGTTCACCTCAAAATGTCTGTACCATTGAAAGCCATTTCAATCAGGAGAGACTTCAATTGACAATAATTCATTCAAGTGACAATAATTTATTGAACATGTATAATAAGATGAAAATGTGAAAAGTCTTTGGCAATTAGACCCCATTGTGATGTCAACATATTTATAAGGGAAAAGTGAAGGTGAGACTAGAATAGGATATCCCCCAATCGAGTCTAGACACTGGTGGTGGTAATGAGTAGGGGAATGCTGAGATCTGGATGGCTTCTGGTGATCTTAGACCTGGAATTTACGCGATGAAATCGGGGTGAATGAGGTGGAGATCTAGACGATGAGAAGAGGAGCCAGCTTCTGGTGATCTTAGACCTGGCACTGACGTGATGAAGTGGAGGTGAATGGGGTGGAAGAGGGTCACGACAATTCACACTGAAATGACAGCTGACAGCGACGGAGAGGAGAACAGATTTAAAGTTTGCCAGCTAAGACATGATTGGCTGATAGATAATGTGGCAGAATCTGGTTAACTAAGAACAACGTCCCTTATCATCTGATACAAGAGCAAGAGAAGTGGGGAGAGAAAGAGAAATGAAAATGAATGAATGAGTAATAGATAGTCTTCCTGTTTGAATCCATGCTAAGCTTAATTTCTGAATGATATTCACTGTTATATCTGAGTCTCTCTCACAGCCCAGAAAAGCCTCCCAAAATGTTGCGTTTTTGTTTTTCACTTTAAGTAGGCAGTTTTAGTAGACTTACTTTAATACTGGGTGCAGTAACTTTACTCTTTGCAGTCTGAAAGATCAGATTACTTGTCATTCTAAGTACTACTTATTGCTATGAAAGCAGTTATAATGTGTATAGTATAATGTCTGTGGCTCAGTGGGGAGCTTTCTTAAGTGTGAAAAAATAACCTGACAAAATCACCAGGGTTAACAGCTTGGATTTGAGTTTTCAATTTATAACAGGAAACCTCTGTTATGACAGGGGACATGGAATTTGAAAGACATGGGTATGAGAGAGACACACACACACACACAATTTAATTGCTTTATGGAAATTGTAGGACCCAGTGTCTTTTACTAAAAGTCAGGATATTTTGTGACTGCTGAATCAATGTTGACCCACTAAAACACTTAAGTACCCCTTTAAGGACTAAGAAGGAGCTCTTCTCTAATTGCACTGTTCAGTATGTTCTTTTGGGATTTTTTTTTTTTTTTTTTTGCAATGCACTTTGAATAGGGGAAGCATTGTATATATTAGGGATGTGCAGCGGGCCCAGTATTTGCATTTGTATCTGTATTTGTTGAGGCAGTAAAATTATTTGTAATTGTATTCAAATTATTTTTTTCTTTTTATTACGCTTTTAATTTTAGAAAATCAAAGTGTTACAATAAGGGTTCATGAATAAACTACGCTATGAAGGAGGTCCCAACACTGGGTCTTAAACCTGAGTCTCCCAGATCATAGATAACTGCGCTGACTACTGAGCTAAAACCTTACTTATCCATCTATTTATACACCCATAACACCGAGACAGTACAGCATGTAACATGTAGGGAAGAACTTCAAAGGTGATTATTGCTTTGCGCATTTTACAGTTACTCCCCTCGTTGAGACCTGCTGATACATGTAACAGTGGAGAAGAGGACAGACACTGAGAGAGCAATGTAACCAACCTGCACACTGGTATATGACTTTTTTTTCTTCCTGAAAACAAACAATTTTTAAAATATTTGTATGAAACAAATATTCATAAAAAAAAAAAAACTACTACTACTCGTGCTTTGCCGATAATGTATTTGTATTCAGGCACAACCCTAGTATACATTGTTTAAATTACAGAGTACCATAACTGGCAGTGCATCTTTGTGTACTGGGTAGGACTGTAAGTTAGTTAACCAAGCATCAGGAATTTTGGTGCGTACTGGACATCCACATACTCTGCCCATTAGTCTCCATCAAGTATAGTAGTAGAACTAGTAGAACTTCAATCAGCACTATTGAATGCTCACTGGCATGTAATATTATCAATAAGAACCATATTTATTATTTCTAAAAGGACAATAAATTGAAGGAGAGCTTGAGTAGCTGCTGATGATAGTCTAAAGCATGAGTAGTTGGTCAGTGATCAGAAGAGTGAGAACACATCAGATTACAATCATTGTCACTGTCTTCTTGAATGGCATATATTGATTTGCGTATATAGTGATTTTTCATCTGTGTAAGTACAGGACTCAGCTGATCAGTAGCTGCAGCAAATTCATTGCTCTCTTTGAAAAAATGCTACATTTCAAGATTTCTGAGAATTACTCATCACACTTTCTCTGTCCACTCTCCACTTCCTTTCTTCTTTAATATGCCTCTTAATTTCTCAATTTCCTTTATTTGTGTTACAAATGTCTCAGTAATTTATTTGATCTTGTTCAGTCTCCCTTTCAATTGACTTGTCTCTCCTGTCTCTCTACCTTACAGCCCTTTTGTTTCTCAGTTTCACCACTTAAGTTCTGCAACACTCGTCTCTTTAATCCACACATTTATTCAGTCTCTCAACATATTTGTCTCCTTTCCTCACCAGGATTCCCACTGAGAGTGTGTGTATAGCACGCGTGTGTGAGTATATGTGTGTTTATATACTGAGAGAGAGAGAGAGAGAGCCAACTGTGAAGATTTTTTTTCTTCTTATAAGAAAATATTTTTCTTTCTGCTGTATTTGCCAGAAACTGGTGTTGACCAAGTCAATCTAATGCTCACTAATCCCCGGACCCTTCCTCTATCTCTCTTTCCCTTTCTTTCTCTTTTGCTTGCATGCAGACGCTTTTCTGAAACACCACACCTGGCCGTTGCGTCTGCCTCGTTACTGCCTGCTCATTAATTCACTGCTCCCAAGACTTTAGAAACATCTTTTATTTATGCACTGGAGGAATGTTCAACTCCTGATATCAGCACACACACACACATCCTTGCATTTAAAGAACTAGCATCAACTCTTTTCCTTTCTTCGAGGAATCAATTGATGAGTAAATATGCTGCTCAAAGTCCTTTCTTTTACCCTCTCTCAGTCACTTGACATTTTCAAGCTATGTCAACTTTAACTGTAGGCCTACTTAAAATGTCAAAAAGTTGTTAATACAAAGACATGTTGAGGTGTAAAGATTCATCAAAGTCAGATGTCATAGAAAAGTCCTTAGCATCATATGATTTAAAATATGAATTGTTGTACTTTTGAATTGTTTTATCACGCTACTTTAATAATGTGTGAATGACCTATTGCATTTGATCACATGCATGATCTTAGTGAATCAGTTTCTACTTGAATGCTGTTATTTTAAAAATCCTTCTAAATTTATCTTACACTCCATCCACATATTGAACAACTATATACTATATATAACCATATTGCTTTGCTTTTCTATGTCTATCTGGTGTCTCTTGAACTTGTTGCTGATAAAGATCCACTTTAGGAGACCAAAAGCTTTTACAGCTTTTGGTTTTTGCTTACAAAATTTAGGTTTCACAATATGGCATAAACAATATTTTCATCCACTTTGTGACCCATCCAATCCCCAACACAACCACTGCATGCTGGTTAAGCTAATAACACAAAGCTCTCTGTATGTAGCCTTACTGTTTATCTGAGTTTGCCATGTATCTTAAAATTTGGCAAATTCTTGTAAACTTAGCTGCTGGCTGAGACAAACCAGCCCCTCCTCTCTACCAGTGGTACCTACAGGCAGTGAATCACAACAGCAGCAGAGGGAGGAGACAGAAGACAGGAGAAAGACTGCCTGTACAAAGAACAGCCATACACATGTCCCTCGAAATTGTATGTCATGTGTGGATTGAGTGTGTAGATTATGTTTTTAATAGAACTTTGGTCATGTCAGACAAACATACAAAACTTATGGAACTGTGTGTATGACGATTATTCATGATAAAGGTTCAGGGCCAAGCAAATAATGGGAGTTTCCTGGGAGAAACAAAATGGGAACACAGCAGAGAGGGGGTGAAAATACCGGAGAAACCCGGGAAAAACAGGAGTCTGACTGTTTCTGCCTCTGGGTTGCGTTGCCAAGCACCATGACACATATCTCACACAAACTGAGAAACACCCATTTGATTTATATCACTATGAAATTGGGAGATTAATGGCAGAAATTACCAATCAGAAGCACAGCATGAGAAAGGGTAAAAAGTAGGGAGACTCCCATGAAAATAGTGTTGGCAGGTATGGCTTTTCTGATATTTGTGCTCTTGTGTTTGGACTCGGTGCCAGTCAACACTTTTTTTGTGTTGGAGACTTCCTATAACCCCCAGCTTGTGCACTACAACAGCATATTTATAAATTGCAGGATGAATGATGCAGTGACACAGTTTCTCCCTTGTAAGAGATTGAAATACCTTCTATTCATGTGTTTGTCTTTATGGCTTTTCTATAATACAGTGATATGATGTTAAAAATGAATTACCATCTATATATTATCTGCAAGGCATCTGACTTAATTTAATGCCACCTAGAGCATAAATAAGTTTTAAATCCACTGGGAGAATTCTGAGTACTTTCAAAGTGGTGCAGGCATGAATTTATAATTAGACCATTTCATCCTGAATTTAATTGGATTCTGATGAATACAGATAACCGATATACATTAATATCAATTATCTACTTGTTATCTACCTGTTATGCTGTTACTTGTAATGATGTTTTCAATGCAGTATTCTATCCAAAAAGGCTGTTGTAAATACACATTGTATTTTTAATGACACAACTGACACAATTGTGGTGGGGAAAAGCTTGGTTTGAAATCCTCTTAAAGAACACATGTTAAAAAAAGTAATACCTGAAGCACCCCTTGAACAAGTTGAATCATGTTCAAGTCGACTTAACCCCTACTTCTGTTCAAGTGGGTTGTGGGAATCAATAAGCAAATACTGATTAGTGTGAGTGGATGAGACAGAGGCTGACACAGGCGCATCCACACACTCACAGGTGCATATTTATACAGATGAATGTTCACATACTTGCACAGATCAATGCACACTGATGCTATGTGCATTGACGCACATGCAGAAGGGCACTCCCTCGTGGTCTCATGATCAGGGACAGGTGAAGTTGCAGACACACATTCTGGTGGCATTTTTGCAATTAAAGTGGGCCCTGTGGCTATCTTTCCGCTGAATGCACAAGCTAAATATCAGGGCACGGTGCGGTGCTGCTTTGCTCCCCTAGTGGAACTAATTAGATGTTCCCAAAGGACAGCCCTGTCATCACATTGTTCTGCCCACAAAATAGCCTCAGTGGCCCTGTGAGGGAAGTGGTGGGCCAAAATAACCCAGCGAATAACTAAATTATATGAAGGGCCTCATTCAAAAGCTCTCTACCTTTTAGAAAAAGCTGAAACTCAACAGCTTTTTACAGAACACCCTCAGAGTGCTTTCACTTAAGTTTTCCAATTTTTATTGTAAGAAATTGATATAGTTCCATCATTTCTCTGTTTTACTAGACAACAGCAAAAGTTGGACCAAAGTAAATCAGAGCACACAGTTACACTGAAATTAGCAACATGGTCTGCCAACATAGCAACTTGGATGTTCAAGAATGCCTCATGCCCAAGGTTTTACATCTCTTGTCTGAGCTCTACGATCATGCCATTGATCAATGAATTCAAGCTTATTCCATTCTACATGTCCTGCGCAGCCAACTCCAAACAAAGTAGTTTTCCATACAGGGTTTCTTTCATAGATAGTTCTGAACTGCTGACACATGATACTGGAGAATTCTATTCACATTATAAGCTTAATCGGTTTCTAATGCATACTGGCTAGTGAGATTTTGAACACCATATTGTCATCACTTTACATCTGCCACTTTGTCAGGATCACTGCGTCAAAACTCATAGGAATTGTAGTTGTTGAAGTAGAACAAAATATTTTGTTATATTTGTGTTAAAATAAAATTTTATTTTCAGTTTTCATCTGCATGTCACTGCATTAATTTATCAACTTTTGCAAATGTATTTATATGCACAATATTTTTTAACGGCACATGTCCTGCATTTAAATCCATGCTTGAAATGCAAAAATGCTGCTACAACACACAAGACGATGTTTTTTGCTAAACTTTTCTATTAATATGTGATGAGTGATTAGTGATGTGATGTACTGATCAGCTATTAAGATATAAAGATAGAACTGATGAACCATAATATGATAGATAATAAACTATTCATTAATCCCACATGAACTCATTAATTCATAATGAACTCAGTGTTTACAAAGGTCTTATAAGCAGTTCAGTATTTGAAGTGTTTCCCATTAGCCTAGTATAATTGGATGCTCCTCAACAATGTCCATGCTGTGACTCCTGTGTTGGCTGAAACAAAGCAGCATTGCAAAGTGAGAGCATACACAATGGACCCATTATTCCCAGAGAGAATGTTATTTGTAGAGAGAAGAGAGGAATTTGTACTCCTAAAGTGATGTATAGGCACCAACCTATTGTTAGAGTCATTTCCTCATTACATTTTCACAAAACAACCATGTGCCTCATCGCCTCATTAACAGTAGTGTGCAATTTCGAAGCTTTGGCTTGAAACAACAAAGAGCCAGTGAGATGAATAGGATGCTCAGAGACACCGGCCGCATGTTCCAGCTGTGTGTTCAGCTGATGTTTTAATGAAAGTGAATTGTGCCAGGCTGACTATTCTTTAGAGCCGCCATGAGCCTTGGCCGGAATAGCCAGCAACCACAGGGGATCTGAGCATCCACAAATGAATCCGCAGGCTGAAAGGAGTGGACAGGCAGGCATTCACCTCAGCAGGCCTGTCATTCTGATTGCATATACATCAACAGTGGACCAGCTGGGATCAAACCAGTTGAATAAGGGTCATTGCCGCGACAAACAGGAGCATTAAAGGGCAACTAATACTACCAAATGCCAAATACCGCTCAATGGCTATCGCATGGAAATACTGGCAAGATCAGGAGTTCAAATCCCAATGTCATGCAATTGGTAGACGCTTCAGAAGCTATATATTTTATGTACATGTATAAGCACACATATGTACAGTAACATTACTTCAATAGAGTGGCTACCAAAGTAAGCTCATATTGACATCAGTTTCAGTCAAGCGGCAAACTCTAGGGCTAAAAAATTACGCTAATGGGGAAATGCCAAAAACATTCCTTGAATGGCCACTTGAGGCTGGCTCCAGATGCCAGACAATCCCCATAGACCCCCATGTTAAAATGCCCAAATTTACAGCAGAAATAAATATGTTTGCTTCATGCTCATACATATTTTTAAAGGAAGAATTTTTATATTTTCAGAGTGATTGAAGGAATCAGGAGAGAGGAGATAGAAATTAATTGCAGGATGTAATAGTGTCAAAAAATTACAGCATTCCTGGAAATAGCCTACAAATTAGGATAAACTGTTGTATCAGGGTCAGGTTGGACATAAGTCAGTATAAGAGACCAAACCAGAATAGACAGAAACTCACTGACAAGACAGTGAGAAGTGATTCCTGCCATCTGCTTGAATGTGTTGAGTTGTAGAATATCAAGACCATATGAAAAGTACAATGCAATAAAATTGTATTCAAGGAGGCCTGAAGCAGCATGTATGTGAGGGAGCTTAGCCAGAGTGTCAAGAAAGGTGATACAATGCAAACTCAGAGACTTCTTGAATGTCTAAAAAAAAAGGTGATTCATCCTAGCCACGAATGTCTCAAAAGAAAAACAAAATCAAACTTATCTTAAGTGGCTTAACTTAGGATAATGCAGACTCAGGCATGCACACAGCTACACTGACATCCTCTGATTTCTGCTCTCTCCTTAAATATTTCAATCTATCTAGGTAAAACCATCTTTCTTGTGGGGGTGTTTCAGTCTCCCACTTATAAAAGACAGTTTTTACAGAAACACATAAGCGTACATCCTAAGCATGATCCTCATCACAAGCCAAAATAAGCACAAATCACATGAATACTAAAGAGTCTTAAACAACATTTAACAAAATACAGTAAATGTGTTGCAGCGAACCTGTGCCTGGAGGGTCGCTGGTTTAGTCCCCTGGACTGGCAAGATAAATTTGGGTGGCAAAAGTGAAGAAGCAGCGCTTGCCCTGCGCTCATTACCACCACTGAGGTGCTCTTGAGAAAGTCCCTTAACTCCCAACTGCTACAGTGGAACTGCTCAGTGGCTGGCAATCAGACTGAAGATGGCTTCCAGATATATCATCAGGTGGCTCCCCTTTTGTCTCCTGGAAAGCATGGTGAGTTTGGTATCACATCACACTAATCTATAACTCAAGAAACTCAGGACTTAAATGAATAAACAGTAAGATAACTATAAAACTAAACAATACTAGTATGTCTTGATTGAACCAGAAATACGGATATAAATAAATGTAACAATGCTAAACACGAACAAAACCCATTGTATGTGAAATCAATGCTAGTGTAAAAGGCACAAATGGTGTTGTGTCACCCACTTTGTCTCAGTGCTTAAAAATGTTAATGTAAATTCAGTGTCAAGTTTGATACAAACTCGGTAATGGCACAATATGTACTGTACATCGGTTAAACCAGCCTCCCAGTGAATACAACAACAGCTCATCCTGGCTAGTAACCTTCCTCTGCCCACTCAGGGCTTCTATACATTTCAAGCAAACCACACACTGGCATAATCACAATGGAAGTAATTACAGCCTTAATCCATTGTAGACAAATTGTCTGTATACAGTGTTTGACTTGCTGTGACACATTTTAGCTTACATTTAACAATGTGGGTGGTGACAATATGATTTTCCCTTCAGGGCTTTGACTGACTGACGGTGCTCAGTATTTGTGGCACGTGACCCATGTACTGAAAATTCAAACTTGGCTCAGCTTGGTGAAGCAGTACTACTGTTCAGTGATCCATTCAGGTTCTGAGAACTGGTATACTGGACTGATTCTCACCTCATTACAGCCTGCAGATTCTTTGTCTGCAGTGGGAACTGGCTGACTTTATCAGGTGTTATTCATTTCAGGACTACTATGTTTTTTTTAATTTGTGACCACTTTAAAAATTAGTTTCCTGAATGAATCGCTACCAAAATGAGCAAAAAGTTACTAGTGCTGCTGATGCCGCTGTTATGGAGGCAATTTAATGAGTATCCAAATTTCAATATGAGCATTTGCTGCTGTGTAGGGGCAGTTTTACAGAGTGTGGTGCAGTGCAAGATGATTCTGGCTGGGAATTCTTGGTGTTGAGTCAAGTGTTCAGGAGGTATTTGAATAGCTGGCTGGCATGTTTGGCCTTACAGTACGGTGAATATGTATTGTACATATTCCACAAAAATCTGCTTCTCTAGGTACCGGGGTGCTGTACATGGGTGGAATGTATCAGAGAGCAAATGATGGGCATTTTTATGTTGAGTTATATGTGACTCAACAGTTAAAGTTATTATGTATCTTTTTTTTTCAATTGATGTGCTGATGTTCTTGTTGGGGACTGCTGGGGACTGGCTAGTGCAACTGGGAACATCTGAGCCCAGTGCCACTTAACCCAACAAAAGAGCTTGGTCAAATGAGGCTTTATAATAGCACATTTTCAGACTGAAATAAATTAATTTCAATGTAATTGTCACAATCAATATTCGGTGGGTTAGGCAAAGTAAATCCGCGTGGCATCTACATTTAGAATTAAATGTTGGTAAATGTTGACAAGTTCTCACCATTGACCAGTTGCTAACTGTCTTGACAGAGCTGATCTTTGAGAAATGGAGAGGCTAATTCAGACCAGCTAATAGTCACTATGTCCCCAAGTTTCAGGTTCCGCTGTGCTATTTTCTGGTGTGACTGTGCACTAAGGCTTTTTGTGGGGGTGTAAAAATGTCACACCACTTCTGCTTTTGCTGATGAAAGAGGACAGGCATTATTAACATAAGCACAATAAGCCTTTTTTTTTTTTTTTTTTTTTTTTAACTGTAAGGCTTTACATTGAACGTTTTAACTAAAAAACAAAACCTTTTTGTTTTTCTTTGTTTTTCTGGTGAAGACAGTCATAAATCTAATTAGGGTTTTAGTTAATTCATTCATATATGGCAACTTTGTCCAAATGGGCTTGATAGGAAAACCTACTCAATCTAAATAATCCATATAAAGCCACATAAAGAAATATATAAACACATTATGCAATTACATAAATTCCAGAAAACGAATACACAGTAAAAGACACACCATACCTTATCCTGCACCCTCTGCCTTGTGTGAAAGGAAAATGTGGATTTCCTTACATACTAAATAGACACAATTACTTAACACTCAACCAGATCCAAGTACATTGCTACTCGACAGAGGAATTAATTCACCACACTAAATTACAACATGGGTAACTACTCACAGTGGAGATAAAGCAGTTGTAAGAGCTCATCATTCCTATGTAAATGCTTAGCAGAAAGGGCGTTAATTTAACACCCCTTAGTCCCTGAAAACTGGAATTCTACCTAAGCAGTAATTCACAGAGGTTTCTGTTGAAGGCATGTGCTTGATATTATGAATGAGTCTGTTTTTGGATGGCACATCCATCAAGGCACATTAGTAGACCTGCTTCACAACCAACATTTTGACTGGTCATAGCAGAAGTGCAATTAATAACATTAATGGCTCCATTCAATTGAGATGCTTCAACAATAAGCCATGCAGTAAGCAAACACAGGCAATAACAGGGCTATGAAATCCATGAACCTAAATCAAATGCAGCCATTGTTTATGTTATTAATTACACCTGAGGTTGTGGACATGTCAAAATGTCTGTGAAAAAGGCAATGAGAAATTGGCAATAACAATGAATTACAAGGGCATTTATGAACTTTTTTTGTTTTGTTTTGTATTTTTGGGGAAATGGTCATTATCAATTGAGTTAGTTATGTATATCTGGAAGTTACCAATCTTTAGCTGCTTTGTGTCTCATATTGGATGAACTGGATCACATACTCAAAGATAGTGCCCCATACCTATGAAAGTTGCTCAGTGGTGCATGAAGCCAAAAATCAGATTTCCCGCTTTAAGAAATGACCTGAGGCTGTGATGAAACTTTCCCATGTCCTGAAAATAAACTTTTGTTCCATCCCATGATTCCACTATTGTTATGAGCGCCAATGTAACTGATAATAGCTCGCTTTGGAAGAATATTTAGGAAATTGGAAGATTCAAGAAAAAAAGTGCAGATCATATAGCTAGCAGAGAGCTGTGGAAAACGCTTCTGTACTGCAGCACATCCAGAAATGTTATGGTCTTATGGTCTTTATCTTTTTTTCTGAGTGAAAAAGATAGGGTTGGTCATTTATCATTGTTTATAGGGTTGATCACGAAGATATTACATATTCATAATACACTGACAATATACAGTATATAACCGTAAATATACTTAATTGTGAAAATTGTTGAACAAATGCACTTTTACGTTTTTTTTTTCCCCAATCACAAAACAAGCGTGATAACAAGGGAAAGAGTGTAAATGGAAGTGGTGAAACCAAGGCCAAGGTAGCATCAATGAAACCAAGGTATTTTGAGGATGATTGCTGGCCTCCAGGAGCCGGCTGCACTCACTTACTTAGCCTCGTTATAACCTAGCATTTAATAAGTGGAGATTAACACATCAAAAAATTAAAACCGGTTGTACCACACAACTACTTTTTTGTAGATTGTATTTTTTACTAAATATCTATCTATATCTAATATCTCCTACTAACTGCTTGGTGGAACTGTGCAGAGTGAGCTAACTGAATTAATGAACTGACAAAGCTAACATTAGCTTGCTAATATCTGATCCTTTTTAAATTGAAGAGAGTTATGATCCCCAGAAAGGCTCTTTATAAAGGAGGTCCAATATACCTAAAACACTCAAGGAATAGCAGTAAAAACATTAAATTTATTTCCAAGCAATAAATGTGACCACAAATACACGCCAATCAATTCAGTTCAATTTTATTTGTATAGCGCCAAATCACCACAAAAGTCATCTCAGGGCACTTTTCACATGGAGCAGGTCTAGGTCATACTCTTTCATGTACAGAGAGACCCAACTGTTCCCTCATGAGTAAGCACTTGGCCACAGCAGTAAGGAAAAAATCTCCTCAAATCAAAGAATACTGCAGGCTGATGAGCTGACCAAAATTAACAAAAAGAAGGGAAAGCACCCAGACAAACCTCATAATGGGTCATAGCATCTGGGTGCTTCCCTCTAACCTAAACCAACATTAGAACCAAACCTAACATAAATAAAAAATCATTTGTGATCTCACTTCCTGTTTACATAGTTGGTTGCTCCTTACTGGACAGAGCTACAGATATTTTCTAGCAACTGATTTACAGGGCAAGTTTTAATGGTGCAATCTGATTTTGTAAATTGAAACTAGCTAGTGGTTACTTAGAACTTAGGAAGAACTTTACAATACCAGTACAACCCAGTCTGGTGGTAGTGTAGGACTGTTCTGAGGAGTCAACATGACAATCAAGATTAGAGTAGATTTTATGAAGAATTCTATTGATCTGATGGAAAATGGTGGGAGATAAGGTCCATTTTAAAATAGCTTGAATCAATTAAAAAATCATATATATTTGTATATATTATATTTATATATGTGTGTGTACCCAGTGTCTACCTTGTTTCAGTTTTTGTTACACTTTGCATTTAAATAAATGTTCACTTTTGGATCTGATTTTTTTCTATACATGAGACTATACTAGACATTACATAACATGAAAAGTGGAATAATCTGTCCTGAATAGTGTTTCATGCCTTCCCCCTGCCGTAAAATGACGCTGATATGATGATACACAAATGGACAGGTGCCTGTATCCAACATGCAAATTAATGGAATGCCAGAGTATTCTACCACGCAGAGCTGGAATGTGCTACACTACCCTGCAGACAAATGCGTGCATTGGTGCTGAAGTGACAGCAATTGTGTAAGTGTGTGTATGCACGCATGTGTGTTTGTGAGTGCAGTTTATTTTATAAACTATAGCCAGTTTTAATGTGCATATATTGTACAGACATGTCATGCTCACATATACTCTTTAGGATTTATCAGTGAAGTAAATTTCTTTTCATTAAGAAGTATTAAAAAAAGGAACCTCCACACCTATATATGTGAATGAGTATAAATTATGGTTTGTGAATATGTGTGTGTGTGTGTGTGTGTGTGTGTTTGTGTGTGTCTGTGTGTGTGTGGATTTGCCTCACAGCCGGCTGTTTTGGGAGTTGGTAGCACCATGTTTGACAGCCCATAAGAGGCAGGGCACTCATTGCAACAGAAGGTAGGTTGGTTGTCTGGTGCTGCACTGTTCATCAGCTGCAGCAAGCTGCTGTCTACCATTGAACCTGCATTCAATGGACTGTAACCACAAAGCCTGCAGAGTGAAGGAAACAAAGAGAGATGTGGGTACAGGGGAGAAAACAGGATTTGTTAGTTTAAACTCGGAAAGAAAAGTCAAGAGGGAGAAGGACAGAGTTGGAAGTAAATATAACATCTCAATCAATAATTGGCTGAGAACGTAAAGTTTTACCACACATTAAATAAGCATTTCAAGTTTCTCATCAGATTATAACTGAGTGATGTCCCTCTCCATCTGCCAGCAGTAATCAAGGTAGATTGTCCTCCCAATCCTTCCTCCCAACCTAACCGCACCCAAAATGGCTAAAGGTTTAAGCAACCTCTCTAACAAACCAAAGCAGGCTAAAATACCCCTAAAGCTAAATTTTACCTAGCCAAGTGGTAATCACAGATAAGGCCCACATTTTGTACAACTCAGCTCAAGGCTGGACAAAGGAGGGGAGCCCAAACATGAGTAACAAATAAATAAATTATTAGTTATTGTACATAACTAAAATGGAAATTATTTATGACAAACCAAAAACACACACACACATACACCAACAAGCTACTTAAGTAAACCATGACCCAAGCTGCTCAGGTGTAGGCTGTTTCCTGATGGTCCCTCGCATTTAGCCTATAATAAACACTATAATAGAAGACAGACATTCATGATCAATATGCAGATGACAAAACATGCCAAATGTATTGTACTGAATAAGTGGCAGGTATGAGAGTGTGGTCCCAGCTGTTACATTATCAGTTACTTGGTAAATATGGCTTACTAAATATGGCCATATGTAGATATGAATATGCACGAGCATAACAAGTATCTGCACTTAATGCACTATGCAACAATGACAAAACAAAGTATTGTAGAAGGCCAAGGAAGGCAAATATACTTAGTGACCTGTTTCATGATACTCTATCTTAAGGGTTTCCGCACCATAGCTTAAAAACAATAGTACCAATACTGAGGGGAATTTCTTAGAGTATATTTTTATGCCTAAGTAATTACATAAACTCATTATCCAAAGATATTTATTTTCAGATCAAATTAAATTTAAACAACTTTAATCTCCCCACAACTTTTTTACAGGTGGTTTTACATTGGATGAAACAAACTGAGATAAAAGGTTAATTATGTGAAAAATTATGAGCTTACTAGGCAAATACATACTAGGAGCATGGCCCTAGCAGTCCCAGCAGGGCATCTGGTTTTTATCCACACCCCCTACCAACTCAATTATTGCACCGTCCAACCTACAAAAATATCAACTACTCTTAACTTTCATAGTAATAATGCATTAACAATTGCTCATGACTGCAGTTTTCATTTTTACTGTTGCAAACCCAAATACAAGTCATATAATCTTTATAAGCCCATACATATACATACAGAAATTGTGTCACCAAAAAGGACAAATGTGCACACTTATACACACACATACAAACACACACAGTAACAGATGAAAGCAAGCCTTTTACCAAATAAGTCCAAGTGCCATAAAGTCTAAATGGCCACAATAAAAGGGAGCACCAATGTCCAAAAACAAAACTCATGCAACACTGGCAAGTGAAACATTCATGCATCCTTCTGTCCACTCACAAGTGGTCCAAGCATAAGAATATTGCAGGAATCAATCAATAACTACAGGTAAGTCTGTTCCTAACTTTAAAACGTCTTCTTCCTGGTTTTTCGTTTGGCAAAGTCCTTGATTAGAGCAGTAAAATCTGGGGCTCTAACAATGTCACAGAAACAATGAAATGATTCTGTTTTAATTCAACCTGTTTCATTAGCCCAGGCATGCTAATCTCAGCTAGCCGCTTTCAAACTTCCCACTTCATTTACAAGAAATATCTTTGCATTTGTGATCAGCTCAGATCACCTTTGTCTCATGTTGTGTCTCATGTTTTCAATCTGTGTGTATGATTTGCTAAGGCAACAGCAAATCACAAAATCAGCACCTGGGACTTTCCTATATGGAAACCCTCCACAAAGAAATCAGCAGGTGCGGTAGAGTGGTGAAAACTGGCTGAGATCTACTAGCTTGGCAACAAAATGAACATGTGCAGAAATACCGATTAATGAGCTATCAGCATGCCAAAATATTTATTAAGGCTGCATTTAAACTAAGAAAACTACTTTGACATCTCAAACCAATTAAATTTCAACATAGAAAGACACAAGCCACTGCTCAACCAACAAATGGAGTGCAAATGCAACGGTCAGAGGACATAATTATTTGCATCAAGTTGAAGTTTACTGACCACACAGCCAAACCTCTCTGCCCCCTGTGTTCAGATGGAAGGTATGGCCAGCAGTAAGCTTATCAAGCTTAAAGAGTGAAGTACTGACATATGAGGACAGAAAGGGAGCAAGTGGTTCTGTGAAAAGACTCATGCATGAATGGGCAAAATTACACATGGAGTGAGACCTGTTATACAGGAGGACTAGTGGGCAACAACAGCTTGTCTTACCTGTTGAGTATCAGCCTCTTGTACTGAAGCATCTCCATGATGACATGGGTCATTTGGGGTCGGAGAGAGTTATCAGTCTGGCAAGAGATTGTTCCTATTGGACCTTCATGAAAAAGGTTTCTGAGGCCTATGTTACCAGAAAATGCCCCCTATATCAAACAAAAGAAACCAGCGAACCATGTAGGAGCACCAATGGAGAGCATCATGTCCAGTGTGCCTCTAGAGTTGGTGTCAATAGATTACATGAATTTGGAGCAGAGCAAGGGTGGGTATAAATATATCTCGATATCTGCTCTTGGATCACTTCGCCCAAGTGTATCCAACATGAAATAAGTCAGGTAGAACAGCTGCAGTGAGAATTTTCAGTGACTTCATTCCCCATTTTGGGTTCCCAACCAGACTGCACCATGACCAAGGCTGTGAATTTGAAAATCCCCTGCTTAAGACCCTGCAGTAGATGGCCAGGGTTTGTCACTCCAGAACAACTTTGTGTCATCCACAGGGAAACCAAACTGAGAGATTCAACTGGGGATTACTTTAAATGTTGTGAACACTAGAGGAGGAGGAAAAGAACAAGGTCATGCATGCACATAACTGCACTAGACATGAGGTGGCAGGTGTCTCTCCTCACTCTCTCTTTGGGTGCCATCCCTGTTTCCCAGTGGATCTGCTCTTTTGGCCTGTCTGCTGACAAGAGAATGAAATACCACAAGACTATGCTGAAAAATGGGCAGTGAGAATGAAAGATTACAAGTGAATTGCAGCTGAGAACAATCAGCAGTCTAGTGCACGAAGCAAAAGGTACCATGACCATCATGTAAAAGGAGTTGTTCAGCAGCCCACTGACAGTTTTAATTCGCAACATGAGTGAGACTAAGTAAGTAAAGTAAAACTTTATTTATATAGAACCTTTTTAAACACCAGTTACAAAGTGCTTTTCAGTGACATTGGGGCACAAGAAAATAGGACACACAAACCCATGAAAGACACATTCAAGAACACATGGAGACATCTCACACCATAATCATCACCCAGAGCACACATTAGAATTTATGAAATGTTCTGAGAAAGCCTTTCTAAAAAAAAAAAGTAGGTTTTTAGTTGTTTTTTGAAACAGTCAGATTCAGCTGATCTGATGGAAGTGGGGAGATTCTTCCAAAGTCTGGGTGCCAGGGCAACAAAAGCAGCCACCTTTGGTTTTTAGTTTGGCCTGTGGTACAGCCAACAGGTTTCGGTTGGAAGACCTAAATGACTGCATGGTAGTATACAGGCTTAGTAGCTCAGATATATATGCAGGAGTTAAACCATGTAAGGCCTTATTGTCACAACGTGGAAGCAGGACCCAGGGGCAGAGGTGTCGTGAGAGAAAAAGTCCTTTTATTGGCTCAAAAAACCGGCAATATTATGGCTGTAACAATGAAACAAAACCAAACAAAAGTATGACATGACAAGACGAGAACCAAATGAACCGACAAGACAAAACTGAAAACCAGGGCTTAAATACACGGACAGAACTGACGAGGGAATGGGGAACCGGTGGGGGGTATTCAGACAGACACATGAGGAAGGGCAAGTGACCAGAAACAAGGAGGAATCATTTTCAAAATAAAACATGAAGTGACGAGACAAAACATGGAGACAGGACAAAAACCTAAACTTCACCACGGCATGACACTTATAAGTGATTAAGAGAATCTTGAAATCGATCCTGAACTTCACGTGCAGCCAATGCAGTGAGGCTAGAACAGGAGTGATGTGGGATCTGCGGCCAGTCCTAGTTAACTGCATTTTGTACAAGCTGAAGACATGACAGATCAGCTTGGCTAAGGCAAGTGAAAAGGGAGTTACAGTAATTGAGACGGGAAAAAATGAAGGCATGAATGATAGGCTCTAGGTCAGAGGCTGTCATTAATGGTCTGATTTTTGCAATATTCCTAAGTTGAAAAAAGCATGTTTGAACCATTTTAGTGACATGGTGCTCAAATTTCAATTTAGGGTCAAATATAATGCCAAGATTCCTGGTGTTACTTTTGACATAGGGGGCAAGTGGGCCAATATGCTGAATGATGCCTTTAGTAGTGTTTTCAGGGTCAAAAATGAGAAGCTCAATTTTCTCAGTATTTATTTAAAGAAAGTTGATAGTCATCCAGTCTTTTATCACAGCTAAACAGCTGTGGAGAGTGTTTAGGTTGCTAAATTCATCTGGTTTTACAGAAAAATATAGATGAGTGTCATCGGCATAGCAATGATAGGGTAAACAGCCAAAGTGACTGATTATCTGGCCCAAGGGGAACACATACAAAGAGAAGAGAATTGGACCAAGTATTGACCCCTGGGGCACCTCATATAGCAGCGGAGTGGATGAGGACACAAAGTTACCCATAGAGACAAAAAAACTTCTATTTGACAGATATGACCTAAACCATTCTAGGGCTTTCCCTGAGAAACCAACACACATGTATTAAGTTGATTAATGAGGACAGAGTGATCAATGGTGCCAAAGGCAGCGCTCAACTCAAGTAAGACCAAGATGGAGAGTTCCCCTTATCAGCCTGCATGAGGATGTCATTCATGACTGGTAACAGGGCAGTTTTTGTACTATGGTTTTGATGAAAACCAGATTGAAATTTATCAAAGATAATATTTCTTTCCACAACTTGGAGAAGCTGCTCAGCAACAAGTTTTTCCAGTATTTTTGAAATGGAAGGTAATTTTGAGATGGGTCTGAAATAGTTTAAAATGGCTGGATCAAGGCCAGGTTTTTTTTAGAGAGAGGAGGGCCAGGAAATCTAGGTCCTACTGGGAACAAGTAAAACATGCTGTAAAAGAAAAAGTGAGTGCCAGCACCATTTACAAAGTGTGTCCAGAGGCAGGTGGCAATTAAGTGAGCAACCTCCATCAAAATTTCCTTCACCTTGTAAATGATTTGCCTGTTGAGTATGGCTCAATGATGATGCTGATGCCCTCAAAGCACAGTACTGGTTAAGACTACCAAGACCACAAAGGCCAAGACCTACCTGTTTTCCTTAGAGAAATGCAGTGACTTCTCCATCTTTGAATGAGCTGGCAAGGGTGATTACACCAGCAGGAAAAACAAGACTGCAGCCTAGATTCTTAACAGGAAAACCAAGAACAGTCCAAAGAACAGAGAGAATAAATATGAAAAGGTTTGGGAGAACAAACAGAGATAATCCAGAGAAAGACAATATGAACAGACTGTGGAGTATGACTATGAACATGTTGCAGAACATGAACAAGACCAAGCAAGGTGTGACACTAATAATGACCTTTAGCTCCTCAGTATGAGCCAGTCAGAAGATCAGCATGAAACAAGGGACCTCCCCAGACATTGACATATGAGTCTCTTGGTCAGCCATCCTACCGGCCACAGGGCTTGATCAACACTGTTGGACTTTTGGGAGTTCAAGCCCTGCCAGCTTGGGGAATGCAGTCAGTTCTAGTGTCACACTGCACACCTCATTAGATATTACCATTCCAGACACTGAATTGCACTGTAAGGATGCCATACACTGTTCCTGCTTTTGCATGTTAATATATCCACGCACATACATATTTGAATCAAGTTCACTGAGTTACTGGGTACATGAAATGTAGTCACATTTTTGCTTTGTCTTTTTCTCTCTTATCTCTTATTCTCTTATTACGGTGTAAAATTAACTTTATTTTTGGTAAAATAATTATTATGGATCAGTTTTGTATCCTGTCCAGGCTAGTAGAGGGCAGTAGCGAAGTGTTTGTAACGTGGGGAATGCCTTTGCCTAGGCACTGCTAGCTTCTCATTCTGCCAAGAGCATCCTGACAACAACAAACACTTCTCTCTCATCATTTCTCCTGTGAAACATGTTAGTTTAATGTAACAGCCCACTGAATGATAGAGAAACATACATTACATAAAATTCTCAGTAGGAAAACATAACTTTTATTTGCTTATAAATGCTGTAAACGTGTGAATAAACTGTAGTATAGCCCAATATCAATGGAGGGCTAGCATGAAGCTTACATTAATATGGTGACAGACGGTATGCAGTTTTTATGCTGCAAATTCCCACCTCTGTCTCTGCTTTTGGCACCATATGAAGCCCTTGTTAATTATTGTAATGTGTTTTATATGCTATTGTAATGTGTTATATATGTTACTGCAATGTGTTGAAATATGATTGCCAGTGGTCAGTGCATGTTTCTCTTTATAATTAAATACAGTTCATGCTAAAACTGGAAACAGAGGGTAAATTAAAGAAGTGCTGATATATGTGTAGATTACTGATGATGATAAAATGCTATGCACAATAGGTATAGGTTAACATCTGTGACAGAAGAATGACTGAAGTTAAAAGTCAGTTTTTACTGTGTACATGTTCTAAGGTGTACATGTGAACTTATTTGGTATGAAGATACATGACGTTGACATAGTATCTTCCTGTTAGTAGTAAAATAGTGGTCAGGTTCTTAATGCTTTGAGCTGATCTGTGAAAATGGAGATATAAGACATTGATATTGAATATGTTGTTAGTAAATTCTACCGAGAGTGTTCTGTCAGACAACAACAACAAATACTTCTCTCATATCATTTGTCCTGTTTAACAGGACATTTATGTCTGGTTGCTTGCCCTGCCATCCGGGACCTGCAATACATTCATACTTGCATTGCACAAGTTAAGATGTAGTTGTTGTTTTTTTTTTCAAATTTAAACCTTGAACAGAAAGCTGTTCAATACATACATTTTTCTTATTTCAATTGTTTATGTTCCAGCAAACTGGATAATGCTGTAACTTGGAATGCACAAGTTGTGCAGGCTTCACGCTTAATGAAAACACATCCCCCCTTTGAAGTATTCCAAGTGAAATCATATGAAAATCGACTCCCTATGCCAAGTATTGAGTTCTTCTATAGGAAACAATGATTTCTTTTGCTTGAAGCATAAAACACAAAACCTTCTGTGCAGAAGTGGGTGTCAGACACCCACTTTTAAGCTTCTGTGACATGGCCACAATTCAAATCATGTTATTTTATATCAGCTGGAGCTTTTATTTGTTAGGGAATTGGGATTTCTTAAAATATTTTATGTAAATAAAGTGCTGAAACTTCCATCAACTTTGAAGCTGGAGGAGAGAGACATTGATAGGACTTAGATAGCTTTATGTGGGAGAGGAAAAGAGAGGCTTGGTTCACTGCATAGAGATAGATAGAGAGAGAGAGTATCAGGCATGCGTGTATGTTGACAGCTCTAATTCAATTAACCAGCAGGAGTTCTGACCAAGAGGCAAGCATTGTCACCCTGCACTTCATGTTTAGACATGCAGTTATGTAATACTCAGCTAAGACTGTAACAGACAACTGGCTTGTTGAGGCTAAGAATCAAAGACTCAGTCTAAATGAGTTAGAAACAAAGTATATCAGGAGCCATTACTGACCTGAAAGATATTGCTCATCAGTCTTTTTTAAAATGAGATACTTCACAATTTAGAATACCTCATCTGCTATACAGTAAACAATGTGCCTGATATGTCATTTAATTATGAGATTCCATTTTCATTTACATGCCATCGTTGCCTGTTAAAAACCACCTTACCACTTGGCCCTACCCCTCTGTTTTGCATGGGGTAGGGTGTCCTGTTTCTTCTGGGGATCAAGGGTTAGTGGTCATCTAGCCCTCTAAATGGCCCTCCAAATGGAGCATTTTCAGATTTAGACTCCAAGTAGAAGAAAATTGCCAGAATGCTTTGGGAAATTAGGCAGTGTAACATGGAACATGGGTGCTAGCGGTGCGGGGGAAGAAGCCTATAAATGTAAGTATATCTTTGCAAATATCCATCCAAAAAATCCATGGGAATATCTTACTTTAATGTAGATGCAAAGGAGTATATAATCAATTCGTTACAACATACATTTCAGAATAATCACTATTCACAATGTCGATAGAGCTTTGTGTAAACAACGATTTGTGAATGACAGTAGTCATTTCCATGACGTGTGTATGAAACTTGAAAAATAATGTAGCAGCAGATTTTCTGCATGTTCCTACTCATCTGATACCAGTACAGGGCAGACATTTCTATGGGCAGATTTGAAACTGAAATAAGAACATATTTGAATACATTAATCTGTCTTGTTCTGACCAGAAAATTTGGTCAGATTTGTCAATATAGTACAGTAGAAACCACTTATCATGATTACAGTTACAGTGATCAACCACTTATATGGATCAAAAAGCTCAGGACAGAATCATTCCTATACAAATGCTGTTTAAATAATTTGCTTATAGTAATCAAGTAGTCCGCTAGTCTTTTCATACATGAAAACATATGGAAATTTAAAACTACAGTAATTCTATTTTCTTTTTACCTTACTCCCATAATACATGTATGATGTCTAATTAATGGCTGCAGTACCATTATCAGGTATTGCGGTGCATCTCCGCAAGTTTGTGTGGAGGTGCAGGGTGTGGTTGTAGGCATCTTTACTTGTAACCACCGTTAAATCAGAAAACGTTTTATTCCTCTCATCGACCAGCTTTCTTGCTACCATTGCTTGCTCTCCTCATCCACTCTCTAGCTCACTCGACCACCACTTCTCTCTCTCTCTCTCTCTTTTTCTCATCTTTTTAAAAATGAGTCAGGAAGCCATCAACAAAGCCTTACTTTTAATGTTATCAAACAAAGAGAAACATCCTCCCCTCTTCCTAGTAGTTTTTGACTTCTCTCATGGCAGGTTTGTGCAGCGTTACAGGTAACATTTCTCCAAAAGTTTATTTTGGCTCAACTTTCTTGTTGTGGTGCCCCCAACCCTGCAGCCTAAACGCAGAACCCATCAGCCTGCTGGTTGGTAACCTGGGGCAGGTGCTGCATGCACATTGAAATCCTGATGGGAGAAAGAAAGTAATTTTCTCTCAATGAAAAACATAGTCTCCTTGAAGCTTATGACAAACTGCCAAAAATTAGAGAGATGCAGCAGTGAAACAAGCATTTAAACAGCTGTTCTGCATTTTGAAACAGTCAATAGATTTCAGTAAATAATGAAGCTCCCTGTTTCATTACTTTATATTCATGTAATAAATATACAAATGTCAATTAGATGGTAATTTGCATGAGAAATTAAGAAAAAGGAAAAAAAATCTGTTATAATAGTCATCCACTTATAGTAATCAATTTGACCGAGGCGGAAGTGATCACTATAAGCGGTTGCCACTGTAGTTGATAACGGTAGCAAGCAACAGGCATTAATATAAAATGTATAGTGCTATAGTACTATAATGTTATAAACATGTTGTAACATTCCAGGGACTCCAGGCAACTAATACAATTCTGAACAGAAAACAAGGAACGATTTACAAAGAAGAAATATGCCCCTAAACAGCTGTGGGAGTGAGTGATGTGACTGCTGTATTTGCTTGCCAATGTGTAAATATCTATGATTATTCTCTTAATCATGACGTAACTTATCTTCATCATTGTTTATTAACTGTTACAGGACACTGATCAAACAATTGAGCCTTGACGGCATGATGACTCCAGAATAGGTCTCAAAAAATGGGCAAACTTAAAAAAGAAGTATAAGGCAATCAGAGGGCAATGTTGTCTTTAGGGAAAGAGCTGCTGGTTAACAGTTAATTTAAAAAAGTAATTATATGTAAAACATCTTCCTTCTGTTCTAAAGTAATGGTGTTGTCATTACTAAATTTAGTTGTGTGTGTGTGGTGTGTGTGATTTTTATTGCACAGGCTGAAAACTCCCAAGGCTGGCTCAGGAACAGAAAATGGAGAGGTCACAGCTGCCACCTGGCAGTTTTATGCAGATATGCATAAAGTTTTGGGTGCCAGACCTTCAATTGAGCCTCTTGTTTTGGTGGAATCTTTTGTTGCAAATACTGATGCAACAACATTACTTATGGTAAGTTTAGCAGGAAAGCAACAATCACATTTCCCAAATAAGTCATCAATATTGTAGTCAGGCAGGTTTAGTCCAAAAGATACCATGGTGTCTGTATTTCTCAGTCCTTCATGCTTGCACTTGCAATAGGTAGCATGTGCGTAGAAAAGTCAAAGCTGCAGTTTCAGTGGCAGGTCCTGAATTACGACCAGGCCACACCACCTACCTGAGCAGTGCATGTGTGCTCCAGAACCTCTTGCGTTTCATTCATCGTCACAGCAGCCACACAGCCTGCGTGATCTAGACTAGAGTTTCTGTGTGGAGCCTATTTCCTCTACATGAAGCACGTAGTTCTATGCAAAACTAGACAGTGAAAATGGTCTGTTGATAGTCATATTGACATCATACCAGCGACATTACATAACTGACACCTTTCACTATAGTTTAAATGTCCATATTTGTAGAATGTGTCACAGAAATGAATACATATATATATATATATATATATATATATATATATATATATATATATATATATATACATATATATGTATATATATATATGTATATATATATATATATATATATATATATATAGGCCGAGGACTGGTGAGCATCAGAGCCACCGTCCAGGACGAAACCAATCAACATCCAGGAATATATCAAGAAGATTGCCCCCAAAGATGAATTGCTAAGTGAATACCTCAGGCAGCAGAAACCTGATAATGCAGAGGAGGAGGAACCATCATGGAGGGACAAGCCCCTACACGGCATGTACCACCAACAGATCTATCAAAAAATCCTACCAGTGGCTGGAAAAGGCCGGACTGAAGAACAGCACAGATCTCATCACAGCAGCACAAGAGCAGGCACTCAGTACAAGTACAAGATCAATAGAGGCAGGGATCTACCACACCAGGCAGGATACCAGGTGCAGATAGTTCAGCACATAACAGCAGGGTGTAAGGTGCAGACAGGAACAGCGTACATGGAACGCCATAACCAAGTGGCTGGCATAGTGTACAGGAACATCCGCACTGAGTATGGGCTGGAGGTCCCAAGGTCACAATGGAAGACACCTCCTAAGGTGGTTGAGAATGACCAAGCCAAGTCCCTGTGGGACATCCAGACTGACAAACTAGTGATGGCTATCCAGGCTGGCATCGTGGCAGTATTAATAGATGTAGCGATCCCAGGCGAAGCAACATCAGGAAGAAGGAATATGAGAAGATCAAAAAATATAGAGGGCTGAAAGAGGAGCTAGAGAAGAAGTGGGGAGTAAAGGCAACAGTGGTGCCACTAGTATTGGAGCACTGTGGGCTGTGACCCACAAACTGGGAGAGTGGTTCCAGCAGATTCCACATACAACATCTGAGGACTCTGTCAAGAAGAGCACAGTCCTAGGAACAGCTAAGATACCCTCAAACTCTTAGGCTTCTGGTGAGGAAGACACACCACCATCCCCCATGGGGAGGGGGTGAGAGGGAGATTTTATATATATATATATTTTACAATTGAGCTTCTTATCCCCTTATCTTATCCCCTTCTTATCGCTTCTTATCCCTTTTCTGCCTAAACTAAATATGGTGCTCCTATGTAGCTGGACTGAGTTGGGCATAGTTCTCTGCCTCAAGTCCTGTACAGTCCTCTGCATCTACCTTGAGTGCATTTGCCTCCACCCCATCTAGAAGAGCAGCTCTTCCCAGGGCAGCCCCTGACCCCACAAACACATCCCCTAAAATAATCCAATCCTATCCTAAAGAAATCCAATTCAATCCAATACTGGAACCCATCCAGTACTGGATCTTCTCAAGTAAGACTCCCAAAATGAGCAGGCCTTTTTGAAAAATTGATTGACAAACTGCCAAACCAGTAATATTTATTCTGGCCAGCATTTTTGTTTTGTTCATGTTAGACTGGTAGGCCAGAAATCAATTATAATAGAATGTAAATAATAATAATAATGATGGATAATAAAGCTATTTCTGATTCAAACAGATTTAATTAAGTCTTTTTTGTGACCATTAAAGCTGTAATATGTAATTATTTTCACATTAAAATGTCTAAAAACAAGTAGACCTATGTTATATATTTTACTGAGTTACATTATCCCAAATGTAATTTTAATCAAAGTAATGGACCGTTTCATTTGGTCGCCTGTCAATGGCTTCATACCTCTCTAACAAAGAGTATAAGGCTGCATTCACACCATATCAGGCGGTACAGTGAAAATGCCAGTGGTCCCATTCATATGAAATGGGTTAGTGCATTTTGTCTGGAAAGTTGAGCCAGAGTGAACTTTTGGAAAATCACAACCCAAAGTCAGTCACGTTGGCGATTAGACCGGAAGACACCCATGGGAAGAGGAACTTTGTGTACCATGTCTCATCGATGCTATGATGAACTACCCAGAGCTATACAACCCTGCCCTGTGGGAGTACAAACATGTGAATCGCTGTGTACTTGATTGGCGTTGTATTGTAGGATTAAAGTTTACAACATGGACCTCGTAGTCACGCGCCCACAAATCCACACTAACTTATGGCGATTCCTGATTTGATCTGAAGCCTAACGCAAAAGATGCATGCGTCTTGCTATATATATATTGGTGTTGTGGTTGTTCCACAGAAACTGTTATAAATTGACTTTTATTCAGTTTTAAGCCACATTTTCATGATAAATTTTGGTCGTTTTTAACTATATCTTTTAGCCGGAAGAAGAATTTTAGTCATTGGACGCCTGGGTATTAAGATATCAGAGAAATAAACTGTGCAAACATTATTAGCAGCTTGGCTAACAGCCCCCCTAGGAAGTCCAGTGCTTGCCAAACATTGTTGAGGAAACATTGATTTTTGGATTTCTGTGTGTACGTTTGTTTTTGGAAAGGAAGAGATCTCTGCAGATAATTTGTCTCTCGGTAGAAACCTGCCAAACATCTGGATCTACAGTTATAAGAGAAACAAACCGAATAAATGTTAGCAGCAGGGTGCAGGGTGCACAGTCACAACAGACGTGACTTTTTAGCATTTATTAACTGACACACTGTAGTCTGTGCTGTACATTTACTACCAGACTGACAGCTCACCGCTAACCTTTTCCTCTGCTCTGCTCATATCCACCGTCACTTTCTCCGTGTCCAACTCGCTACATAAACATACTACGCAATGACGTATTACACAGTTGCTTGTTTCCCAGGCAACAACACAGCGGTTGACTCACACGCTGCACAGACTCCCACGCGTGAAATATTTCTGAATGAGTGGATATTTGGTGTTTATTCTAGCATTAAAAAATATTTTTTGGCCTGGCGGGGGTTCTCGTTGATATAATCGTAGGAGAAACACCGATTCAGTAAAAGTTCAGTACATTTAGTAAACACTCAGTAACGTGTACAGTTAGACCATGAGTTAGATCCTATCTTTATACAGTCTATGGTTAGACCTCCGCTCCGGAGTTTGGGCGAGTCCAAAGTTGTGAAAACAGCGGGGATGTTTTGAATACACCCCCGTTTTCAAAAGGTAGTTTGTTGGTCTGTCCCCCCGCTGCAGGAAAATAATGGATTAATCTCAGAAAGCTGCTGATGTAGCACTTTTCTCCTTATGAAAGTAGAGACAGAGATACACGGAGATTTGTCGACCAATGAGAATTTAGTCGGATGAGAGAGTATCGACCAATTAATCGACTAGTCGACCAGCAGACTACAGCCCTAGTAGCAAGTAGGGTTCCCTGACCTCTTGTTCTGTGCAAGAGGCTCGTGGAGTTGTGGGTCGAGGATGTCCTGTGCCACATCTGCATCTAGCTCCAGCATGCCTCTATTGTCTATTCACACATTGTGTAAAACAGACAATGATGCAATAACAAGTGGTGCAAATGTATGTTTATCTTTAAAGGCTCTGAAAAAGGTAGACCTCCCAAAGGCTCTTTCTATTATTGAACACCCCTTGGAATGATAATAATTGAAATGTTCCTGTACTTGGCCATTTAAGGGCTCCATGTAAGGAGTGATGAGGCAGACTGGAATGTGCAAAGAGGGATAGCCACTATTACTAAGTAGAAAGTGTCCTGTGGGAGGATATTGTCTAGACATCTAAAACGAGGTGTTTTTAGTGTATGTGTAGTGTATGTCTCATGGACCCAGACTCAGTAGCAAACAAATATGTCAAGGAACCTTCCTTTTGAATCACCAATGGTCTGCATATTGATGAGGAGTCCTTTGTTATTCAAATAGTCTATTTGGTGATTTAAGGGGGGGTTTGATCCCAATATGGCAGCCATCTATTGCACCCATAGCTTTGTTGAAGACTACATTTCCTGATTGCTGGCCAAACCCAAGCCAAATTGCATCCAGCTCTCCTGCACTTGGAAAACAAATGGCTTTCTTGACATTATGAATGACCCCATGGACTTTAGATTTGGGCACACTGAAAATCTGGGACACCACTGGAAAATAAAGTCCATGAATCTATCTCAAGTCCTGGACAGTCCCCTTCACAAAATGGTTATTATGAGATAAATATTGTTCTATTGTGTATATATTGCAACATCATACATATAATTTTTATAACAATGTTGCTACCATAAAGGGTTGGTGAAGTGACTCTCAAGGGTATTTTGGTTTTGGATCTCTGTTTTGGTCTGGATCTCTGGCCCTGTTTACACCTGGCATTAACTTGAGTGACCGCTGGCGATCAGATCTCACTTCTCCACTCTATATGTAAATAAACATGTACGGTGTTTCTGTTTGTGAAGACTGTGTTTTTAACCAGCAGGAGGGCTGGGGGTCTGTCCATCCAAAGCTGTGTTCACCATCAAATGCCCATCCTATTGATTTGCTCTACCTTGATTTGCTTTCTCTCTCTCTACACACACACACACACACACACACACACACACACACACACACATATATATATACATATATATATCCTCATCAATATGCAGACCATTGGTGATTCAAAAAGAAGGTTCCTTAGCTATATGCTGTGAGCTCTCCACAGCTGCATCTCCTCATTGATAGACACTGTGCACATTTACGCACGAGGCACAGCAGCATAATTTCATTGATTATTTAAATCTCTGACACACCGACAGGATCGGTCAGGATCTGATGGTGATTAAGGTTCTGTGTGTTTCTACACATCCAATAAGTCTGCTGTTACACACACATTCCAGGTTCATACAGTGAAACTGTTTCCAGTAAAGCAGCCAACCTCCTGATAAATCCTGAGCTCATTATGTAGAACAGCGCAGCAAAACTAAAAACTGTACTTATCAACTTGACAGGACAAGGACGATTAGCTTTTGAAATATCTTTTTAAACAGACAGGTGAAAATCAAGTTATTTTCTAGTTTTTGTTTATTTTTTATTCCAATTGTTGATTTGACAAAAAAAGGGAGGTGGTTTACACTTTTTAATTCACATTAAAAATGGAAAAACAAAATAATGCATTTCTTTATCCTGTTATCAAGCAAGCTGAACACAGCTTTCGACTAGGAGGCAGCAATGCAATTCCTGTGTCTAGTCTGCAGGAAAAAGAAGGACATCAGTTGAGTAGGTGGTCCTTCAGTGTGGCCCATGATGCATTGCACTTATACTGCTAAATGAATGTGACCACATGTGGCTCAGACCACCTCTGAATGTGGTCTGAGTGATCGGATCTCAATGAGTCCTCAATGTGTCGGGTGTTGGATGCATTCACACATATACTTAGAGCTGTCCACTTGTGATTGGATCATCTGAGATGGATGTTAATGCCAGATGTAAACAGGACCTCTGTAGGGCAAATCCAGGTTGAAGAAGTGACACTCTCCCTGGAGCTAGGCACTTAATCCTGAGTGATATAGCAGTATAGCAGTATATAACAGCTTAGATAGCCTATACTTAACATTTTTACTGAAAAATGTATAAAGGAGAACTCATTAAATTGACTGACTTGATTTTGTGTCACACCCAAGAAAGTTGCTGAAATAAGAAACTTTTCATCACCATTTACTGTAAACAAGGTCCAAGCTGAGAGCAAGCGAGCGAGAGCAATATAGACAAATATAAATTGAAAATAACTTTTGTTTTTTGATATTGTATTTGGTTACACTAATGTTAACAGGCTCTAATATTTTATATATTCAAATAAATACAGCAAGCACAGTACATTGTGTCTTGCAGGATTGTTGGATCAATAAGGACAAGAGCTATATTTGTTTGCTATGACTATCCAGCTTTAAAAAAGTTGCAGTTCTATGAATCTTTTCCTTTCATTAACTTGCATCAGTTAAACTATCACATTGACCAATTAGGTTAACTGACGGTTGCAGGTTTCTGTGAGGTTTGTCAGTGTGCTCCTGTTTTATTGTTTCTCCTGGGAAATGTAATTTCTCTTATCCTCCATAATTACTGAAAGAGGAAACATATGTTTAACAGGGTATCAACAAATCATAGAACACAAATAGAAAAAAGTGTGCATTTGCTTTACTTATTTCATTAGGACAAATTCCCCTGTCTACATTTCGGCCAAGTAATGGGACTGCTGACCTGTATAGATGTTGTTTCATTGTGGGTGATCTCTGCACTGAGCCTGGCAATGTTTGCAATATGAAAAGGGCTTTCCTTAGTTCAATGAAGTATTGAGTCTGTATGCATGTGTATGCATCTCTGACCTTTCCAGGCTGCTTTTACCATTGACTGCTTTAGTGTATTCATTGGCTGTCCAGCAGTTTTCTCCAAGCAATTCCAACATTGTTGAGGATGGTGGATGTGAGATGAGCCATGCAGAGTTACAGTGTTCCCACCTTCTGCTACTCAGTTTGATGGTTCAGTACTGGGACATTCATGTCCTCTCCCTGGACCTGACATGACTGTGTTTGGTCTGTTATGGTTGAGGGATGCTACAGAGTTCAGACTGTGGTGTTTCAACACCAAGTCACACTCCATTTTTATGGCATGCGTTGCCATTGACAGTTAACCATTGTGGCCTAAGATTGTGTTTTTTTGTTAGGGACTGAAAATGACACATACACCTCCACAATACTCAGACATGATCTACATGATTATTTGGCATTAGTAAGATTCATATTTTAAATAATAAACAAAACCAAAAAAAAAGACCCAGACACATTGTAAACAATGACAAAAAAGTGTATTATGAGTTTGAAAAAATCATTGTTGGCTTGCCAAAGTTCAGCCCTCAAAAAAAGAAAAAAATGAGGTTGGGCTGCTCACTTTTAGTGGATCCAACCAGTAGTTCATTTGGCAGGCTAGTAAACCCCAAATGAGACCCATTATTTGGGTTTCAGGTCCTCTTAGTCAGCAGGAAATATTCCCCCCCTGACTACCTGACAATTTCTCTGTGTGTAGGTCAAAAGATGTAGTGATGGAGCCATGTGGATTACAAGTTATTATTTTCTACAGTATGAACCTTGATTTTTTTTCCTGTATTTTGCTGAACTTGCTTTGTGTTTTTCACCATTGCACTGCCTCTCATGCATACATTTTATACTGTACATTAGGGCTGCTCATACAACAAATTTTTTTCTGCTGTTGGTAATCTTAGCTCCCTTTCATTAGTCTGGTGTGCAATGCCTTGCTTGAAGACTCTCGTCTGTGTAACCCACACAGATTTGGCAAGATTACCCCCAGACAGCCAGGATTCTCAAACTGACTACCTTACAATGAAAATTTATTCGGTTCAAATAAGAGTAGAAGGTTTACAATTGGGCAGAAGTTTTAGACTCACTCAAACAGAGGATTCTGAAAGCTGCCAAAACATGCAATGTACTGTGCTTGTGAGCACTGTGCATCAACTGCAGTTGACATCCAGTTCTCCAGTTGTAAATGAAAATGTGTATATTTCAAGTAGGTGCATATACATACATACTGTACAAGGGATGTCATTATACCCAAGCATCATACTCATATAAGCAAAAATCTTTACTCTGTGGTTGCCACTGATTTATTTGTGCTAGCTTCCTTAATATTGGAAAATGTTCCTTCTTTTACACACATACAATTTGTATTTTCATAAAATTTCCTATTGAACCGCACAGCAAGTACCAAGACTCACATTTTCAGGAATCTGTAAAGTTAAATTGTGCCACCTGAGTTCAAATGTCAAAGTGAAACAAAGAATAAATATGGTCTTTGGGGGTGTATTTCTATACTCATCATTATTTAAAGGACAGCACAGTCAAGATAAAAGATAATGCAAATGTAGTGAAAGAATTAAAAATCTGCTCATCAGCACTGGTGGCAGAGAGAATAATTTGTAGTTATGACACATTCTCTCCCATCGTTGTTGCTGAAGTTTGGCTTGAAAATGTCAAGAGTGGCCTTGTCCAATTAAAGAGTAGTCTTCTACGTTCTCTGTTAATTCTCATTTTAAGGCATTGGCTGTCTGAATAGGCTGACAAATTACATTTTGTTCTCTCTGATTCATTCTCTTCTTCTTTTCTTTAGCTACTCTCTCTCACTCCCTCCAAACTGTCTCCATCCCCCCGCCCCCATCTCTGCCCCTCTCTTGTCTTTCATTATTTCAAATGAAATGAGGAATGTGCATTTAATATTTGAATAAATTAAAGGGCTTATTTAAAAACATTTCTTAACCTGATAAGCTAGATCATTAGGGGATCCAGAGGGGTTTTGCGCTGCATGGCCTGATCCAAGCCAGTCTGCGACCACTCTTTGAAGGTCAGCATGCAGAAAAAGGAAGCAATGTGTCATCAGCTCATGTTTTTAATAATTCATTCTCTTTCTTGTCCAATTTCCTATCTATCTATCTATCTATCTATCTATCTATCTATCTATCTATCTATCTATCTATCTATCTATCTATACTGTATCATTTTCTGTACTACTACCTGCCTTACTGTCAATCTAAGATGATGCATATACTGTATACTTTTAAGTGTTTACATGCATGTATGCATGTCCTTTTCAGAGTCTGTCTTCATTTTGCTATTTTTATTTCAACTGTTCTCCAAAAGGTAATTTTGGATGTCAGTAGCAAGTTTGACTTAAGATATCTTTAATGGGGCCATATTATGAAAAGCTCAGTTTTCAGCGCTTGTGCCTATTTTAGTCTCTGATGTGTCTACTAACACGCAAACTGTGAAACAAGATAACCCACTCAATTTGGTGTGGGCTGACTTTTTCTGTACTTTTGTGATTCAATGAGCCGTTCAGATTTGATGCCCCCTCTTATGTCACTTGGGGTTTCATTGAAATTGTACCACCCCCCTATTCATGCTGTTATGGAATTTTCCATATGTAAAGGGTGACATATTTTAAGAAGTCACACTGTTCCTCTATCTTCTCCTTGGAGAAGACAGCTGCATGTTTTGTCTTGAAAAGCCTGACTGGCAAACAAAGGCCAGGAGCTAGACAACACAATGCAACATGACTTGAGGTCACAGTTTTATGTTTCGAAAACTAACAAACCAATTAGACTAATTTCTCTGCTTGGGTGAAAGAGTAGACTTGGACTTTTAGAACTCAGAACGGAACAAGACAGCAACTGGGTTACACAAACCTGGATGTTCATTGTTTAAGTACTCCTTTATCAAGTAAACAATAAAATCTTCTCAGTCTCATTCATTAGAATCATGTGTTCCTCTCCTTTAACCGAAACTGCCAACTACAGCTCAGGAAATCCACAACACATGCCTCTACCTGAGTCTCCAGGTAAGTGTTGACTAGGACCCAGCTAAACTAAGCTAAGCTAAGGGCAAAAGATTTGCGCATGTGGCAGGGCTGGACAGCGAAACAGAGCCCCTGCTTGCCAAAAGACAGTGCTGGCCAGCTCAGAATGAAAGAGCCAGGAAGCAGAGCTGAAGAGCCCTGTGTTGCTGCTGCTGCTGCTGTCTCATCTTCGGCAGGAGGAGTTTATTTTTTAAACTTTTGGGATCAAGTGGATTTATCTTTGAACTCACTTCTCAACCTAGCCGGACCTACGCTAACACTGGAGTCACACAGCACCTCAGCTGGTGTCATTACTAATAAATATTAAATATCAGTGAGTTTATATACTTTTAAAGTTAAACAGTGTGCATATATATATATGTGTACATTAACATTGTTATTTTGAATGTGGATGGAGCAGATACAATGTTAGCATAGCCCTGATCAATCTGAACTCCATCCAGAATACAAGCAATTTAAAAGTTGTTTGCTTGTCATCTTGTGTACAGATCTGACAAAGCGTGAATTCAGACTTTTTACCATTCAGCATCATGATGTAGTTATTTCAGCATCCATCTGATTGGTTTGTTGCAATTAATTTACAGCCAACATCAGTAACATCACTGCGCTGGTTGAGGACCTGCTGTTGCATCCCACAGTCAAACTCATACAAGTAAGGTGAGGCGTTTGGTGTGTTTGCTGCACCACTATGTTTTCTCCAGCAACCATGTTTCTGCTGGGTTCACTCAATAGTTGCCATGGTAGCTGGCACACCCTGCAGAAGAGGAGGGTGAGGTGGGTGGGACAGGCATTCAAACCAGCTGTTCTGAACAGGGCTGTTTAGACATGATGAGAAGGCTGCTGTGGTGCTTGATCCTTGTGTTATTTTGACCAGAGCATGTCAAATACATTTTATTAAGACCCCAAGGAACTGTTTTAACTTGTGGAAAAGGGGTATAATATGGCCTCTTTAATACCTTGTAGACACTTTCCCATGAATATTTATGCTTTGTTGCTTGCCCGCCTGTGTACTGTGCAACACAGAAGGTTGTTTTGCATCAGAGAATATGAATTATGCCAGAAGTGAAAGCTGACCTCTTGTTCAAAGATCATATATCAAGTTCACCTGCTACCAGTCAAGGTGACATAACATATGCTTTGTGGTGATGATGGTTTTTTTTCATAAAGAACTGCACAGTGCTGTACAGGGTGCAGATATTGTTGTCTAACATTTTTACAATAGGAACCCACCACAGTTGTTTTTCTGTGTTGCTACCATGCTTTTAGTCATGAGCTTGCGTTATACTTAATTTTAGTAATGTATGCTAGTTCTTCATCACTCATGAGACACTGACAAAAAAGTTGTGACTATATTATTATGTGTGAGATTCTTATATGACTGGCAACCTGTAATACACATGTGTACTAAATTCCTACTTCAATATTTATAGTTAATAGTTTAAAACAGACATTTATGCAAAAGTGTGAAATGTATTTTCCTATAAAAATGCATTTGAAATTATGAGTAATTATTTGATACTGAAAGAAAATGAAATATTTGTAGAAATATGCCAGTTAATTACACCACAAGCTTTTCAATTTGTTTATATGTGTTAGGTTGAAACGTGTCATTAAAACTTCTAAAACAGTGGTTGATTAAAGTTAGTTTCCCCAGTAGTTGAACACAGGTGTGGTCAGTCTGAATAAAAGTCAGTTATAGTGATCATTAATAATACATCTTCACAGTTGAAGAATATCAAAACATCTACAAAAAGCCGAAAACCAAGCCTGCAGCATAACCAACTTCTCAACTATCGATTCATATGCTGAGTAATCAAAATGCCCATACAGTAGTTTAACCAAAATCTGGTTAAATGTGTTGCTTCTGTGTGAATCAGTGTGCAGTTGGCAGTGCATTTTATGTGCACATGCATGGTTGATATGGTTTCATAAAACCTAAACAAAAAGTCTCTGAAAGCCGAATAACATAACAGATATTGTCTTGCCCCTTGTCGTGTAATGATGATAATCAACAGTTCTCCTGCCTGGTCTCAGCTCAGCAGACCATCTGACACGCCCCCTCCCCTGGGCCCCAAACAACAGTGAGTGCTCCTTGATGGCAGAGCCCTGCAGGTGTGCCCAATTTATTCATTCAGTGGCAGCTGATGAAAACAAATTATTTAAATATACAGTGGCTGGAGAATTTGTTTAAAACTGGATGGGACACTGTTATGTTTGCCATAAAATTTGTGAGTTGTTGATTTAACTTTTGCCTATCATGTTGATTTCCATAAAGTATATCATATGAAATCAGTTGAGTTAAATGAAGTGTCAAATCAGTTATCTTAGTTTCCATTGGTTTCATATAAAGGCTATTTTTGAAAGTTTACTGTGGGATTGAATGATAATTATGATTGAATAATCACTTATCAGTATAGCACTTTTTGATATTGCAATAATCGATCTCCATTGACCCTAGAACTGCCTCTGCTCCAAAGTTTGATTAGCTCACAAGCTCATCTGGAATTCTTCACACAGCAGCCACCCATGTGTGATCCACAGTTTCTCTAAAACATCACATTATTGGTTGCATTGCCTTATGGAAAACCGTCTCCATTTCTTTTTCCACTTGATTGCCTCTATTTACATCTCTGGAGCTGCAATGCATATAACCCATTTGTATGCAGTGATGTGGTCAACTGTTGTACATACACATCATTTTAACTCTCTCCCTCCACAGTCAGATGACCTTCCAGTCATGTGCTATAGCCTGAAAGCCGAGACAGATTACAATACCTTCTCATATTATTAATATTTAGATTAGAAGAAATGAATAATCCAATTAGGGTTACGGTTAGATATAAAATTATGTGAATGTCCTGACAAAAAGAAAATGGAATAAAAAAAAAAGAACATCATTCAGCAAATTAAACCTACAGAATTTATACGCTCCTCAGAACTTCTATAGCTCTCTAAATTACATGCAGTTGAGTTGAGCTATCACTTACCATATTGCAGACAATTTAAGTAAAAATGGACTTTTCTGTAAATCATACAGTACATGCATGAGTGTATCTCACTGGAGGGGTCAGAGTGCAAAGAATGAAATGATACAGTATGGTCCTTTGCCTCTCACTCTCTGACTCACTCTCTCCTTGTCATTCCATGGAGGAGATAATGAGAAATGTCTCACAGCTTGTAGTTAAGTGAACCAGCAGTTTTCTGCAAGTTGGAAATATTAGTGCTCCAATTATAGTGCGGCCACTGTTGGAGTAATACACCTGTGTCACTTACCAAGGCACAGACACAAATTAAACTAGCAATGTGAGTGATATTAGATTTGACTGTGGTAGAATCTTTGAGGCCCAAACAAAAGCGATAATTGACATGTCATTTGATGCTCCTATGGCGCACTGCATGCATCAGATTTGAAATGCCAACACCGCAGAACCGACACAGATTTATCCTGTTGTTCTTTGTATTTACTGCTGCATTTGTTTGATGTAATGAATGAATGAAAATGAGAAATGCAGAGGAGGAAAATTAAAAAAGGGGCTTCTGTTTCTGCGGTAAATCATCTATTGAGTGTTTGACAGTTATTTATTTGTGCTTCACAGCATAACCACCATGAAACAATCAGAAAGTAACATTTGATTTCTCTCATTCACTGTACCACTGCTCCCTCTCTTCACTTGACCACTGCCATGATCTCTCCCTCTCTGTCTCACTGGTACTCTCAGCTCACTCGTGCTATCTCTCAAGGTCAAGTCAAGGCAGTCATGAGACACACCTGATAACACTTTTGGTGTGTGTTTAGCCATTTCAAAAAAATATTTGTACTTCAAAACATGTGTCACATATGTTTTCAGTTTGTTTGGGCCTTAGGTGTCTTCTTAGAGACCACTTGTCAATCAAAATTGTATTTGATGTTGAAGTTTCTAGTTGTTCTGCCATAGTGGCAGTCAGTGTTTACTCTACTTACTGTAAACAAACTACTGTGGCAATTGTTAGAAATGCAGAGAGCATCATGTTGTAACTGTAGACCTTCTGGTCTACAGGTCCAGTTGCAAACTTGACTTATACTGAAATGTTTGAAACCAACAAATTCATTATGAGTTCTTCATGACCACCAAAAGGATAAATTGAAAAATAAGATAAAGAGAAAACAGTGCAGACAAACATAAAGAGAAAACAGTGCAGATAAAGATACAGAAAAAACAGCTTGTTTTAAACCCTACAAATGCATGTAGTGCTGATGGTGCAGTCACTGAAACTGTCATCTAACAAGTCTGTGTGAACCCCAAATGATACAGACCAGAATTATAACAATGGTATATGTTTTTTCTTTTTATTCTGAACCATGGGAACCAACCTGCAGGTGAAAAACCAAACTGAGGAAAGAATAAAAGAAGAACTGAAACAGAAATGTGTGAAAATTAGTGACAAATCCATCCACCTTGACACTCTGAGTTGGCAGTGCACCAGATGACTCATATTTTACGTTAGCATATGAAACACACACACACACACACACACACACACACACACACACAGACAGACATACATACATATATATATATATATATATATATATATATATATATATATATATATATATATATATATATATATACACAGGTGCAGTGGAGAGGTGGCAGTTGCCCTGTTGGATTCCCTTCCTGGAAAGATGCTAATGTGTGTTATAGCTCATGTAAACAAAATAAATACATTCTGTTTCCTGCAAACTGTGACACAACCTTTCTTTCTGGGATAATTACTAAAAACACTAATTTCAATCAACTTTCAAATTCAACTTAATGTTAAAAATACTGGCCTATTTCATTTCATGTATTTATTTTTAATATTGCATTTTCAGAATAAAATGCCAACGTCAGAGAGTTACAGTGTACAAAGTCAGTGAGTGCTATTCTTGGGAGTACTTGCAGATGAGGTCCTTTAAATTATGACTTCTTATGAATATAAACTATGAGTAATACAATTTAGAGGGGAAATAGACACATGAATCCACATAAAATTCTTCAGCACCTCAAGTCCATGCATGTACCATTAGTCAAGTTCACACAGAAGGAATAGGTGAGCTGTGGTGAGGTTTATTAGAAATGAGAACAGATTACTGTATAACAGAAAATGTCCCCAAAGCACAAGGATTAGTGGTTTTAATAGGGTGACCATATCTTCAAACCCCAAAATTAGGACCCTTAAGTGTACCGCACGTTCATGCACATGTATGCGTTTATGCACACACCATAGGAGATTTCATCAGGATGGGGGACAATTATTTCAGCACTTACCTACTGTGTATACCCCTCAACATCACAATTATGTTTTGTCTCCCTAAATCCACCAAGGTATTTGTCAGTGAGCACAAGTGCAGGTTGCTGGCTAAATAATAACAAGCTTTATTTATAGAGCACCTTACATGACATAAAATGCAGCTCAAAATCATTTACAAAAGAAATATAAAACATAGATACAGATACAGACACGCACACACACACAGACATATACATATACATACATACACATATACATACATACACACACACACACACACACACACACATGCCTTTCCAGGATTTCACCTAGAAAGGCAGGTTGGATATAGGCCTGTTGTTACACAAAACAGGGGAATCCAGAGTGTGCTTTTTGAGCAGAGGCCTAACTAGAACAGTCTTAAGTGGATCCAGGAAGATACCTGACTCTAAGGAACAGTTTACAATATCTAGAACGTCAAGAATAAAACTATCTAACAACCTCTTTAAAAAGGAAGTGGGGATGGCATTGAGTGAGCAGGTGGAGAGATGATATTCTGGAGTTCCCCTTTGCTAATTTTCCTAAAAAAATTAGATTTCCTCAAGCAGTGCCGGCATATTTTTGATTGGTAGTGTTTATACCAGACCTGATGCTGACAATCTTATTTTCAAAGAATGAGGCAAACACACTTTGACTGTGAGGGAAGATGGACATGCTTGTTAAAGTGGGTGGGTTTTAGGAGATGGTCAATGGTTTCAAATACAATTCTAGGATTATTCTCATTGGCGTTATTAATTTTAGAAAAATATGCCTGCCTTTCACAGGTATTGTTATACGCATAAATAGATTTTATGAGAATCTTATGGTGGACTGTTAGTTTGTTTTTCCTCCATACACACTGTGCTTAATGGCATTCCCTCTTTAGGAGGCCTATTAGCTCATTTTTCCAGGGGGTAGCCTTAGTTTGTGCTTTCTTTTTTATTCTCTCCAGTGCGACTATGTCTAGAGATGACCTTAATTTATGATTGAAGTTATTAACCTTTTCATGGATTGATGTAAGTTCATCAGAAAAAGCCTGACTGTGCAAATGGTTTGAGAGCATAGCGGCTGAGGAGGGGCCAAGAAATCGTCTTTCAGTGGTGGTCTGACGCAGGGTCAACAAGTCGCTGCCTCAAATCAACAATCCTATCGACTACAGTATGCAACCCTCTAGAAATCACTAGATCTAAAGTGTGGCCACAGTTGTGAGTTGGCCTGGTAACATGCTGCATTAAGTCAAAAGAATATAAAACTTTTAAAAAAATCCACAGGCCTGTAGTCAAGGGTATTATAGCAATATGCAAGTTCAGGTCACCAGTCAGGAGAATGCTGTCATAGTTAGTGACACAGACAGAGTAAATCCATGATTTCAGGTAGAAAAGAGGCTAAGTACTTTGGTGGTCAATAGATTGTGACTAGGAGCACATAAGTTTGACTTTCCTGTATAATGGCCTGATATTCAAAAAAATCACCAAAGCTCAGGCCGACTGTGACACTGTCAAGTTTGGGCTGTGGCTGTGGCTTGGGGTCCGGCTTGGGCTGTGGCTGTGGCATGGGGTCCGGCTTGGGCTGTGGCTGTGGCATGGGGTCCGGCTTGGGCTGTGGCTGTGGCATGGGGTCCGGCTTGGGCTGTGGCTGTGGCATGGGGTCCGGCTTGAGCTGTGGCTGTGGCTGTGGCATGGGGTCCGGCTTGAGCTGTGGCTGTGGCATGGGGTCTGGCTTGGGCTGTGGCTGTGGCATGGAGACAGGCTTGAGCTGTGGCTGTGGCATGGAGACAGGCTTGAGCTGTGACTGTGGCTGTGGCTGTGGCATGGAGACAGGCTTGAGCTGTGACTGTGGCATGGAGACAGGCTTGAGCTGTGGCTGTGGCTGTGGAGACAGGCTTGAGGTGTGGCTGTAGCTGTGGCATGGAGACAGGCTTGAGCTGTGGCTGTGGCATGGAGACAGGCTTGAGCTGTGGCTGTGGCACAGGGTCAGTGGGTGAAGTCTTTGGATTCAACAGATGACTGTGAAGCCACTGCAACTGCTCAGCAAGCTGAGCCATCTGGGTGGTAAAAGCAGCCCTGAAGTCCTCCTGGCCACGAGCAAGGCTCTGGACTCCCTGGCCTAGCTTAGCCACCTGCTCCTCCTGACGGGCGAGGATTGCTCCCCGTGCACAAAGAGCTGAGGACATCCGCTCCGACTGTGCAGCCTCCCAGCGGCCCACCTCTGCTGGGTCCCTATTAGGTTGGTTCATTCTGTCAAGTTTAGGAAAAGCAGGACCCAGATGCAGAGGCATGATGAACGGAAATAGTTGTTTATTTCCTGGCAAGACAGGCTAGGACACAGACTTGACATGAAACAAACCAAACAAGACTATGACAAGGCAAGACAAAAAACCAAACGAACCGACAAGGACAGAACTGAAAACCAGGGATTAAATACACAGACAGAACTGACGAGGGAACGGGGAACAGGTGAGGGGAACAGGTGGAAACACTCAGGGTAATCAGACAGACACATGAGGAAAGGCAAGTGACCAGAAACAAGGAGGGATAATTTTCAAAATAAAACAGGAAGTGACAAGACAAAACATGGAAACAGGACCAAAAACCCCCACTTAACTTCACCACGGTGTGACATTCTCTGCCAGCTTTTTCTTCAAATCTTTGTGGCCTACATGGCTATAATATGAAAATAACTTTAACTTACATCTTCACAACGCTATATCACAAGCTGGTCTTGAGTATTTTACACCTTGTAGATTTTCTTCTTAATTAGTTTCTTTCTGGAGCTCTCAGCTCTCAGGGAAACCGACACTTATATTTGACTGAATATGATCTTTTATATTGAGATTTTCACCATGTGGAACTGAAAATGTACTCATGCAATGTGTGTAGCATTGTCGTTGCTGGGTACTTTACAAAGGAAGGAGTGAGCTTGGAGCTCTTCAGAAAACACAAACTTTCTTTTCAGCATGATAGCTAACTGTTAGCATACTGAGAGTTTATGTTAGAAAGAGCTGCAAGCATCATAGGCTAATAACAGTCTTGACAACAGCTATGGATTGATTGACACACATACAGACAAATCAGTGTTGAATTCAGACATGTGGTGCATTGTTAATATTTTTTATATTGGGTTAGGTAATAGGTGGGACAGAAAAACATGATAAATGTCTGTGTAAGCATGGGAAATGAGGGGGATATTATAACAGTTATTTTAATTGTGGTGAAAACCGGGACAATTTGGTAGTTATTTTTGAAAAAATGGGACATTTTAGTGTTTTACAGATATTTATCAGGACAGCCTGAAACCGAGACAGCCCTGGACAAACCGAGACAGCTAGTCACCATAGGTTTTCAAAAGGTGGATATTGATATCTGAAAGATATTCCTTGTGATTGCAAAGGATGATGCAATGGCCTACTTTAGTTACTCTACAACACCTCTGAGATGACTTGTTCCAATAATTGTGCCTGTCACAGTGGGAAATAGGTAAAGTAAATAAATCTTTATTTACTGCATATAGCACTTTTACAAAGTGCTTCACAAGATGGGTTCATGGCATGGAGTGCTAACAGAAGGATTATGGAGTGAGATGGAAGTCAGACACTCTGACTTTTAAAACAGGAGCTTCTTGCTCCAGGCAAAATCACACAACTCTGCCCCTACTTCTCATCATATTTTGGTGTGAAGTATGACTGGAGGTAAATAATCTTATTGCACATTCTTATTTATAAATTACAATATCCATGTTGAAAGCAGTGCATGTATTTATGTACCAACACATGATTTAAGACATATGCTCCTGGTATTAAGTAATTGTGAGTTTGAATCCCAAGGATCAAAATTAAAATTACTTAACATTACATCCTTAGTCTGCTGAATCATAGAGTCTAATGTAATGAAACATTTTAAATTATTTATAATCAAGTCATGAACATCTGAGTAAGTTAATCATCATAGCTGTGATTGAGAACAGCCAAATGTCAAAATAGATATTAAAAAGCATTTTGAATACACTTCAGACAACCATTAACGCATTTGGGTAGTTCCCAATTGATGCTCAACATAATGTAGCTTTTCAATCATGTAGTATAGCTCAAATGTGCTGTCAACACAAGTTAATTCACAGTGTAGTTTTACTTCTGATTTGGCAAAGACCTTATGAGAATATGATTTTTATGGACTTTCTTACTCAGTTCAACTTCTCTGATATTAAATCTTTTGATACATAAAAAAAAAAACATTTTCTTTTCTTTTCTTTTTTTTTTTTTTTAAATCTTAAACACATTGTGAATAACAACCTTTTCCACAAAAAACTGCCCATTAAAAAAATGAAATGTTGAAAATGTTCTGAGTATTTTATTGAGTCAGACTTTTGCCAATTAGAAAATAGCTACTGCACATAGATGCGATTGAGAAAGGCACAGCCCATTTGCCCTCTTTGGCTGAGCTGCCCCTCTGGAATAAAATAAATGAATAAATAAATAAGTGCTTTATTTTTGCTGCTGTGGCAGCATAAATATGCGTAGCCCATAACTTCTAAAGTAAGACCAAACTGAGTCGCCATGTCATCCACACTTTTATTACTTTTTGATAGGAATGCCTCTGTGGGACATATAGATGGGGCATCCACACGTGGTATTGTTACTGTTGTATGAGGGCTCCAGATCAGTTTCTTTAAGTTGTGTAAATGATTAACAATGAATGGTATAACCAGTGGGATGCCCTGTGAATAAAATATCTCCACCTATGCTTCTGCACAATGCAGCTTGTCACATTTGCATCACGTTACACAATATTACCTTATATTATGCTATCACATGAATTAATCTTAGCTAGCTAGCTGGTTAACATATAAGCAGCAGGCTACATAACTCCTCAGTTACATCCTTTACATTAAGAGTTAATGTCGTGTCTACAGTATTGGTAAAATAAGTCTGTTATAAATTGAAAATCAATAAATATATGTCCTAAAATTTAAAAAAAGAAAAGAAAAAAGGATGCATTCAGTTGAAATAAAGGGATCCGATGGTTTTGACTGTTGAACTGTGTAGATTAGATATGTTTACAGCATAGACTGTAAGCCATGTGTTGTGTGCGAACCAGACTAACGCCACATTAGCATGTCTTGGCAGACCGAATGCCCACATTAGCTTCTTTCTAGCTTGTGACCTGAGCTGCTAGTGTAACCCAGGTACAATAAAGGGTTAACTATTAATAATGTATTATTATAATGTTACTGTTTATTTTGAATGTGTGTAGAAATAATCAGTCACTCAGAATGCATAGTTCACTAAGTCCCGCACCTAGCTGAACATGATTGACAGGTCACTACGCACCTGCGTAATCGGGCTGTGTATGTGAAACAGAGACGCATAATGGCGATGGAGTGAAAGAAAATAGATGAGTAGCATTAAAACAAAAAACAAAAAGTTAACAACAGTTCAGCTTAAAACGGCTACAAGCTTACAAATCAACACAGAAGAAAACAGAAGTATTAGCGAGCGGGAGTTGGAAAACACCATTCCACTTTTCCTTCTATCTCGGTAAGCTAGCTAACAGTGCTAATGTTGCTAATTTCATGTGCAGTGGTGTGTTGCTATGGTGCTGCATTGCCTGTATGTTGAGTTTGATAGAAAAGTTTGGTGTAGCGCCAAAATTGTTAATTGTTGATAGTGAGTTGAGGTAATAATGCTAAATGCTACTGGTATAGTAACAATTTAACAGTACTATATGTGACAAAGATGTTGAAATATAATGTTGTTTACCATTTTATTACTGTTTCAAGATGTAAATGTTGAGCCGTAGTATTTACATTTTACTGTGGGAAATGTGAGAGTTATGCTAATGTTATTTGTACTTTAATTGTGGACATTGCAAATATTAGCAGAGCCATGTGTAACATATATATACTGCCTACAATATTTCCTAATATTGAATTTAAGCAAAACTCAATGCTATTGGCAGAATGTTTATGTTAGTTGTTGTTTAAATTGTATTATACTATACAATAACGTATGCTGGTATTGTAGTACATTGATTCAGATATTTATATTGAGATTTAACTTTTGAACTAGAGCGTAATGCAAGGCCTGAACATGTTATCACTGAGTTTTATATTACATGGGATGCTTAGTGTTACATTGATGTTATGCTTTAGTATTATTGTTGTGCAAAAAATAGATAGAGCAAAGTCTTTAAAGTCCTGTTTGCTAAACCAAACAGGTCAGGTCTTATGGACAGCGAAAGAGCCACTTCTGAAGATCTATTTGATGGCGAGCCTCCCAGCCTGATTGTACTTGGAGCACAGGATCAACTCATCAACACTCCACCTGGTGGTAGGGTGATGTTAGTCGCAGGACTGCACACACATCCACAAGAAGATAACTATATCAAAACTGTCACAGGAACAGTCAAAAAACAAGGAAACTATAGTTAGAGGATTGACCAGACAAATATTGACAGTGATCACAGGACACAGACTCTATTGACTATCAACAAACTAAAGACTTTCATTTTAAAGGGCCCATTTTTTATTTTCATTTGTTTGTTATTAACATGTTGTGAATTATCACTTAAAGATTCAACTACTAAAGTTACATGATGAAACGTACACTGTGTTGTCCTTCATTTATGGTTATTGCAGTCTATGTTCCTTAGCTCCTTACGAACCTAGAGTAGCAGTGTAATTTCCAGGAGTGGGTTACATAGGTTACACTAGCTATGTTCTTGAACATGTTTCATTCAGGTTGTGATGAATTTTCAACCAACAAGCAGGTGTAGCTTAGTCAACTTATAGGGTGCATCCCAAGTCTCTTAAATTGCATCCACGTTTCCCTCACTTGCGTCTTTTCCTTGCGTCTTAGTCCCGCCCACCGAGGATGCGAGAAGAGACGCAAGGAAACCAAGGGAGGAGAGAGGAAACGAGGAGATTTGTTTTAAGAGAAATGAGAAGTGCTTTCCTCCGAAGCGTCATGTGAAGCGACATCCGTTTCAGATGACGGCGATAGCTGATCACAGCCGGATCAACTGTCAGTCGGCTTTAACATCTGTAGAAACTTTTGATGGATTTGTGTCTGCACACATGTGGACTGTGTTAATACTAATAAAGGTTCACAGTTATCACCGCTAGAGCAGCTGTTTCCTCTCTGCAGCCTGTTACCTGTTTAACAAACACCTGAATAACAACCTGCATTCTGCATTTATACTGAGTCCTGTTCAGAGGATCAGGAAACATTTCTACTCACAGAATGCGTTTATACTATTTATTGATTATCTGCATCTGTATCTTTTGATAATCCTGATAGTGAATTAATAATTCAATAACCCAGAATATAATAAGGGTGTGATCTGCCAAATATGTTTTTGGCAAAATGTTTCAGGGAAAGTTGAAATGATGTGACTCATATCAAACCCAACACTCAGGAATTTTTAGCCTCACACGTGACCAAATGGAAATAACGATAAATGATGTAAAATATAGATGTGTTTAGCTGTTATTATGGATCAAATTAAAGTCAGGAAGAGTCTGTCTGTCAGCCAGAGGGAAAAATATCTCTAATAAATGAAGTTGTTTTTGGTTCTTTTGTTGATCAGACCGACAATTAACAGATTTTTAACTATGTGATGAATAAGAAACCAAGTAATACATGAAACTTGGGAGTGAAACACTTAAATTCAATCTGTTATCTGTCTCCACTTCGGTATGAAACTGCAGTGATGGATCAGATCAGTCTGATCAACTGGAGCGTCCAATCACAATAACTGATATCCAATAAGGGGGCATGTCAGTCGGTAAAAGACTTCCGGAAAGTCCACTCTCATGTCTCCTCGCTCATCGCTCCTCAGAGATCCCTCCTCGATCCTCGCTCCTCGCTCCTCGGGGCAGAACAAGAGACTTGGGACGCCTGTCAAAATGGCGTGTCAGGAACAACTTCCGGTTCGGGCGAGGAGCGAGGAGACATGATTTAAGAGACTTGGGATGTACCCAGAGTCAACTCATAATCATCTGAGTTCAAAAAGTTTATGTTTGAAGTTTGAATATTGTGGTTTTTACTTTTTGGTTTCAAAAATGTTTCTTCAAAATTTGAATGCTTTACATAGCTTTTGCTGTCTATAACAAGTAACTAAATGAAGGACTGCTGTGCCATGTTGAAACAGTGTGATCACCATAATGCTACACATGCTTTACAATCAGATTGATAGATTGTGTTAAACTCAAGACACAAAATCATATTACTGCTTAAACTAGTCATAAGAAACTTTATCTGCAATAATTTCTTAATGTACATTAACAGTCTACAGTTTTTAATTCAATTAATCTTTGCAATTTAAAGAAATTTGCAAATCTAAATTGATTCGTCAGTTAAATGACTATATTTTCGACCATTACACCAATTGCCCTTTTCTCAGGTTAGAGCAACAGCCCCTCAAAATGTCTGTGCATGTCCCTATCCTGAGGTATGTGGGCACCAGAGTTAACTACTATGTGAGTGCTAGTAATTTGAAGAAGGCACGTTGATTACTGTGCTATGTTGCCTGGTCATTTAACCTAGATGCATTTGAAACACATCCTTAATTATTACTCCTGTTGAGTTGTTATGATTTTAATGGGTCAGGTACGTGTGGAATACACAAACCATCCTTGGTGGTTGAGCTTGAATAAGTAGGCATGATAATTAATCAGCTGCTTTACATACTGCAGGTCTATGAAGTAATGTGCAATTATAATAATAATAATTGAGATAATAATTAATGTGCAATTTAATGTTGAGGAAGATTGATTACTTAAGGCAATTTCTGGAAGTTTTACTGGTCAGAGAATGAATGTACAAAAAAATATCATCAAAAAGATATTTCTGAAGTCAGACTCGGCATCCTCAGGCACTAACTTTCTTAGGCTTATTATTCCAAAGCAAAAAACCCTTGACAGTAAATAACCAGCCACCATAAGTTTAAAGTCTCGATGCAGGAACAGCTTGGAGGACACTGTAAGGATTTCAGCCTATGTTCAGACTCACAGGGAGTCAAAAGGACCAAGAGGTTGCTTGTGGGCTCTGTTTAAGGGCTTTTGAGCAGTAACAGGTCTTTAAATCAATTCCTAAATGGATAGATTGATGGGAGCCAGTGCTGGGAAGCTATAACGGAAATGGTGTTTAAAAGTCTGGCTGCAGAAGAATTTTGCTCAAACTGAAAATAGCTCAGGGAGTTCTAGTTTATATTGGAAAGGGGGGGTGGAGGGGAATGTTTAAGGTGCTCTGATGTAAAGCTATAGATTACTTTTTATAGATCAGCTAGGAAGAGGAGAGGTCTAATTTTGGCACTGAAGGAAACGGCTGAACCCGAAAGTCAAAACTAGACTCAAACATGTACTACTGCCAGATTTCTAGCCTTTTGTCTCACAAAGGTAAAGTTAAAAATTCTATCTCTTCTGTTACTCACCTTCAAGTAGAAGGATGCACACTTAACATATTTGCACAACCTGAACAGTTAAAACTGTTGTTAAATGATTCTGGGTGTACATAATATAAAATCTCACAAAATAAATACTACATAAAGATGTACTATACAGTATTTACTATGAACTTATCAGTAAACTGTTTATACACTGTATTATACACTTATGATGTTTTTTCGTCACATCATCACCATTCACGTGCACCATTGTTTTCTAAATGAAAAAAGGTTAAGTTCTTTGAGAGTCACAAATGAATCAGGAGTGGCCTTCTGCACCCAAATTTGCTGAACAATAATTTAGCTTAAACCCCAAGCTTAACAGGGGTTTAAGGTAGAAAAGGCTAAATAAAAGTATTTTCTGTGGTGAGTAGAGTAGAGGGAGATTAGAGATAGTAGGTTAAGAGAAATACAAAATTGTTGTCTAGACTTTGAAGAAGAGATCAGCAGTGAGGCTTACCCTTAGCGGCAAACACTCTAGGTGAAGTGCTGGGCCTTGTAAGACTCTGACTATAAGCTGTCAGTACCAGTTAAAGTGAATTTCAGCTAACAAGGCCTTGAACAAAGAGCATCAGATTTGACTCAACATGTAAAAGAAAACCACTACCAATCGACACAAAGCAACGCATCAGGAGTTTTCACTATGAATGAAAGCATTCTCAAAACACAGGAGAGGAGATTAGGCATATTTTCTCCTCATTGTTTTTCTTCTGTTAGATGTTTTGAGTCATTTTAGCAAGAACATGAGAACAAATAGTCATCATGTCTTTTTTGCATTTTATACTGCTTAAAGCGAGCTTCTTTTCATTGCCCAGACAGTGAACAACATAGGACAGAAAGCTGCTGATGCATTGCTTGCTATAGGTCTAAAACTATAGAGCTATAAAACTGATACTAAGGAGCCACATCCACAAAAAGTCTTTATGAAATTTTGGCCCTCCACAACAGCAATCTGTGGATACACTGTAAGGCACACAGTCCAAATCCAGGTTTGACCGTACAATAAGTGGAGATTGACTTTGAGTATAAATAATAATTATTGCCGTAATCATCACAATTCAAAATTGTGAAGTTTCATGAATGTTTGAACTGTAGTTGTTGACTGCTTGTCCATTTTGTACGTCAGGTGAGAATGTCAGGATAATTTGATCAGTGTAAGGACAAAAGGAAAGATGTAAAATAGAAATCTGATTCGGGTTCAGAATAATGTTTTTATCTATCACAAAATGATGGATTTTTTTTATGGTGACAGCTGATCAGAATGAACCATTTCTTAGGGCTGATATCATTATTTACACATCAGTCAAGTTCTGATGATACTGTAGGAAATTCAGGGCAAAATAAATACACAATCACAAGCACTGGGTATCCCCTTGCTCAAGGATATTTCACAAGGGCACATGGCTGATGATTCTTTCCCTGAAGTGTTACCAAAAAGTGACAGCTGGCCTTAGCAGTGCCTGCATGTAGCTTGTTACTTATAACATGGTATCTGAATAAATGTGCTACTCATTATTTTTATTATTATCACTATAAGCATTACAATTTTCAATATTTGCATTCCATGTCTGTACCCACATTTATGTACCTAAGTCAGGCCCTGAGTGGCCTTTGGCACCACTCCACTGCCTCCCCATCTGCTTTCTTCTGTCCTGATGGAGCATCATGCCAGGGGAGGCCTTCTGCAGCACAAACCCACCCGGTGTGGACCCATGATGCACCAGACAGGCAGCCCCTGTTAGCCACAGTGACAAAAGACTCTGTTGGGTTTGTGTTTAATGAGGCGCTACTGTGTATTCATTCAATAATAACAGCCATATGGTTGTCATCGCTGAACATGCCTCCCCACTTTGCTTGAAAGTTCGGCATCGTCTCCTAGGGAAGACAATTAGCATGGTGATGTGCAGTGCATTGGGTTGGGTGGCGGTTGTTTTGCTGTGTTTGTTAATTAGTTAGTGGTAGGACATTGTTTGGAAATTTAAAGTTGGAAATTAATAATATCAATTGCAAAAATAAGATTCCCATTATGTGTAAACATTCAACTCTTATCACAAGCATAAAAGTACTGTAGGCTGCTATTTGAGCTCCCAGTCATCATGTTTGTTATCAAAATAATATATTTTATATATTTTTTTATTTTTATTTTTAATATATTTATTTGTTAACCATATTTTTACATTGATTTTTTTACAACTTTTTTGTTGTTGTTTTTGCTCAGGTCATGTTTTGTAGCATTTAAAATGAAACCAGTGGGTTGTATAGTAAAAACAATCTGAATCCATGTTGTAATTAGTTGTGGTGTGTTAAGTTAAAGGGGCCATATTATGCTTTTTGTGATTTTGTTATTTATATACTGTTATGACATCAGATATCTATGCTAAACATGGTCAAAGTTCCAAAACTTGAAGTTAATATATGTAGAAATTCTCCCTACAAGTCAAAAGCCCAGGTTTCAACCTCTTCTAAATGCTTCATTTGCAGCATTTTTAATCAGCCAGTTGCCCTTGCCCATAAATGACTGTCCGTTCCGCAGCCATGGTTGCAAAGGTTGTCGTTATGGTTTTTCCATTTGTCGTTTACATTGTCCACTCTCATATTTCAGATCGGATTTCAGCTTGAACATGTACTGATATATTTGAGAAGCTGACATTTCGAGTAAAGAATGAGAAAAAGTGGTGAAATCCTACTACAAGAGCCCTAGAATATAAACATAGACCTGGAAAGGTGTATAATATGTCCCCTTTAAACATATGATATGCTTTAATGGAAGACATCATTACAGTTTTAGTTTCTGTCACTAAATAAAAGATTTAAATATGAAAGAGTCTTGGGTGAGAGAGGGTGGAGATAGTGGGGATAGCTGATTTTCTAACCACATCTTCTCATCACATCAACCACATTAGCCTCTTATCTCAGACAAGCATGCAGCAGCTCATGTGAGAAGACAAACTTATAACCTGCTTGATTCATGATTGATTAGTTTGATTCACCTTTGTAAAGAATTGTAGCCACTTTTCAATTTCATTTCTTAGCTAGCTCTATGAATCACCCAGTGGGTTTGAATCATCACCTCACTGCAACATTCCACAACACCTTAAACACTGTCACTTTATTTTTAAGGTACGTTGGTGGTCAGATTAAAACATTTGGAAACCATTCTTATACTATCCTCTACAGAGAGGGTGTAGTATATTCTGCCATTACACCTCCCTCGCTCTCCTCTTTGTGTCTTAGGCCATAAAACATCTCCCTATTAGCATCCTAGACACTTAGCTGTGAAGCGGCATACTCTCTTTATATGCAGGCTCAGGCACATGATCATTTCCATTACAATCATTTGGGTGAAAATATGCAGCAGACACAAACATGGCATTAATTTTAATGTGGTGCCACAGCTCTGTTCAATTACATTCCATAAAATATTCACAGGGAATCTCACTCTGATTTAGGTATAGGGGGTATAACACAGCTGGAACTTCATGGATGTGCTAATGCAGAAGATAATGTACAAGTGTGTAGGTATTTTTTCAAGCCATTACTTATTTACTGTAAGTAAAGGCAAGGCTTCTTCCTGCCATCTTGGTTTTAATTCAGGACCGCATCACAAGTAGCTACATACAGTGGTTTACATACTGCAACATCTGGACTATGTAGGCACTTTGCCAACCATTTTTATATGGAATGGTAAAATCTGTATCAAAACAACCACATACTGTCCTAACAATGTCATTAAGCCAAAATGGAGAGAAGTGCTCATTAAAGAAATAAAATGAACTAAAAAGAAAGGTAAAACGAAGACCAGATCGCTGCCATGCATAGAACTTCAGCCACCGTTTCATCAAAGAGAGCCTCGGAGGCCATCTTACTTACCTGTGAAATGCCTTCACATTGTCAATAAGCAAGTCTCTGCAACTTGGGGCCTGCCACATGCCCCACCACTGTAACAAACAAACTGCTGCTGTAAGCATTTTATTAGATCCCTCAGTAGCAACACGACTGGGACGAAAATCTAAATTTAAACATTCAGTCATTCAAATAACAGACACTATCACAGATAGCTATGATATTTATTTATAGCTTGCCCAGATAGTGGTGAAGGTCTGGTCTTCTCTATTGTTAGGTACAACTTCAACTTTTTCAACAAATAAGAATCTGTGACAGGACAAAAGGTATTTATCAGAGAGGAACATTGATTCACTTGTTCTGGCACTTTCAAGAGGCTGTTTAATGAGATTCTCTATTTGACCTGTCAACCATCAGAACAAAAGAGAGGAGTCAGGGGGAGGTGAAGAGACTTAGATTTCTGCACTAATGACAAACACCTCATAGAGTCTATTTTCTGAATGAGCTGACTCATACATTTTAATTGTAGGAAGTGTCTCAGTGGCCAAAGCAAGTGCAGTACGTGCTTAATGTTTTCAAATAAACTGCCTTGTCCTTCTCTTGCCACTGGCATTTTACAGCTCAGACCAACTCAACATCATTATTGCACTGATTATTCATTTGGACTTTCAAAGTCAGTGTTTATTTTGAGCACAGGCCTAGGAATTAAAAATGACCTAACATCACTCTATTCTGTTGTGTCATACAGTGAATAAATGCTATTAAACCAAATATATGCTATAAAGAACAATTACTAAATTTATATGCTGACAATGTCTATTGTGTTGTATGAACACAGCTTAACCTATTTATAGTAGCCTCCCTTTATGAAAAACTACATGTGAAATGCATGTTTTCGCATGTGAAATGAAAGTGATATGGATAATTAGACAAAACACCTGTGAAGTGGCTTGATGGAATGGATCTTTGAACTGCATCAAGCTGAAGAGATAATCACTTTACTAAGAAAACCATGATTACATACGTTACCCGTCTTTATACATGGAACAAGGAGAGTTTTGAGGGCTGCTCTGCAAAAGAGAAGAACCCATTAGTGGGCCCCCTGTGCTTATGGCATTAGGATTATGTGCAAAGACATCCTTGAAATCCTTGAAAATAGCTATGTTGTTACTAATAATTATAATTTAACTTATACTAAAAGGTATAAAAAGAAAAGCATATATATGATTTTGAAAAATAAAACAAAAAACTCAAACAATGTGACACTGCATATATGGCACTCGACAGGGACCCCTCAATGCTGATTCTGAAGAGCTGAAAATAAGATTTCCTGTCCCTCTGACAAACTGTCACCCACACAGATTTTAGGCATAAATCATCTTATTCTGTATATAATGCTGTAAGGGTGAATGGTTCGGCCTACGAGATGGACTGTAATGTCAGCTAAATCTGCCAATTCCCCACAGCTCACCTGGGACAAAACTCCTCTATCAATATGTGTCCACTTCCTGCTAAAAACAGACTTCCTGTTGGTGTTAACATCCTCCCCAGTATTCTTGTCGAGTGGATGTGACTCCATGGGAAAAGTGCATGAAGGTTATTCTATTCATAGTGAAGTGATTCAGCATTTACATTGCTATCTCTGTTTATACAAAAGTACAGCTGTACTAATTCAGCTGCAAAATCTCCACAAATGCACTTTGTGAAAAAAACCTCAATGGCTTTTGTCACTAATACAGTATGAATACAGTACTCCTTTGTAGAAAGGCACTATAGCACCAGCATACTGTAACTAAAGTGTACAATAGTTTGGAAATGAGGCACAACATAAGAGTAGGAGTTATTCCTTCACCAATTCCTAGGTCAGGTCTTGACACACAATTTTGTGGTTATTTCAGGATGGGCTGGCCTATCCTGAAATGCAACCAAACCTACCTCTCTGCACCAAAATAAACTGGAGACAATATGCAAAGTGTGAAAATTCACAAAAGCAAAATGAGTTCTTCCAAGATGCAATGTGGACAAATCTGAGCACATTGCCTCAAAATATAGCTTTTCCATATCATCTCTTCCACCTCAACTATTTGGAGTTCTCTCTAAACACTGCCATAAGCTGATTCAACAGACACAAGTACAGGACATGCAGTACGTACACTGCAAATGGGTTGATATTAAATTAGATAAAATTGCATTACACTGCTTACATATCCCATTATTTGGTGAGCAAAAATAGTTGTCTTTCTTCCTGTCTCTTCTTCTGCCTGGGAAATATAAAAGCTCAAATTTAACATACATCCATGAGCAGGACAGTTTTGCATTGCATCTTTCATTCAAATTGCACTCACAATCTGCATGTAATTATCACATGATTTACTAAGGCAGCAGCTCATCAACACACAGTCATGCACGTAATTTTATTACAGAGGCATTCTACTAGTGAAGTTAAAAAAAAGAATGAGCACACAAACACAACTCCTTGTCTCTATGGGCACGGTGTTAAGAAATGGTCTAGATATTGCACTATTTACTGTTGTCGCCCTATTTTTTTCTTTCTAAGAATCAGATTTTTGTTATCTCTTTCATATTAACTGATTTATTTTAGGTAACTAAGTCAGTGCAGCTCCCTGGGCATCTTTGCTGTGTGCTCCCTCTCTGCTGTCCTTGAGCTTTTTGTAGAATAAAGGTTCAAACAACTTCCAGTTTCTCAACACAACCGTTGTATTTCTTCCGTTGATTTTCGTACTTGTTCTTCAGAGATGCAGAACTTGCTATGCAGGCACTGGCAAATACTGTGAATCTTAGTGAATCAGTGAGAATAGTGGTATCATATTTCTCTCTCATACAAATAGAAAAGAGAGAAATTCCCCTGTGGTATACTGCTGACAGTCCAGGCACAGCATGCATGAGAAACAAGGGGCAAAGAATTTACAGCCAATCAGGACTGAATATTTAGCTTGGCCTTTGTATAAGACACCACCATATTTGCCCCTGTGGTGGTAAATATCCATGCAGCCTTGAGCTGAGACATTAAATCCCTCTGTAAGTATACTGACTAACTGGTAAGTAAACCAAACACATGAAGTATCCCCTTAAGAAAAATATGCTTAAAAGAATCTATTTCTCTATTTCCTGCCTGCTCATGATCTGTACCAGGTACTGTTACAGGATGATGTAATGCTGTGATGCCTGGCGCCTCCTGACGTCAAGTCTGCAGGCTTAGCTGACAGCCTGTCTTTCAACGTGGCTGACAGCCAAACAATTTCACTATGGTGATTGCCTCTTCCTCTACCCCAATCCATCTTGTTCCCAGCAAGAGGTGGCTTAGAGGGCGCAGCAGGTAGCCAGGCCAAGGGGCACTGGCAAGGTCTAAATGCTAGGTCATATCATGTGTACTCAATTCCTGAGACAGGCATCCCAACACTCTGTGCAGCCAAGCATGTTTGTTTACTCACACAGGTCATCATATCAGTGCTTGGCCTGCATTGTGCTGTGCAAAGTCAGAACAAATCATGACACATTATAAGGCATGAATAAAAAGTGTCATACTGGCAATCATCCAACAGGAAATTAAATTGAAGCACACATGAAAATGCACATATCAGAACATACAGCTCCAGAAAATAAGTTGTATATGGTTTCATACAACTGCAGTTTTTACTTTATTCAATATTTAAACCTGATGCCAGTTTAGCACTAGTAGTAGTAGTGCGGTGGTAGAAGCACTACTACCACTACCTCAAAAATGGCAACATTGATACAGGATTCGCAAAAAAATTCAACAGCAGAAGCTCTACAAAGATAGGGCTACGGTATTAGATTGCATTTTTGAACAGGTGTACCTAATACACTGGTAACTGATTTACAATGGTTTACTGTGTATCGTGACCTCATAGTAACATTATTTAAAGGAGCTCAGAAACCTAACTTGTTTTGTTTGTTTAAAATGAAATCTGGTGCATTTCCATGTTTATTAGGTCTGTTGAGGATGCTATTTTATAGTAAGCAATGTGTTTAAACGATGTACTGTATATATGCAAATAATTTGGTAACTATGGTAACCCATATATGCGTCAACATGAGTGCAAGGATTTTCTAATATTATTTCTTGGTGAACTCTTTGTGACACCAGAGAACATTGATATAGGCGTAGAAACTGTTAAGCACTGCATGACTTGCTGTCAGTCACCAGCATTTTATTTTCTCATGTGGGTCCATGTGGCACTGATGATGCAGGATGACGGTTGCCAAAACTGTTCAATAAATGATGTTTACAGCTCTTGGTTTGTTTGTTAAAAAAAGCCAGTGTGAACATGAACTGGATCAGAATGAACAGGTGACAGTGTATTTGTTTTTCCATTTCCTGCAAGTGTAAAAGAACCCTTACTCTTCTTTCAGCTTTTTCATTGGAAGTAAATATTATTTTATTAAAATAAGTGCTCTGCTGGATGGGATGATGAATCCTAACATAGAATAAAATAAAAAGTATTTTTCCATGCCCTGTGTATATGAGCAAATAAATCCTAAACTGACTAAATCTATTTCGCAGAGAGACCTGACACCCTCCTGCATTAAGAGGGAGAACAAGATGAAACTGGGCTACATGCAAACCAGCTTTTGATCTTGTCAGTGGAGCACAACCAGACCAGCCAAGTGGAGTAACTACACAACATCGCCTTAAGTAGACAGACTGACACAGCAAAACAAAAAACAGCAAAAAACACAACCTAACACATGTTACACCCTTGCATAATGAACAATAAATACAAAGGAAATATTTATACCAGCCTGACAGGGAGAATTTGGCATTCTCCACCTGAGGGATCCCAGAGGACGCCTTATAACAGTCTTTCAGCATGTTGACAGATATCACAGCAGACAAGGCACCCGCTGAAAAGCTCCTCACTTCATTGGGACTCTAAATACTCAGTTAGGACTTTGTTTAAACCCTGGTGCCATGTGCATCTGTATTTGACATAATCTAATATTCCCACCAAAAGCAGAAAGGACACAGGGGAAAGAATGGGAGAAGTACAAGGCTATACATTCAGTTTGACCTGTATAAGAGCACAAAGTGCATTTTTTTGTTTTTTGTAACTGCATCATCTGTGCTAGTATTCATTTACATCATTGTGTAAGCTTCCGACCCCTGTTTTGATGTCATTATACTTGTTATCAGCATGATTCCAAAAAGAAGAATCCCCAGATAAGGAGAGAAAATTCCTACATAAGTAATACTTTACAACTAAGAGCCAATTAAAACACCTGCCATACTGAATAATTACCATTGGTTTGTGTTGGGAAGCAATTAAACATCTTGTGATTGCTTCTTAGTTGGAAAATACAATATGTAGGAGCATCTTTGTTTAGTTTTCTATTCAGCTAGAGACAGCAAAAGATAAAAATGCATTTTTATATTTTGTCTACCAGTATGCTCCATCAATGTCAATGACATACAACCTTGCGGCACATATTTTTGTTTGACGTTTTACCAGTTTATGCTTACATTGACTTGTCAAGCTACTTCTGGAAGTTGTGCAAATAAGAATTGTCCTTTCCTACTATTGAAAGTTGGGTGACATTCTTATACTTACCCAAAAAGTCTAAGCGAGGATGTAAGTAAGTAAGTAAGTCACTTTATTTATAAAGCACCTTTCAAAACTAGTTATAAGGTGCTTTACAAAGAAAAGAAAATAACAGAGAAAAGGGGTAGGGGTAGATACTCCAGGGTACAAAGTGTATGAGACCATGTTGAATCCTACTAGATGTCAATTAGGGTTTCTTCATCATGAAAGTGAATTATGAACTTGTCCATTTTTTAACCATATGTTTTAACCATAGAGTTGGAAAATTGGAAGACACTCACACATGTATATGTTGTTTTTTGATTAACAAAAAAAAATTTCATGCTCGTCCGAACAACTGGAAATGTCTTGATTAAGTGTGTGTGCTTTTTTCTGGTAGTTGCAAAGACACTTGTTTTGATTTTGATGGGCTGTCTGAACCATGAAGACTGAATCAAGGAAATCCACTTCTTGGATGTTAAACATGTGAGTGTGAATGATGGCAAGGTGACAGGAACAGAAAGTTTGATTGAATAAAAAAATACAAGCTGCTCTTCCCTGTCAAGTCCATTTTCATCAAGGTAGTGCAAGCGGAAAATGTCGTTCACTCAGGCTCTGTTGTGACAGGACACAGAGTGAAAAAAGTACTACAGTGCAGTTAGTTTTACATCAAAATCCAGTGGCTATTCTCTGTATTTTCATGGTTGTTGCAGACAGTCCCACTGTAAATGTCAAGCCAATTCACAGATGTCAAATTTGACCCGGTCATGCAGTGGAGATTGGCTATGTGGACACTGCATTTTATAATGATTAATAAGTTCACATGTTCATTTGAGGGATATTTATAAGGTTATTTCTGCTTATGAATAGTGTTTTAATGTTGAGCATTCAATAAGAAAAGTGGCTTCTTCCAAGAACTTATGTTACAGTACCTAGTCTGTTTGACAAAGTTTATTGTGTTGCACTCTGAACCAGAGAAGGAGTCAATTTTGTATGATTTTGGATAATTTTTAAACATCTTTAATATGCCCCTCATACTACATACTGTAGGTTGGTATAGCTGGTGTCTTCACCATTTTTCTCATACTTCCATTCAGTTCCATTCCATTTAATATATATGCACTATTTCCCCCCTGAACGGGAAAAAAACGAAACTGAAATGATCATCTTTTATAGGGTAAAATATAAATAAACAAAATCACTTATCTTCATTGAAAGCCAACCGATTACAATAACTGACTCCTTCAAGTTTCTTGGCACACACAACAGCCATAACCTGAAATGGGACCTCAACACTAACCATCAAATTCAAAAAGCACAACTTATTTGCACTTACTTCTGAGGACAACTCAAAAAACACAGAGTCAGGAAAGGTCTAGTAGTCCAGTTTTACACAGCCATGATCCAGAGCATCAAGTCACAATCGATTACTGCCTGGTAAAGAAACACATCTGAACACACAATAAACTTAATACATTTCAAATATTGAAACAGAACACACCTTAGACCAACAGTTGTTTTTCATGTGTTTATTTATATGACAATCTGCCCTTTCACCCTCAAATGTGATTAGAGAAACTGCCCCATAAAAACCTTTTTACATGGACAAAATGAAAGAAACTTTAGGAGGAGCAGCAGAAGTGGGATGTCTCTTATGGGACAGACAGAGGGAAATTTGGCTGCAAGGTGATCGTCTTGCATGATCTCTGAAAATACACAAAAACAAAGAAATCAGTAAGACAGACAACATTATGGTAGCATGAATTAACTCAAATTAAACTCATCCTCATGGATACATTTATAAATGCTCCTTACTTGTCTATATATAAAAAATATATACACACACACACACATATATATACATATATATATTCAACCAGCAAGTTTTTTCTTGATGTGAAATGACACAGGCATCTATCAGAAGATAATAAGAGGATGTAAAAGAGGCATCTTGTGGAAATAAATATTTCTCAGCTTTTATTTTCCAGTCAAAATAATATGCTTGAATAAAAGTAACTTTAAGACAAAATTTGCTGCAAAGGGTATGAATCATTTCAGGCTTGACTGTATGTATATAGTCCAATAGATAGTATAATATAGATATGAAGCAATATATACGTAGTTCTCCAGGTGTGTAATTTTAAGTCGGGTGTTTATATGAACAGTAAAAGAAGGTTTTTTTCTCATAGCGGACTTTTATTTGTAATAAAATAATCTGAATACTTCTTCAACCAACAGCATTACGTTACTACGCTAACAGTATTTACAGCACGAAGGTCAGTTTTAATCTGTGATATCATCTACCTGTTTGGCCAGTGAGCCTCACTGCCGTTCAAATACACCAGACTCCTTTGACAGAAAGACTAAATTTACTTAGCAGAGCACAGATCTACCACACAGTCTCTTTTTTGGCATTAATGTGAGGTACTTTGCTTCACGAAGGGATCTGATAACTTCTTCAACCGCTGAAACTCACCCAGTCACACACACAGACTAAGCAGCTGGCTGCGCTACAGCAGCACCTCCCGTTACCTTACCATCTTAAATGTGTGTTTTTTTCAAAGGAGTCAGGCGCTGCTATATAGCGCAGCTATTTTCGGTTAACGTAAACAAAACGGACCTTACTTTTCAACAGAGACGGTCTATCTCAATACAAATCATATTAATGATGTCCTCAAACACTTTTCACATCACTCTGAAAGTGACAGAAGCAAACTCAGCACTTTAATGGACGTTGACAGCACACTGAGTCACAGTTTAGCTATATGTATAGTGTTCTTGCTCAGCACCGACTGTATATTTTTTGTACATATTAATAATTTATTCCCAAAAATATGAGAGAATAATGTCTAGATTCAAGAATAACGTAATGCTACTAAGATAACAAAGTTGAAGAGAAAAATATTCACTTACCTCAATAAGATGACTGTTGACTTTGTGGTTGGTGCAGCGCCCTCTGATTCAGGCAGATTAGCTAGCACACAGCTCCGTGCACATAGCTTCGCACACACCGGGACACTCACACGCACGCCCGCAGGCACGGCCACACGCAACCCCACACACATACATGGAGATTTACTCTGCTCCCCATGGCAACCCGTGCATGTGTGCGTCCTCGTACGCGTGCGTGTGTGTGTTGGTGTGTAAATTTGTCAAAGTAGCTAAAAATGTTAGCTCCGTGAGCCTGTCAAAAAAGGCATTTTTGTGAAAGAACCGTAAATCCTATCAGAAATCTGAGCAGACCAGGACCACCACAAGATCTTTCTGCACAATATTGGTGATCTTCAAGTCCCTAGACCCAAAAATGTTGACAGGAGAGCGAGAGAAAAAAGGGTGTCGGTTCAACTCTCCTCCTGAAATCTCCTCCTTAATTAATATGGGAGTCTATGGGACAGTTGGCCGGTAAACCCTTCACAAAAGGGCTGACAGTTTAAATTCTGTTTGTGTCTGAGCTACGGTTGGTGATTTAAATGACAGAGCACAAGTGTGCCTACTACTGTGGAAAAATGTATTTGTGTAGACCAAAATATGTGGCTGAAAGGACGATTTATCCAGAAATTTTTCAGAAAAATTTAAACAGCTTCTTCCACTCTAAGCGATGACATCACGCACTCTAGCTCTGAACATTCCAGCAATACACACTAATGTTAAACTCAAAATTTATCTAAAATTGCACATGAAACTTTAAAAGTCACAGATCAAAAAGTATAAAGAATACTCAAAAAGTTGAATACAAGTTTAATAGCTGACAACTTTGTGAACATTTTAAAGTTTGAATGAAGTCTGTAGCTCAAAGTATGGCGAAGTAGTTGAAGCTTGAAATTGCCCCTAAAATGTGGATGTTTTTTGACCCCTCCCCATTCATTTCCTATGGGAAATTTCTCGCAGTTTTTCGAAAAAATTCAATATCTTCACCAAAAGTCATAGCACACCATTCCCGAACGAGCCGCACGTTTTGATGTATAATTCGCATGGGTTTTCTCAAAGCTGCGGGACAAGTTACGCGCCGAAATTTTGTACGGAAGAATAATAATAAAAAGTGGAAGAAACATGACGAATAACAATAGTGACTCGGGCTTTCCATTGCTATTGCATAGCTATGGAGCGTAGTGACTCGTGCAATACCCCGTGTCACTAATGAATAGAATTATCACCAGAGCATCAAAGATCATAGGTTGCAATATCCCCATACTGGATTTCATATACACACAACGAATCATCTCATGAGCTATCAAGATCACATGTGACCCTCTCAACCAAGCTCACCATGTGTTTCAGCGTCTCCCCTCTGGCAGAAGGTACAGGTCACAAGGAGGCAGGACAGAATGCCTTAACTTGGGCTTCTTCCCCAAAGCTGTACAGCTGATGAACACGAAAAAGCTGGTCTAATTGTATTGTAGGGTATGTGGAGCGGTGTAGGCTACTGCATGTTTCCTCTTGCACTTATGTCCTTTTTGCTTGCACTTTTTCCATCTTTACTGTGATTAATTCTAGCCATATAGTAATAAAAGAAACTTGAAACTGGATATATGAATGTTATATATGTTACACATGGTCACATGTGCACAGACCATATGTACTGGTGTCCCGAGAATGATAATGTGTTATATTGTGTTATATTATTGAACTGAGTATAAAATCACTTCCTGTATTTGTCTTTGAGCATCTGTTATACATATATCAAAATTTAGTAGTTTCTCTCCACTTTTTGGAGAGAAAATACTCTCATTCCAGGAATTTCAGGTGTCTACTTTGCTAATTTCTCTGCCAGGAGAAATTTGCATGACAGATACCTAAAATTCACTTGTACAAACCAGGCTAATCACAGGGTGTCATTTTGTCATTTACTGGATTTAATGGCTGCTCTTGTCTGCTTCAGCCTTACTTTGGGATTTATGTTGCAGGAGAATTTTTGCATAAAATCTTCATTAGCGCAGCAGCAAGACAGATAATTGCTTTAACAATATTTTGAGCTAAACTTAGTCACACTGAGACACACCTCTTTATATGGTTTTGTTCTTGCTTGCATATGTGCAGTTAGCTCCTTTGAAGAAATCCCCTCTTAAAAAACTGTATCTTAACTGGACAGCATGCATCAGCATCTGTGTGTACCCACCAGAGGTTTTTTTCACAATACACTCTTTAAATTTTGGTCATTTACAATCTACAACTTTTAACCAGATAAAGAATTTTAGTCATCTGACATGGATTTTAAGTTGTTTTTAAGAACTGTTCTCAGCAGTTTACAATGCAACTCAGCTCCCAGCTGCTCCGGTCAGCGTGTGTTCACCAAACAGCAGCAGAGAAACACCAGTTTTTAACGTAAGACTGTTTTATTCTGTGTTTTGCCGGTTTTGATCTTCCAATCTGGTTGTCTGGGAGAGGAGGATACCTCCTGAATAACAAGTGCTAAGGGTGTCTTGGCCGGGGTAGGCTGACTGCAGAGCACCGTCTGTCAAGACTCCCTTACTGGCCATAGCTGTTTTTCTTTCCCCAGCGACCCCCACTGCACCCTATAAGCAAGTGTAATGGCTAAGTGTGAATCTGGTCACCTTACCATCTCAAAGCTAAAGCAAAGCATCCTAATCCTGTCGCTCACTCTCGCCATGGCCCAGGCAAAACACCTCACAGTACTGGGCTCCTTTGGCTGAAGTAATTGGAGTGCAAATGAAATACTACTAAAGAAATACTCCCTAAACTTTGCCAATCAGGCTGTTCATATCCAGTCTAATTTCAACCAAGTTATCATTTGCAATAGGCAACATGTTAATATGAGATCCACCTCAGTTAAACTGAACTGTTTGTGGTATAACTGCAAGTAAACTGATCTCCATCTCATTAAATGTTCCACATCCTGCACTAAGAAAGACTGGATGGAAAATATGGATATGACACTTCTCAATGTGTGATCACTGAGCAGTTAGACTGAACATAAACTTGACTGCATGTTTTCAAAGGAAACCTGGGCAAATAGCAATGGACCTTCTGTTCTTATTGAGATGTCCCCTCTATTCTATAGTTTCAAGCATTTTACAAGGCATGGTAAAAAAAAAAAGGTGGTGGTCCTATTTTTATATTTGCTGATGCCCTAAACTATAGAAATATCCCTATTGGTGATTCTTCCTTTGAACATCATGCTTTACTCTTAAAATCCCAACCCTCTATGCTTGTTTTAACAATATACAGACCCCCAAAACAGTGTCTTATCCTCTCAGACTTCACTGAAATGTTGTCTATTGTCATTACCAATTATGATAACATTATGGTCTTAGGTGATTTTAATCTACATGTGGATAATGCAGACGACTCTAGAGCCAGAGTTCCTAAATGTGTTGAGCTCTATGGATTTTATTCAACATGCTGATGGGCTGACTCACAACCATGATCACATTTTGGATCTAATTATCACTCGTGATTAAAGGGTTGATGTATCCTCTGTGTGTGTGTCTGTGAAGTGGTTTGGAAATCTCAGACCACTACTGTATCTTTTTCTCTGCACTGTTATCATCATCTAGCTTTGTTACTTAGCGGGTTGTTAGGAAACGTTATCTTACCTCTGAAGTTGCTGAATATTTCATAAATCATATTAATGACACACCCCCACAGATCCTACCTTCCTCTTGTGATGATTTAGTCCACAATTTTAATAACAAGCTGAAAACTACCATTGACACTACAGCACCAGCCAAATTTAAGAAGATTAAATCTAAACAGAAACCACCATGGAGAACTGGGGATATTATTAACTTAAAGAAAAACGGCAGAAAAGCCGAGTATCAATGCATAAAAACTAAGCTGCAAGTCCATTTCTCAAAAGCTGATTTCAAAAAATCATAATACCACAATGCTTTTCTCAACTATTGACACCTTCATAAATCCAGCTCCAAAAAAGCCACTCTTTCATCACCTCAACAACCATCAAATTGTGAGGGTTTGCAGCATTTTTCAGAGACAAGATCAGGTTAGATCTAAACCCTGTTATACAGAATGTGTGTAAGCCCCTGTCTTCGGACATTTTTCCTCTGCTTAAGACTGCTATGAATGATTTTGCTGCTGTTGATGAAGAAATTTGGGTCACTTTACCTTATCACCTTTTTAAGATTGTGTTTAATTGTCTACAGGATGATATGCTAACAATCGTAATCATTCCTTGCTGACTGGTATTATCCCCCTAGCACTGACAACTGCTATTGTGAAACCCCTCCAGAACCTGTCCAATTTCAAAACTTTCTTTTTTAAGTAAAATGCTTGAGGAATTAATATTTAAACAGCTAAATGATTACCCAAATTTCAGCTGTATATTTGAGAAGTTTCAATATGGCCTCTGTCTTCACCACAGCACTCAGACAGTGCTAGTTGTAAATGACCTTAGGATGAACACAGATGACAAGAAACTCTAAACATTAGTACTCTCAGACTTAAGTGCTGCTTTTGATACAGTCGATCATGACATCCTTATTAACAGACTATAGAAGTGTGTTGGCCTCTTTTGTTTCCCTTGGTGACCACCACTTGTCTAACATCAGCATAACGTGGGGTTCCTCAAATCTCCATTCTGGGACCTGTGTTGTTCAGTCTCTGCCATTGGGAAATATCATCAGAAAGCACAAGATTAATTTCATAGCTATGCTGATAATGCACAACATCTCTTTATCACCCAGTGACATCACTCCTGTTGATAAACTTGTTAAAAACATTGATCATATCAACTGAGAGTTAATGCACTAACTTAAAATCCCTGACATGAAATGTCAATCACCTAGCAAAAAAATCTGAACTGTTTCTCTCCCAGACAGATACTGAGAGACTTATGCATGCTTTTATTGCTTAATTACAGCTTCTCTCCTTTCTGGTCTACCTAAGTGTAGCCTGGTCATGAATGAGGAGACCGGACACAAGCAAAATTCTTTTTGTGGGTTCTTTATTCCCTGACTGCACTCAGATGAGAACAGCATTAATACTGTAAATTTGAGGATTTGAGATAATCACAATGATAACAAAAGAATACTACTTCTCCTGTTTTGGACTTCATTAACTTAGTAGTCAGACTCCAACTTGAGCTTCCTACAGAAAACGAGGTATAATAATAATCTCTCTCTAACTCTCTATAGGATTTAACAACAATCTAGACAACTCTCTATAGGGTCTAAAATTTAAAAAACAACTTTCAATCAAGTCTAGAATTTAAACAACAAATTTCAATCAAGTCTAGACAACAGTCTCTAGAATCTGACCAATCTCTAGTCAAGTCTAGACAACAGTAGTGGCTGGCTCCCTAAATAAAATAAAATCAATAAAATAAAATAAGTACATTGCCTCAACCACTCATTACCAAACAGTATATTACATCATCTCTGGAACATATATACATCCATGAACAAAATACATTTTATAAACACTCTTCATGAAAACAAAATACACTTTTCAGAAGAATATTATGAACTCACTTGCACTCCCGTGTGCAGCTGGCGCACTCAGACGCATGCACCCGAATTCAAGACAGCACTCTCCCCTCTAAGTTACACCAAAAGCATATGGAAGGGTGATTTAGTGAAATAGTCAGCATTTAGCCTTGTGACGCTATTAATACTGTACGTCAATTTACTTTATCACCACTTACGCTTCACAGCTGTTAGCATTTGCCCTCCGCGTGGCGGGGATAGCACACTCACACACGTCGTACCAATCTACACAAATCATTAAGAACACAGAATCATCATTAACAAAATACAGTAGTTCTAACTTAGTTATGCCCTTAGCTACTGAAGTTAAAGATCATCTTTGTGTCTAACAATATATAATATGGTATTTTACCTGCACAAAGTGATAAACACACATACCTCACAGTCACTCGTTTCGCGGCATTTCAGGTTCCTGTTGCGCGAAATCTCATGATAGTTCTGTACTCTCGCGGGATTTACCACTTCACTTGTCTTAAAGAGACTGTACCACCCATACACATAGGAATAACAAAATAGCTCAACAAAACACTCATTGTCCCATGTTCACCTGGCCACATAAGCAAGCTATAAATAAGACCAGAAGGAGAGCACACGTCTCACCTGCCCTAAAGTCCCTTCATTGGTTGCCTATCAGTTTTAGAATAGATTTTAAGATCTTCTTATTGGTGTTCAAATCATTTAATGTACTTGCCTAAATACTTGTCAGAAATACTTTAAATGTATGCTCCCTCTGCATCACTCAGGTCCTGTGGCACTGACCTTTCAGTTGCTCCCTGGGTGAGGTCAAAGAGCTATGGGGAGGCAGCATTTAGTGTCTATGGTCCTCGCACCTGGACCAGCTTGCCAGAGAGGCTGAGGGCATCACACCCTACTTCACAGGTCTCCCTGTTCTACCATGTCTCTGATTTCTTATATTATAATTTCCTTATATTACTGTTTATTTTCACTGAATTGTTGTATTTTCATTGTATTGTTATATTGTTCCTTTTATTACTGTTTACTTTCACTGTATTGTTGTGTTTTCATTGTATTGTTAAGGACCTTGTTTTGCAATTTTGCAGGAAAGGCACTATATAAATAAAGTTTGATTTGATTTGATTTGATCTGTCTTTTTTCCTTCCTCTATCCAGCCATCCATTCATGCCTACTCTTCCATTCCACTTCTCACTCGCCTCCCATCCACCACCCTTTTCTGTTCCTTCCTTTTAGTCATCCATCTGTGACAACATACACCTCCCTCACACATTTTAAGTTTGTCCATTTGTTGCTCTCTCACAAACCAGACACACTCCACCACTCGCCCATTTTGTATGTCTACCTGTTAGTGTCTGTTCATCCTACACACACTCACACTGCCCTGCCTCTTCCCTGACACCTCTCCACCGTCGTTCTCCTGCACTTATTTTCCCACATCGTGGGTGGGTGGAATCAAATGTTTGTGTTGCAGTTATGAATGCATAATTTCTTAATATTCCCTTCAAAGTTAGCTAAAACCAACCAGGATCATGTTTTATTTGTCAGCAGGAGGTAGGTCATTACTGTTCATAATATCACGTTCAAGTGTTACCTCCTGTCATAAACAAATGTCTAAAACCACTAACCAGGCAAGCTGCCTTGGACAAACCTGATGTCTAAATGGTAAGCAGTGTGTGTTTGTGTTCACACTCTCTCTAATGGGTTACTTTTTAATTTGCTATTTATCCACTATTTTATAGACTTGTCTATTTTAGAAACTATAGAAACATTTGTTTTAATATTTGTTTGTTATTTGTTTTTCATTTATTTTACTAGATCATCTATGTTTCTATTATAGAAGCACACATTTGTCATCTCTGCCAGCTATCGTTGATTGCTTTGGGCAATAAACTTCCTTGGTGTGCCATCTTGACCTCTTTGTTTATTCTTGCTGACTAAGTAGGTGTCACTTGATACACAGTTAAAAAATTCTCCTGCAGGATTATCACAAAACACTCTTATTAAAAAATTAATTTACTCCCAGCTTGTCAGGCTGAAAGAGATGAGTGAATGAGTATTCACTGATTATTATTACATGCATCATAACACCATTCGTCATAACATATCCGTCACCCTAATAGTTGTCTTTTTAATTGATAAAACTGTAGGCTCTGTTGGATCAGGTTCAAAGGATCCTCATAAGAAATGAGGACTCCTGACAGAGGTCACATCTCATAGGTACATGGGCCAAATATATAATCAATATAATCAATGTTAAGAGTATAAGGTAATGACAGCAAACTTCAGTAAAAATTTGAGAACACAGTAAATATGAAAACACCTTGATGCATTTTTCAAATCAAAACAAATACTGCAAAACACTGTCTTTGGTGAATATATGTGTAAGTAAGCAAATCATTGTGTTGTGGTGTATACAGTGGTATGGATTCCATTTTTTGATTATCCTGTGATAGGGGATAATGTCTCTTGTGATGTCTTTTTTTTTCATCCCACAGTGGTGCTTTAATATTAGAACTCAAGTTCATATGTGGAAGATGTAGATGTGTCTCTTCTTAGAATATGTGCTCCTATACTCAACCTTGTATGTTCTAAATTAAACCCTCTTAGCAGAAATAGTCCTTTCAGTTCTTCAAGTACACAGACTTTAAATTCTCCTTGTTCCCTGTCAAAGTGTTTTCTGGCCTCCAGTTTTGTGAGGAACTGGAACACAATTCTTTGCAGTGGTTTTGCATTTACTGTCTTTTGAATGTGTTCAAGGTGCAGTGTGTAAAATTTAGTGGCAGTGGAAGAAAATTATGTTGAGTATGAAAACTCTAGGTCATAATATTTCATGTGCTGTGTCCATTGATTCACTGAAGTTTATTCATTCATGTTTATAAAAAATGTTCTGTATATAGGTATCATACTCTTGTGATCAAAAACATTGATATGAAGCTCAATTCTGTGGCTGTTCTGTAACTGATTTTCTAACAAATGTAGCAACCTCTGATCAACTCATATCAATTTCAGGCTTAAAAGACCAACTTCCAGGTAGGCCCCACCCACTTCATGTTCCATTTCAAGTACTGATATGGATAGAGACAACTTAATTGGTTGAACAAATACAGATACATACGTACTTGCTCACCTCCATAATCTGCCTATAGTCTTTGGATTTAGCAGCTTCTAGTAACTCTGTCAATTCTATGTGGGGATGTATAGACCAAATAGTAAAATACCCCTCTTTAAATTCAGTTACCGAAATAACACATATGTGTGGATGTTCCTCAAAGCAAAGCCTGTCGGTACGTCATATTTCAATTGTATGTATGTCCGATCCAAGTTTTTCACAAGGGACAGTCCATTTAAATCTTTTTTCGAGACAGTCTTCAAAAGCTGAAGCATTGCAGCATTGCTTGATCAATAGGTACAGTAGGTAATTAAACAAGCTTACGGTCCTTGTCACCTGGCCTGGTTACAGGTTGTGCAGGTTGCCTGGTCTCTCTTGAGGTAGGGCTACTTTAACCTGTGTGTGGATAGCACTAAGAACAGTGGGCAAGTTTACATCTCAACATTTCATCAGTACATTCCTCTGCTCCAGGGAACTGTCTTTTAGCTGGTCCAACAACTGTATTGATTGGTCTGCCAAATCAGATTTCAAAAGGACTGAGATTATTTCCCGCAATGTTTTTGCACAGATTAAACACTTTTCACAAACAATGTAATTTGAGAAGCCTTTCATGTATCACTATCTGTTTATTTCTGTCAGCATTTCCCCTTTTGACATTAGGTCTACACTATATTTCAACATAGAAGGGAAAAAAGGTAATCAAATACCATTGTGTTTTGTTTTTTTTTGCTTCTGCCTTTTTCATTGATTTTTTTCATTTGGTGTTGTTCTGCTCTATAAATCTTTTAAATCAGTTGTTGGTGGTCCAGGTGTAGTTGCGTTTGTGTTCAGTATCTGTGAAGCAGGAGTGGTTAAGGACACTGTGCACTTTGCCGCTGCATCTGCTCTTGCATCTTGCATTTCAAAGTCTGTGTTATTTGCATGCACCTTTCCTTTGCCTATTGCCAGTTGTCCGGGTCACATTACAGCATCCAGCAAATCTGCTACCAGTTTGTGATGTAACACAGGTTTCCCTGTTGCAGTTTTTTCCACAATTTTCCAAAGTCATGTATGACCCCATGTTGATAGTGGCTATTTTCCCCTTAGTAAATTTGCATGCTTCTGTTAGTGCTTTTAGTTCTGCTGCTTGTGCAGAGAAGTGTGTAGGCAGTGGTTCAGTTTTTAGTTTCTTATGCTGTGTTACTGCTGCATAACCTGCTCTTTTTACCAATGTGTTTTGATTTATCGATGTTGAGCTATCCACAAACATCTCCAACTCTGCATTGACCAGTGGTGTGTCTTTGAGGTCGGCTATGGGCTGCACACTTCATTTATTGCCACAACACAGTTGTGGGGCTCTCAATCTTCTGCAATGGGAAGAAGAGTTGCATGGTTAAACACAATACATTATTTCACTGTAATGCTTGGCTTTTCCAACAGCATTGCATGATAACTTAACCACCTTGTTGCAGAGAGATGAGCAGTTTCCTGTTCTAAAAGCATGATTGACAGACTTAACCCTGTCAGGTTTTCTTCAATGTTGCAAAGAATATTACCGGACTTGTTCTTTGTACAAATCTGTTTATTCATCTCTGATCTTTTAAAAGGAAATAATGATGTTCTGACTGATGAGGTTTCACATGTAACAATAACCCCTGCTTTCAAAAGTGAGTCAAAAATCTGGTGTTATACCCAATTTAGTCTCTGGTTTTTAGAGGATATTGATCTTTACATGGTATGTAATCTGATTTTGGAACCATTACAATTAATTTGACATGTTTGACATCACATTCGCTTTTTACCCAGGTAGCTGTTGATATGTCTGTTAACTCTGGAGATTCAGCTGTTAGTTGCAACACCAATGTTACTTTTGCAATCATGCTTTAAGGTTGCAGTGCATTGTAATACATCAAAAGCCTATCTGTTTTCTCACTGCTGCGCTCCAGTATTAGCCTCACCCATGGTCTTAGGTTTTTCCTCTGCTTTGTTTCGCTCTCTTTTTATCTCTAGGGAGATGTGTAGCACTGAGTCATACTATATTAAAACAAACAAACTAACAAACAAACAAAAATAATGTTTTGTCTTAGTTCTTCTGACACTTCTGCTCCTGCTTCACACATCTCATCTGTCTAATACAACCTCATACTCACCATTTTTTTTTAATCTTTCCTTGACCACTATATGCGCAAATGTTTCATCCTGCCCCTGGTATGTGTATAGGATAGGTCAAATGCAGAGGGTCAATTTTCCCACCGGATCTATAAAGTATTTCTTCTTAATCTTTGCCTTGTTCTTGTTCTTGTTCTTCCTCTTGTTCTTCTTCTTGTGAGCTAGTCTGAGTGGGTTAGTCCTTCTGTGAGTTAGTCTGCTTTATGCACTGCACTTCTGTTTCTGCATGTGTGTGTCTTCTCAAGTAGTTCTGAGGTTATTTGACCTGGGCCCTGAGGGTTGTAGGTCCCATCAGGACATGCAGATTGGTGTGCCACGCCCCAGTGGCACATATTGACCCGATACTCTGGTGACTAACCAGAGTATCAGGCTCAATCTTTATCTTCATCTCCATCTCTATCTTCTGTGACCATGCACGGAAGCATGGTATATGTCTCTTATACAGTGGTGCTTGTTGCTAACACATCATCAGTTTCCACCTTTTTCTTTATTTCCTGGCTTTTGTCCTCATCCTGCTAGAGATAATTAAGTGATTTGTCAAGCAATATATTTGATAAGAAATACAAAGACTACTGTTACTGCTAAGAGCATTTGTCAAAATGATTGTGTTTCCTCAATTGGTGAAGCAGGTGCTGTGTTTCTACAGTAAAAACAATTTTGTTTTCACTAGGAAAGTAAGGTTTGTAAAATTATGTTTATTTTATATTTTATTTTATAGTTTATGTAATGTTTAATGTATAAGATTATGTGTTTTATTGCCTGCTCAAATATTAGTTAAACTGAAACCTTTTAATGCTATTTTCATGCCTGATATTTGTATTGTTTCAATATATGCTAAACATATTTTGTTAGAACAAAATAATTCTAATATAATTTTCTAATATAATTAAGAATTTAAGAATTTGGAAGTTGAACTAGAGATTAATTTTCACTATGTTTAGTATTTGTATTCAGGCAGTGCTTACTTTGATGTTGTTCTGATCAAGTATGATGTTGTACAACATAAGAGGATGAAATATAAAGAAAAAGAAAGCAGAACAGAGACAATAAACCTGTTTTGGCTGTTATTGAATGAGAAGATTCATTGTTTCCAGTAGATGGCAAGCCTCCCAACTTGATTTTGAGGAACCCAGATCTATATCTATACTGAAACAGTCAGATGAATTATCTGTCTGGTGGTAGGATCGTGTGAGTTACCTGGATTGGTACCGGTTTGAACATATATTATACTGAAAGAGTACACTCTGATAGATCGGACCTCCATCCGATCTGAACAAAGTTGACTTTGACCAATATTCCTCTATGGTCATCAGACACTGACTTGGAAGTTACTTGAAACTGTGAAACTCAAACGTCAGCCAGTCTCTTTTCTCTTTTCCCCTGCCTCGGGCAAAGGCCTCTGTCTGACAGAAAACCTTACCTTTTTATTCAAAATTCAAACTTACGATGAATAACTGACCATGGGTGCACTTTTTTCACCTCCACACAGGCAGTTTTTTTTACACTCTTCTACCACTTCTACCCCATATATATATATATATATATATATATATATATATATATATATATATATATATATATATATAATATATATTATATTATATATATTTATATTATAATATTATAATATTATATATATATATATTATATATATTTATATATATAAGTGTGTGTGTGTGTGTGTGTGTGTGTGTGTGTGTGTGTGTGTTTCTAAGGGTGATACATATTCCAAATTCTTATTCTCATATTTTATGTCTTATTCTATTTTAGCTTATTTTATTATATTCTCTTAACTCTTTAATAACTATTTTAATTGTATTTAAATGTCTTTTATGGTTTTATATTGTACTTATCACTTTGTCTTCCATACACAGATGGACAACTTTGCTTGTTTGGTTCATCTTCCAAACACTGGATGAGCTGTCAGCTTTGTGGCTTGTTTGTTTGTTTGTTTTCTCTTCTCTAGTTTCTTTAACACATCTTTCTCTTGTTTATGTAAATGTTGTTCCTTCAACATTTCTTGCTAATTTGTTCTCTACATTTTCCTGTTTTTTGTCTTTGTTCTTTTAATTTCTCCCTTTTTTTGTCTTCTTTATTCCTATTTCTCTTTTGGGATCCCCACTATACGGTGTTTGACTGTTTACCCAGTAATTATCAGGTCATCACCTCAATTAAGCAGACCGGTTTTCTCTATCCTGACCTTGTTTTCTCTCGTTTAAATCACAGGATTACGTTATCTTGTCTTTTCTTTCAATAAGAATCACAGAATTCACTTTACCTGGTCTTTTTTAAACACAATTCAGAATTTACACATTGCCTCAATCCTTCTCCAACCATTCGTTTGCTATCACAAGTCATTAGATTGATATAGCAGTTATTTGCTCTTACTAGAAAATGTGCTGTGAGAATTAATTTTGTTATCATTTCTCTGGAGATCCCATCAGTGAGCCAGCATTAGGCTCAACAGCCTCCAGCACTGTGTCTTCTCACCCTTATGGTGGGGAAGTATGGAGTTTGACAGTGGGTCCCAGACCTGTGCACATTTTTCCCTTCACTGGTAAATGTTCTTGGGATCCCATCACCATCGCCAGTTTGTTGTCAGAATTGTTCCTCTTAATAAAAGATGAATTCACAGAGAGCATCTGTCTTTTCAGAATTTTATTGCAATAAACAGAGCTCACATTTGCCAATGCAGATCTCCCATTTCATCAGGCTCAAAGAGCTAACTGAATGAGTATTCAATGATTATTTCTACATGAAGTTACATGCATCATAACACATTTTTTAAATCTGTGTATGAATCTTTTTTTTTATTAATACACAGTTTATCTTTGTCCATTCATAGCTCTAACTATGGGGTTTTCTGCATCTGCATCTTTATCTGCTGAGTTTGAAGTTGAAAGCCAAATCACAGCTTCATCTTTTTTAACATGCTGGGAACTGGCAATTGAACAGTCTCACACTCTGCACTCAGCCAGAGACAGAGAGAGTGCACATAATCTTATGTCAATAAAACATGCAGGTATAAATTTCCATTACAACATCTCATATGAATAAATAAATAAATTCTTAAAATTCACCCAGGAGATGTATTTAATGCATTAACATATTAATGCATCATGTCATGGATGTGATGTGGTTTTACTAGATGTGAAGAGGGCATGTAGGGACATGTGTCACAAAGACCTCACAAAGTGAGCTCTCCCTGAAATGAAAGATATGGGGAAATTGTGAGTAAAATGGAGGCCTGTGAATGTTATTTTTCCAGCAAGATGAAAAAGGAGGCTTTACTTTTTCCTTTTTTGTATGCAGTGTTGGACCAAAAATATATGGGTGTTATTCATTGGGTTTCAGTACACACTCAGGATAGAACAAGGTAGGGGGGGCATTGTAGTTACTCCAGAGAAGGGGCAAAAAAAACCTCCAATCTTTCAGGATTTTTCTTTCTCAAAGTCCTAGATAGCAAAAGGAAATATGGATCACACTTTTGATTGCTGCACAATACAAAACATGAATTTGAGTGTTTTATTGTCCTCCTATCTTTACATTACACATCTGTTTCAATCCAATAACAGAAGCAATCAAAGTCATAATACTTCAAAGACCATACAGCCAATATAAAAACTATATAAAATTATGAGTAATAAATGAAGGAGGCTTTGTAACAAAGAAACAACATGAGATGGTTTATTTATTATTTTTACTAAAATTGTCACTTGTGTCACTGGTTATCTTTATATGAACACAATAATGCAATATGATAACAATGTGAGTCCTGGCTGTTAACAAGTGATAGTGCATATTCAAACGTCAAAAAATTGACAGACCAATGACTGCACTCACCAATTACATGTTATGCAGCTTGATTGTACCTAAAGATGTTTTAATAAGACTGTTATTAACTGTAAAGCTGATCTTACTGCAAATTTTGGTGACTGCCTCGTTCATATCATTGGATTAATTGCATCAATTCACAGTTTTTATATGTATGCAAACATAATTTTAATTTATCAGTTAGCCATAAAATGTAGGGTTTGATGCACAGCATAATAAAGAAACTGAAAGATCACAGGTTTGATTCCCTCTGCAGTACTTCTCAGTTAAACAGAAGCCCTATCTGCTTACTCACTCATTTGTGTCATTGGGTGTGAGTCTCTCAGTTTAATTCCTCCAAGATTACAGTAGAAGACATTCACTTGAATATAACAAAACCATTAAGCAAATAATGATACACTGCAAATGTCCGATAAAAGTACAGTGATATAAATAATACCAATATGAGTATGAAGCAAGTAGATTTGGTTGCTATTGGAAACTGCCTTGCAAGGGAGTGGCTGGTATTATCCCTCATGCCTCTGAACGCTGGTGTAAATAGTCTGTATATATAAATATGCTCACACTCACCCATGCAAAAACACAGAAATATCACCATGAGACCCACACACCATAGTCCCCTCAGAGCACAAAAAAAGTTATAACACAACTTAAAACTGAGGTGTATCCACACTTTAAAAAAACACCAAAAATGTTTCTCCAGAGAATCTTGCCCTTATGGTAAATGGGCTGGATTTATATAGTGCCTTTCTAGTCTTCCGACCACTCAAAGCACTTTACACTACATGCCAACATTCACACGTTTACACACACTCATAAACTGATGGCAAAGGCTGCCGTGCAGGGTGCCAAACTGCTCATCAGGAAGAGTTTCTAATGCTCATTCACATATACACACTCACACACACCTTCAACATGCAGACTGAAGGAGCCGGGGTTCAAACCTCTACCTCCTGAGCCACAACCACCTCTAATCTAATCTGTACTAAATTCTGCACTCTCTACCACCTACTCCACTATAGGTAATGGGTCGGTCCCACCCATATATTTAATTTGAGCACTTTTAATAGTATCGAAAACTATCAAAGAGAAAAGTATCAAAAGTTCGCATCAAATGCTTGCTCTTCTTTACCTGATAGAAAGTAGAAAGTTTTGCTGCATGTGTATAGACAACATTTTACATTTGATAATTTTGTTAAATGAAAAGGCAGGTTTATCTTCCTCAAAGTAAGGTATAAAGAAAATGTTAAATGGACTTATAGCACTTACTGCACTTATAGTGCTTTCCTATTTTGATGGACAAAGCAAAGTGCTCAACAGTTTTTTTCTGTTAAGCACTTTGTGAGAAACAGTCTTTCATTCAATCACACACTGATGATGATTGAGCTGCCATGCAAGGCACTGGCCTGCCCATTGGGAGCAACTTAGGCTGGAGATATACTTGCTTTTTAACCATGCGTTTGTATAGACAGCTGGCTGTGTCGTGAACAGAATTGTTCACATAGTTGCCTATGCACTTTGTATGCTGCCAGAGGATTCCACTAAAGGGCACACCAGAGAGCTAAGGATATAAATTGAGCTTCCGGATTTGTGTGGTGTAAACAATAAACATAACAATTACTTCTGACAAACATATTTTTCACTGTACAGCAGAAATGACACATCATACACATGCTGGGAATTGCAGACTTGGTTTATTAACTAGTCCTCAAAACTTTCCTGCACTGTTGTTGCTGCTGACATGCCTACTGACCCCTGACCCTGTCACATCCCCATACTACCCCTTCACTGCTCCTACCGTTTATATATGTATTGCATCTTGCGGACATGCAGCATTAATTTGTTAGGACGTACACACCCAGCGTTCCAAACAGAATACACAAGGCAGCCATCCGAAACAGGCAAACACATAGTTAAAAGCAAGTATATCCAAGTATCCAGCCTTGGGGCTCAGTGTCTTGCTTAATGACACTTTGACATGGACAGGAAGTGATAAGAGCTCAACCTGCTGAGCCACAGCATCCCAAAAGTGTACACATCTGCCCTGTAAATCACTTGCCCTGTGTTCTCCTTTGAGAGTTTTTTTTTTGTTTGTTTGTTTCATGATGGCGCTCCCTAGTTTTGCATTAATTTAATGGAATACAGAATCCTTCTGCATAGATGGAGGCCTTATTTTGATACAGCCAATCAAATATTGCATAAAGCAGTAATATCAGGATTCTATCAGGCACAGCAGATGGTCACACTAAGCCAGACAAGCAGCCTGCCACACAAGAATTTGAACAACAACCCACATTAGCTCTCTTGCTAAAGTCTCCTTATCTAACTTACAAACATACACACATATCTTGCCATGCACCTCAGTTTGTTGAACAAGCCACAAAAAAGTTAAGCCTTCTCTCCCTAACAGACAAGTGGTGGTACTTGTTGAGGTGTAACGAGATGTGCCACCTTCAGCCTTGTAACATCATGTTATTCTACCCCACACCTTTTGCTAATCAATAGATGCGTCACTGGCATCAGTCAGACTGAGCTCTCTCTCAGTATTGTGGCTATAGGCAAGGCTTACCTGGTCCTCCAGGGTTGTTCAATCTATCTATCCCATTACCACCTCCACTAACCTGCAGATGATTGGCCCTGACAACCTCCCACTGTGGACATCCAACAATCACTGGGAGCACAAAGAGAAGAGATGGATGGATACATTCTCTTTGGGTGTGTAGAATATAGCTTTTGTTAGGGCACTGGGAAGGTGAGGTGAAGGTAAGTGAGGACTTACTGAGATAGGGTGAAATTTACAGTGCTGTGCACTGAACTTTAGGAAAGCTATAATCTCAAAGAAAACACACCCAATAGAGTTGAAATGTGATAATTACTGATTTAAAAATATACCAGAAATGTCAAACGTATACAATATATAAAAGCTTAAGTTTTAGTGAGCAATACAGAGAGAGATGAAGTCATATGCGAACAGACAATCTGTGTTATGGTATAGAAGGATAAAGTACTGTGAATTTAAAGAAGATTGAGTTCATGTGCCTGCTAGTGTGCATGGTGGCAGAGTGGGCAGTCTGAAATGTCTGTGGACAAATAACAGACCTTTTCATAGCAGGTTAGAGGTGAGAGATCAACAAAAGAGTGAGAATAGAGAGGGACTAGTGTGAGGATGAAAGATGAGCTGAGAGGAGAGAAATGGAGAGTAAGGGAGAGACAGACAGAGAGAGGGATGAGGCAGGCGAGGGAGGCAGATGGATGGACAGATTGAGGGAGTGTATAGCTTTAGCATGATTGACTGCCATGCCACGCTCACAGTTCTCTCTCTCTTTTTCTCCTTCTTCTGTATTCTTGTCCCACTCCTCCTTTTTATAGATCCATTTCTCCGGGAGGGGCCACACAACAGGCCTGGTCAGTGAAGAAGGCCTTTTGCGCCTGTCGACTCAGAAGTCAGAAGTTCTTTGTCAATTTATTCCAACATGGAGAAGCAGGGCATAAATGTGGGGACTTACTATTATGCTTTGCTCAGTGTTAACTACTGCTGCTATTTGGTCGATATTTGTAAAAGTTGGTAACACTTTCCCTCAGTTAGCAGAGACCTAAACAGAGCTAAAAGGAGAGGAGTGGATATTAGATTTACATTTGTTAGATACACAACTCTGAGTGTTGTTCCGTGTCTGCTAGATGTGTAAAAAGGCAACTGTTAGCCATAATTATGTGTATGTGTATATGTGTGTATGTGACATATATTATGTTCCCTATATCAGCTTTACAAAGAAATGTCAATTCTGTCTTTATAGCTTGGGCCACTGTCCCCAGTGGCCAAAGAAATCAATTAACACGAAAAGATTAGTCTGAGTTTGTTGAAGTCCTTCTTGATTTTACCATTACCATTTTTTTGTATTAGTTTAGAAACTACAGACACATCCCCCAAGATGTTGTTTCTATGGGCTCATTACTCCATTGTCACTTTAAATCATTGTTGATTTTTGTTTTGCTGAGTTTTGGTTTCTTGTTTCACAAAAGTTAATACAAACAAAATATCCCTGCACCTCCAGTATGATACATTGGAAATAAGGAGAGTAGAATTGGCTTCGTGACTGGATAAACATGATGTCATTTTCTCCACTTTGGATGGCCTCCTGCTGCCTACATGGCCAGACGGCACCCCACCTTGCTCGCCAAACACAAGGCCTTTTCATAGATTACCCATCAGATGCAATCACATCACACCTGACTGATCTCTTCTGCAATAGATGACACATCATCCAGTAACAAGCACAGTTAAATTGAATTTATTGTTATATATGAATATGACTTGTTTTGCTATATTTCATTTATTTCAGCAACTATGAAGTCAATATATAAGGAAGCCTTGTCAGAAAAAAATGTGGATTCCTTATTATTTCAGTTTCCTCTTAATGGAAACAAAGAGATGTGCTACCCTTTTGTCTTGTTTTTTTGTATATTGTTTAACAAGTTAGTACTTCTAGACTGACAGTATCTAATCTTTCAATGCAGTTTTGTTAAAGCTACATTAAGAAACTTTTGACCTTCAGACAGTTGTCCTACCCCTCTGTTTGTCACTCATTTTGAAAAGCTGTCTGAGTCCCATATGAGTAATCATATCATGTTCATCTATGTTCTGTGCATTTTTAAACTGACCACCACATTTTTAAAAAAATCGGCAACATTTACTTTTACTCATTCTTATGTTACATTTTTAGACATATCAAAACAGAATACATAAGCAATAAATATTGAAAAATCCCCATATTAAAAACTTTGACAACTTGCGGTTTCTGGTTGTCATAGTAACACTACACACTATCTGGCTCAGGATTTTCACAGGAGCTCAGCAGTCAGAAAAAAAGTGAGTGTCAGAGCAGTGACGGAAAGATTTGTCACTTAAAACAACTCAAAGAAACAGTGAAACATCTCAGCTCTCAACACAATGACTGAATCTGAGCCAAACAAAACTGCTCGGAGCACAGACTAACAGACAGGTTCCCAGCAAACACTGAGATGTGAGATTTGTTTGAATGTCCCATCAAGACATCCTGTTATGGATCAAAAATAGTTCCAAAATGAAGGTTGTTTTGACGCCTGGGACATTACCTGGACATCATCTGGATGTCCTCCCTGGGCGTTCCAATAGTGATGAATTATGTTGTTACCATCATCAACAGGCCTATTTAGCAATTCTGCTAAAGTTTACATATACAGTTTGCATTCTGCAGCTTTATACATCCTACTTAATATGTTTGGATTACAGCATCCTAACTTTTTTAATTCCATCTGATGTGTTGCAGAAGGTTAATGTTAATGCTAATGTCAAACAGATGCCATCAGTCCCTGCCGGAATTCTGTGAAGAAAACAGAGGCTCTAAATTGTTGTTCATCAACATGAGCATTAAAGAATGTACATACCAACATAAAAGCAAACATGTTAACTTACAAACTTAAAAAGTTTCAGCTTTCCTTAATGAATATATTGTATGAGCGTGTGCTGTTCACTGTTGTGTGTAATGTACACCGGTTACACATGCATGATTTACAAATTAAATTCCCCATTACACAATAAGTGGTATTCTGTCTTGGATCAGCTGTAATTGGAGTGGATCATGCTCTCTTTTGTTCCCCAGAGTTTTGGCATCTGATCCCTTCCATATATGCAGATCTCAAGAAAAAACAACATAAAGCACTCTTAGTAAGGTGTTGGGCCACCCCATGCTGCCAGAACAGCTTCAATTCACTTTGGCATTGACTCTACAAGTCTCTGGAACTCTTTTGGAGGGATGAACACCATTCTTCCAAAAGATATTCCCACATTTGTTGTTTTGATGATGGTGGTGGGGAGCACTGTCTAAAATGTCAGTCCAGAATCTCCTATAGACATGTACTGGTTTTTCCTTAAATTTGTCACCTGTCTGTAGTGCTTCCTGAACTGAAATAAAATATTGCCAGTGAACATACTATAGTCAAGGCAACAATTCCTGTATGTTTCCCTTAAGATGTGTTTGGCAAAACAAATTAGTAGCAGTACAAGAAATGTCTAGGGCACAGGATTGCTCTATTGCATAGTTACAAATGTCACTGTTGGTCACTTGATGAAGAAGTCTAAATAAATAACAAATAAAAGTGAAGATCCCTACAACCCAGTTCTCCAGACTTGCTAAAATCATGTCATTACTCTGACATCTTTACACAAGATTGGCTACATCTGGGATAAGGGGTGAGAAGAGAGAAGTAATTGGCAAAAACAACCATTTTGCAACTGGAACCCAGCTTTGCCAGTTTTTTTCACACTGGAAAGAGAGATAGAGATGGTAAACAAGAAAAACAAGGGAAAGGAGAGGGGACATCTGGGGTCTGCTGGAGACTGAGAAGGTTCCCAGCTGTCAGACTTTCCCAGCTGCTCTGTCGACCTTTACTGTGCCAAAGAGAGGGCCTTGGGAATGACTTTGATGCTCCCCAGGTCCAGATTTGGATGTACATGCCCTATGACTGTTTTGTGCATATTGCCCCCATTTCTCAGGATCTTTGGAAAGAGTGAAGATGCACGAGTTGTCTCATTCCTGTCAGGGTTTGCTCAAGGGTCTTGTTTCTATCAGATCTTTGATAGTACAAGGGACGTAGAGGAAGAAGCCCCACAAGAAGCCCCTGCATGGAGGCGGTGTCAACCATGAAATTGTTGACAAAATTATAGCTTTAGAGTTACTAATGTTGACTGGTGTCCTGTTGACTGTAATTCTAGCTAAATTACAACATGTCACACAACTCCAGTACACCATGGTTTACTGACAGCTGTCTTTCGTTTATTAGCGAGACATCTGAGGTAGTTTCCCATTTCCTCATGTACTTATATACAGGGCAAACGGACTGAGAAAAGTTGCTGTTTTAATTTTGATGGACTTGCAGTGAAGTTTACACTATCTGCACCTCACTGTGTGTGCATCCTCAAAGTGAGACAATGTTAGCTAGTCCTCCCGACGTTAAAAAAAGATATGGCCTCAAGTTACATGATGCTTTGCTCAAGGAAAAGACAGTCTGTCAGTTTGTCAGAGAGTGGCTTGGCATTGGTGTGTCCAAGACTCAGCAACCAAGATTTGGAACAACAAAGAATACAGTTAGCTTTAGAGGTGAGGCAAGTGATGAGATGGTTCAATCAAGGTCAACTATTGGTCATCAGTCCCAGTCAGTGGGATTGCAATGTGTGAATGTCAAGGAACACCTAGGACAGCCCCAGAATCAGCACCCTGGACAGCAGTCAAAAGACTCTCAAAACTAAGGCTGGATACAGCCAACTGTGAAGGAGACCAAAGAAAACATTTAACTCCTCAACAACATTTTCATTGAAAACAGGATACACAGCTGAGATTACTTTTGATTTTTTTTAAAATTTCACTTGCTGCTTTATAACAGATCCCCATTTTCATGACAGTATCACCAGCGGAACTGTCTAGCTCTTAAGCAAACATTGATGTTTGTAGGGGTGTACCGGTATGGGTATTCATCCCGAACTGAAGCCTTAATGTGTAAGCAGCATGTTGCTGTTGTAGCTGCTGGAGGTGGACCTATTTTATACACAGCTAGACTATAAATCAGTATAAAACAGCTGTCAGCAGGTGTCCTGACTCCCTGCAAGAAACAAAAAAGCTTGTTTCATTTTCCACTGCAGCACAATTAGACTGTTTCAGTAATAGTTTCTACTGCGGCACAACTTAACTGTTTCAGCAATTGTTTCCACTGCAGCACAACTGAAATATTTCAGTAATAATAACAGCCAATGGCTGTTGTTAGATGTTTACATTTTTCAAAATAAAATACCAACATATTATTTTCTATCTTTCTTTTCATACATGACCCCAAAACTAAGGTACATTGTGAACCATGAATTTCGTGTACCATTGCACCCCTAGATGCTTGTTATACTGCATTTTGACATCTGAACACATAGCCATTGCCATAGTGCTGTCTTTCTGGTTTCTCTGTCTCTGTTTGTGTCTGTGTATCTTCAGACACACACTGTTACACACAAGTGCACACTTTCTTGATATCTCTCTCATTGACCTCTCTTGATCAGTATGGGCAATTCTTGAAATGCCATTTTATTCAATGTATATGCTTTACTGTGAAACAGACTATATACAGAGAAAAAAATAAAACACTATTTAAATACAACAAACAATATTATACAAGTTGATGCTGGTGAAGGAAAAGCTTTGTAGTTTACAGAAGACAATAAGATCAAGAGATAGAGAAACACATTTTAACACATTTAACCAAATGAGATGAGAATGAATATTTACTTGCATTATTTGATCAAGGACCACCATCTCTGTTACATAGTGTGTTCTGCCTTTGCCTCTCTCTCTATTTCCCTTTTCCCTTTCTCTCTCTCTTTGCTTGCCTCTCTCTCCCACGGCTACCATTGAGAGGTGCCTCTTATGTAAGTCCTTGTTTAAACATGAACATCTGGCTCAATTGGCAAACACCATTGTTTCATCTCTGTTGGAGATGACTCACTCATTTAAAAAAAAAGGTCTTGGACTGTCACCAGACTGCAAATTTAAAATCTGTATTTATACACCCTATGCAGGTTTCAGTTATAATGTATGACAAACAGATTGGAGGCAGTCATAATAAGATTGGGAAATACCAATTAACTCCCAAGGAGTCAGCACATTTATGCCAGATTTAATCAGAGACTCTAGTGAAATAGTTGCCACAGCTTATAGGCTGCATGTGTATGTTTACCCAATGCAAGTTGTGCATTGGGTAGGTCTGTGTGTGTGCATACATTTTACAGATATGTATGTGCACATAGACTTTAGGAATGTATTTCAAGTGTGTACTGTGAGAAGTCTAATCTGCCTGTGAAAATAAGTGAATTAAATGAGTGTTTGCATGCCCACTTATGATTGCATATATTTCGACTTATATGATTTGTAGGTGGAAGTATACAAGCCACCTTTACTGTGTCAGAATGTCACTTGTAACCATTACAGTAACAACTTAGTGTATTTGAAGAATTTTCAACCACTCCTATAACTTATCCACAAGAAATATGTCCATGGAATCTTGTAGAATCTGCGACATGCCACTGAAATTAAAAAAAAAGGTTATGTAATCCATATGTCTGAAAACTAACATTATATTAAAATTTAAAGTCTCCCTCCAATCAAAAGTGTGTTTTGCTTATTGTTTTTTCTTGGATGTTTAACCTTCACTGTGTGATTGATCTGGAGAGTTTGATAGTAGAAAGTTGTTTTCACATACATCTGCTGAAGGGGAAAGTTTCTCTGTACCAGCCTCAAGTCTCAGTTTAAGATGTATAACCTTCAAGAATGATTTGTGACATCACAGTTAGTTAGATCATTGTCCAATATGAAACTACACAAATGTGATGTGGAAACTTGAAGCACCCAGTGCACATATGATCAGTTTGTAATTAACAATATTTGCAAATTCATAGATTATAGATTTTTCAATGAGGGAGAGGGAGACGATGCCATTTAAGAAGGCAAGAAGGCAATTGAGCTTTTTTTATGGAGAAACCATGTCAGACCCAAATTATTCAACTCTGAGTCTTTTTATCTGTTTTATAACATGTGTGGAGGGGATCTTTAACTTTGTTTTAATAGATATTTCGACTAAGGATGTTCCAATCATGTGCTTTAGCCCTGATCCTAGTTCTTTAATATTGGGTTACTGCTACATGAAGTCCTGTTCAGTTAATTCATATCAATGAAGTCAAATCCTTATGCCCTGTCTTAAATCATAATTCATTAAATTATGTTTCATAGGGGACAATACAAGAAATGTGTTTGTTCATTTATATGTCAGCAAATTATGAAATTTATAAAATGTGTGCATGGTTGTATACATGTGCATCTGTATTAGTGTTTCCATGCACACCGTCATGTGTTTTCTCAATGTAACAGTCTGTCAGGGGGGATGCAGACATATAGTACAGGGGTGGGGTTGAGGGGGGGGGGGGGGGGGTTAGTTGGGTACAAGGCACCCATTGGGAGAAGCTGGCACAGATGGAGCCCAAGACCCACTGAGCAGCACGCAATGTCAGCTGCAGTGCTCAAGAGAGCCCCTGGGATCCACAGGCCCTTTGGCAGACACGAGCACTCTCTGTTTCAGTCAGCAATTAGTTTAATGGAGCAAAATAGAAAATCACTTCACACCAACACGGCTGTGAAACAAAATGACAGGGTTAAAGGCTTTTGGTCATTACTCAGGTCTCAGTCTAATTCAGGTTAAGCTGTTGAGATGGACAGAAAGACAAGTGAGCCCTTTTGGATCACTATCAAGTCAGATTTTTTGACCCTGCCATTCAGGCTGTTATTTGGAACATACACATTTGCAACAAGAATGCAGATAGCTTTTTTTGATTTGAATGTTTTTACATGAATGGAATGTATTCAGTTAAGCTAAAATACCTTACCTGTATGCATTAAAACTATAAATATTTATATATTATATATATAATTATATATATATTAGAAACCTTTAAAATGCATATGTTTGAATGTTGTGCTACCAATCATTTTGTAAGATATGGTATTAGTTTTTTCAAACATACAAGGATTCCATCATAACACAGATTCCCATTTTGACATGGCCCTCACTTGTCTTGATAAGAGTATCATCTGTTTGTCCCTTTACTTGTCTGTCTCTGTAGCTCTAGTGAAGGTCCGCCCCCCTTATCCGTTATGAAACAAAATTGCTTGAATGACCATGAAAACGTGGGAGCAAGCAATGAAGCTAATTAGACTTCTCTCACTTCCCTCTATATAGAAAGACTGCGGATAAGGTCCAAGAGCGTGTGTCTGTGTGTAAGTGCATGTGTGCCTGCATTGTGGATCGTGGGTCGTGGGACTTGATTTCTCACTGATATGTTGTACACAGTACAGAATGGGAATCAGGTCAAATTTATTTATGGAATAAAACTCAAGTACTAGTACTTAGGATGGGCTAAATGCAGAGATTGTATTTCAATGTACAGGAATGTGTGACAAATAAAGTAATATATATATGTGTGTGTGTGTGTATATGTGTATACACACACATATAATGCCATGAAAAGCAGAATACTTTATTAATCAGTTGACTTCAAACAAAGTTCACTGAACAGAAGAAACCAAAATCAAATTAGCATTCGGTGTGACCTTTGCCTTTCAAACAACACCAGTTCTCCTTCGTACACTTGCACACAGTTTTTCAAGGTACTTAGCAGGTAGGTTGTAGAACTTACCACCGTTCTTCTGTGGATTTAGGTTGTCTCACCTACTTCTGTCTCTTAATGTAGTCTTAGACTGACTCAATGATTATGAGATCAGGGCTTTATTTGGGCCACACCATCTATTGCAGAACTCCTTGTTCTTCTTGTGTCTCAAGATAGTTCTTTATGACTGGCTGTATGTTTGGGGTTGTTATCATGCTCCAGAATAGATTTGGGACGAATCAGCAATCAGATGCCTCCCTGATGGTACTGCACTATGGATGGGAATCTAAATGTCTAAAGTGCTTAATACATTTGCACAGTACTATATATACCACAAAGCGATTAAAACCAATGTATTACTCACCATGTATCACCACTCTCCAGAGTGCTGTCTTTTTGCTGTGTTACTATTGCACTGAGCCGGTGGTGAGTGTGTCACTGCCAACCCCAGACTGGGGAACATGTAGAGAAGAACGAACAAACTGTTGTGGTAGGAACCAAGTGAGAATATGTGTAGCTCTGTTATTGTCAAATGGTGCTTGACCTCCCTATTCAGTACTAATACTTCCCTTCTTATTCATTACAACATCTCTGGATAACATTATTTACACTTGTCAAATTCCAGATTATTAAAATTAAGCAGTGTTATAACTGCAAATATGCAAATGTAGTCTTTTAAGACTCACTAACAGTACTTATAATGTATGTTAATGTCATGTATGCATTACTAAGCAAAATTAATCAACAACATTTAATACACACTTTATGTTTTACCTCAAACAGTCTTAACAAGGGTTAATAAAAACCTAAGCAGTGAGTGTTGGTAAATTTTGACCAGCAAGCGAGTTTCTGCTGCAGTCCCAGTTTGTCATCTTCGCCTTCAGCATCTGTGCCGCAACAGACATCACACAATTTCATTTCCGTTAATTGACTATTTTGAAGTGGAGCAACAAGAGTTTTCCATCATCATATTGTCAGGAAGCAGCTGCCAGCTGCATAGCAAGCCCATAATGCAATCAGCTACTTTATAGGGGCCTTTAGATTCTCATTGTGTTAGGCATTGCTTAGACTGCTAATGTCCCTTGACTGGTCAAAAACATGTATCATTTCTCTCAGATGGCATGATGCAGCCGCAATTCATGATGCACTTAAAGGTCCAATATGTAAGAATTAAAAACATTCAAAACTTAACTGAAACCATCAACAGAATGTGAAGAAATATTAAAATGAGACATTCCTGACTTTCTCAGTTGCCTATAACAGCCTGTGGACTGATTTCTAAGTAAAGGACATGAAACAGTTTTGCTGCGAAAATCCAAAGGATCTGATTTTTATGCACACCACAGAGTGCCTTGTCCTCTCCATTCCCCCTACAGTGTCAACTCTGTACAACACTAGCTAACGTTATCTTAGAAATGGAGTCTGTTAATGTCCAACCCTGAGCTGGCTTTCTTCCTATTGGACAGGTAAGCTAACATTATTGGGGAGCATGTGAAATATATTGTGATATTATGGTTTTAATTGGCTAATGTTAGGACTGCTGCTCTTGTGCTGATGGAGTGCAAGCAGCACACGAGCCACAGGATACTGACCGCAACTCACCTAATGGCCACCAGAGTCATTAAAGAGAAGGAATTTCTGATTCTTACATATTGCCCTTTTAATGTATAGCTTCATTTCATTATTGCGTTATTTATATGGGCAACATCTTTGTTTTGAAAGTACATCAGCAGATAGAAAGCTTGATGATCAATAGGTGAAACATGGTGTGCCAGCATCTATTCCCACCAAATCCATCTGTGCCAAATGCTATTTGTGCAAATTTGTGCTCTGTTCTGTGCATTAAAATAAACTAAATAAACATGACGAACACTAACACAAAAAAATATGCCAAGAAATACACCAAATTAAAAAAAAAAAAAAATACAGATTGCTGTGCTTTCCTTATTATTGTTGTTGGAGAGTCCCACTGCAGCTCCCCGATTAAAAGAGAAGCTAATGAAATGTTTTATTTAGTTCACGGGTCCCTAGGCACGGTAGGATAGGCTTTATTGCAAGTTTTACAGAGTACCTCTCCTAAACCTATCCTCACCTCCATAACATCATTTTACCCCCTTTTATTTTTTTTACCCCATATCCTTTTTATGCCAATCTCATCGATTTACATGCATGACACTGTAGTACTTTGGTTAAAAATGTAGATGTTATGTTATGACAACCAGCTTTCATTTCACTTTGATTAAGACCAGAATTCCAGCAGAGATGTTTTGAAAATTTCAATTTAACATTAACATGAATCTAATCCCATGTCGTATTGAGTAACATTTCTCACACTGTTTTTTATCATCTCAAAAGATTTTTGCCACCATTTCAACACATTTTTAGAGCCAAAAAGAGCGTTTTTTTTTTTTAAATTTTAATTGACTTCTCCACTTCCAGGAAAGAAGACAGAAATGTAAGGATGAACAGCTGGTGGGTTGCAGAGAGAATAACATTTCTGATGGGGATGGCCATTTGCATTATCAACTGCTTCTGGGAGAATCTGAATAGTGAAGGAATCTACACTATTTCCAAAATACCACTTTGTGTAATGTGCTGACTGAACGCTAAATTAAACCAACTAAATTTTAGTCTGGTTACATTATCTACATTCATTTAAATGTTTTTTTTTTATCCCTTTCAGATGCATTTGGATATTTATGTGACCTACCATGAGACTAATTGTGCTATGAGGCTGAATAAATACAACATATTCGGGATATGATTCCCTGTATTGATCAAATGGTAAAGCATGAAAATAGGTGACATTCATCACATGATTTTTATCACAGAATCCCCCATCAATCTGATGCCAATAATCTGCAGTATTTTAATCATCAACCATGTCAGTCTTTAACCCACTTTTAAGTATCTTGCCATTCTTTGTTTCCATTTATTTGTTTATTTGTGCCAAAGCTCTTCACTTTGATGAGAAATATCCTAACAGGAATTATAGCTATACACAACACAGTTTAGTCTTCTGTGAGAGATAATTACCACTCTGAATATTGTCATGGTTTGACTATCTGAGAGGACTGTAATTGTTTTTGATGTTTTTTTATTTCAAATTGCTGCATATTAACACATCTTTAGTTGTTACATCATAGTAGCCAGCTCAGAATGAAGCAGGAGGCAGATTGCAGATGACTTGTTCTGTAGGAAACACAGATGATTAGTAGAGGCAGTAATGCAAGAACTAATGGCAGCTAGAAAATACTGCTGTGATGGCTATGTTTCTTTAGTGAAATGAGGTGGCTAATATTTAATGTTGGGAATAAATACAATACATATTGTAGTTGTACTACTATATACTAGGATGCTAGAACTTTGAATGACAGTTCCATCAATGTTCTTACAAGGAATTACAAACCTGTTGAGGACTTTAAAAAGGTCACACATTGCAACAACAGATTGTGTGTCAAATCTGACCAGGTAGGATGCATTTTAAGACATGTTGGTGGTTTTACATCTACACAGTGTCAGACATTTGTCACTAAAAATAATAAAACAGTTATGCTTTGCTATTTAGTAAAAATAGAAGAGGTTAAATAGGAGATTAAGCGGGTCTGATTAAAAAGGAGAAGCCTGACATTAAATCCTGTCTTGGAAAGATGCTCAGAGCAGATCAGTGAATAGGATTCTTACGGCAGTAACCCATGCCAGCTTGATAGAAAAAAAGTTTTAATTCAATCAGTAAAATCACTTCCAAACATTATAACATGAACTACAGCAGATTTCTTGACAAACAAGACTACTAAATTTTCCTCTTAAGTTATAACCCCCCCCCCCTTCCACCCCCTTGCTCTGAGATAATTTTTTGTATGTTGCCAGGAAGTAAATTATTTCTTGCTTTGAACATTGTTTGTGCAGTCTTAAATTCCACTAAATCCATGCACTTCAAAGCATGAGACTTTAAAAACAGCTTGTTAGTGTGTTCATGATATCCTACATTGTTTACTATCCTTATGGCTCTTTTTTGTAGTATGCATAATGACTGTAAGGTGCTTTTGTAGGTGTTGCTTTATACCTCCACATAGTAATTCAGATACGGTGATACAAGTGAACAAAAGTTAATGGGTTTGCAATACCATCAATGACTGTCATGATTAAAGTCATATCAATTTCATTCCAGTCAGTAGATATTATATTATTCTTATGCTGACAATTTTGACAATTTCTTTTTCTTCTACAGCTCTCAGAAAAAATTGAGCCTGGATTTCTATCTCCATAATCCTCAACAGCCCAACAGCTCAACAGTTTTTTTTTTCCTGAAAACAAGTCATTTTTAAAATGTTTGTATGAAATAAATGTTCATGGAAAATCCACTATTTGTGTTTTGTCAAATAACGTATTTGGATTTGAGCACAACCCTACTATTCATATAAATTTGCTTCCTGCTGCACAGTTTTTGTCATATAATGATTTAAATATTTTTAGAAATGTTTCTCAATCTCAATATCATCTTCTTCATACACCTTTTTCCCCCAAGTTCTGTGTTAGTAATTCAGTTCTAGATGCATTCATGTATTCCCTTCCCATAATCACTGGCATAGATAAATAATAATAATGAAAAAAAAATGGCAAAATTATATAATTCTTTAGTATCCCGCTCACTATATAGTTTTCCATATTATTTGTAAATATATTGTGTATTAGAGTGGCACAATGTGATGTTATTCTGCTTGGCTTAGTGCTCATTGGATATAGACTCATACTATGCATTGCAACAATAAACTCATCAGTCATTTTGTACTTTTGAGGATTTAACATGTCTATATTGAAATCTCCACAAATGAATGTGACTTTCTGACGTGTCTTTGCAAACATTCTCACCATACTATCCTTGAATATTTCAATGTGCTCTATATACACAACTAACAATTTTATTTTTATTTATATTTTTATTTATAACATTTTATTTTGTGCCATGCATTTTTCTATGGTAATGCATTCCATGACATTGTCAATATTATTTGTCATGCTTTCCATGACCTTATCCACAATATTACATATTGGCTGCATTCTCCCATCTGCTTCATCAGCACCTGTTGAGATGTCAGTTAACATCAGCCGCATAGATGACAGCTCGGTAATAGATATGAGAAGTGTTAGGGTGGAAACTTAACTAAGTAATACAATGAGGAACCAATAATACACTTACCACTTCAAAATGAATATACAGTAAATGCTGTATATCAAAGTTATTCTGATTCCATCCCTAGCCTCTGGGCCTCATCTTTTAGTCCCAACCTCCACCCAGACTTATTTTTTATTTTATTCCAGATTCCCCCATGTTTCACTTCTTCATTCCCTATACTGCCCTTATTTACCAGACTCTTCTCATCTTCTACATTTCTTCCCTGTATCTTTTCCTCTCTTATATCACCATTAACCCTCCTTTCATCTGTTTTTCCGGCACACATTGCCTTCATCTCTACCAGTCTTGTTACAGTGGGTTTTTTACTGCAAGTTCCTTGGCTGCAGGGTGATAAAGTAGTGAGAGATTTTTTTTTTTTATTGACCAAAATCTTCAATCTCTTTAACGTCTTATGTTCCCCAGCAACAGATTTTGTCCTTTTGAGATGTGCTTGAGCAAGAGACTCAACAATTATACAATTATTTTAACTGCTCAGGGTGAGAGTGCCCCTTAAACTATAAAACATAATAGTACCTACTTTCCCATCTTTGTCTTTCATAATTATGCCAGTCAACTATGGCTGCATATCTTCTTAGTGAAGTATTTCCAAAAACAATTTGAATTATAAATAAATAAATGATATGAAACAATATGACATTTTGTTTCAAATGGAACCATGTGAGGCACATTGTTGGGTAAAAGACTATAAATGACTGGACTTTTTTGTACTGCATATAGCCGTGCATGACTTGTGACAAGGTCACACAAGTGCAGGTTCTTTTTGTCCTCTGTCACGGATTATCAGACAATAGGCCCCTGGGCACAGACATGTAAAAGGCTGTAAAACTTGAGTATTTAGTTTATATTGGAGGGATGAAGAAAGGCTGCCTGACTCCTGTCAAAAGCTCCCCAGAACATATCCACACTGACACACTAATTCTTCTTCTTCTTCTATTATTATTATTATTGATAATAATAATAATAATAATAATAATAATAATAATAATAATAATAATAATAATAATAACATTTTTCAGGTTACTCAAATACACTTTACATAAGTTTAAAAAAGTATAAATACTTATAAATACTACAGAAAAGTTTACAAACAATTATAGGAAACCATCAAAGACTGTCTGTATTTTAAAGAAATTTAAATACTACTAATACTAAATAATAAGTTATTGTTACTGCAGTCTGTTGTGCAGCTGTCATATGAATGAAAAAAATCAGCAAAAACATAATATTGGATTGGATTTGATAAGCAGATACTCAGTATTAAAATACTATGATCAGGATCAGCAGCAAAGAAGCATCAGAACACCCCCTACTTTTAACTGAGTTGTGACTTTACAACAAGAAATGTTTACAGTCTCTTCAATCAGAGGCCTTGGGCCTGTGCCCTAGGCCAGATCAGCAGGCTAATCCATACTCTCCATACCATCCTTGAAATACTTAAAAAATCTTAAACCTAATAAATTGTCATTACTCTTTCTATGTTTTTAACTTAGTGGAAACATGTCCTATGAAAAATGTATGATGGTTTTGTATACACGCCTGCCTAACACTTTTATCATTTTTCCACGATGCAGATGTAACTGAAGGGGAATCAGTGGTGATTTGAGCACCTACTCCCCACAGGCTTAATGCTACATACAGTAAGGTGTATGTAGGTGAAACAAAAACATGATGTGAGGCAGTGTTTTTTGAGCAGTGAGCCACTACTGATTATCCATTACATAATCAGCGTTAATTCTTGGCTAGGAAATTGATCAAATCTATCTAAACATTCAGAGCTAATTATGAAATTACCAGCTTGTGTGTGATAGTCTGCAGACAGAATGATGAATAACATACATGGCATACCTTTAAATGGTGTTTACTCGTCAAGGCTACAGTAAACACAATTTACATCCTTTTTTCTCAGCAAGCAGGATTTTCTAGGCTAGTTTATAATTGAGTCTAGCGGTGCATGAACTTTCTACAGCTACAATCTGTCCAAGAACAGCTATTTCTCCCTTTGCAGGCCCCAGCTTTCTTTTGGCGACTCTGCCTCACATCACAACAGTCCCCAAATGTGAGAGATCTTGATGAAAGCAGAATGTAATTATTAGTGTGGTAGTTCTAGGATGGCAGCAGGATCTTTACATGGTTCAGTGAACAACACGCTCTCTGTTTGAATGAAGAACATTCAGCTCCTTTCAAGGGCAATTATTTCAACCCTCAGTCATCCCCCCCAATATCAATGGAATGGAATTGGACTGATGTTGATGTTATCCAACAATCTCATATATCCTATATATATATTGGGAGCTATTATAGCTTTCCTCTACCCTATATCAACATTGAATTACTGCATATTTTTCAACATATAGAGCACAATAGCTACATGAGGCATTTGTTGCATGTCATCTGTCTTCCCAATGTGTCTCACCTCTTTTTATCTATCTGTAAAACTGTCAAGTAAAGAAAAAGGTTCAAAGTATTTTCTTCAGAGAGTGAGGCAACAAACCAGCAATACTACAGGAAAAATATACAATGGGTTTTCTCTGGTTATGTTTAGCTGTGCAAAGCTTTCCATTCCCTCTTCAGCAGTAGATCAAGGGTAAGAAGCACTTTTTAACCCACCAACCTCCCACCATCACTATTTGGCTGCATGATGGATGCATGCTTGCATTGCATGTAAAGGTGTTTACAAACTTTTGCCACTGCACACTTCCATTGTTTACAGTTCAAACACCACCAGCAAGGAGACGAAGGGTGCCTGCCACTCTCGTGAATGGGCAGCTCTTTGCTGCATTATCAACTTGCCACCGAAGCTCATGTGACCATGGCAACGATAGAAACCACATCGTGGGAAATTTTAGGTATTTTACGGGTATCTGAGTTTCCTGAATAATAGGCTACACATCTTCACCAGCAGAGAACAGACAATAAACAATAAACTATATTTATACTTGTTTACCAAATGTGCTATATTAATTGTGTTATATTAACCATTTTGTGTATTTTAAACCACAACCTGCTATTTTTAGCTTCATGATGAGATTATACTTGGCGGATAGCAGCAGCCTGTGGTGTACAAACTGATAGGATCGCAGGTAGCCGGGAGCTGCCACAGCAGCATTGCACCCTGCTGCCACCAATTCAAAACACAGAACATCAGCGTTGCTGGCAGCACAGGCAGTGGTGGTGTGATGATAGGGCTTAACTGTCAGAAGGTGAGAAGACACATGGCACCTGGAGATTAAAAAATGGGTGACTGGCAGCCAACAGCAAAGAAGGGGAGAGGAAGCACTCTTGTAATCCATAGAGCAAGGGTGAGGTGGACCAAGTTGGGCAAGGAAGCAATGGGAGAAGGTATGGTAATTGATGGAAAGTACCTGAATTTCAGGTAACAGGCCTCATTGAGGTGTCAGACTTTAATTTTCCTTTGTTGAATGGCATTGTTACAATGATATGCTGACAGAGTTTGAAGAAACATTGCACTTTAAGGTATACATTTCTCCATCTCAGGGGATTGTCATCAGTCATCTGAGAATGTAGTGGGTGATGACAGACACATGTAAGTGCCAAACAATGATTTTAACAACAAAGAAAGAAATTGTTTAAGATTAGGTGCAAAGTCTGCATTGGTTCAGTTGAGCAGTTTTCCTGCTTTCCCATGGTTCAGATACTTTATTGCTTTCTCTCTGCTTTGCATTGCTTAGCTAATATGCTCACGTTCTTCTGGATAACTAACTGAGAGCAGTGACTCACTCAGATGGTGACTTAAGACAGTAACTGTGGGCTATGATCACATTTTTTTTAGCATTTTTTTGTCTTCAACACTAGCATGACCTCCTAGAAGCACAGGCTTTTAGCAGTTTTATTAATACTGAATTGAAAACCAGACATTTAGCAGTCAGCTGAAGCTAAGTAGCCACAAGATTCCCTTTACTCTACAGACATCACAAACTTCTAAAGAGGACTGTAGTACTTGAAACTTGCATAGATCCTCCAGCTAAAAGTTAACTTTTAGATCTATAGACACCATGATCCACTATGAAACTACCATGAACCCTTCACAGTGTGTAACAAGAGATTGTTGACTGTGTGCTGTTCATTGGCACTTAAACTGTCAGTAATAGCCCTTTCTAGAATGTAACACTACTTAATTCCCCTGTGAAATGAAGAGATGAGAAACAACAAAAAGAAGAAGCAAAGAGATTTGTATCCCTATGCACTACCATCCAGAGCACCTCAACCCATGTACTTGGCAGGACACAGTCACAGACAATTCTTAAGAAAAAGAAAAAAAGGTCCATCTTTACCCTCTAGCTTAAGCAAACCAAGATAGACAGTCTCCCCATGTATTAAGTGATTTAAAAATTAATGACACCTGTCTCTGGTTGCTTCACTTCTCCTGAGATATGCAATGTTTGTTGACAAGACTTCCAGCCCTGCCTAATTATTTGCATATTGATATACATTAACAATGTGGGCAGAATTGAGCTATGTTGAGGCCAGGAGTGTACCCAAATACAAATACATTGTTGGGCAAAGTTAGTGTTTTTTTTTTTTGTTTTTTTGTTTTTTTACAAATATTTGTTTCATACAAATATTTTATAAATAAAAAAAATGTGAAATACCAGCGCACAGGTCAGTTACATCGCTATCTCAGTCTCTGTCCTCTGCTCTGCTGTTACATCTATCAGCAGGTCTCAACGAGGGGAGTCACATCAACCTGCTACATGATGCACATTTCCGGATATGGACATCACTCCCAGAGTTGAGGAAGTAGGCTCTAGCTGGCACTCGAAGTATTTGATTATGATGAGTTTTTTTTTTTTTTTATCCTGATAAACATGACATAGTCATCATCAAGTTATGGACTTAACATATCTGCATATGCAGTGGGCCTTCTCTTGCAACAGCTTTTGAGGGCTATGTTTACACTGGAAAGCCCAGAGGTCTGTGCTTAGATAAATGTACAGGGGCAAGTACAGAAAAGCATACATGCTTAGCAAATCTTTCCTGGATCAAGCTATAAACAGTCTGTATTTTATACATATTCACCTGATTGTATCATAACTATTGAATTACCAAATAACATTTTGCACTTAGTCCATGCTGAGTTACAATAAATAATTCATGCTCTGCTAATCCATGTCTGGTTTGCTGTCTGGTGTGAGGTCCAGCAATGCTAAAAGGTCTGGAGCAAATTGGCTATTTCTGTCCATGGCTTAACTTAAAACCTTTCTTTGATTTAGTAGGGAGAGCAGCAAGATTAAAGATGAGATTAGTGAGCGCTGAATAAAGACTTAGCACCTGTCCCAATTGTTCTTAACAACTCTTTCCTTTCCCAAAAGATTACATCAGGATTGACATGATAGTGAATTACACAGAGGAACTTTGAGAGCCAAGTCAAAGGGAAGTGGGTGGTGTGTTTTTTCCCTTTGCATTCTCACCTTGCTGCTCCTGTTTAATTTATAAAGCAATACTTTGCCTTCAAATGCTATATAAATTTGCTACTTTTTTCACCTCTTGGACAAATGGCGGAAGAAAAGGATATTAATCAACCAATCAGTTCTCAGCTTACTTTTCATGAACATAGTTACAGTGGCAGCAGGGAAAGTAGGACTGCTCAACCATATTCTCCCTCACCAGCTTACTCCAGCTCCTCCTAGAGAAGAGATCTCCCAGGCCATCTGAAATATGTAATTCCTATAGCATGTACTAGACTTGCCCTTCAGTCCGCTCTCAGTCACTTGTACAGGGGGTTCTAGGTATCCATACTAAATGTCTGACAGCTGTAACATATATAAGACACACATCTCCTCCCTCCTCACACTTATGCTGCAGTGAACCATTTGTGGGGTAAAGAACCATTCTCTCAGACTTAGAAATCTAAAACTTCATCCCAGCCACCTCACACACAAATGCAAACCATTCCAGTGTATATCAACACAAAAGGATAACATCATCTGCAAATGACATACATAGCCACCCTAATGTCACTGATTTGGACACTCCCAAAGCTTTGCAGCCCTGTTATGTCCTGTCTGTGAATATCACAAGCAGAAAAGGTAACAAGAAAAACACTTGTGAGATCCCACTGCCAACACTCAATGTGCTTAAGGCATTTTTTTTCATGAAATGCTTCATCCTTGAATAATAAAAATATATCTTTCTATTTAAATACAATGGGTATGTGCTTTGGGAAATTAAATGATCACTTACTGCTTTATGAGTGTTGCTTTGATCAAAAGGTGGATATTTCATTTAAACACTTCTTATGGCCGGTAGATAAGGAGATGAGATGAGAGAGAAGTGGGTGGCAAGACAAAAGAAAATACCAGATCTATTTTAAGAGCGTGAAGTTGTTAGAGCTAGAATATCATATCTTCAGTACATTTTGCTGAAATAGGATCTTCAGTGTTTGCTGAGTCTATCAAGAGGAATCTTAAAGGTGATTCTAATTAATGGTGACGCAGGTCATACAATTTCTGTATTTGTTTGTGGCTCATCAGCTGACAGGGGCCATATGACTAAAACTCTGTGTAGATAGAGTAAAGTTGTGTGTATGCACAAAGCCTTTGCATTCTTTTCATCCATGCGTACACAGCGTTCTCTTTTATAAATCTCAGTCATTAAGGAACTGGACGCACATGCACAAGCCTCATTTCCACTCCCAAAATTAACCATAAATGAATAAAGACATGCCCTGAACCAGCCACTTTTATACCAGTTTGCCTGCTCCATCAGTCTGTACACTTGTCAGTGAAACAAACAGGAAAAAAGAAGTGCCATTTCACTGATTGTGATGCATCGGCGAGGTTCTCCGACAGCAGAACAGGTGTCATTACACGTGATCATTATACATGGCTGTGTGGCTCTTTATAGCATCCATATCATTAATTGTTCACATGGACATGTAAACCATCGTCGACAGTATTAGTTAGTAATTAGTATTATTAGTATTAGTATTATTATTATTAGTAGTATCACTGATATCTAAACTGACTTTACAAGGTGTGATACAACTAAGGATAAAATAAAAAGAATATTAAAACCAAAATAAAATGATGACTCCTATGTTAATGAAAAGAATAATAAAATTAATCACACAAAAGTAATTAATTAATGTTACATCTATAAATGTGCCTTTGGCATTATACAAATCTCTGTGTAAACACATAAAAAAGTGCAGCTTGTTTACAACCTAAACAATATTTTATAAAAAAAGATTTCATCTCACACCTTATATTTCATCTCCACCTCTTCACATCACCCTCTGATCACTTTAGGAAAACATGTGTATGCATGGTCTAAAGTATGCATGAGGTGTGAACATCCTCTCCACACATTCTGCGTTAATAAATAACAGTTTATGTGCAGGAAATGGTGCATGCATTTCTTTTTGTGTTTACACATTATTTATGCATCTGGTCCCAGATCTGTTGCATTCAAGCTGAGCATGGAGAAGATGACAAAGGGGCAAAGCAAAGCCCAATACACCACACCTTATATCTTAAACGGTTCCAACATCCCTAATGAAGTGATCACTCTGGCATGGTATTCAAATAATTAAAGTGGTAGTAAGTATCTCAACTTTCAGTGTTACATATTTATTTGGAGTGAAATTCCCCTAGTGGCATTCTGTACTTGGATATTTATCCTATTCTTCCCACAAAAGTAGGCTTGGGACACTAAACTACAAAGTTCCAAACAATATAGTTGCACATATGTAAAAATTGATATAGATAATGGCTAGCTGGTTTTATGAAAGGGAAAACTGGAAAGGTTGCTTTATAAATGGAACATTGTTCTCCCAGCTGAACCATGACTCCGTAATCAAAAATGAAAAAGGCCAGGCCATTTTATAAAGTAAAAATATTTCTTAATCATTTTTATCATTGTGACTTTGACACCACTACATTATTTAATCATTCAATCTCACTCTTGTCTGGAAAAAGAAACAATCCACTTCTATTATTTTATTACACATTATGAAACTTTGAATTCATCACATGGATTACATCTTTTAAATTTGTTGTGTAAGTGCCTCATAGCAAAACACTGAAAGCAATTGTACTCACAGGACATATTAGTCCCCAAGGCCTGTTTGGATGGAACATCTCAATAACATAATAATACTAATGTATTATTTGTTAGAATCACAGGTGAAATGCATCATGACAAGAAAATTATCATAATATGGAGCTTAAAATATTACACTTTCATTGTTGAGGCAGCTATGATGACCAAACAAATTCTATTGTTTTAGAAGTTTAAAAACTATTGTAACATCTAAACAGAAGTGCACCTGAGACCGGCTTGACCGCTGGTTCAATCCTGCCTACCAGCTAGGGACATTTCTTTCTGCTCCATTGTATCAGGGTGTCAGCAGCAACAAATACAAACCAGATGTAGGAACATCAGACTTTAGCAGGGCATGGGCAGTGTTGTTTACAGACAAGCTCTGGATTAGGGGTGGCAATGTCATTTAATTCTATTAATGTTTTAACTATATGTAACCTGACTACAGGATGGCAGTAACCTTATTTGGAACAATATTTGGAGATAATGTTTGGCATGCATGCATGGTTAAGTCTAAGAACAGTTTTCATTTTCATATAATTTTATATATGACATCTAATCCTGTGATAATGCTCTGATAATTCCCCTTCATACCCACATTTAACAACCCATATGACTTTCCCAAAAATGAAATTATTAAGACATATTTCTGTCTGCCACTGGTTTGTTATGGTTAAGTTTTAAGTGACCAGTTCTTCTTCTTTTTATGTTACTTATATAATATACTATAGTTAAATGTTGTATTTTACAAGTGGAGTGTGCCATTTTCTGCTACTGTTAATAACCCCCAACAAAAACTCTAAGAACTTATACAAAGCTCCCTCATCTGATCCGTCACTCGAAATATCGAAATAGCTCAACTCCAAAGGCAGGGATGCCGGCAGAACTTGCTTGTTTTGTTCAATGACATTCTCCAAACAAAAGCTGAAAAAGAAGCCTGTCTTCTTTAAGGGGGGAAACAAAAAATGAGGATATCTTCCAAGAGGTGCCAGAGGGAACTATCTCTCTTTCCTTTCCATCTCCCTGCCATGACCAGGAGGGGGTTTTCTGAGGAAAACAACGGTGCTGTCAACAGCTAGTGCAGTGAGTGCTAGAGGCCAAACGGAGGAGGAAGCAGCACTTAATGTAAGGGAATGGATTAGAGAGGCTGATTATGCCTTAGAGGTAAGAGCAGAACAAAGTGAAAGAAAGGAAAAGCTGGAGCGAGTGAGAGTATCTGAATGTGAGTGTGCACGCATTTCTAGTAGGCCTACGTGCTGTATTTGTGTATGACTGTGTGCATATTTTTAGTGTTTTTAACTTTATGGATGTGTTTGTTGTAGTTGTTTTTGTGTGCTTATGTCTGGGCGTATGAATGTTTGTGCGTGCCCATGGCTAGGCATATTAATGTTTAAGTATATTGGATGATTTGGTACACATTTATACTTTATATATATGTTTATACACCTGTTTGTGTCTGTGAATTTGTGTATGTGTATGTACACACATGCAGAAAATAAGTGTTTGCAGAGTATAACTGTGCATGCGTGTATGTGTGTACTTGTGTGACCATAAATGTTTGTTTGCAAGTCTGTGTGCATGATGTAAGTGCATGTACTGTATGTGTGGGTGTGTCTGTGTTAGTCAAGGAAAAGAGACACTGAGATGGCGGTAACAAGCTTACATTCTCTCCTTCCAGCATAACCTTTTCTTTGTCTTTGTTTAAAGCTGAAAAGGCAGACATGTTCCTCCAGAGAGGCACTGTACACAGGCTTGCCCCAGATCTTAGCATAAAAACAGCTGCTATGTTGTCACCAAAACAACCAAACAGTGCCATGGAAAGCACACAGTGCACCTTGTATCGCCATCTCTCTTTGAGAAATGCAGACTCTGACCCTTAGTTGACACAAATGGCAGTTGTAAAAGCCGTGATTAATGGAGCTGGTGGAATATGCACAATGTGACAAAGACATATGAGTAAAAACTCTGTTAGGGGGTGTCTTTATTGATGCGTACTTACATCAGTGTCCATGTTTTGGTCTTTTTTGGGGGGAGGGGGAGTTTCACTCTGCATTTTACTGTCATCTGATCTGTCATTTCCACATATGTAAATCTGTTTCAGAAAATATCTTACCTGATATTTCCCAATAAAAAATGACACCGTAAAACTCTGGATCTTATAATATCCCTTTTCTTCAAACAAAACATTCTAATGTAGGTAAACTCAACATCAACAGCATCTACACCATAGAATTAGATTCTTGCTGCCACTGTCAAAAAGTGGTAAGTGATAAGCATCCCAAAAAATTGTATACAGTTTGATCAAAGTAGATTGTACAGTTGTTCCTAATAAAATGGTACCTCTGGGATTTTTCTCTGCGTAGTTAAAAAGACTGTGGTGAAGATAAGCTTGTGCTATATTTTATGGTTGTGGTACTATAATTTGGTAGTGTTTCTCACAAGTACAGCAAGATCCTTTTAGCCTTTAACCTGGTGTTTCACATCACACTGTTGCTGTCCCTAGCTGTACTGAACAAGATAAAGTGTAAATGACTTTCCTAGTTGTGAAAAAAACTCTGAAAGCTTTAGCCCTGTTTGTGCTAGCTAAACTGGAAGAGTTGTATCATAAATCAAAAACAGCATAATTCCTGTCAAATCTGACCTGGTGGTGCACAATGAAAATGCTGTGTATAGGGGCTTAGAGAGGCTACTAGTCTCCTGGGTGACAGTCATCTTTATCTGCTGTTTCAATCAATCATCACTGTATTGATTCTGAAATCATTATGATAATGATTTATTGATGTTAATATTATAGGTAGTACTTGATTTAAGGTATTAGACACAGAACTAACACTGATGCTAAATATTTATACTCTATGGTGTATTACTCCTGACTAAAAATTGATTTATCTTGCATTGCATGAAGATAAATAGAGAGACAGACCAAAAAACACACCTACGAATACAGAATACTGCATGCTGCTTAAACCACTTACTGAGCATTCTGAAAGACTAAATGCCTAATTTTCCTTGGTTTTTGTTTAGCTGCACTAATGAGTTTGGTAATTTAGCAACATACTCAACATATACAGAACCTTCTTGCAAGCAGATACATGAAGGTTCTATGTGCTGAGCATATCATGACCCCAGTAGTATCACGGGATGTATGAGCTCCTTACAGCAATCTTCAATTTGCATTTAGTAGTAGTAGTTGGCACTGACATGCCTAAATGTTGATTTTATTATTGATTTTTGTTACAAACAATGTTACGAGAGAAATATCAGACTTAAAAGTGATCATTTTTGTATTTTATCAGCAACTTTGTGGTGACTACATATTCTAGACATCTTTGTCAATCAAACGGTTTGTGTGTGTGTATGTGTGTATGTTTGAGAGAGAGAGAGAGAGAGAGAGAGAGAGAGAGAGAGAGAGAGAGAGAGAGAGAGAGAGAGATCAGTCTGACAAACTGTTGTTCTTCCCATTAAATTACCAATAAAGTTAAGGTAGCAGAGCAAGCTGTTCAAACCAGATACTTTTTTTCTAACCAGTTTCTGGGCAAAAGATTAATCATGTTATTAAAATACAGGGTTAGAATCAGGTCACTAGAGTCTGTAGCTGATTATGTACTCTATATTGTAAGGAATGTTTCCCTCTGGGTACACTGAACATAAACCTATCATCTTTGTTTCTTTACATGTCGTGACATTGCTTGGACATGGCCATAACTCAGTGGTCATGCTTCATGATTCTTTTACAAAGCCTTACTATTACCAATATTTCTCCAAAAGGCAGAATAAAGGTCTGATACTGCTCCCACACACAGTGATATGAAACCAAAGAGACAGAGTGATAGAGGGACTGTAGTGGGTAAGGCTGAGGATACTGTGTGATAATTCTGTCACATCAAACAATGGAAACAAGTTTTAGAAATCTGTTAATGTAGTTGCAGTTTATACTGGCAAGTTCTGCCTTAAAATTTGCCTAATTATGACTTATTTTAGTCACATTTTTATAACAATTCCAATGGCTCAAGTCTAAACAGTGCAGTCACATTAGAAGCAAAACCTTTATTTTTGACAGTGTTCTGATTTTAAAGGTTATGCTGTTAATGTCAAGCCACACAGTATGTCAAGAGGTCTGCAGGTTCAGATCTGGGAAAATAGATGAATACAAACATGTTGGACTAAAACAGTCACCTTACACCCCTGATAGTGTATTTTAGTAAATCACATGTAAGAGAGGGAATACCTAAACTGGACAAAGTATTAAGGTATTCATCTGGATTTTATATCTTTGGTAACCATAGAGACCACTCACCACCTCCAGCATACCCATACCGCTTTATGGAAACTAATATTGTTTGCATGAGGTACTGTAATGAGTTTCATTTACACTGACATGATGTTTCCTTTCTTTTTATGCATTTTCATCAAAATACTCACCGCCTCTGACTGGAATGCAAATCATTTCATCATAAGTCAGTGGTATTTGAATTCTTTCATTACAAACTGCTGATAGAAAAAAAAAAACTGTTACTTATAATTCTTCACTGTGCAGTTCAAAAATACACACCGTCTTCCACCATGTCAATGTTTTATAGCAGAAGGTAAAATATAACTGCTAACTTCAATGTTTTTCTTGAATAAGCTTGGCATTACAGTGTAATGGGAAAATATAAGTAATAAAATAAGTTGTTTGCCAAGAGAAAGGTTACACTGTAGTGTTAGTTCTATAAGTATAGCCCCTGAACACAATCTATAGGTCTGCTGACTTTTGCAGAGCAGCACAATGAAATTTGTATGTACTAAAGAAAGCTTAAAGAAAGCACAGTACTTCTTTGGTTATTCTTGTCACCTTCAATCAATAAATGTGAACCATGGTTAGAATGGGGTACCATAAAGTAGCATTACATTAAACAGGAGGAGAAAAAAAAACAACCTTTATTAAAATGTAATTGTTTTATTCGCTGTGCTGTTCACAGTTGTTTCATTCACTGAAAGAAACCAGATGCCAGGTTATGTTAGAAGGACAATTTTTTGAGACATTGAGAGATCCATTCTCATACAGATGCTTCAGTGAAAGTCTGTGAATGGGAAGGCTGTGTTAAATGAGACTAGTTTCATCAGCATCGTCAATATGTGTCACTTGTTTTCAAAATTAAAATAAAAAAATCAGTACTACAGTGTGTGTGTGTGTGTGTGTGTGTGTGTTTGTGTGTCTAGGACATAATCTAGGCAAGGCTAGAGTATGTGTTTCCTCCAGTGTCAAAAGAAAAATGAAAAGAATGAAAGAAGAAAAGCATTCTCTTTTATCTTCTTCATTGAGGCAGCCCGAATGGGTTTATTTGTCTGCATCTCTGAACTCTTGATGGTCACATCTGAGCTTTACTACGGTTATACTGCAAGTTTCCCATCGAGAAAAACTCAAAATAACTGAAAATAACACAGTCCAACAATGTACCCAGGGTTGTAAAGCAGACAGTGCAACATGCACTATAAAGTTATATTATTAAAGCCATTTTAATGAAAGCTCACATGTTCAAACATAGCTTACTAAACTAAGCTTTAGCTAAAGGTTCAATGCTCAGTGCAGAGAACAGTAGGGGATACATTGTTTTCATAACAGAGAATCCCCACACTTACAATTAGAAACTAAACAAACAAATTAGTGTGTGTGTGCTTTGTGTGTGTGTGTGTTTCATATAGTGTCAGGCTAAGTTCAGAGCTGTGCTGTTCAGCCCCTGTGAAGAGATCAACCAAGCTAAAAAGTAGAAAGGCTACAAATGCTTTCAACTTGTTGTTCCATGACTCACACTTATGGCTTAAATCATGCACTCTATCTTTCCCTCTTTACTTTCCCTTTTTCTCTGCTTCTCTCTCTCTCTTTCTCTGTATGTGTTCCTCAATCACTCCTGCCTTACACACACTCTTTCTGTCTTTGCATAACTTACGCTCTCTTGTTTGGTAACAAATCACTGCTTCTTCATTCATTTTTCATGCCATACTCATTCCTTACTCAAAAGAGATAGAGAATATGTGTGGGTGTGTCTGTGTGTGTGTGTGTGTGTGTGTGTGTATGTGTGTGTGTGTGTGTGTGTGTGTGCTTGCGTGTGTATGTGTGGGTGGTGGTGGTAGTGGGGTGCTTGGGGGGTGCCTGAGGCGAGACAGAATGTAAGCACAGCATGAGTAATGAAATAATGACTGAAATATAAAAGGACGAGGCAGGCCGTGCTCTCTCTATCCGAGGGCCGACAGGTGTTTGCCGGAGCGCCGGTGCAGAATCCATTAGAAGGCTGTCAGAGGACTTCTGCCAAGAAGTGAAGGTACTGTAATTATAAACCATTCGCGCCGAGACAATGCTTCAGCCCCGGCTCACGTGTCACTAGAAAGAAATGCATAAGGGCAGCTGTGTGGTCTGTCTGCAGTCCTTCTATTATGTTCTTCTATTCTTTCTATTAAAGCAAAGTGCATTTTTATTGAAGAAAGATATGAGGGATGGTGTATGGATTTAACAGTTTATCATGGTTACCATTCGCTTTTCAGAGAAGGGGGTCAAAAGGCCAAGATAATTGATAGTCACCATAACTGTGTTTATGGACCAATGAATTGGAGGTCATGAGCACAATAATGGCATATTGGAAGTATGTCTAAATTTCCAAAGCATTTAAATGTTCCCTGTCAAAGTAATGATTACATAGGTTAATTGATAGGTAGCATAATGGGTGAGATGCACAGTGATTTATATTTGCATTGACTAGGTTGACTTGGTTGTAGTTGTTCGTCTTGTACATAAAGCTGACAATAATTGGATTTTCACTCAACATGCACATCAGGACTAGTTAATTAAACAATAAACTCTTTAAATGTCAGTTTCTCACAGTTTCTATTTACACATTTTTGTTTCCCTGTTCATTTTAGGCTGCTTTGACTCAGGTAATTTATCAAAAGAGATTATTAACTGCCACTGTGCATGTGATAGTACAAATTGTTTTTTTTTTTCTACCAGCTATTCTTTTTCTCTTGAGCGCATTGTGTGTTTTTTGTGTCAGACTGAGATGTCTCATTGGCGATATCTTGAAAAATAATTTGTAATGCTCCTCAGTTTGACATTTTAATCAATCTTAATTTAACATTTTAAGTAGGTGCAACAAAACAGCAGAGGAGTTGTCTGCTGTCCACAACTGTCAATCTTAAGCATGAATCTGTTCCACAGGACAGAACATGTTTGCTATAGATAGAGATGATAAAGTTGAGCGATAAAGATGTTTGTTTCTCTTGGATGACAGTTTTAGGAAATAAAATCCACTATTACCTTGGATGTTGCAACCTTGATCTCAATACAGAAGTTGCTGCTCTCTCAGAATCATATTAAGATGTCATCCACAAGTCCTGGTGATATTCAGAGCAAAGCTTGTGCAGCAGTTAAGAAGTCAATGGGAATGCCCTGGTGGCCCAGGGGTTAAGATGCTGACCATGAACCACAATGCCTTGGTTTGAATAACTCTATTATCTCAATCTAATAAATGCATTAAACCCCTCTCTCCCCCCCAAAAAATATAATCTAAGTCAGTGACACAAAGGTCAGTTTAATCGTCATGAGTCACATTACTCAGCCTGTGAAAACAGGTGTATAATGTCTTCTGTGTGATTCTAGAGGAAGCTTTCTGAAGTCTGAGAAAATTATGCCGATTTGGGCTTGAAGACTAAAACCTGCATTACAAATTGGCAGCATAGGGTTTAAAATACATTTACCAGGCAGGGAGGGTCTAACAAAATTACACTATGTATGAATAAAGGGAAATGAAGGATCCGATGTTTTTGACCTATAGTAGGGACTAAATTTCAGGATATTGTGGCCTCTCTTGCTCTGATTTTGACCACACTTTGACTTTTTTTTTTTTTTTTTACACTTTTTAAAGTACTTCCCTGAAGGGGAACACTCATCGACATGTATGATATGCATCACACAGATATTTTAATTATTTAATATCCATATCTATTTGTGTAGCATGCATTATTTTACAGCACCTACTCTCACTTATCTACTTCTCACTTCTTAGATTCAAATTATCCATTTTTTACATTTGTTTTAATTAATTTGTTGTAAATATGTCTCCAGTGTTTGACACAATCAGAAGAGAATGGCCGTGACACTATGATACCACTTAACGACCATTTTCTTCTGAGTGAGGACCAGAGTACCACAGGACAATGGTGAAAATCAAAACAGCCCACAGGTTCCTTACCTTGGCTTCCCACTGGCGTGACAAACTCCAGTTGGAAGTTTAGGGGATGGATGTGTATGTGTGTTATTGTTTATTTTCCTTGCCCAAGGACATCTCAGGTGGCGAGTAAATGATGAGAGAAAATAGAGCAGCTAATTAGCATTGCATGCATAAATCAACCATTTGTGATGTTCCTAACTACCCCACCATCACCCCCCCCCACCCCACCCTCTTTGTGCATGTCCATCCAACATCATTAGCAAAGCCTCCATATTTTCCTCCTTCCTGCTGTTGATTCTTGCCATCCGCTTTTTGATTTCAAATAGTACTTGTTGGATATACAACGGTCTATCTCTCAAAGTTTATAGGCTATGCTTCAGTTAGGTAAATTAAGATATGCAGCATATTTCGTAGATAAGGCAACAGAGAGGTTCCTGTTTTCTCATGACACAGACAGAAGAGAAGAAGTCATGAATTTATATGAGTTTCAACAGCAACGAAGCACCGGAGAGCATTGCCAGTGCCAGGTTTACCCGGCTGAGACTCGACACAGTAATTTTATGGGTTCATCCAAAGCTAGTGAGGTGTAAAATAGACTGTGGCGATAGCCCAAACACACTCAATGGCAGCCCTCATGTTTCCACTAGGCTCTGAAATCATATTCAGGGATAACAATGACTTGTGGAGCTGCGCAGAAAGTCATAGCAACCTGAGATACGAGGTGTGCCAAAAATGGTTTGCTTTGCATAACAATTTGCAATCTCCTCGAAGGACAGTTTCAAAGCGATATTATACACAACCAACTTAGTCATTACGGATGAGTACAATTCAGATGAGAATGCGACAAATATATATAAAACTAAGAGTTTTTTGTAATACATGAATGCATTTGTGGAAAACAAACTGGCTCCTGAGTCGTAGAGTTGAAAAAAATGTCTCCCCTGATCTTAATAACTAGTTTGTTATTAATTTGTCGTTCAATTGAAATGGCAGTCACCTCACTGTTCTGTATCTCATTTAACCAACAAACATACTGTATAATCATTATGTAGGTGTCTTCAGGAGAGCCATATTTTTCCCCATGACAAAACTCTTGAATCTCATCAAGGCATATGAAAAGATTTTAAACTTTTACTAGTATTTCACCTGCTTGCATCATAAACATCACAACATCAACTACTGCGCTTGCGAGTAAAAATGTTTGAAAAACATTGACCGTGAACTTGAAAATCATTTACATTAAAGTCAGAGAGCACCACACCAGACACTTGCTAGGTAACTCTGTAACAGCCAGTGTGTATCAGAAGCTTTGTGCTGTGTTTAAATCTCTTTCGACAAGAAGCTAAATCCCTACCTACTTTGTTAGTCCAGCAGAAAGGCCTGGCTTAACAGGTTCTGCAGCAAAAACAGGCAAGCACACATATTTTGTCGAACCCTTGTAGTGTGAACTGTGCGGTTGGGTTAAATCAGCTGTTTATCTTGCAAGCATTGAGATTCAGGAGAAAGTTATTGCAGCTGTGATAACTTTCCAGAGTTGTAAAATCTTGCCTCAAAGGCTGCAGCACAGTGACTTGGCATCATGAGCCTTCAAATTGGACTTCCTGGCTCGTATTGCATCCTCTCAGTGAACCAGACCTAACAAGTTCACCAGCTGGCAGGGCACATTCACCTTAGCCTCCCCTATCTGATCCGCTCTGCTGAAATACAGTGCTATGATAATGCTGCTTAGCTTGGAGCTCAGGATGAAAGGATTCATTGCAGTCATCCAATATCTGAGGGAGAGCCGGAGCAAATCCACCGCCATGTCAGATATTTCTCAAAGGGTCTCAAAGAAAGGAGTCAAGTTGTTCACTTTTGAGGATTTTCTGCTTGCTTTGGTGTCTTAGGGAGATCCCACTGTGTTGCTGTCCTAAAAGTTTGATGTGTATATGTTAAGCATTTATGGTATGTCGAAAGATCTTTACTAAACTTTGGGTTTGTGTGTGAATAATAAAGCTTTTAATGTGGCTTGGACATTCCTATGATGGCCACAGCAAAATCTTTAGCAGTTGAGAACAGAGCCCGAAGTTTATTTAATATATTTTTGAATATAGCAGCAGATGCAGTGAAAACGTTTGGTCAATGCTGACCTTGTCCACCTCCTGTATCTGTCCCTGAATAGTTTGTAAACCTTTCTGTGCCTAATTCTGATTCAGGTTAAAGGACAACGTATGTTCTACTTTTTGTGTCTTGTAAAGTTTGTGATCCAAAACTTTTCCCACTGTTGGACTGTATAACAGCATTGTCGATACGTCTAAACTGCAAAATCAGCAACACAGCACAGATATTTACGTGTTCTATACATGGCACCAAGGGAATAGAGGCTGTGTGGAGGGGCAGCTGTACAGCATTATTTTTATAGCTAGAATAGAGGCAAAATAGATGATTAACATTTGGCTCTGCATTGTTTAAATTTCATTTTTGTGAGTTCAGTTTGACATCATTCACAGTGTATTTTCAGATTTGAGGTCAATGGGATTCATATGCTAATTCATTTTTTCTATTTCAATGTGGGCTCCTTCAGTTTCTTTGTTTCATCTGTATAGGTTTGTGAGATATTCATTTTCTGTTTTGAAAATCTAATCTTCATCTTAGTTTTGTTGGTTAAGCTATTGAATTTGGATAATTACAACTCTATGTGTGTATTGTATGTCATTAATATACTTCTCCTTAAGCTTAAAAGAAAAAGAAAACATTTTTACCACTAATGAGCATGATTTGTAGTTATATTTTTTTGCAGCAATGGATTTGTAATTTTTCTTCTAGTTAGCATGTTCCCCACATATTCATGTGTGCTGACAGGTTCTTCCAGCTACATGACTGAGTATTATCTTTGATTTAACCTTTTGGGTCATTTCATGTATTCTTCACCTCAGAGAATGTATTTAAAGAAACTTGGCACATGATAAAATGTGGAGGAGTAACTTCTCTGTAACTGTAGAATATTAAACTCAGCTGCGAAATATTTTATCCTGATTATTGTGGCATTGTGATATAACAAAATAGTTTATAGAGGCAGCTTTTTAATTTGCAGTGACTGCTGATGAATTTTCCAATTTAAAAGTAAAATATCTCATGCCCTTGTTAGCATTAAGGTAAGGACATATGGCCATTCAGAAGTAATAAGACCTTTCCTTTTATTTCTAGTTATTTTGATAAGTAGGCACCACCTGAGATAGCTGTAGCAGCACTACTGTTATTTAATAATTCAGAATAATATATATGCTCTATATTGATTTGGTCCCCTTTATTCCCCCTTTCAAGTGATGAGATTTTTGACCGTAGTCCATGACTCCAAACAGTATTTTACCTTAGCAAACCAGTCACCCGGCAACTTTTATTTCTCAGTTCTCTTTTTTTTTCTTTTTTTTTTAACATAGTTCCCCAAAATATAATTTGATGGGCAATATTTGATCCCTGTAGTAACTGATCCATAACAGCGAGTGCCTTCTCATTATAAATCACTCTAAATTAGACAGTCCACCTCATTCATAATTCAATTTTTTTTTAAATCTCAGATCTGTTGTTTTATAGGTGGAATATTGCGGGAGTAAACTTGAGTTGCGGGAGCATGAGATACAAATAAGGAAGCAAAGACAATTTGGGGGTATGATGTCCAGATAGTAGTATTTATGTAATGAACATACAGTGTGGCAGAGCTTGCTCCTATACTTAGTATAAACTATATTAGCTGTACATATACTCTATATACACTGCAAATATCTACTAAGTGTTGTTTTGTTCAATTAACATAGATAGTTGGGAGCTCTACAGATGGAGTCTTCCAGAATAATCTGTAAATGTATTCATATTCATAAAGTATTAATTGATTTAATGTTTAAATATTAACATTTTCATTTGATATCTCAACACCATACCAATTATCAGAGTGCTAATGATTAAGATCCCCCTTAAGCTGCTTTGGGAATATAACCGTCCAAACCATGGAGGTATCTTCTTAAATGTTTCCTTCGGCTTTTGGGTAACAGGCAAATTAATGGAGCAAGGTCTATGAAACAGTTCAGGCAGATAATCCAAACCACACTGCTATACTCAAGTCAGTCTCCACTCACTCTATACCCATTGAGTCTATTTAGATCATCAAGCTTTGCTCTGCTGTGATGTTGCTGCTATAATGCTCACTAAATATTAACTGTACACTATTTTCATAACATATTAATAAAGTTGTTCCACATGAATTCCATGGCTGAAGTCAAGGATTTCACTTGTCACTGGTTTACTTTGGTTAATGCCTTTCCCTCTCACCCAGCTATGTTTCAAGTGTGATATGCCCCTGCTCACTTTTCACAGCCATTAAAACTCATTATATTCTTACTTCAACATCATCCCATGCACAGTTTTTGTATAACACACACACACACCCCACACCCATTCACTGAACCTGCTGCCAATTATACATTGTGATTAGGATTCAGCGACAGGCTCCGCTGCCACTTTCAATTGGCACTTACATGGCAGTTGTGTAATAAGGCAGGTTTACCGGGTCAGCAGTGGGACATGGGGTCACATCAGCCATCTGATGTGATGTCAGGAGTTCGGTCTCTGGGTTCAACAGGTCTCACCAGAATAAGAGTCACATTGGGCAGGATTGGAAGGTTTGATGGGTATGACAAATGTTCATGTAGAAAATAGTGCAGAACTGAGTGGGTATTTAAATGGTAAGCAGTTTAAAGCACAACACAGTCACTTCGTTGACAGTGTAGGAATTCCTTAAGACCCACTGAGCATCATACCAAGACCTTCACAATCAAACCCAACACCTGCCTTTATGCACTGTGAGTAATCTTGCTCATGGGTCACAGGTGGCTTCAAAGGACTTTTTTCACAGCAGACGCTTTGACTTGTAATAGCAGGAAAAGCACAGGTGGAACTGATATTGATGATGGCTCAGTTCCATTCAAGTGCCCAAGTGCCATACTGGTTAGCCATCATCATTTGTGTTGCCTTTCATCAATGTATTTGGCTATTGAAAATTTCACTCACTCATAAAATTTAGAGACAATTGTTGCGCACTGCAAACATTTGCATTGTAGATCAGAGCATTAGATATAAGTATTGTAGCTGTAATGTTTAGAGTATGTTTTGTGACACAAGTTATAAAGTGCATGTGACAGCCCCAGAGCCTGTTGCCTCTGTTGCCTTTGGTCCTGTGGTTTGTGTCTGTATGTTACAGGTCCTTGGACATACCACTTGAGTAATAACTGGGAACACCGGCCAGTGCCCCAGAATGTATTTAAGCCTGCCTGCCCTGATTCCAGACCCTCTCTGATCCCTCCCCAACTTACCAAGCAGTGGTTGTTTTTATGTTTCTCTTTTTGGTTTTGTTTTGCACTGGCAACAGGCACCTCATATTAGACACATTCATATACTTTCAAACATCACTGATACTTATTTCCACACCACATCGCAGTTATTTATTCTTATTTCCTTTAATAAATTTCAGTTTGTTATCGCTGAGTTCGGGTGTGCATCTCCCTCTTTTGTTGTGGCCTGCAAGCCAGTCATAACAGTGCATTAAAGTCAAATAATAAAAACTGATTGAATAAAACAAAAAAATCACAACACAGGCTATAAAACTCAAACGCTAACACAAAGTGATGGTACAGAAGGATGTTATCAAGAGGGATATAAAAGAAATGCAATATAGGTAAGGTTATCCAAGGAAATAAAACAATACCTGAATTGAAACTACAAGTTAAAAATAAAGCACAGGAAGGTTGACAAGGGAAAACATATACAATCTAAAAGGTTATTAAAAAGTGAGTTAAAGGGGATTAAAAGATAGAGCAAACACAACACAGTATAGGATGGTAATCAAAGACATGGTCAGGAGTTAAAGTAAGGCTTTTATGAATGTGGGTCTCAAAAAGAAAGAAATGCATAACATAAAATCCACTAACTGAAAAGCCTCAGGCAGAAATAACCATTATGGACGAGACCTTGAGATATCCAGAAGACACTATACACATGAACATAATCATAAAGTGACTATATTCAATATACTGTATACGTATACATACAGTACTATGCAAACATTTTAGGCACTTTAGAAGTTTTGATTGTTATTCATAATGCAATACCAATCGGGGAGGGGTGCCAGTTTTATTCTGCAGCATGATAGTGACCCCAAACATACAGCCAGAGTCATTAAGAACTATTTTCAGTGACAAGAAGAACAAAGAGTCCTGCAATAGATTATAAGTCCCCCTACAGAGCCCTGATCTCAACATCATCAAGTCAGTCTGGGATTACATGAAGAGAGAGAATCTACTGAGACGGCCTAAATCCACAGAAGTACTGTGGCAAGTTCTCCAAGATGCTTGGAACAATCTACCTGCCAAGTACCTTGAAAAACTGTGTTTTAGTGTACTGAGGAGAACGGCTGCTGTTATATTGATTATGATATTGATTTCATTTACGTTTCTTCTGTTTACTGAACTCTGTATGAAGTTACTTGATGAATAAAAATATAAGCATCCTCATTTTACTCTTAGTGCCTAAAATGTTTGCATAGTACTGTACACCAACAATAGATCACATGGCTATTTGTATATGAAAGGTATAGCTGAACAAGTCAGCTCAAAGAGCATTAGAGCATCTTTTTATTGATATCGTTGTTCTATGTCACACAGGCTCCACCCTCTACTGGACTCTATTGGTAATACCCTCCTCCAATCACACACATGCAATTGCCCACTGAAATTTGCATGCACATAGCCAACCAATCAAACCTCCACCAATTATGTGTGTCTTGGACACCATAAAAGCAGTTTCTCACTGCTGCTTATTCTGTTCTTTTCTGAAGTGACAGCAAAATCAACTCACTGATCTTACCTTTCCACAAGTTGTGCGCTGCTGGGCACACCCTCCTGTTGAACACCAGCAACAGCTGTACATTTTTGGCTGGCAGACGTCTCACTCCACTGTGACAAGAGCAAACTGGAGCTCAAGATTGATCTCCGCGGCGAGGATCAGTTCATCACTTCATCTGGCCCTCTGCTGCCATCACTGGACACTTTCAAAGCAGCTTCACCCATGAACAATAAAGACAAGATCTCGTCTCTGTCTGCAACATTGTTAACCTTCAGTAATCAGCCACCAACTTCAGTTCACCAAGTCAAAAGGTGGCGCTCCCCAAGGTGATGCAACAGATCTGGAACCAGTTTGAGACAGTGAAAGTGGACCTGTTTGCTAGTCAAAACAACACCCACTGCCCGCTCTGGTTCTCCCTGACGCCACAAGATAATCCACCCTTGAGGGTGATAGTGTTTACACAAGTGTCTTGGCCAAGGAGGCAGTTTTACACCTTTCCCCTTTTTCATCTCATTCCCCACTGTTTGAGACAGTCAGGCAAGAGCAGCGGTCGGCCATCCTGATGGTCCTGGACCATTGTTCAGCAACGTCGCACACAGAGATGACCCAGATGTTGGTGGCCCAGCCCTGGTCCATCCCCCACTTGTGGGGGACTCTGTCCCAGGAGGCGAACTCGATAGGCACACTGCCCACATTAGGCTAACCTCTACAGGCTTGGCTCCTGAGAGGGACTGGTGTCTGTGGGCCGGACTGTCTGCATAGACCATGAGAGCAGGATCCACCATTGATTGCCACAAGGCAAAGTGGTTGGGATTCCATCGCTGGTGCTAGGAAAGGAGGCTGGATCCCCTAACATGTGCAGTGGGAGAGTTTAAAGTGTATGCAGCAGTTGTTTCCTCCTGTCATGAGCGTTTTGGCTACAGACCTGTCTTCACCCAAACCCTCATGAGATGTTTCTTGCAGGGGGTTAGAAGACAACGGCCAGTGATGCGTGTCTCCACTCCCCAGTGGGAACTGCCCATGGTACTCGAAGTGAGTGATCCTTATGAGCCTCTGGAGCACTCTTCTCTGAAAGCATTTCTTCTTCTTCGTCTCCCAATGAAACAGCAATGAAAAACAATGAAATGCTGTGCTACTGCCAACATCTGTTCATTATGACAAATCTCCATTTTCGTGGGAAAAACACTGTTTTGTCTAGACACAGGGTCAAAACAGAGAGAAAAAGATCTCTATCCAAATTTAGCTGACTTAGTGTGGTCATGGTCTTAGTTCACTCTTACCACTCAATGTTGTTTCCAGGCACAGATGCAAAGAATACTTACGGATCTCACATTCATTTAGACATGAACAGAAGTAGTAAGATAATGACAAAATGTATAAACTTCTTCACCCTAATAAAGCACACTCTAAAACAAGGGAGTGCAGATGATTGTGCTACAGTGTCTTGTGCATTTTTTGTTGAGAGTGTTTCTTTTAAAAAATATATTTCACACTGACTATGCTAACACTGTACAGCAACACTTGTGGTGATTCAGTTTTGTACATGATCTAATTTCTAACATGCATTCATAGTTGAATGCAAAATCTAAATGATCACTTATTGGTTTCTTTTTTGTGCTACAGCTCATCTGGCTCAACACTAGACCTTCAGGCTATATGGCTCCGTGCCATTGGTTACAATAAAGTTGTTTGTCACAATAAAGCTGCTCTCAAACCACAAGTGTGTTTTCATCTTCATGTGTGCCATTGCTAACCAGCCACTGTCGCCTAGCAACAACGACAATTTGCTTTTGTGTGTGACGTCTTGAGGTCGTTTGCATTATTTATGTGGCCTTCTTGATTTAATTTGCATAAAAATAGGAATACCCTTTTCCTAACATATGTACTTTTGTCAGAAAAGCTTGAGCAAACTATGGTACTTTTTAGAGATTATTTTGTGTTTCTTCAGATGCTCACAGCACAGCTCAAAAGCCTAAACCTATAGATGCAACTGAACAAGTCCCTTAAGGAGAAGTTATGAGGCTTACAAAAGGGAAATGGAAAAAAGTGAAACATCATCAATGTTGCTGAACATCATTTGGTGACTTACCCCTGTAGACATCAAACATTTTTGAGGCAAACACTGCAACAGTGGATGTATGTGAGAATGAGTGCAGTAAAGGGGAAGACATGGTTACATGGCAACTGCAGTCTGTCCATACTGTATGGTGAAAAGTGCACATGTGTGTGTGTGTGTGTGTTTTGAATGGATTTTAATAAATGTGAGTGTCATTTAGCATTCATTGGTTTATTTTCAAGGTAGGCTAAGTAGTGATGGTGCATTGCTAAAATAGATACCAGCAATGTGTTTGTTGTATATGTGAACTTTTGTGCATGTCTGTTTATGTAGACATACTATATTAATTCTATTGTGTACTTATCAAAGATGCACCTAACTGAAAGTGTCCCAGAGCATTTGTTGAAGTGACTACAGATGATTAATGATTGTTGACACAAACACAAACACTGGGAAGCACAGACAGAGTGAGACAGATGAAGACAGATAGAGGCAGAGGGGGAAGCTCAAGTTAAATACCCCCATATCAACATTGCAGACGCTGTGGATAATAGGCCTCTAAAGGCACTTCTTTCTCACCACAACCACCTCCCTTAAGGGTTTCAAGTGTGTAGTTTGTATAAGAGAGAAAGACAGGGGGAAACATTGGTGAAAAGAGAGAGCAGGCCTATAGGTATTATTTTTAATTCCACATTGCAATGTATTTTACTTGACAATCCTGCTGTTTTCAGAGTTTCCATTCTCTTTCTTTCCACGTTAAAGATTTGCTTGCTTCTAGTTAGTGTCACTTGGGATTCATGAACTCTAGGAGTTTCTCCTTAAAGCTAAACTGCATCATGTTATTGATGAATATATTGTATAACCTGTGTTAATCTACTTTTGCTCTGGATACATTGACCCATTGCAAATGGGTCATTGGATAACATCTTAATAATCACTATAAGCGTATGATTATTATAACCATTTTTTTCTCATGTAGATTACCATCTAATCGACATTTGTATATTTATCACATGAATATAAAGCAAATAAATGGATGGCTTCACTATTTACTGAATTTTATTGACTATTTCAATATACAGTGCAGCCGTTTCAAACACTTGTTTTTCTGCTGCATCTCATTGACTCGTTTTTGGCAGTTTGTCATAAGCTTCAAGGAGACTATGTTTTTCACTGAGAGAAAATTACTTTCTTTTTCCCATCAGGATTTCAACATGGATATAACAAAAGCCTCAGGTAACCAGCCGGAAGCAGACCAGTTACTATGAGGCAATAATGGTGCCACAGCCGCAAAGTACATATCAATGTGTATCATGGTAAAGTTAAAAAAAATTAGAACACAGAGATCTATATCTTTTTTCTTAAGTGAGTTATTTCCATCCTCGGATGTTATAGACAGCCTGGCCAGTATCTGTAAACTTTATCTTGCACTATTGCAGTTTAAGCACACACAGGCATCAGTACCCATTCTTTTAAAAAAAAGGTCCACATATCACTTTGTCAGTAGTCATCTTAACCTCAGTCACAACCTCTCAGCTAACAGCAAAGTAAGCGGTTGCTCGCAAAACATTGGTAACTGACCTGTCTTGGCTTGTCTGGAGAAACAGAGCAGAAAAAGCTGCTGAAAATGTACACCACAGTAGCAATTTTATTTTTAACCTACTCTGTGTATTGAAACAGTCAAACATGAAAAAATGGCACAAGTTAAGCATTTATTCATGACTATCTGGCACCTGCATACATCTAATGGTGAGTACGCGAGCGCAGGTTTATCACTAGGTTATCAAGTAAGCACCTCCCTTCACAGATGTTTCACTGATTCAGACCCTAAACACCTCCAGAAAGCTCTACTGTGACCTCTGGTGTCCCAAAGTGAATTATTATATGTTGTAATGTATTCCATCTGACAACTGCTGCAGTATCTGTACTCTCACAATTTTTCCATTAACTTTTAATTACCATACCTGCTAAAGGGGATCCATTTAATTTTCAATTTCTCAGGATTTCATCTGTTATTAAACCCTTGAATAATAGCCCATCCCCCTTCATCATTACTTGTCAGACCTAGAGCTGGGAATTATTAGTGAAGGTTGAAAAGGTGGGAGTTCTTCCAAGTAAGAATAATAGTCCACATTTATGATAAAAATTGTATAATAATAATTAAGAATGAATGTCTTGAAATACAGTTCATCACCATCATATCTTCTAAATGTTCTTACTAACAAATGTGGAACACAGAAATTTTACCTTTATGACCCTAATAGTTCAAACTGAGTAATAACTAGCTGTGATATATCTGTCATTCTACTTCCTAGGGCAACATGCAAGATATGTACTGTATATGACACAAGTACAATCAAATCCCGGTGAAAGAGAAGGAAGTTTAGCTGCACTGGAGGCAGTGTTCCTCCTTTGTGATGAAGACTGTCCTCCCAAGAAAAAAACAATGGCATTAGTCATTTCAGCAAATGACCAAAAATGACTTGACAGTGACAGAGCCCTCTAGGGGCCATTAAGACTCATGTGTGCCAGGAGCAAAAAAAGAAACAGTGTGACGTTATTTGAACCCTAACCCTAAGTTTCTATCTTAATCCAAAGCATGATCTCTCCCAAATTGTAAACCTAACCAAACCTTATATATACTGTTTCATTATTGAAACAACATTGTCTTCTTTCTGATAGGCATGCAAGATCAAAAAACATTTGTCAACGTGTTGTTCTGGGGTTTATGGACCATCAATGTCATTTCATTTCTAGAGTAATACATTAGGGTGTGACTTACAGCTGAGTACAGTAATCATGGGACTGCATGTTGCTCATGAACGCAAGAGAGTCTACAGCCATGCTAGCAGCTCTGTGAGGCTCTGTGAGGCTTATGCACAGCAGTGCTTTGAGCTATGTTAACATCATCATCCCATGCTATAATGCTCACATGTTGAGAAGGTATAATGTTTACCATGTTCACCATCTTAGTTTAGTATGTTAGCTTGTTGATATTTACTAATTATCACTAAATGCAAAGTACAACTGAGGCTGATGGGAATGTCATTGATTTTGAAGGCATTTGGTCATAAACCAAAGGTTGCTGAGTCTTTTCACCAAAAAAACAAAACAAAATATCAGCCTGCTGGTGGTGCTGGATGAAAAGTCAAGGGTTAACCAAAGTAATTAGGATTCATCCTCTGAGCACCATGAATGTCTGTACAAAATTTCATGGTAATCCATCGACCGAGCGACAGGCCATCCCTAGAGTTGCATCTAGCATGGCTACACAGGAGTAATGTGACAGTTAGGACTTTTGCTATAGTTATTCCTCACTTAAATGTGACTGATAGGGCACCAACCATGGGGTATGTCTATTCCTTTGCTGTAAATTGGTATTTCAGCCTTTTTCTATGGCAACCTACCTTTTTTTCAAGACTCACTTGAGTATTTTTTTAACACTCTGAAGCAAATTATGCTGAACTAAACACGGCATGCTACATGCAGGCCCAAAAATCTGGCCTTATCTGAGCTGATTTCCTCTCCTAATGGTACCCTTATCCCCAGAAGGTGATGTTCTGTAGTTGTGACAAGGTAGTGTTATTGTTGGAGGTGATGCACCTCACCAAGGTTAAGTCAGATCTTATCACAGCGCTGGTGCGAGAGGGATGCTGTTTTGCAGGCAGTTGTAGTGAAGCAAAGAGGGTAGGCAAAGGTTGGGTGATAATATACTGGTGAGCTGCAGTCTGACTCGTTGACTCACTGCTTGCTTTTTTTGTTTGTTTGTTTTTCTTTGGTGGTTCTGTGTAAATATACTGTATAAAGCTTGTGTGCATAATGTTAAACTAGGTCAGGCTGGCTTCTGTATTGTTTAGTGGAGCATGACACTACAACTGCCAAGGTTAAAGGTTTCCCTCTCAGTGTTTACAGTCATAGTATTTTAACGAAATTAGGATATAGCTGTACCTGTTGAATGTAATTTGCTAATTTTGTATTTAAGTCATTATCATTAAATCCTGGAATCATGACATCCTGAGACATTGAGCTCTAACAATAAAAGCCACTGACATTTTTAATGGACTTGAACTTCAATAAAATGTGCCTACTAGAAAAGTTAATTGATGAGTGGCTTGTACCTGCTGTAAAACATCTTGGTTTAATTGTGCAAGCATGTGAAATGCAATAAGAAATTCAATTGCTTTGACTGCTTTGTACTCTCTCTAACAGGGACTGCAAATTAACTTCTGTTAGACACTCTACAACATGTTTTATCTGATGCTTTTTTTCCCATGTATGTTGTCCCATTAAATCAACAAACAAGAATTGAATTTTAAGTAGAGTTGAGAGTTGAGGTCTGCATGGAACTGCTTTTTTCAATCTGGTTTCATGAAATCTGACCATTACCACCTGCTCCTGTGAATGTGCAATCTTACTCTTGCCTGCAACACTGTTTTCTGTTTGTAATCTTTCTGCCACATCCTGTAGGATAAAAAAGTTTTAACACTTGCTCATGGCAGAGGAAACCAAAAATTGGTTTAGAAAACGTTATATAAATAGAACATTAGATAAATAACAATAGATAGGTCAGAGTGGGAGACACTCAAGTTAAATAAAATACACCTATAAACCTTCACAGACCCTTTATTCTTCATTGAAACTAACTCCTACTGATGTGTGTGTGTGGAGGTTGTGGGTGCACTCACACACATCCATCTGTGTGCATGTCCATGCATGACTTTGAAAGAGAGAATGGCACAAACATGGAGACAAAAATATAACCAGTAGAGCATAACAGCATTTTCAAAATAATGCCTTACTGTTAGACAGGACCAGATACAGCAACCAGCCGCTGCTCCAGCCAGATTGCTCATTCACACCATTTTGCGCTTGTTAGTACATCATGAATCCAAACAAGCCCACCCGGAATTATTTTAACCGGGATGTACTTTAAATATCCTCTAAAATGCTATAATGACAGGCCAACTTTGTGAAGATTCTGTTTTTACGGAGATATCTTCTGTGTTTTTTTTATTCTGAGGGATGTTCACACTTTCGCCCAACTGAATGTCCTGTCAGGCTGTTGCTATAGATATCCACACAGAGCGCAGTAAGGGGGAGAAGGCAACGGCTGAGAAAAAGTGAGAAGAGGAAGCAAATGAGGAGGAGATGCAGCAGAAAAGTGACAGAGTCAGGAAGCAGAGAGAGTGTAGAGAGAGTGAAACAGTGAAGACACCGAATGGGGAGCAATAATCCGGCTGGTAGTGAGTTTCTCAAAAGTGAGAGAATGTGTGAGAAGTGAAAAGAGGGAATGATGGCAGGGGAAGAGCAGGAGAATGAGCTCTCTACCTGTCAGCGCATCAAAGCCGTGTCGTGTCATATACTCACCCGCTCACACACCCACTCATCCCCTCAATGCCTCAACCTAATGAGCCAAGAGCCTCTCAATGGCTCCTGTATACACCAGCGCCCTCACACAGCCATTATAAGTGTTATAGACAATTTATCGCCCTGTACAGCAGCGCTTCTATTTCCATTCGCTGTTGTCACGACCTGCACCCTTCATACTGTCATGTTACTTATACTTACTGACTTTCTCTATAGACATAGGCAAAATCTTTACGTATGCCACAGCATATACTATTTGTACATTGTGTCTTTCCAATGCACCTTGCAGCACCATGAGTACATAAACATGAAGGCGGGCTTTGATGGAAACTGATATTCCAACCTTGTTAAGACCTTTCCACACACATACTGTTTTCTGAAGCATTTTTAGTCAGCTGTCTCACTGAACAGATATACTTCTATTTGTACAAATGTGTCTCTCCACATCGTGTCTAGGCATGCATTGATTTACAACAGTGTCACTTTTTTTAAACTCTGAGATTCTTTTTCTCTTGTGCATCTTGTGAAGCATAAACCCCAAAGTCTTATACTTCAAGTTTTTTACTTTTAATTGTTGTTTCATTGCAATGATGAATTAGCTTTGCAGTTGAAGGGTGCTTTAAAAAATATACTCGCCTTGCATAACTGTCTATACATTGTGAACTTGCCAATGTCACCTACAACAATTGTTTGAGAACAAGCAGGCTGAACAGATCAATAGTTGTGGTTGTATTTCTAATATTAGTCACCTTGGTCAAGACAGGTTGGCCTGCTGCTGTCCTTTCAGCACCACAGAGCCACTCAGCTGCTTCTGAAAGCACATTAGGATGAACTGATTCAACAACAGAACACACAATATGTTAATTCTAAACAGTGATGTTGCTATAATCCCTCAATCCCTTTTTTGTCATTATTGCTGCTCAGTGAACTATCAAAAAATGCACCAATATGTAGGACAATGTTTGTGTTATTTTGTGATAAATTGTGGATAATATTTTTAAATACAAGTCAGCTATGAAAAACTAAGAGCTTACAGATACATTATGTTGTTGTGATTATATAACAAGTTCCAGTGGGGATAAAAATCTTACAAGGAATGTTTAAGTATCTCTGGAATGCTGTAACTAAAATGAGTGTAAGACAGGGGTAATGCTTTCTTCCACTGAAGCGCTGCCACTAAGCTCTATAAACCAAATAGTTCATTTTAGGTTATTAGAGTATGGATGGCTCAGTTGTGGTAGCTTCTGGAAAAGAATGGCTTTTCGCTGTGTTTGCAAGAAGGTAGGAGTATGGATATCTACAGTCTCAGTATAGGCCTGATTTTTCATTTAACTTTTGTTTGAAAGAGGAAAAATTGGCAAGTACTGTTCCAGTTTGATCATTTCTTGTGGAGGATTTGAAAAAAATTACAGAATTTGAAAAAGGTCCAAGCTCTCGCAAATATTGTGGGGATTGGTTGGAACATAATAACTGGCTTGAACCAGTGTTTTAATTTTAAAAGACATGCCAGAGTCTATGTGGATTTGATGGAATGGTTGCATGCACAGTGCATACGTGCTGCTGAAGTGACACTTCTGTTGAATTGGAGCCATTCTCCTGGTGATAAATGTTGCAAATAAAAAATGAAAAACAATACTGGTAGCATTCATACCATCCTCTACTCATTTAACTACATAAGCCTATGATCTCTTAACTACTGAGATTGTTGTTGCTGTGTGGATGGGGCTTACTTTGATTGCCATGGTAACAAAGAATCTCAGTCCTCAAAAGCCATATCTGCATTACTGTTTTTGTTAAATTCAAATAAGCTTTATTGGCATGAGGGCTTAAGTTATATTACTGCCAAAGCTAAATTATATATTACTGTGTGTTTTACACAAGAAAACAAAATAGATTGTCAAAATTGTACAAATACTAAATTATTGCACAATTATACAATTACATTTACCCTACAGTACATTTTTTTAAATCCAATACTTTGTTACTGTCACTCCTCAGTTTTCTTCATATGATTCAGCCATGTAGAGACCCTTTTTCTTCCTGCTTGCTGCACTACCACTTTCAGTATCTTTCAGAGGAAATGGAAAAAATATATAATTTTGATCCCATTTCAGCTGTCATTTTAGAGAAATGTGTGTTTCTCAAATAGTCCTTTCCCTCGTGCAAGGAGCTGTTAAATTCACATTATCCTTTTCATGAAGTCCATGATGTTTGGTTCCTCTGAGCTTCATAGCAGTGTTCTTGAACAATGCTGTTTGGCTGTCATTACAGAACAGCATTGCATTCCTGCATGCAGATTTCAACTGTACTGCAACAAAAAGTTTCCCTTGACAAAAAAATGTAATAAGATATATTAACTGTAATGACTCTCAGAGCTCAGGTAAGTATGTCTCCGCGAGTTACATTTCATACTGTTAAGAAATGAATGGAAAGTGATGACTGGAAGGTAGTAAAATACATTTAACAAAAATACTATTATAACCTTTGGGCTGTGATGAAAAAAAACATTATTATTTGTGGGGTTGCAACATGTTCAAATAACTGTGTAGTGAAATTTCACCAAAACGTGAAGCAAAGCTAGGAAGAGAAATGTAATATATACATATATGCTTTTGTAGCAGAACCATGTTTTCTCTTCTTCTTTGCTATGCTGATAATCATTTCAAGGTCCCAGATTTTTCTTGTAATCTATTGGAGGCATCCTAACCCAGAGGTTGGGAACGACTGCTCTGGACAATGGCACTTCTACTGTAGTGACTAGCAGCTTGTAACTTGACTGGATCAGTTCTCTAAATAACAAAGATAATAATAAGTAGATAATAGGCAATAGATAATAGGTAAAATCTACTGAAAAGCCTATTATATATTATCTTTTTAAATGTTTTCTTTGTTTTGTTCAATTGCAAGTTCATGACACCATGGCAATGGGTCCTCACATGTCAGGTGATTCAAGCCCTCTATGTCTTTCTGCTTTAGGACCCTTAACATCCTAATTCCATTCTAGCATTTCACTTGGAGGTAAATAAAGTGGTAAACAGAAATTGTAAAAAGAAAGATGAATGGAAATCCAGCATGGCCCAAGGTAATTGAAAGGCTGTGACTCAAAATGCTTAATTTACTCATATTTTCAGCATTCCAGCTTGCTCTGGTGTAATCTCTTCCCCCTCCAAAACATTTTTGTTTACATCGTCTGTGTTTCATCAAAGCATCAAAATATTTTGATGCATAGCAGGACCACAGTAATGATGAATTTCTCTTGAAACCGGTTTAAACAATATGCTCAGTCTCATTATGTGAACTGTCACTCATTTGCTCATGATTATTCAGCTATACACGAGTTTTCTTTAAAAAAAAAAAAAAAAATCAGTGGTTATCTTTGACTGTGTGGTGCAAAGTCTTCTAAAAATTATAATGATCTTAATTGATGCAAGCTCATCTATCTTGCAGTTCGTATGACACTCCTAGTTTCTGTCGACTTTTGGTGTTCAGTTGACATTAATGCAGTCGTAAATTTTAACATAGGAGTTAGAGGGAAGAAACCATGGCAAAGTATAGGACACTATTTCTTTGATGCAAAGATGCACAAGGAAATAAGAGCCGAAGTTTAAGATGGCACATTTAGCCATATAAAATGTGTTGAGTTAAGGTTGACACATTCATTCATTCATTCATTTACAGTATTGGTGGATGATGCTTTACATATTATTGAGCTGGTCCACTCATAGTAAATGGAACGAGCTAATCAAGAGCCATCCAGACAGCTTGAAAGTGCACATGTCATTTAGGGGACACTTTATCCTAAGCATTGTGCAGTAAGAGGAGTGCCACTTAAGCATAGTGACCTGTGGGAAATTGAGCCAGTAACTTTGATGGTGCTTTAATCAGCAATCACTAAGCTGCACAGAACTGGTTACTCTTGCATTTATAATAAAACATGTCTGTGTTAGTACATTTTCATTTTTAAATTGTCCTTTCCAATTAAATCTTTAGAAAAGTACACATCTCTTATGATTTATGGTAATATATGTTATAATGCAGGATCTTATGTTTCATTTTTCAGTGATGAAAAGTAGTGAATATGTACTGTAAATCTGTGAACATCATATTCTTTGTGCTGATTGAAAAGACAGAAAGAAACAAATAACAGCATTTATTAAGGATTAAGAATGTATTTAAGATACTATACTATAGCATTGTAACATTCTATCTTTTTTATGTATTCTTTTTTATGGGTTAGAACAGAGACAATTAAATTTTGTTATTGAAAACAAAACCTGAATTGAAAAAGAAAACATTGACATTAAAAAAAAAACTTGAAAAGGTTGTTCTGGTACTGAAACAAGTTTTGGAACTGAAAAAAGTTCCACTGAAAAATAAAACACTGGCATTAAAAAACTGCAATCTTACAGTTGTATTCTATTTTGATATATTTTGCATTATGATGTGTTTTTCAATATTATTCTTACTATTTTTTTTTCATTACTGTCTTTTTACAATTAGTTTTTTTTTTTTCTTTTATGCTGTCAGTGGATTTTAGTTTCAACTTCTGTCATTGTTTTGGCACAGAGAAGAGACTGCATTACCCATTATACCTTGTGGTCTGATGACTCCCGAGAGCAACTGTAGAGATTTTGAGCCAGTGTTGTAATTTTCACTCTAAGACTGTTAATATGCCATTCTTCATTTAGCAGTTTTTTAATTAATAATGTTCTATAACCATTTTTTATTTAACCATATACCCTTCATGTTTTATCCTTACAAAATATTCTTGAACAATGTTTTTTTTGTTTTGTTTTGTTTTGTTTTAACAGACTTTCAAGTGTGTCCAAACTTTTGACTGGTACTGTAAGTTTTACAGCAAAAGCAAATATAAGAGAATTTTCTAGTAACTGTGTAAGACAAACACTATAAAAATATGAAAACCTTTACTTTTAAACTATTGAGCTATCTATTCTTTTGAGAGTACATGCAGTAGGAAGCCTGGTAGAAGATACATATAAAAGTGGACTGGGATTTCAAACTGGCTCTCAGTAAATTCCACTATAATGTATTATTTTCATCTGTGAGTCAGAGCTCTTTCAACATCTCATATAGACTAAGTAACACTCCTGAAATCACCAATCAGTGAATGGTAGTGTCCAACTTTTCAAGCCGGTGGCCCTTGATTGGCGGTGCTCAGCACAAGGTGACAGACCACTACTTTTCTTCTAATTAAACCACTCATCCAACCACTCTGATTGGCGTGTGTTTCCCACACATAGCTGAAGATATTAAGGAGAGGAAAAAAAAGAGTTACAGAGAAGCGAGATCAACTAAGCAAGGCAAGGAGGAGAAGAAAAAAGGTTGATTGATGGAATAGTAGAAGATGGTGGGAGAAAGAGAAGGAATGAATTAGGAGGAGGAAGGGGAGAGATGCTGTGTGAAAATCAAAGAGAAGGTGCAGTCTCTCTTCTATTTGAAGAAGAGGGTGGACCACTTTCCTTATCTTTATTTAAACAGGAGGAAAGCTGAGAGAGAGACAGACAAGAGCAAACAACAGAAGAAAGGTTTGGGGTAGAAGGTCCAAACATGGGTGTGACTTTATGAGGAAACAGGAAGACATATAACCCCCAATAATTTCATACTTATCACTTGCCCCCCAGAATAAACTTGTATGAGGAAGGGTGAGTAGCTATTTGAACATCTGACCTGCAGACTGGCAGAAACACATCATAGCTGGCAAATGTCAATCCATTATACTTTATAGTATGTTGTTATTTGTTTTAGATGTCAAACTAAGTGAATTATTTTGAATTTACTATATACAATTCTACTGATTTATGTTTAAAATGGGGGAGAGAGTTTGCTCTTTTTTTTCTTTCTTCTTCTTTTTTTTTTTTTTTACTATTTTCTGCTTAGGTAACATTAGACCTATTACATTAAATTCTCAGCAGAGTGGATTTCGCCACATATTGTACAACTGGAGAGTATGCGATAGCTCTTTACTATGCTTTAGAGATTGACAAGTTAATTGACTCAAGGCACAATACAAATGAAAGAATTCCTCTCCTCTCTGAGATTAACTGAGGAAGATTTATATTAGAAACCAATGGATTTCAGTTTCAGCCTTTTTGTGGTTAATGTTGTAACCCTGAAAAAAAAGTCACTGCAGCTGAGACACATTTGCTTTGTAGTAACTGGCTTTTTTCATTACTGTGGCTCTTCCTGATTCATCCACCTTGAAGCTACAGCAAGGTTGCAACAGACGTTTTACCCAGAGAATATTACGTGAACTGTTTTATTGATTTGTCTCACTTATGCAAATTGAATGTATGGATATGTAGCAATTTACGATACAATGATGTCACCTCTGTAAATGCCACCTGTGTAGGAAGATTATAACAAGAAAAATACAATCTTTTTTGCAAAATATGCAATTTTCTTTCTTTTTCTGTCTTTCTTTCCTTCTACTTTTTTTTTACTTACTTAGTTACTTATACCTGTTCCTTGACTGAAAAGCAGAATAAGAAAGAAATCATACAGATAATACATGTCCCGAAAAAACAAACAAACATGTAAATGGAGTGAGAACACATCAAAAACACACTTAAGTGAGAGTTAACTATACATACTGTAAATATTCATATACTTACACTATATTAGAACCAGCAACATTGTGACAACAAGCTCACTCAAAGTTGCCTAAATTTATTGCTTCCCTTGTTGACTTTTGGCTCACTATATGGCATCTCCCCTTACTGATGTGAGCAGACATTATCAAAGGAATGTCCAATTATCTGAAGTAAAGGCAAAGACAGACAAAGGACAATCAAATTATCCAACACATCCTCATAAAAAAACAACAGTACAGACAAATCTGGCAACCATTTTGTGTATTCCACCATCTAGTGGCACCACCATCACTGGAGTGGCAAGTCATAGTGACTCAGTGCCGACCGAATGATGTTTACATTGTGGCCATTAGGTTGCCCCTATATTTCACAATAACAGCACAGTTAGTTGATAGAGTTAATTTATTCTGTGGGACCACTGCAGTCCTTCGTCAGTGTCTTAGCCCATGAACGTTAGCTAGCCAAGCAGTGTCAACTTAGCTGATGTTACTTGTTTTACCATGTTAGGCTAGGCAGCTGAATGCTAGTCATTGTGAAATGGATAGAGATTGACAACTGTTAACCAAAACTTACCTTGCTGCTGTTATTGAGAACAAGGTCCTTTCTATTACTATTCTTCGGGCAAATATCTTGGTCTATGGTGTAGTACAGGGGCACGCTTCATGAATAGCTTGTGTATTTTGCATTTAGATGGTATTCACACCATCTAGCGGCCATAGTCATGCACTCTGGCTTTCCAAAACCATTACAAAATGATCACTTGTAACATGGTTTATACTTATTTATACTTAAAGTTATGAAACCTTTGTCATCAGGGCAACAGTGTTATTTTTTTTTTTTTTTTTTTAATGTCCGACCTCATAGTTGGAAACATGATACTCACAGTTGAAACAAGAAGCGAACAGTGGTCTCCTGCAGCAATGTCCACTATTTATCCTCCCACCTTCCAACAAGGCAAAATCATCTTGTCAAATCACCTACTCAAGTCATATATGTATATATAAAGTCTTATATTGACGTCATCTGAACTTCCCTGGGTCATAATTACTATGGCCATTAGGTAACATAAATTTAACTATGGGTCATTTTTGCCAGCCTGAATTTTAGACCTATACTGTAATTTTTCTTGTGAGGATGGGCTGAGTCCAGGGTACTCACATGCTTTAGTTTGGCATAAAGGTGACACATGGGTCTTTGTTCAATGGGCAGAGAATTCAACACTTCCCAGGTTTGGATCCCCACTGGGGCCACAAGTGGTGAAATTGTTGGCTCATGCAGGGTGCTATCCTGTTTTGCCAAAATTCTCCATTATGTTGCACCTCTTATCTTCATCTGTCATCATCAATAGAAGAAAATTAATCAAGAAGAAAAAAGTGAAGAAAAAAGGTCTTGGGGTCTTATGCTTGCTTGGTAATCAGCACCCTCTCACAAAAGGGTGTCCTTCATGTTTATATGGATTTTTCCTCTTTGTCCTCTGACTGCTACAAAGACATCCAGGTCCAAGACTTGAAGACTCATTGGTGCCCACAGGTGTGAATGTAATGTGTGATGGATTGGCAAGTCAGTGGTCTGTCCTCTCTCTCTGTGCTCCACCCCTTCCCCACTTTTAATACAGATAAGTGGAGGTAATGTACTTGACACAGAACCTCTGTTTTCCAGTGTCCACCAATAGGCAAGCCACTTGCGAGTTAACTACTTTGGAACATGTCTATACATTAGTAGAAGCATGAATGGACAAGCTGCAGCAGTGGGCTACATTTCAGCTTGTCCCTGCAGCAGCATCTGTGCACCAACATATACAGCAGCGTAAAGCAGCCCTGCCACTTTAAAGATTTGATTAAGTAAAACCCGCAGCTGAAGTTGATTGATTAAATGCCCTCCCAGTCTTTTCTTTCAGTTTTTTTCCCCAGCAAGCAGCCAGCAGCAAAATCAGGATGCAGAAAATACCTTACAGCTTGTTCACCCATTGTGAGGAATTTAAATGCATATGAAGATACTTTAAATATGCCAGGTAAAGATACTGTAGTTTGATTCACTTTTAGTCACAAACATAAAGTGATATTCCACTGAAATCTTGATAAATACATTTTTATAAGGACTAGAAAAATATATCACATTTGATTACTTACTTTCAGTAGTTTTACCAGTTTTACCATAGTTCCTTGAAACAATGACAGAAAGAAATCATCATAACAAAACCTGAAACAATAATAAATAACATTAATAAATTGCATTTCCTGATTGATAACGACTCAACACAAGACTAAATTACCTATTAAAAATATTTCCTTCTTTGCAGTATGTATAGGCACAATAAACGTCACCTGTTATTCTGATAAGGCGATATGATGCTTTATCTTTAAGATGCCCCATCTGCACCGGCTGCCGTGATACAGTGCGTGGCTTGTATTGGTCTGTTTCATGCGACCGTACCTCCATCTTTATCCCGGGTAAAGGCAGGCTGACGATGCTACTGGACCATACCTTCAGTGAGGCGTGGGGGAGAGGCATGACTTCATCACGTCAAGTGGAGCACTGTAAAAAATATCCTCCAAGGCAAGTTATACTGCCCTGTGTTCCGGCTTAAAACCTAATTTAAACAGTTGAATAAAAATGTTTTCACTGGTCAGTTATGGCAGATTTGTGTGATCAAGTATTTCATGGTTCATTAAAATTCTGGAACATTCAATACAATTAGCTGCACCGAGTTCAAGTGATATCTCTCCAAATCAAGATATTAAAAGCTAGAATGATTTTTTTTTCCGTGCTAATGTTCAAATAGCGTGCCATAAGGGGGGGGGGGGGGGGGGGGGGGGGGGGGGGGGGGGGGGCGTGAGTTGAGGGGTGGCTGGAGAGGGAGGGCCGGACGCATGACATCATTCCCTCAGCTTCCCTGCGCGGACAGAGCTCTGGTTTCTCCAAGTGCGCACGGCGGCTGCTGCTGAGGGAGCGACTCCTCCTGCCGTACCCAGACGCGTCCTGAGCAACCTGCGCTCCTGGGGTGGATTTTAAAAACATTATTTAACCCGGCAGAGGAACCCGTGAACCGCTCCTCACTGGACCAGCCGCAGGGACGCACACATTTAACACAAACCCGGGGATTATTGCTTGTTTTAATCATGACGATGTGAGGGTTTATAAGCTGAGAAGAAAGAAAGAGGAACTCCGAGGCTGACAAAAAGGTAGGTACACTTCCCTGTCTCCCCTTTTCTCCCGGACTCTTTCCAGCTACTTTTGTTTCCCAGGTAAATTTTAAACACGAGCTTGGTCATTGTCTAAGCGCTTAAACAACAATTAAGCATGTGGACATTTGGTTTTGGAGCGCACGAGTCGTGCGTTATTCTGCCGTCTTAACACCCGCACACAGAGATGCAGGCAAGTGTCCAAAGAGAGGCATCATTTTCAGAATACTGCAAAGAAGCCTGTTCAAGCTGCCACTGAGCTTTGCGATGGAGAGGGGTGCTCGATTGTCCCGGACTCAGCGGGAGATCCGACTCTGCCACCGCAAAGCTGCTGCTGGTAACAGAGGATATCAGCTTCTTGAGTACGATGGATATCCATCACTCTGAACGACGGTCGTAATAAGCACGGCTCCCCTTTCAATTCCCCCACTGAGAGTTAATTACATATTTAATCTCCCAAATACAAGAAACCTGGGTGGTTCTTTAACGAAACGAAGATTCTGGAGGATTTCTCTTTCACTTGTATGCGCTATATATCTTTGGAGCATAACGCATATTTCTGAATCATCTTTTTTTCGGGCGGAGGTGTGAGTGTGTCTGTGTGTGTGGAGAGGGGGGGTGCTCCATCGAGCAAGTGCTTCTCCACTTGAGGGGGGGGGGGGGTGTTCATTAACCAAGTGAACCGTGAGATGCTTTGCATTAGAATCCACTGATATGAACATGCTCATAGATCATGACACGTTCAGTTCTTCTTGTAAGCATCGATCGGAAATGCCATATTCGATAGGCTATTTCAGTTCTCTCTCTCTCTCTCTCTCTCTCTCTCTCTCTCTCTCTCTCTCTCGTGCGTGCCAGTCTGATATAAAGCCTAAGGTTTATACATGTTGGACTTTTGAGAGCACTGTAGTGTTGGTCTACACCCCAGGAATGGACGTGCCTTTGCGCATCCCACTGTCAATGGCGTAAGGAGTTGGGCTTATTTCGAGGTGCGCCACTTGAGCTTTCTATACCCCCACCGAGGTGGAGTCAGCAGTGCAATGACACTGACTTTTTGGCGAAGGTGATGCTCTTGTTGAATGCTGGAAACTCCGACATGAATTGCATTTGCTGCCGTGCATGGAGACGCTATTGTGTGGATATTTTAGATATCTTCGGTGTTGTTTTATGTCAAACGACAAAAATAATAGAAAACTCCTTCAAGAATAGTTGAAAATCGAACTTTCAAATTGGTTGCCATATTAAAATTACAATGCTTTTTCTCTCTTTTTCTTTTGCCTCGTTTTACACTGGGCTACGGGGATTCCGTATTACGAAAAGACCTGCTAATAATAACGCTCTACCTGGATAAAATGGAATGATATCATGATAAAGTTGAAGAATATTATGTGTGTTTAGTATTTCTATACAAATCTGTGCAAATATACCTGTTTGTACTCTACATTATTCGATTCATTATCCTAAAGCTTTGGGAGAGATTTGTGAAATCTGGTGAGGATATAACAGCACCTTTTTTATTTTGAGTTTCATGTTGAAACAGTTACCACAGAACAATATAGTTTATTATTTTCCCGAAGTTGTGGATTTTCCATCTTGTTCCGTCTCCAGTTTCGATCGCAATGAGCGCATCGCGCGTCTACAAAGCTCATAAAAGCCAAGGGAGAGAACAATATCTAGAAAGCGCCCGGGTTGTTAAAAGAAAATGGCTTTATTCATTTTTCTCTGTACCCGTGGTAACTTAGTTATAGCTTTTTATGGTGCCTGGAAATGGCTTACAGGCTTGCAGTGCAATGTAATGTAATCACATTTATGATGTTGCTGTGTATTACAATTCCCTGTTATGCTCCGTCACATGAGAAATTTGGAGTGAACCCCCCCCCCCCCCCCCCACACACACACACACACACACACACACACACACACACACAGACACACACACACACCCGCCCCTCCTCAACACACAGCAGAATGCCCAGGAGCACGAGAGCAAGGCAGGTAACATCCACCAACAGATTTGTATGAGAGTTAGCACACACCCGTCCACTGCACCCAGCCTCTTTGGAAAAGTCCTCAGTCCTTACTAAATTATATTCAGACTTATGCCACCACAGATTTATTCTGGCAACCAATCATATGCTTCTTGAGTTTTGCCTTTTCCATATTTCATGCACATTTTTTTTTTCAATTACAATAGAAAGTTTGGCCTCCTGAAAGGAAGACATTAAGCTATGTGGAGCTGAACCACAGTGATGAAACAAATGATGTAATGCATGAGTTGGTGTATACAGCTTACACACAAAGAGGCATTCACAGAGAGATTTGCATTCACTCTGTTTTTCTTTGTGATGTTATATCTTTTTATACACGACAGCACCCATGGGATTTTAGGCTACTATTTGTAAGATGTTAATATTGCAGTTTAAATTGTGATTCGTATTCCCTCTTCAGCATGGCTCTGTCTATGCTTCAGCCGATATCTTGATATTAAGATGTGGTACTATCCAATGATCACTACGACAGAAGGGAGCCACTCACTTTCTGCTGTCTTAACAGACAGGCTGGTGGAAGGACAGCCATTACTAGAGTTCTTCCCTCAGACTTAATGGGCTGGACACATTTTATGAAGCGTTACCCAGCGTTTGTTCATGGAGCAATCAAATACGTGTTGGACATGCTTAGAGGCCACACACTCTAAAATGTAGCGGTTCACCGTCGGTTATCCTAAGATCTGAATGGAGCAAGTGAAGACTTTCAGGTTATTCAATAGTTAAAAGAAAGGATTTCTTTACTTTCTTTTTACATTTTGTAACACCCATGTTGTAGAATTTCATGAACTGTGGTCAGGCTCATGTCACCATTTTGGTGATGGTGAAATCTTAGGTTTAGGTCCAGCAAAGGAGGGTTCACTATTTCTCATACCTTTCATATCATACGTTCACCAGCTCTTTCAAAGAAATTTCAAATAATTAAAATTACAAAATGCCCCTATAGGAAGCCTATTTAATTTTTGGAGTGCGGAGTGACATCATCTTTTAGTGAGCTTTTGGTTATGAAGATGAGCTAGGAAGCCTTTGTGTCATGTACACCCCTTCACTTGACATCAATCAACCAGCCTCTCTGTATGTATGAGATGGGTGATTGAATGGCATGTTCAAGCATCCGTTGTTGTCTCCTGCAGAAACGCACCTAAATCATGCTCACCTGTCACCAGCTGGGAATCAAAGATAGTTTCAGGCATGTGAGAGAGGCAACTGCTGTTAAAAACTGCTAGCTTGCATTGAAAATGCACATAGTGATAGACATGAATCTGCTTACACATACACACAAGCATATATACTTTTATTGCATGCACAAGATGATATAAGTCACGTTCTGCAGTCTCATTACAGGCCACCAAGCCTAAGTGTGTGGCCATGCAGGGGCGTAATTTACGGGGTGGCACAGGGGACATGTCCCCTGCTTTTTTTTCAGAAGGCTGTATTGGACCACTCCGCATTTTACAGTCCGAAAATTAACGTTGGATTAAAAACAAAACAAACAAACAAAAAAAACCTAGGATAAACTGTACCCACTAGCACTACAGGGAAAAGGCATCTGCTCAAGCTCCTAGTCCCCTTTTCAACTCCCCTTCCCCTCTCTTCTCTGTTGATGTTAGGCCAGGTACCATTACTATTCCAGGTAACATTACTATTACTAACATTGGCTAGAGAGTGAAATAGTCACCAGCCCATCATATATATCTCCACAGGGGGGAAAAAGCGATTTGACAAATTAAATATTTAAGATGGTTGTAAAACAGCATGATTAACTTATGTAACTTAAAAACGAGTCTGCCTTAAACCATCTGTCAACAATGTCTGAAAAGCAGAGTCTCTCTTGCTCCTAGTTTACTTTACCGTTAGACTCACATACCACAGGCTCAACAGGATAACTTGACTCTGCTTTTATATCAGAGATCAGAAGAGATGGAGGTGAAGACAAAGAGGGCGAGGCAGGGAGAAGCAGCACTGAGTTTCAGGTAGGTTATATGTGCTCTACAAAGCTTTAGGTGATTTTGGGTTGTTGATAATGTGAGGAAGAAGTGAACAAAATAAAGTACACTAAGAGTAATACTAACATGATTTCAATATGGCTCTGATATTCCCCACAGCATTGTTCTATACCTTATACGTGTCAACTGCTTTCATATCAGAGATCAGATGAGGTGGAGGCAGGGAGAAGCAGTACTGAGTGGCAGGTAGGTTATATGTTATAGTCCCTAAATATATGTAGAAATGCAGGGAATGGGATTCAAATCACATTTTTTTCATGCAGAAGGACCCCCAAATCCTGTTTTATTATGTCCTCCCCACTTCTCAAACCAAAGTTACACCCTTGTTTATGCTGTCAAAATGGAAAAAGTGGATAGCTGCTAGAGTTGTTTAAGGGTTTCCTAAATGTGTAAAACAAGAGGAGAGAGAATAAAGTAAAGAAGAAGAAGAAAATATTTGATCATAAGCACACTTTATGGAGAGCTTCACCCAGGTGCAAGAGAACGTTTGTTAGTTGTCACTTGCAGATAAATAGCAGGCTCTTTTTCTGTTTTTCCCCTGCCAGTGGCAGAATTTGAAATTCTAAGTAGCAAAATGTCAATTTCAGAATATCCCTTCTTCATCTCCACCCCTTGAGCCACATGCAAACACAACATGGTAATTTGTTTTCAATACATGTAAACGTTTAGGGTGAATACAGACAGCAAAAGACTGACATCTATAAACAAAATTCTAGTAACTGGGCACTGTAGAGGTAATTTAGATTGAGTTAATCATTAAAGAAATGAAAAAAAGGGGCAGGGGGCAGCATAATGTGACAGAGCACTTTTTGTTCCCGGTCTTCTGTCCAATGGTGCCATATTGTACACTAAATCTTGTCAGTAAGCATATGGTCCTAAAGTCCGTATGCAAATGGCTGCTGGAATATTCTAACAGGAAAGAAAGAAATTGTCCTTGCGTCTGTTGGACAGTGGTTTGTCATTTCAAATGGCTCAGATATAAGCTCTTTAGAGGAAGTCTTGACTGCCAGAATGAGGGCAAAAAATGCACAATTCACATTTTCCATGAACACTCTGACCTGGTTTGGGCCCACCGTGGAGCTTGACACTTTAATGGCTTTGATGTGTACACATTTTCCTGGTACACGCCTAGATGTCAGGAAGGAAGATCCTGGAGTAATGCAAGATTTCTCCTCCATTCCCTGGAAAGAGAGGGAGACCACTTGCTTCCGTGAGATGGGGGTAAAAGCCTCAGGGCACCTTTCTCCCTGTCAAATATGTTAAGCATCATCTCAAAACACAATTTCATACAGCAACGTCTAATCACATCTGCCAGTCACAATCCCAATCAAAACGACGTGAAAGAGTTTAAGAAGCAGGAGGAAACATCTTGTGCACCTTTCCTTGCTGCTTGCAGGGTTTGATTATATTGTTTTCACAGTAATCACAAAAGCCTGTATAGTGGAGGGAAAACTGTAACCTTGTCAGGGCTCAATTTCACTGGTGAGGAGAACACATCATAATCACTGAGGAAGTCTCAGTTCAGGTTAAAGCAGCATGTTAAGTGTTCAAAGGCTCTCTACTCAAGGATAATTGCAACGGTAATGTGTGTGTTTAGAGAACCTGAGAAAATGCCAACAAATGATGTGTTCAGGCGATAGTCTACAATACACAGAGGGGACATACACAGGGGGGCAAGCTATGATATGTGAAATATGTCTCATCTTTTAAACCACATTTTTATATCATACATTTTCTGTTTGGAAATAATTTTAAAAGGATATGTTGGCCACAACAAACTGTTCAATACCAGAGCACATTAACTGAAATACATTTTTTAAAATACATGTAATAACTTTTTCATACTAGAATAATAAGAGGTATGCTTAGGCCTTGAGCTGTTCATTGCACATCCAAAGACTGCAGGAGGCCAAAGATGTAAATGAATGATGGCTCTGATCTCTGTTGTACCCATTTCACAAATTCTTGCTTTCCATTGTATGCTTGTGACTGCTGCACTTTGGTCCCAAAATAAATGTTCCAGAAAAGTCACATTGACTTGGTGGTCTTGAGCAAATGTAAACCCAACAGATCCAAATAACTAACAAGTTATCCATGGTTGCCGGCTTGGCAGGATGTTTTCTGGAGAGCAGACAATTAGAAGACCTCTCACTGGATGAGCCAGATGTAAATCTCCTCAGGGAGAGAAGCTTGCAGAGGGTTATTTGCCACTGCAGCCCGCCAACCACCCCCAAGGGTCGTAACTCTTGAAGGTCACGGTAGCATTTCACCCTCCCCCAACCCTCGCTCCACCCTCCCGCCCCGCTTTTCTTGCCCGTGATAACTGCAGTGGGTATTGCCGGATGTTTCCTGCCATGCTGGTGAGCGGGAACTGATGATGGTGGGGGTCTGTGAGGATGATGCTTCTCGACAGCAGCAGAAAAAACTAAACACTGTCTCGCCTGTTTACTACTAGCCTACATCGTAGTCAAAGGCATCACTCTGAATGAATGATTCATACAGTGTCTTGGATAGTCATTTATGTTTAATTCAGAACTGTACAGTAAGGCGTCGGCCTGTGGTGTGGTGGGGTCGGTCTGCCAGAGTGAGTGAATAGTTGAAGGTGCGGGCGAGGGGATGAAGGAGGTGTATAGAATGTCATACTATAGCAGGAAGGAATTAAGACAGAGAGAGGAGAGCATTGGCGGTGGCCTTGTACGTTTCATCTGCAGGCCCTAATAAAACCCTCACAGGCCAGCATTGATCTCTCCCAGAATAATCCATTTAGACTGAGCGTGCCTGGCCATGTGGGGCTTCTTCAATTATTTATGGCAGAATGCTGTGCAAGCTTCCGTTGGGATGCAACAATGTGCCCTGAGAAACCTGTGAACTGCAGTTTGCAGGAGAGCATGGGAGACACTGAGTGCGGAAAAGGAGAAACAACAGATGGAAGGAGGGAATTGGTTGGAAAGAGATGTGAGGAGGGATGGAGGGTAGGTGACAGGGATACAGGGAGATGTAGGAAGGAACAGAGAGGGAGACAGGAGGAAGCAGAGAGGAAGTGATAAACATGTAAAGGACAAATATGAATGAAATAATGTAATCAGAGGTTTTAGGGGAAAGCGGGATGAGAAACAAGTTTAGGAAGAGAGCAGAAGAGGGGAGGGATATGAGAGGGAGGAGGTGAAAGAAAACTGAAGAAGAGAAGAAGAAGAAAGAAGAGAAATTGGTTGTCATGAAAACAGTAAGTAAAAGGGTGAGATGAGATAGGGAAAGAAGGAAAGAGATGTATGATTTAAGAAATGAAGGGATAAGAGAGATGGGAGAAAGGAAGGAAAAGACAGAGTAGAATGTACTGAGGAGTAGATGAAAGAGGGATATGAGAAATGAGAAGGAAAGGAAAGAAGAGATATAGGAGAAAAAGGGAGGAGTAGAAGATTAAGTAGGTAAAAAAGGAGAGAGAGATGAGCAAGGTGGAAAAAACATGAGAGGAAAGAAGGTAGAATTATAGATGAGACAGGGAGGACGAGATGATTGGAAATGAGGCAGGAATAGATGGATAGGAAGATAGGGAGAGGGTGGAGGATGGAACCTTTTTAAAGCAAGTCATGAACAACTATTGATCATGGCAGAGTAATGGTTGCTATTGTGTTAAGAGGAGTAATGTCAGCTTGACTGCCTATACAGTCGATCATTATTTCTGCTGCACCCCCCTTTAACATTGTGCTTCACAAAACAACACAAAAATTACAGTTTGTCTCGCAGAAGTCAGATCTCCCAGCACAGTCAGATTTAGTTCAGTCTTGCTTACTGTGTAGTTTTTTAACTGAGCCATAATGTCTCCAAAGCAAGTCACTCCACTTCTTTTAAGATGTCACATGAAATGCGATGATTTGAACAAGATGATTTCCTTCTATTGGCAGATTTTCATTCAATCAAAAAATGTTTTAAGTCAGAATACAGTGAAGCATCATTTTCTGCAGCATACTGAAACTGTGCACTTAGAGCTACATATCATAAACTCCCTTCTATTTGCCTGGTCTATATTCTGCTATTAGCAGCTCACACACGGCTCTCATAAATCCAGACAGATTTGTCTTACCTGATTCCCCCGGCATTCACCATCAAGCTCTCCTCCTATTGCTGTAATTCCCACCACCCTATTAGGCTTTCCACCCACCGCCTGCTGCCAAATCCGGATTTCTGATCCAGTGGAAGACAACTGGAATTGAAATTTCCATCTGTACGGTTGAGTGATTACATCTGGCACATTTCGAGAGGGTATACCCATATTTCACAAGGTCCCTAACCCTTGTGACCTTTCTAAAGCTTGTGCTGGAACATAACAGGCCTTTTTAGTCACATTTGGATGTGAGCTTTTCTACCATGTGCAGTAATAGCCATTGTACATCTGTGTAGTCTTCTACTGCCTCTACTTCTGTAGAACTTCTGTAATTTATTTCTATTTAGCATTAGTGCTATATACAGTGGTGGTCATTTCAGAAGTCTCTTTGCATTAACATCTATCTCATATTAATGCTGCACACATTTAATTTTTTTATGATATTCAGAGTCATATTCATACATTACAAACAAAATTCTGTGGCATTAGACACAGCGGATAAAAAAAGAAACTTCAAAGTCCTCAAAGGGAAGGAGATGTTAGTCTACCGATAATCCAGCAAGCATGCAGTAAGAGAAAGAAAAAAGGATTTTGGAGTGGCTATTACATATTCTGTGTCAAACAGCCTAATCAGATAGGCTAAACGGTGTGGCGGCATAGCTATTAGCTAACGATAGCATACCAGCAGGTTTCTGTTTAATTAGTAGGACCCAATTTCCCACCACTTGTCGTTCTCTGAAGCAACCACCAAGGATTTATTGTTTGTCCACAGCCATTGATTATTGGATTCTAGTAATTGTTTTGCCTTCGCTTGATTAACAAACCTGTGTTTTCTCCAGAGGCTAGCTCAATAGCAGCCTTTAATGGCAGGACACCAGCCAAACTCCTGCCGCTATAACAGGAGGTTTACTACAATTACAATGGAGAATAAGACAGAGGAGGGAAGAAAAACCTTCCTCATTTTCTCTCTTGTTTCGAGGGGGAGTATTGTATCGAAACAACCAGACAGCTAAGTTCATTAAGTAACTCATGCTCAGTGAATGGTTCCATACACAGATCTTAGTGTGTGGGTGGCCCTTCTGGCTGAAGCCTCCAGGTGCTCTGTGTTTTGTGATTCCTGTCCAGCAGTGTGGAGGATGATCAATGATGGATGTGACTGTGCAAACCATGGCATTACTGGCATGTTAGGAATTTAAGTAGCCTGCTTTTTTTCTTGTTCTCTCTCTCACTCTCTCTCTTTCTCTTTTCTTTTCTTTTCTTGAGGGAGGTTCTTGAGATATGGTACAGAAAGGAGAGTGTATCCCATTTTTGGACAAGTAGATACATATTGAAGAGGAGGAGGGGTAATGACAAGCTTTTGGGGCAACCTTCGGTCATGCTTGAGTTCAGAAGTTTGGATGAAGTGGGTATGACTTCGATATCCCTCCTTTCATAAGCCCTGACACAAGTTAGACCTTTAGCTTTCATTCAACTTCTTTCACAGATGTACAACTGGGAACCTGCCATTCCCTCCCCACTCCCACCACACCCTGCTGAACTCTGGCTCTCATTCCAAGAGACAGTGTTTGGAAAAATCAATTTCTTCCAGGAAGAGTCTGGTTCTTGAGAACATTTCATTTCTACAATACACCAGTTGCTCTGTTCAAAACCTAGACAGAGTCTTCATCAATCATACTGCATGAATGTATATACTTGTACAATGGCTACTGCTGTATAGAGCACTATGGGCTGTGTATCAATGAGACCATTGGCACAGTGCAAGAATCGATGGAGAGGGCTTTGGCAAAAATATATGTGGTTGTCTGGTAAAGAAGTTTATACTGGCTTAACTTTTGCTGCAACACAAAGCAAGGTCATCTAGCAATGCAATGCGCTGGCCAACCAAATACATAAAGACACATAATGTGAATGAATGGTTTCATACTACTCACAGTTATTGAGAAGGAGAATAAAACCTTGGTGTGATAAGTTTTGTGATAAGTTGTAAAATCATGTCACCTCTCCTGTCTGGGTTCTTATCATCTGTCTCATTACTTCTTTTGTAGAGGCCTGTACTTGAAAAATAACACATTGCCAAATTATTCTCTTTATTCATCTCACTCCATTTGCTTCCCCTTGTAACGCTCTTCTTAGCTCTAATGTCTCTTGATCATTTAATGGTCATATGTATTTTGTCATGGTGAAGGAGTTCAAGCTAACATAACTGTTGTTCTCTTTGTAAGTTGCTATGGACTAAATGCCTAAAACAAAATTATGCAATGATCCATGATAAATACAGATCGGATGACTTTTATGCTAGCTAACACCATGACAAATTAACTGAAGGTCTCAATCTGCTACTTTCTGTTTTGTTGTTGATTTTTACCTTTTCGCTGTCCGTGGGTTTGCGCTGTTAGCTGCTGAGGCAAGAACAGGATGCTGAGGGAGAGGAGGAACGAGGTCTACTTAAAGGTAATTTATTTCTGCTGTCGCTTTGTTGGGTGAAGAGGAAGTGACAAATGCGAGCTGGTTGTTTATGAGGCCTGGCTAAGTGCTGGCAGGGCTGCTTTCCTCTGAAGTAGTTGGCTCTCTGTTTAATTCATGTCCTTGGGAGGTGCATTGCTTTGTGGCACAGTGTGTGGCAGGCCAGCTAATGAGAGGTGAACCTATCTGCTTCTTATTCTCCATCTGCCTCTCTTGTGCTTTCTCTCACTTTTTGCCCCTGTCCTTCTCACTTATCTTTCCTCAATCTCTTCCATGACCTCTTTTACCTCTTACGTTGTCTTTTCTTTCCCCATCCATCCCTTTCATTTTTACCACTCTGAGGCCTTGAGTCAGAAAAGCAAGAAATATACACAAAATCTCCATCCGATCGCCCCCAGCTTGCCCTGTTTCTCTAAAATGGTAACATGGAAAAGAAGAATCCTCTTCCCATCATTTCCTGCCAAATAAATCAGTCAGACCTTTGACAAACCCCAAATAGGACTGCCGATTTTTCAAAGCTGTCCTGTTCATCACTTTGATTCATCTTGCCAGGGATGGAAGGCATGTTTTCTTCCCATGTCATCCCTTCCACCCCACCCCAGCCCTTACATTTACGGTCAGTGAGTTAGCAGGGGAGGCTAGGTCACTGCATTCAGTCTTTAGTGTTTAAAAAGAAAAGCAGTTCAGCACCAATGGCCAGGCTGTGAGCTCTAAAACACCCAGATAGACAGACAGCAGAAGGACAGGGTGAGTTGAAATGTCGACCTCTCCGCCACCTCAGCTCCACTACATCCTGTGCCTTCTCTTCCTCCTCCTGTGTACCTTTGTAAAGTGCCGTTTTAATTGACACAAAGAAAAAAGCCTCTCTGGTTATCTGCCTGCCCATTCCTGTTTCATGCCACTTTAGTTAATTTTTTCCCTCCTGTTCCTTGTCCATCATTCCTTTTGTCTTCCTTACTTGTTCTCCTCACTGTGCTCCTGATTCTTTCTGCCCCTGTCTTTCCATTTCCTCAAGCTCTCTCTCTGCCTCTCTCTTTTTCTTCAGCTCAACACTACCCCATTCCCCACTGATTGCCTGTGTTGTTCCTTCCTTCCTCTTTTCTCCTTGTCTAGTAATTTACATCTCAGTGTTGTCTCCCCGTCTCCAGACTTGTCTCCTCTGTGTTGATCCCTCCTTATCTCTGACTTCAAAAGTTTTATGTTGGCTTTGTAAATTGTGAAATGAAGATATCAACTAAACAATATAGATTCAGTTTTGAAAATAAAACAATGGAAGTCCATCAAAAGTCTGATTATTATGAATTATGCCACAATAATTTAGAAATAATTGTTCATGCTGAAACATTTACATATTGTATAATTATATTTACAATTATTTATAACAGATCATTATCAGTTGAACATAAAATAAACTCTTCCTCCATCAGTGCCTTATCCTCACATCCATCTGACATCACAGAGATAAACTTGGCAGTGGAAAGAATGCCCTCTCAACCTCCCTCTGCTCTGCAGTGCATGAAGAGCATCATTGTGTTTTTCAATTACAGCATTGCTACTGATTTTTTGAATTTTTCAAATGAATCACACCTCAATGCTCAATCACACCTCAATGCTCTGTGTTTTATGTTGTGGTCATGAGCAGGTGAATCTCATGCTTGCCTGCTGGCAAACTTGCTCCTGCAATAAAGAGACATGAGATAGACAGATTGCAAATGTACTTTAAGAAAATAGTTCTCATTCAAACAGTTACTGATACAATAGATAATACAATATGAGTGAATGAGAGTTGATTTTTTTTTTCAAATTTAAACATATACTATGCAGGATTTTCCTAAAAAACAATGTATAGACTCAGACCCATTAGAAATGTGTGGCGATGTATTTATCTGCAGAGATGCTGCCCTCTGCCTGTATTTTTCTTATTATTTTGTTGTGTTTGGAGCACTTCTGGGCATCAACCTTTGGGCAGCGGGTGTGTAGCTCCCAGCCAATAACAGCACACAGGGCATGAACTCCAGACTTGTAACGTAGTAACCAGGCTACATTGCTGTTTCTGTCTCTCTCCTCTGCTCCACTCTGCTCTCTGTCTCTTTGTCATGGATGTATAAAAAGCTGCAGGTCTGTGCGTCTGCTTGACAGAGGGCAAGGCTGAACTACACACATAGAGGAGAGAGGCCACAGCGGACAGGATGAATCCCTGCATTCATACAAAATCCGGCAATGCTGTATCTTCTCGCAGGGTTGTACAGAGGTGTGGGCATATTCATTTCTGCTTTAGAACATAACTGCCATGAAACAATCAGAAAATAATGTTTTATAACAGCCAACTCTGAATGCTTGTGTTTGCAAACACCAACCAACAAAACCTTCATAGTATACCTTTAATGTTTGTTGAGTACCACAAACCACCACAGTTTGGATGGGTGCTACTTCTGGATGAGAGCATGTGGGGTGAACTGACGTTTCACTGTATTTCAGCACAAAATATCTGCTATCAGGGCTGTAACAACATTATTTGTATTGGTTGTCTTACACCTACTCTGTAAAATCCAATTTCAAATTTCACATGCTACATAGCTTCATTTTGCATTATTTCGCTGCTGTTCAGGCTGAAAGTACACTTATTTCTGTATGTCACCTTCCAAAAATAGCTCTTAAGTGCACAGCCTGTCATGGGACCCTATAAACTGTTCTTGGGTCAAACGCCAATCCCGTTTAACATTGATAGTCACCTGTCATGTATTTTTCATATCTCTGAGTGCCTTTCCCTTTATTTTCATCCTTCATTTTCCTTTTCTCCCCTCCCTATAACTGGCCTGTCCTGTCAATCTGAGATGCAGCTTTAACCCCTTTGTGCAGTTTTTCACCAGCACCCTTTGTTTTCATCTATTGTTCTTAAAAGCGATTATGACCATCAGACAGGCCCATTAAATATTTAGCAGCGCTCCGGCTGCTGCTTTTACTGACTTCACAGGAATACACACACCACAGATGTTCAAAGTGTCTTTCTCTTCAGCACAGACATGCACAGATATTTCAAGGGGCCATGCTCAGTTAAATAAAGGCTGCTACCACACACATGGTGTTTGGAGTGACCATGTTTGAAGGGCAGCGTTCATGTATGCTTGTTTCTTTGCCCTTTAGATGCAGACATACGTATTTCTGTATGTTTGTGTGCATGTGAGTGCATGTAGTGTATTTCTGTTGGTGTATGTGTAGTCTGTGTACCATATTTACTGTTATGATAATTTCTCTCTGCTGTGTGTATGTGTGTGTATTAAGTGGCTGCCCCTCAGATTACTTGTTCAATATTAGAAAATATATATGCAGGTACATCCCCCATTTCAGCTGCAGGAAGAATTGAAATGATCAGTTGCTTGAGAGAACAATAAATAAGCTCCTCTTCTATTGATTTATCTAAAGACACTGTGGGACAATAGCTTCACAGATTATCTCTGCCTTTAGCGCTACATTTTAGAGTGAACTTGAAATCTAAGTAATCGCACCTTTGTGTGATACTGTGTACAAGAAAAGGTGAATGTCACATGTCATTTTCTTTGAAAATCCTCTACTTCTTCTTATGTTTTGGTAATAATTGGCTTTAACATTTCAGATGAAGCTGAGAGTGACCCTACATTGTGAGGTTTTTAGGTACTTAGTGTTTTGGGTGATCTTGAATCTTGAAGATATAAAGTTTTGAAGGGTTAAATTAAACAAGAAGTTTGTTTGATCAAGGACTTCCCTAAAATAGACAAGTTACAGGTTGATAGGCTGTAACATTTATCGCTGATCTCATCGTGTCCTTGCAGCACAAAAGAGCTTTGTTGTCTTAGCTGTTATTATTCAGAGGGAACTGAGTGAGGAGCCAGGGGTTCAGTGTCTTGCTCAAGGATGTTTTGGCTGTTCTAAATCTGAAATGCAATGTGCCAGTTATGAGATTTCCAACTGCAAGTCCACCCTGCCAGTTCATACTCTTACTTAACTTAACTGCAAAAGCTGTAATAAATATTTATCCCAACCAAAAACTTCATATTCCATTCTATTTGATTACACTGGAGCCTCCCCTTTTGTCTGGATTTGTCTTGGATCAACTGAATTTAAATAAAACACTTATTCATTAGGGATTGAGAAAATTTTAAAGTTTGTATGTTTTCACATGTCTGTGTGGGTTTTGTCTGGATAGTTTCTCTTCACTGTCCAAACACAAACAGGTTAGCTGAATTGGAAACTCTGTCTATATACGGACTGGCAACCTGTCCAGGGTACATGGATGGATAGATGGATTAGCCTTGGCTAGAAATCCTGTATGCAATGCATCTGTATCATGTTCTTTTAACCTGTTACAATGTTTTTTTGCATCGTCCCAGACAAATACACTAATAAATAATAAAAAATGGATGGATGGATGGTAAAACCTGGAATCCTTGTTGAAACAGTTGAAATTTTCTCAACATTTTGGCATTTTTTCCCATTTCTAATAACAACTATGAAGTTTCAGTGATTGTACATCAGAAGTGATTGTCACTAACCTGATTTGCTTGATTTTTGGAATTGATCCAGGTTTGAGCTCAGAATATGTGAATTTCTTCCTCTTGTTGTGTTGGAGACAGAAGGTCAATTTGTCTACTGTGCTTCACTCTGGTTTGGAGTGCTCATTTAATGCTGATGTCACTTCCTGCTCATCAGGTAAGATTTCTTACCTGAAAATACTCACACATTGGATAAATTTGCAACATTAAATTAAAATGTTTTAGATTCTGTTAGATCTGCAGATGAAAGCTGGATTACTTTTTTAAAGGAAGATTTAAACACTAGTTACGTTTGTTGCAGTGGAAAGGCAGTGAAGAGCATAGTCATACTTGTGTATTAAGTTAGGTATGTTAATTGATGAAAGTCATTGGGTTTAATGGCTATCAAGTAGTGGGTACTAAGGAAAAAAGTGACAGGTTGTGATATAGTATGTGCTTGTAAGGGCCAGCCAGCTAACCCCCTGTACTGTAGTGGTGTCTCTCTCTTGCTTCCTTTCTCTCTCTCTCTCTCTGAGTCTTTGCCTAATGGCTGATCATGAAGAGGGCATTTTTGCAAAGATGACATGTGCACGTCCTTTACTGGACACACACACACACACACACACACACACACACACACACACACACACACACACACACACAGTGGCTGAGCTGACTGCCCTTCAGAATACTAGGCCTGGCATTAATCTTTAAATGACTATTGCTTCTTCCACAAGACTTTCAATCCATTAGTGGCTACGTCTTGAGATGGAGAGAGATTGGCCAGGGAGAAGAAGGCAGGGAGGATGCAGGCAGCGAGTGTGTGTGTGTGTGTGTGTGTGTGTGTGTGTGTGTGTGTGTGTGTGTGTGTGTGTGTATGTGTGTGTGTTGTGGCTGAGGTGAGGTGGGACAGTGGAGAGTGTGTGACAGAAAGGATGATGTCAATGATAATGGAGGATGAGAACAGAGAGAGAATGAAAGAGAGATGGAGAGAGGTTGAGGCAGCAGGGCACTATCAGAGAGGAAGGTGCACTGATACTGAGAGAAAAGAGAGAGGACACAGGTTTGTTTTAAAATTCTGTCCATGTCAGCTACTGTATTCCTGTATGAGTGACATGGATTACAAAACACGCTCACACATCTTGTCTTCCCCTCTTGCATTCAAAGTCAGAAAGAGCAACAGTTAAGATTTGTCAAAATAATCTTAACTCAAGGTCCACTTACTAGCTTTTTTAAAACTTTCATGCCACAGTCACATGATATCAACTAAGCCATCTCCATGTTAACTGTCTAAACTCACTCCGCTCATGAAGACTGTGTGATGCAGTTGAAAGCTCTCACTAATTTGAGTTAAGACTATTCTGTCAAACTATTTCCAAGGTCAAGAATGAATGCTGCTCAAATACTTAATGTGTGTTTCCCAACACTCATTTTTTCTCCATCTCTACAAATCCAAATATTTACCCTACTGTTCCCTTCTTCCCCTCACTCATCTTCTTCCCCACTGTTCCCCTGTCTCTCCCCTCTGCTCTCCCCCTCTTCTTCACATTCATCCCTCTCTGCTCATGTCCTTTCACATCTCCTCCACACACTCATTTCTCCTGTCCTTCTTCACTCCTTCTTCTCTGTCTGCCCTCATCACTATTTTCTGTCCCCTTCAATCCATCAATCCACCCTCTCCTCTCTCTCTATCTTTTTATCCCCTTTATTCACTTTTTCCTTCTCAGATTCTCACCCTCTACATAACTCTTCTTCCACTTTCCTGCTACTTTGCTCCATTCCTTTCTTTTCTCCTACCTTCCTCCCCTACAAACCCCCTTTCTTCCTCTCTTACACCTTCATCTCTGCTCTCTCCTTCTTCCTCCTCATCTCTCCTGCTCCCTTACTTTATTTTAACTCCTCCCTTCCTCCCATTCTCTCTCTTCAATCCTCTTCCCATCCTCTTATCCCCTCGTCTCCCTCCCTCTGCTCTTCCACCGGTGAGCTATAGTGACTCTGACATCATTACCCTTGTTGTGACAGGTTTCATTTGTACCCTGTGGACCTATACATCAGCCTGACTGATAGTCCAGGGCCCGGGGCCAGCAGAGCCCCGCCCAGACTGGGACAGAGTTACAGACAGAACGGCCCTTAAAACCACTCCGGCTTGAGTACCACTGCATATTTTTCCATTGCTCATTCTGATATGTCAGAATCAATGCCGGTTCAAAACACGCCCCAAACTTCGCCTTGCCTGAAGTAACAATCTGAGACAGTTTCTTATAAATAAATACCATGGCAGAACAAAGAAAAGAAGAGAAAGTCCAAAGGAAAATATGGCACAGAAGCACTCTTTCATTGACAGGTGATCTCAGGAAAGTGTTTTACAGCAGAAGTAATGAGTGCTTAGCAGCAAAGATGGAAACAAAATGTATCATTAAATGTGGCGTTTAGTCATATTTTTCATGACACAACAGAAAACATCTGTCACAGTAGGTTTTGTAATTTCCTATTTTACTGGTTTCCATTGAATAAATTACCACAATAATTCCTCTTTAACTGTTCTTTTAATCATGTGGTGAGTTTTTAAATCCCATTATATTGTTTTTTTTTTTTTCTGGTGCATTTTCAAAGTTGTTTCAACTACTTTTCCTGAATCAGCTCTCTAACCTGACAGAGGCAATTAGCATCAAAGATTAAAATTTTTGTTTCCAGTCTTATTACACCGTTAATACTGCACACTCACATGCACACTCATTTAATTAATTTTGGTTAAGAGGAAATTCTTTTTTTTGACAAGGTAGCATTAAAAAAGTACAACACAATGAAACAATACAACATCTGTTGTACACACAATAAATTACATAGTCATTGTTATAAATATATAGACTACTGTTCACTCTGTGATGTAAACAACACAACAGAAATACAGCAAACTTTATGCTGATAAAAAATACATGCAGGTTAGAATGGTTTGCAAAGAAACAATAGTCAAAATAAGAGTAAGCATGAAGAAATACATAAGCACTGGATTTGTTTATATAATATAATGTTAAAGTATATTGTCCCATCCGCTGTCCATTTATATCCACTGGAATGTCCATTAACAATATCACAGATGGTTTAAACATTTTTAGACAGTTTGAAAATTCTGTAATCGCTCGATTCATGCTTTAAATGGTGAATTTCTCTTTAAAAAAGAATTAATCCAAATTAATGTCTTAATGTGTGTTATTGATGAGCAGCATGTCCCTGCATACTGCTCATCAGTAACACAGTTACAGTAGCTGCTTGTGAGGCCTGGAAGTCAACCTTGACCAATATCCATCTCTGCAGCCTCGTAAATTCAGCCAATACATCAACAATACTTTCAGACTGTTCACAGCCCCATTGATCTGTGGTCATATTAATGTGCGGCTCAGGAGCTCACCGGCATCCTTTGTGGCCAGACAAAAATGAATCCACTTGAGTGTGGAGCTTTTTAATGGCCAAACTACCCTGTTCTTTCACAATGGAACAGATCCCCATTATATTCATTCTGCTGTACAGACTAGAAAGCATGTCAAAGGACCATTGCTAACGAATCAGAGGAGCTCCTCATTTTACAAGTGCCTAGACCCCTGTCAAATACAAAATTTAAGTATTTAAGGGATGGAATTGTGGTATAAGACTGAATGTAGAACTAAATTATATACAGTAGCCAAAATTCTGCATCATAACATTTTTGTCATGATATAACAGGATTAGATTTTTTCCTTTGCTCCCTTATAAATTACCTTGGGATGGAGAGTGTTTTGGTCTGTGGAGAACATAATTACCACAGTGCAGCTTCTCAATACTAAATCCTTTTTTTAATCACTAACTCACTAATTTCAGGTAGAAATTATGTTCCAAAGAGGCATTTTAGATGAATGAATCAATCAAGCCTTTCACATGCTTCCATGTGGTGAGTTTAAAGTGTAAGCCGTTATAGTGAATTCATTTTTTCAGATGCTTGTATGTACGCATTGTGCTGTGATGCTTTCAGTTTGCTCAGCAAGGGCATTTATAAATAAAGGCTAGCTGTCTCGCCGTTTAGTCAATACCCCTACACTCACCATGGAGGTTAGCCAAGAAAGGAGTTGAGCTCAGACATTTTTTTTACACTATGTTCTGGAATATAGCCTTGTGGTGATTGTGTGTGTGTGTCAGTGTGTGTGTTTGTGCTTGTGTGCAAACACCTGGGTAGGTTGGTATACGTGTAAATGCATTTTTGTACGTGAGGACATACACACCTAAACCTCTGCCTGTGTGTGTGCTGAAGAGAGAGACTGACCACACAGAGGCCACATTAATCATCCTGCTTTTTTTTTTTACTCCCTCTGCATCATGTAGTGTGAGTTGAGGCCTGATGGATGGCTCGTCTTTCAGCCTGGATTCCAAGAGTAAGGCTGTAACCTATCGACAGGCCAAAGACCCCTTGGGGGATCCCTGGCTCACTCTACAGCCCATACATCTCTGGACACTCAGTGTAGCTCCTGGTGTATTTATTCCACAGATGGTGGATGTACTGTCCCTTTCTTAAAGCTGCATGATTTCAAATGTTGCTCTTCTGCATTGAATCTAAAAGAGCAACGTCAAAAACAAATCATGTGCCACCCCAGACAGTCTGCAAATGATTTACTGATAATCTGGTAAGTCAATCATCAAATGCAAATTCAAATTATGATGGAAATGTGCAGTGATTGTAGAATATTGCTGAAGCCCAACCAGTATTCATCAACCACAATTTGTAGTCTGTATGAAGGCTTTCTCTTCATGCAGCACTATTGCTACTAACAGCTAATATGATCCATTTGCAGCTTCTAATGTGAAGCTACACTGCACACCTGATCCTTTGTGGTTCTTTAATTAAATCTTGCACAAATAGCACTAGCCTGTTGCAAAAATAATTATACAAATGTCTATGTTTTGTGCATATCTGTACATTTGCATTAAACCAAGTGGTTTAATGCAACCTCCCAGTTACGCAGTGTAAATAATCAGGGCTGATCGGGATAGTGACATCACAGGAAAGCATTGGACAAACACACACTTCAACCATTTATGACATATCTTAAGACAATGAAAGTTCTCTTTCCTCCCTGCATTATTGAAATCCCTCAGGACTGCACATTCCCAGCAACCCTCTCATCATTTTCTCATCTAAAAACAGTTTTTCATTAAACAGGGGGTCCCAGTTGTGTGCATCAATTCTTCTTTTAACAAAAGGAGTGTTGCATTTTTAATTGATTTTTTTATTGCAATAGAAAGCAAAGTGGCTGTGATTTACAGCATTATGGGCAGAATTATGACTTCAACTATTTTAGTAAAGTTTTATACTGCAGATATGATACTTGAATAATGAATAATCATGTCAACAAGGTTGTTTTGGGGAATTCCTGGTTTATGAAATCATGAAAATGGCTTAAACAGACTTTGCTACATTTAATTTTGGTAAAAGTTGTACTATTAATGCAGGTACTGTAGAGATCATCAAGAAGATATATTGTTTACTGGTGCATTGATGGCTCAACAAGATTTTAGCCATTGAGTATGGAGAGCATCTTCAGTCCCTGCTTACTTAGTTGTGTGGAACATAGTTTTTCATCATAATACAAGGAACACATGGTGAGGTTTGGTTACTGTAAAGGTGTGATTAAAACAACAGGAAAGTACGCAAATCAAAGGTCCCTTTGATTTTCCTCATCATTTTTGTGAAAACCAGTTTGCTGTCTCGATAAAGTGCAATAACTGCCCACAGTTCCCTCCTGAATAACTAACCCAGATACATCATCATGTCACATCTTTTGTAGTAACCTCAACATTTGTCTCTTGAAGGAACATATCTCTTTTGCTTTTCTCTTCTTCTAAATTACACCCTCACTGATAATTTCTTCCTCCACTTTTTCAGCTGAATATTCTCCTGTTGAAAAAAAAATGGTAAGAGTAGATCGACAAATATGCTTATCAGCAGATATATCTTTTCTAATTTCACAAGCAGTCTTTTCATAGCATTTAAACATGATGATGAAGATACAGTGTCACTGTGGCTCTGACACATCTTACTTGTGTTGTAGAAATTTAAGGCACCTAAAGGCATTGTAAATCAATCTGGAAAAGAACATCAGCTAGCTGCCCTAAATGTAAATGTCTTCTCCACTCAAAAACAAAAACAGATAATCTATAAAACATGTCCTCTGAGTCTGTATGCTCTGCTAGGCAATCAGTTTGAATTATAAGACACTCTACATACATATGGCATGATTGCTTAAATACTGCTGCAACAATTTTGGTATATCAGTGCATGTGAATGATGATTGTAGATGGCTGAATCACTGTAGTAGTAGTATTAAAGAGAGAATTAATTAGAAGATAGATGGCAGGCGGGTTGGGTTTCTGGGCTGGCCAGTGCCCCTGTTTGACCTTCCTATAGATTATTTGTAGCACTTGTTGCTCTTTTTTTTATGATTAATAATGCAGAGACATTCCCACTTTTCTGAAGTGAGAGGAAAAAGATGAGGACAAACAAGAAAGATGGGAGTGTAAGAGATGAACATTGTTTTAGTGTTGCGAGTATTGAGAGAAAATACAAATATACAGAGTAAAAAAGGCTGAGAGGGAAATGTGGAGGCAAAAGAGTCAGAAATTCAAGAAAACGAACTAGAAATAAGAGGAGGAAAGAAAGCATGTACAAATGGATATGAATATAGCATACCTCTACTGTTTTAATTCCCTCTATGGCTTCCTCCTCCCTCATCTTGCATCTCAGTAACTCAGCACTGTCATTCACCTAACCTTGGTGGCAGAGTGGAAGGTTTCTTGGCGCCTGCCAGTTGTTCTTGGCACAGCAACACAAGGGAATAAACCTTGGCGCTTTCATGATGAGGCGCTTAGCAGATGTCTGATGAACAGCTCGACGAAACTTCGATCTCCCAAGGACACAGTACCTTTGGGAACTGTGATGGAATATGCATTTTTATGTGAGTATTGGAATCTGATTTTGAAATATCAAATCAGAATCACTGAGGACAATGTGTCTTCAGATATTCTTCTTGGTGGCCCTGGTGCAAAGAAAAAAACTGAAGTAGATGGTGATGCAGTGCATGCAACAGCACGTAAAATGGTACAGGACTACTAAGTGGTCATCATGGCACAGTACATACCCACAGGCATGGTGCAAACTGACATATTCTGACTGGAGGAAAATACACACAATTGACATAATTTGTCAGTGTTTTACGAATTTATGTAGGTAACTGTAACCAAAAAGAACATCAGACTTAAAGGGAAACTTCAGTATGTTTCAACCAGGACCCTATTATATAATTATTTTGTGTTGAAGTGACTAATGAAGACAACGGTTTTAGATATTGGTCCAGTATAGAGCGCGCATGCTGCTGACACCTGCTGAAAAATGGGCTGCAATGTAATCTGAGGGGCAATAGTGTCCCATCAGTGCAAGAGCTACACGTTCTGACAATATTATGGAAAAGGCCATGCAGAGAAATAAGATGTTTTTCTTTACTTTTAGCGTGATCCGGTCTGTTTGCTATTGTGTCTAACCAAGTCTCGCTCAAGCAGAAGTCTCCTTCTGAAATCTTGTGTTCAGCCATGACAGAGTTGGAGAGGTGAGAGCCAGGAGGAGCTTGTTGTGTTGGAGTACACTGTGTAGCTTAGTGTTATCTAAAAGATTTTCAAAGTCATGGCTGAATATGTAGCTGATTTAGCTGATAGTTTCCCTGTGTCTACACAGAAAGCAGAGCATCTTTAGCAGAGCAGCATCAGTGAGAGTTCCCTGTGTCTACACAGGAGGCAGTCAGGTACAGTGTGGAGCCCAATAAACAAATTTGACAGTAGTTACAGGCGTAAAACAGAGGAAAATAGACTTGACAGTGCTGTGAAAAAACATAGGAAAACCCTGAAGTCTGATGATAAAATTGTGAAAATGTGCATTTGAATGTGGAACTAAACTGGTATTAAACACAAACACATAAATGCCCTCCAAGATCAACACCCCCCCCCCCCCCCCCCTCAAAAATATTGCCCCCAATGTTCTCTGAACGGCAGTACCTCTGAGACCGTACCTGTTGATGAACGCTAGTCTCGCTGGATGGTTGGACTGCTCCAGTGAGAGCTGAAACAAGGATGGAATGTGGATAGCATACCAAATGCTAACTGTATGCAAGGAACAGAAGTTGCAGGCAATGATAACAGCAGGCTGCGGCTGAAAATGAACTGTAGGCTTAAAACAAAAGATGTGTATGCCTTCTCATCTTAACAATTCTTAGAGAAATATAGCTTTCTAGTAACTGAGCTTTTCACTATAAAAAGTTATGTAGTTTTCAAATGGCAAAACTTGAAACAGTCTCAGATGCTTGTTTGAGCAATTACAGGCACAGCATGAAATCAAAGACACAGTATTTTAATTCCTTTTGTTTTGGAACTAGTGCATTTTAGATATGTTAAAAATAATGAGATTATTTTTACTTGAATAATGTAAAGCAATTTATGAAATGAAATGCTTATTTTTGTTAAAACAAGGGACTACATGTGTAGACTGATCAATTCAGCTTGTAATACTCTTTTACATGATTGATTACTGCAATTTCCATATCACAAAAATCAGAGGAAAAGTTATCCCATGATGCCAACATTATCAAGATAATCTGATGATATTAGCTTTCCTGACATGCAGAAAGTGATTAATTTCATCCAAAGTGTCTAAATCAAAATTTTCCATAACATTTTGCCTGTAAAAAATTAATTTTAATGCTAAATTCTGAATGTGCAGTATCACAATCTATCTATACTATAACTGCAAAATTAAATAACACTGTGAAGAGCAAGTCTCCACTCTGGATAATCCCTGAATCATTCAAGCATAAATCTTTCAAGTGCCCCACTGCGCATTTTGGAGTATTTGGCAAGCATCTTGCCCCGGTTAAATACTTTGTTCCTCCATTGATCTTTTTGCCCATTTCACTGGCATCGGTGGGGCAGCGTATTAATTGGATTGAAATGCGGTGGCTGGTACGAAGGGTCAGAAACAGGGGTTAACAGGTATCGTGATTAAGCCTCATTCTCACCCAGGATGCTGCTCCATAAGAATGACACCAGCGTATCCCATCAGGTAAGTAGGTAGGTGGCAAGTATGGAAAATGCTTAAATAGACTCTTGTGCAGGCATTTCCACTGTGACTCAGAATGCAAATTGGTCAGGCTCTTAAACCCAAGTGAATCAGCCAAATGAGAGGGGAGGGAGGACATCAATGCACTCTCGGGCATTGACACAGACACACACAAGTGCACAAAAGCAGACACAAAAGCATTCATACTCACACACACACACACACCTAACTCACTCTCAAGGTCAACCAATATTGGCAAATGGAAAGATAAAAACAGAGCATCACTTGCAGCCATTGAGCAGTCTGAGATAACATCACACTCAACGCTACATGAAACACAAACATGGCTATGTATTTAGGCTATGTATTTATTTATATTAGTGTTTTTCTTTATGAAAGCCTGTCTTCTTTTCATGATATTGAGACAAATTGTGGTGTGGCCATGAAAGCTACTCTGCTGATTAACTCTTTGCGGATGGCTTTTTATCTGTTGGCATTTGATGTACGACATCTTTATAAGGGCTACGGTCGAATGCAATCACGGGCCCTTTCATTGCAGGGGCCCCCTCAGATTGCCTGCTAGTTCTCGAGGGAGGCCATCCTTCAGAAAATATTGACTGTTGGACAGTGAGTGCCTGTGTGTGTATTAGGAAGGCTGCTTTAGCGAGAAATTGCAAATGCCTTTGTGTGTGTCTACGTGTATGTTGTGCCTGTCTGTCTACATGTACTAATGGAGAAATAGGAGGAGAGAGCCACTCAGAGGGCAGAGGTCACTCGCCTTGTAAACGGGAGAAAGGAAATTCCATTTTCCTCAATACATTGCTCCCAAATGCACCCGTTCTCCCATCCCTGTGCTGTTCCTCACTGTTGAAAGGCTACACTTAGCTCCTCGGCTTTGAAAGAGTTACATCTCACCTGCTGCATTCTCATCATTCAGCAAGGCTCCCTACTACTGTACCAACCAGGCAGGCATTTCCTTTCATTTTAACACATCTTCATCATGAGTAACTATATATACCATTTTAAGACAAGGTAAAAACTTTTTATATTTTTAACAAGATGTGATTTTTATCCTAGTCTAATATTTCCATATACAGATGTAAGTTGAAATGCTTGAGTTTTTCTTTTTATTAAGTTTGTGAAAAAATATGACAGGTTTGCATCATGGCAACTTCCACTAAATTTTATATATAGAGTCAGTCATTCTGGAGAAAGACACTCTTCCCCTCATGCTCCTTCAGAAGCTCTGCCCCCTTAAATGGATACCCATTTTGCAGCTGCCAGCTGAAGTGCTCTCACTCTATATTGGACCAATTTCACCATTGGTCATTTAGACACAAAATGATAGGAAAATAGGGTCTGAGTTGAAAAATCCTGAAGTTTCCCTTTAAGGCAGAGGTCATGGTCATCCACATTGGCAAGTTGAACATTTACAGTAGAATTGTGCCCTGCCTTATTTTTATAGGTTAATGGAAGATGACAGATGCTTGTGTCAATGCAGACTGACACAATTGATGCTGACAGTCTGGGTTGACAAGAGCAAAGGAATGACCATCTAGATTCCCAGGTACAGATGACGAATTTTACCCCTGGGATGTTCCAGCCTTGAACATAATCATGCCTGTCTACTGCCAAGGTGGATAGTTGGCTGCTCCAGAGAGAGCTGAAACACTGTTGGAATGTGGATAGCATACCAAATTCTAACTGTATGCTAGGAACAGAAGTTGCAGCCAATGATAACAGCAGGCTGTGGTTATTTCTAAAAATGCACTGTAGACTTAAAAAAAAAAAAAGGTTTGACTGTACCTTTTCATCTGAATTCTTATAAAAATTCTTAAATATTCTCAAGAAATATGGCATTCTAGTATTGAATCAGAAGCTCCACCCCTCAAAATTCATGAATGCACATGGCCAAGAAAACAACAACCAAAAGAGAATAATGGTGGAATCCAGAGTGATGCATAAGCTGTAGAGTAGTTTTCTCATATGAGCACAACAGTCCATCCACATTCTCCACCTCTCTGCAGCCTCCCCACTTCTGACTTGACCTGCGTTCACCATCTTTGTCCACAGACGTAGCCGTCTGTCAGCAGCAGCTCCTGGGGAGGTGAGAGGACAGTGGCCAGACAATTGCTGACTTTACCTTTAAGAACAGACTCTATTAAAATAGTACCACTGGGACTAAAATATCTTACTCCAATGTGGCAGATTTTAATGTAGATCCAGTGAAAGGTTTTACTCTTTAACCTAAAACCCATCCGGTTTCCTGGATAATTTCTGGTGGGATTTGGACTTTGAACCTCCTTTGGGTCTATGACCTTTTGACTACCTTCTTAGGCCACAGTTGTCTTGCATAGCCACATGTTGACTATCAGATAACAGTAATGTGAGGAGTGTCAAGGGTCAATATATTGTTGTGGTTAAGGTTAGAGAAGGTTCAGGCCTAATCCTGATCAGGATATTGGATCAGGATTAGGCCAATGTGAGAGTTTCTTGGTTTGCAACAACGCAGCACCATGGTAAGGGAATTTTTGCACAAATATATTGTCACCTGTAGACTTAGACTATACACACAAATGAATGTTCCCTCAAGAAAAATGACAGCATTTGTCATTTGTTCAAATGCCTGAGTGAAACAGAAAAGTGGAAGTGTGACATAGTTGATTGTTGTTAGTTGCTTATTAGTTTTTGTACCTAAAGTCAAGCTTCCTAAACCTTAAACAAACCATTTTTTAATAGGCATGTGTACAGCCACGGCCAAACAATGTCATCCTGCCAATACAGGCATCAGGAGGACTTTGGAGTGTGGCGTATTGTAAATAATCGTTTAAAATACTTCCAAAGACCTCTTGTGTTGCAAGCACATTTTGTATGTAGTGACATAATTGTTCCTGAAATACAAATATGCCATTTAAAGTCTTGTAACCTCAGATTTATCAATTCAAAGACACTGAACCACCACCTAAAAAACCCCTAAAATCTAAACATGAAATGTTTATTAACGGTTCCGAGGATAGTTAGGAGCCCTCACAACTGCTAATGTTCCTTTGTCCTCTCTCGGTGTCCTTTAGCAAGACAGTTTGACCTGCTCACTCATTGTAAATTTATTGGGACAGGAACATCAGCAAATTGCCAAACAGTGAAATTTAAAGCAGTAGTAAGGTTATACACTGTGGCCTCTTAGCCACACGACTGTGGCCAAGGGGCAAATATAGTTGAATTGGAGTGGAAAGACATTTACAATGTCTGAGACAAAGCCTCAAACATCTGGTGTAAGTTTATTTTACAAAGACACAGTCACTAGCTAACACACATTAATTCCCACCTGTGCTATGAGCTTGAATGACAGTAATTATCACTTCAGTCTTGACGTCGAGACAGTAACACTCTTGATGTCTCCGTTTAAACCAAAGTGAGAGCCCTGCCTCTGTCACCCACACAAATCTAATTCAAGGTGCAAAACACAGTCGTGTATGTGTGTGTGTGTGTGTGTGTGTGTGTGTGTGTGTGTGTGCGTGTGTGTGTGCATGCGTAAGTGTGTGTGTGCGTGTGTGTGTGTGTGCGTGTGTGCTGTTTTTTGTAGTCTGGGTATTAATCAGAGGGAATCCATGAGAGTTCCCTACTAAACCACTAAAGGGAGGATTCACCTTTTTGGAACATTTAAATCTGTTGTGGATTTTTGCAAGATTACTTTACAAAGCAAAGACTTGTGTCACTGTGCATTTGTGTTTGCACGTATCTGTACAATTCAAGCATTCAAATAATGAAGTTATCTACCTTAATAAATACATGATTGCCATATATACTGTATGCACTACCACATACTGTACTGTACTTATGTACTACTAATATGCAACAGACAATAGCTTTTCAGACAAACATAATGCCATCTGGATTATGTTCTTTTTATTAACACAATAAGAAAACGTGTTTAATGACCTTCTCTGCCAAGTCAGAAAATGTTGATACTCAGATTCCCAGAAATATCTGCTCTTGCAATACAATACCATGTTGAACAAGAACAATATTACAATCTATCCTTCAAGAAGGATAATTTAGGTATCCATGTGAGGCAATTTTCAATTATGTTCTTATCTGATCATAGAACAAATATGCCACCCCCAAAAAAGAGAAGAAATTCCCAGGTTGTTGAAATCACACTTAATCTCAAATTCCAAACCACATATCAGCTCCATCCATCTGGTGTCTCTGGAGGAAGGTTAGAAGAAGACTGGACAGGAGAGCAAGGTCACACCTCGGGATGCTGCATTTGAGCTTGAGCTGAAAACATGTCTTTGCCCTGTGCTGAGTGGGATAGTATGTCATGTAGTGACTCTTCCCCTCTCAAGCTATGTGAGCATGTCAGGGGGAAAATATCAAGGTCCTGCCCTTTTTAGCCGTGTTCCTCTGCTCTGGGGTAACAGCCCCTGGGGTAGATAATAATGGAGTAATCCTCTTATCTGTTGCTGCTTCCCTCACCCTCACAGATAATTTTTCTTCTGCTCTAGTGTATCATTTCATACTGAGCTAGCATAGGGCTGAATGTTTTCCCATTTGAGTTTTGTGCTCAGTTTGGCTCAGTTCATATTACACTGGTGAAATGCTATGAAAATAATTACTTGTACAACTGTTTTTAAGGAAAAGCTGAAGGTATTGATACTGCACCGTGCCAACAGAAGTAGGGCTACCCCCTAATTAATTAAATATACAATTGTTGTTTTTTTATGAGTCAGATGAGACTGTAAGTGTTTTAATGTGGAAAAGATAATATTTTGGTGAGTTGTTGATAACATACAGCATATTTTATGAAATCCTAAAAGAAACTCACTGGCACACACAGACATGCACTCAGTAGCTTGAAATACCCTGCAAAGTTACACACATTGGCACACATATTGGTGCCTCCGTCCAGGCATGTTGGACATGGTGTGTGAAAGGTGTCCTGCTGTGTGGTTGGTGACAAAGACTATTTCTGTACTCGCTCTCAGACAGCGAGACAAGCAGGATGTGAAGGAGATGAACTCTCATCACACTGTGCTAAATAGCACCAAGGGGCACAAACCACACCTAACATTAGTATGCTCCTTTCTAAAGCTGTCATGCCTTTGGGCCACCAGTCTGCAGCTACTGAAAGGTCATATGAGACCAAGAATAAATGTGCACAGTCTTAATAGCTGATGGTAGCTGCATATTTCCTTACTGTAACATTTGAATGCTTCATTTATTCGGGAAATTATTTAGCATTTATGCTTCTTTTCATGTTGTGCAGCCTTTTTCACTAACCTTTTAACTTTTTTTACTAACATTAACCACACCTTAGTTGCCATTCCTAGATATCGTAGGAAAAGAAATTATTTTAAGAACACAAATTGCCAAGTCAGATTTGTATTTCATTCTAAGTTTGATTTGTTACTTACTCTCAGTAGAGAAATGGATATTATTATTAAAAAAATCCTTGACCGCTCATTCCTTGATATTATAATTGATTTTTAATATAATTTGTTCCCTTTTTCTTTAGAGCATTGTACTTTGCAGATGAAAGTGCTATGTAAATACTATGAATCTTCTTATTATATACATATCATTTATAAAAAAAAAAAAAAACAAGCCATATCTCTAACATATTGTTGCTACTATTTCTTTTTCAACTGCTACTATTATCACATAGTCCCTTGTTCAAACTAAAGGTGTTGACAAATCTCTGAAGCTCCCCTAGTTACCCAGCTGACTGTGAGATAAATGGTTTGCACATGTGGCAGGCACTTATTCCCTCACATTGCAAACGTGTTAATATTACCCCACTGTGATGATGGGTTGTAAAGAAAACTACCCCAATGTGATAATGGTTTTCAACTGTAATGCCAACATAAGTTCCTCATTTTCTGCTTCATGTATGTCTGTGTCATGAAGAGACTTCACTCTGAATCCAGCAGCCTCTTACAAGTGCTAACTAATTATGTTCAGATGAACATACATGAGGAAATAGGGAGTTGTAGTCCCACCATTGGATGATGAACTGAATTTGTATTGGCACTGGTGCAATATCCCACTGTCAGGGGCAGGACAAACCTTAAATTTTGAGATAACTCCTATTTGTTGGATATGTTTTGGCTAGGACAAAAAGCAGTTAGTTAGTAAAATGTCTTTGCAGTAACAGTTGAAATTTTGATCATGTCTTCTCGTGTGCTTGAGCATTAGAAAAGTGGTATTTTGACCGAAGGGTACTTTAAAGACTTACTCGCTAGAAAAATACTTAATGTTAACTTGAGTGAACAGCACTCTAGCCTCAAGCAGTGTTGCTTAGGAAGATCAAAATAACAATTTTTACATAAGGTCTGAAAAACTGGTCGGCAGAGAGTCTTGCTTAATTGTATTTTTCTTAATGTCTTGGTAATGTAGATAAGGGTAACATTTTACATACAAAACATTTTGTAGAGATACTGGAACACGGCGATTCACCACTTTACAATAGAGTCCTATGACACAGTTTACAGTGTTATCTGAACCAGTTAAGGAAAATGCAAATTAAGGTCAATATTTAGGTTATTATCCAAACTCTCTGCTGTAAATGTTCAAATACTACCCACTTCAGATCTGACAACATTTTTGGGTGCAGTCACCTTGACTTGGCACTTTCCAAAACCTCATGTCTCTTGCCCATATTTCATGCCAGGACTCTGTGGTAAGGGCATGTCCAGAAAAGTCACTGCGTTTCCATGTCTTAGCAATAAAATTGGTGAGTAAAACACCATAATAATTGACAGGGATTACGTCTAATCCCTTTAGAATTGACCTGGAGATTTGAGATTGTTCACTTCATCACTCTATGGCACTTGTCAGAGCACAGGATTTTCATATCATACCCACAATGCTTTTCTGTTCTCACCAGCACTTCCTGGTTGTACTCAGCCAGGGTGTGATATCATATCACATAATAGAATCTAATAGAGGTGGCAGGCTGGGGGACATAGGGAGATGTATTGGTTGTTGGAGGAGGAAGAGTGAGGCCCATTTGTCAAGCTGTTATCAGTGGCATCCCAGAATTTGTTGGAGTCAATAATAAGACTGGCTGTGCATTGACAGACAAGCTTTTAACATACAGTGAAACTGTAATTTTTCGCTAGACATCAATGCCTATACATCAGCTCTATATATATTATGGCTTGTTTTGGCAGGGATTGAGGAGACACAGAGCAGCATGGTTAGAATACCAACTAAGTGTAGCTTGGATGCGTAAACAGCAGGAGAGAAGTTTAGTTGAGACACAACAGCCGCGTCTTTTTTCACAGTGTTTGAAGAGCCAATATTGAATTTGGAGATAATGTGGCGAAGATGAAACACTGGCTGATCAGACAGCTATTAGCTGCATCCTGCCACTACTTGTTTTTTTCACTCTCTTCTTCCTCTCACAAACGTATGCTCTTTTAAGTGTATTCATATTGAATTTTGGGAGATACAAATCTTTAAATAGAAAAGTGGTTGTAGGAAGGGTATGTGTGGAGGACGGGTGCCAAGAAAAACAAGTTGATTTTTGATGTCTGTGTTTTACTTAACCCTCAAAAAGGAGCCCTGATGAGATTCCAGGATCAATAAATCTCCAGACAATATAAAAGATCAGAAAAGGGCCCTACATGCACTTACATTTTTCTTTTCCGTTTTATTCCCAGTCACCTTAATAGCGCTCCCATTCATGTGCGCCTGTACACCCAAAGGAGTGTGTACCTCTGCTCATTGGCTCCGGTTGCAATTTCAACCCTGCCCAGCAGCCGCTTCCATAACATAATGATTACTGTTTGAGAAAAGTGCCTCCTGGGGATGGGGAAGTAAAGCTGTGGTTGAAAAATTATGTTCCCAGACAATTATGCGAGGACAGTGTAGCCCCCCCCCCCCCCCCCCCCCCCCCCCCTTCTCTGCATCTTAAAGTCAACTGACAAAAAGGAGAAAAATGCTTGCTGTTGGCTGCAGATTCGAGGTTGTGTTTAGAGTCAGCAAGGTGTGCCAAGTATCACAGCTGTATCCTGCAATCGATGACCTGGCTACCAGAGAGCTGGGATCAATGATGCCCTCCCTGTTCACACTGCAGGCTTCTCTTGTTTTTTCTCATGGGCATGTGCTCCATTTTTTTTCTTTTTTTTTTTTCCTTTGCTTAGACTAGGTAGTGAGATTAGTTGCAGCATAATTTAAGGCAGACAGATGGAGACAGATAAGTACTTACTGAGTTTTATTTATCCATTTATTCAATGCAGATTGACTGCAAATACCTTTTTCTGTCTGCCAAATTTTCAAAGGCTGCTCATGAACATGTGGTCACAGGCTTAAAAAAAATAAAGTCCTTTATTACCGGGTCAAGCAAACATGGCACAGCCAGAGCTAATTTCCGCCGGTTTCGAGGGCAATCGGCTCATCGCCTCTTTAAATCCCTGCAAGGAAGGAGGATTGTACTTAAATAGTGGCTGATACTCTGATTCCTGTTGTGTTGAAGAGGCAGAGATCGCAGTTGAGTGCTGCCCTTTAAAAGTTAGCATTCAAGTAAGCAAGCGTGGGCAGGTATCCACTGTGTTGAACCTGGTCTGATGATGCTAAATGGATATAAATTACTGGTGTTGTTACATTGTAATATTTAATCTAGTGAAGACTGAAATGTAAATTGTCATTATGTTGACACTAGTACCATTATTTTGGAGTGATCTCCCGTCTTTATAGGTAGACACTTAACAAAAATGATTGAAACAATAAAAATGTACCTCTAGTAACTTTAGAAATTCTTCATAGGAGAGCAGGGTTATTGCTGACTTGAGATTTATTTTGTCATACCAGTCTTTTCAAGATGAACTTGATTATTCCACCCCTACACTCAGTCATACCCTTGTCTTGTACGATGTCACTGCTAAAAGAGCTCCAATGCGAAACTTATAAGCTCTTGTCTGAATAATCAGACGTATGCAAGAGGGACCAAGTTTCACAACGGCAGTTGGAGCAAACTGGGAGCTCCTGATTCCCGCTCTGCCTCTGAGGGCTTTTGGCAAGCAGAGAGCTCTAGAGAGAGAGGTTGTGGGAACGCCATCTCCCTGCTCTCTATCCTAATTCTGCTCTCCGGCATAGTCGGATAAAGAGGCCACCAGCACAGCCTCCGGTGTTTCAAGTCTGATTAATCTTCTGATTAGGTTAATCCAGCAATGCTTCAATGGAGGGAAGCCCTCCCTCCTCTGGAAAGTCTGCTGTTCTAAAACAGAGTTTTTTTCTCCTTCAGGCTCTCTTTTTTTATGATTATCTTCATTCAGAGGTTAAAGGTGTTGCTCTTTATCACATACTTTACTTGAAAGTATTTAAGTAGACTTCATATCAGGACTGTGTTTCTTTTGTGGATCTTTGCTGAATCGCCTCTTGATTTCATTTCAGTTTAATTTCTGTCGGGGAAGTCTCCCCAATACCTTCTAAAACCTGTGTTCGATCGAGACACTGTTTAAGGAGACAAAAGCTAATGAAAGTCAGGTAGGGGAGAATGCTTTACTACACGCCACTGGAAGATACAATAGGAGCCATTTCTTGATTTATCACCACAGTTGCAGCAATGAATAGAAGATGTTAATGAAGGTCTAATGACAAAACGCTTTCTCTGGGTTCACAGTGAGGTTGTGTCTATTAAATACCACCACCACCACCACACATACACACACACTCATTTATTTAGCTCTGTGCTGCTTAATGATCGGAGAACATTTATATCACACAGTCTCCTGTTCTACTAGATAATGTTTTTTAAAGAGTTTCCACCTCTTTTTGGTCTTTACCCATCTCTAGAACAGAGTAAATAAACAAGACATGCAATCATCCTAGTCAATCCTCTGGTGTATTTAATAGTCTATTTATTTTTAATAATCAAGCATTAGAGATTGGTGGTAATCCTATTTCTCTTGGCATGCCGCCTTTGTCTTCGGAAAGGACAAATTAATTTGTTCAGTTTATTAATTGATTTGACTGATTCAATTCACTGTGATTATTTGGATTTTTTCTATTGAGTATTTCACCTTGATGGATTTACTTTGTTATAGGTAATATTGAAATGTGTATTAGGAATTTTACTTTTAATGTTGTCATGCTATTTGTTGGTCTTGATGATCTCAGTCAGGTTGAGTGTGGAATCGGATAATGAGCTAATAATCCATGTAATTTCAGTGATGGAAGTTTGGAGACACATTAATCTGGTTAAAGGTGCGGTGTGTAGGATTTTGTGGCATCTAACAGCAAATTGAATAACATAAGTTTGCCACTAAACATCAAAGCATGTAGGAGAACCTACAGTGGCTGCGACGTTCGGCCCTCTCCAGAGCAAATGTTTGGTTTGTCCATTCTGGGCTACTGTAGAAATATGGCGGTGCAACATGGCAGGCTCCATGGAAAAGGTACCGCTCCCTATGTGGATATAAAAGGCTCATTCTAAGGTAACGAAAACAAAACAAATACTTATGAATATTATATTCCATTTCTTTAAGTCAGTTCCCTTAGATACCATTAAATTCTACACAGTGCACTTTTAAGGAAAGACAGATTTAGTTAAGGCATCTATTTTCATGAACTAGTCAGTTATGCACTTGTTTTTCTCTTCTCGTGTCATTTCTGTAATATCTATCCTTATCCTTTTTGTCCTTCAACTCTCAGCTAATGACTAAAACAAGAGTGAAAGAGAAGTCTTGTTGTAGAGTTCTAGGTCCAATACATTTGAAAAAAAAAAATAAAAGTAGGCAAAAAAAATCAAAGCTCCTCTTGGTACCAGCCAAGTTAAGCACCTCAAGCCTAAAGTTCTTACAAAACGTCTTATTTTCATGTGACTAAGTTGACGGTTTGAACTTTATGAGAGTGTGTGTGACTTTGAAGAGTAGGAGGGCAGGCTGGTTGAAAATAAAACTGGCAAATAGTTCAGTTGTCCTCAAAGTAGAGCCTTTGAAGTTGCACATTTTTATATTTCAGGCTTTTGGCTCATGGTGTCACACAGAGTGATTCATACACTCAGAGTGTGGAAGTCATAGTTGTGGTGATTCTACCCGCAGCTACGTGTTGTAGCTGCGGGTAGAATCACTGTTGTGCTGTGAGATCAAGCCTGTGACCTTTTACTTACATGATACTCTCTATAAAATCAAGGCCACCCTGCTTCCTCTCCCAGATGGAGAGCCCAGAGCAACAAGCATCACTACTAAGTACTGCTGTGACACAACTCTGGTTGGATATCGCCCCTTGCAACCACACTGCTTCAAGTTACACTGGGCACCAACCTAAATGGGCTTAAATTTTTAATTTGCGCTGGAGAACAGAGATCACATCTTGGGAGGATAGCATATCTGTAATTTATTTAAGAACTCCACAGAGGCAGAGTTATATTGGAGGCAGAAAGCTGAAAGGGAAGTATCTGTGTGGCATTTTTTGCTCAGCCCAAGGGGCTTGTAGGTAGACTCCACTCGGCAGTGACCTTCTCAGCAATGTAGAAGAGCGCTAAGGATGAACATTCTATTTATGTTCCAATCCTCGGGTAAAAACTGTTGAGTACAGAAACTATTTCTCCTCCATCCTGAGCAACAATGGAAAGGGTTTAAATAATTGATATGAAGTTTTGCTAAAACTCTGAATCCTTTTACATTTTACCAGAGTAAAGTGATTCACTAGCTGTGTCACCCCACAGCTTGTCTCCTCTTGAATTACTCTTCCGTTTGAAGAGCACTCACCTTTCTTTGGTCAAACACACGTCACCTTTGCAGGCGTGAAATAAAAGCTTTGTCGCTCTTAATTAAATCGGTCCTGATTAGCGCTGACAGGTGTGGCAGGTGTTCTGTGCGCTCGAGCAGTGGCAACAAACATGCATGCAACAATCTGCAGTAATTTATTAAAATCACCATCAAAGCTGCCACTTATCCACAGTGGTGGGATGAGTGTGTGCTCGGGTGAAAGTGGGGTAAATAGGGGGGAGGGCGGGCTTGGAGGATGCTTGTGGTGGCACGCTATCATGCAGTTCATCCTTAATGAGTGTGGATTAGCAGGGATGATCTGGGCTTTGCAAAACCCCTGGTCCAAGGCTGCTAGTGGTTGTTGTGTGTGTGTGTGTGTGTGGTGATGAGAGGTGACATCATGATACAAACTAAAGTCAGTTTGGAAATCTTTCCCAGAAGTCTCCACAATGGTAGATAACTGTAATAATGCATTACATGACAAAGTGTGTGTGTGTGTGTGCGCACGTACGTGCGTGCATGCGGACATCCGTCTTGTCCTCTCCTCACCAATCATCGTGCAGCGCATCAGCCACCACCTCCTCCCCTCTCACAGATGAGCATAAGAGCTGATTAATATTTCTCTGCGGTGATTTATTCAGTCATTTAATTATTTGCGAGCTGTTGCCTGCGAGGGGATAACAAAAAATGTTTGTTACTCCTTTTTCAAATTTTCTTAACACTGTATAAAGAATGAGCATCTAGACATGGGAAATGGGAATTAGAGTGTTATGATTATTTCATGATTTGACTGCACAGTGTTTTTGGATGTTTTGTTGATAATACTACCCCCTTAAGGCATGCATTTTTAAATATGCTACTGCTTAGGGGCACATATTATGTCAAGCCTAGGATAAGGACCAGTGAAGCTTGTGACTTGTGACCATAACATCACCAATTTGAATTTGCATGCTGGGAATTCAGTCATGTCTGTGTGGATGAGCATGTGAATGAGGAAAAACTCCCCCTGCAACTACTGATGAGCTTCCCTTGAACTTCGCATTTGAACCAGTGAAGCTGCTCAAAGGCCAGAAGATAGAACAGTGTGTGCAAAAGTTATTTGGAAGAAATGTGTCTACCTGCGTGTATCTACAGAAAGGCGGAGCAGAAAAAAGCATGCATCAGCAGCAAATCTCATCCCTGAATGAGTGAAATTTTTAAAAAATGAAAAAAAAAAACAATGCAACATTCCTACTTTATGGGATTGACAGATGTATTCTCATCCTTCAGACAGATGCTGCTTCATACAAGTTTGGTCTCTCTTAGAATGTCGTGATGCCCTACTTTTGGTCACAAGGTCAAGTTAACAAGACCTTTCAATCACCTGATTGTCTCAGTTTAATGACAGCCATCTCTTTCCAGCCAGTGGCTAATCCGGAGATTTGCAGCCACCACATAAAGACGTTAAAGTGATATGTTTGCTGTCAGAATGAAATATGGGCTATTGTCACAAAACAGCAGAGCCATTCCTCTACTCAACCATGAACCTCTCCTGACAAAAACACACACACACACGCACAGTGCATACAGTGCAGTGAATGAGATGGAAATCAGATAGCCAGACAACAGTTTGAGTAGCAGCCATAAACATGTGGCCTGGGAGATGATTTATAATAATTAATCCACTGTGTCCAGTCCAAACAGCCTCCCATTCCACCCACCCCCCACTACCACCACCACCAATCCTCCACACACACACACACACACACACACACACACACACACACAACCTCCCCCACCCCTAGCCAGCCAGGCTCGGGAACACAGCTGTGACCACCTCGGCGTCTTTCCAACCCAATGTCACCAACGTCCCTATCGAAGGACAGCGAAGGGGATTTAGTCTATTCCTCTCTCTCTCTCCCTGTTAAACCCCAGCACCTTCACAATAGAACACACTCTCTACTTCATCCTGCCCATCATATCATGAACCATTAACATGAAGGCCTACAATAACATTATTTATGGAGGCGTTAATATTAATATCGACCTGTGTGCTGTCAGGCGAGCTGATTTACTGAGCGCTGGAATGCCGAGCCATGTAGAGGTGGCAGGTGGACTAATTGAATATCAGTCACTGCACACAGTATAGACACACATTTTCCATTGACCAAGCACATACACATACATTTAAAAAAAGACAAACTTATACGCATGACCTCACTCCCAACACAGGTAAGTAGAACTACCATGTGCATGCAGGTGTGGGTCAGACAGGTCATCTTGTGGCAATTTGCCATGGATTAAGTTTTTTTTTTCCCTCATTGGAAATGTTTAATTCACACCCCGGTCACACCTCCCTTGTTCTGCCAATGGATTGTGGTATCCACAGGAGTAATCCGGCCCTCTTCCTTTAAAACTAGGATTGACAAAAACAACATGGCAGCGTACCACTGGACAGAGTCTGTCTAGTAGTGTGTCCTTTTTAGTAGCAACCTGTGTCAATCCTTGGCCCCATCTACAGTCCACAGTTTATTGGTAGGAAGAAATACCCGGAGCTACGTCTTCTTTACCACGCAGGCTTCCAAACAGCCCCAGAGCTCAATGAAGTACCAAGGCACTTATATCCTGTGTGCAGAAAGTCAATCAACTGACATGTACTACAGCGTTTTTGAGAGATCCTTTATTGTTTTGTTTGTTTGTTTTAGTCATGGGGGAAGAACTTAACTGAACTGAACAGAACTGATAACATTGCCAGAGATCCTGTATTGGTATGTTTGGGAAGAGGTTTACTTGGGACAGATTTGAGAACAGAACAATGAAAATGAATTTCTATCTTTTGGTGTTTATTGTTGAATCCCCAAAGAGTGGTGTCTGTTTGTTTTAACGTTGGACTGTTTATTTTTGGTGAATAGCATTTGGTTTGGTTGATAATTTAGACTTGCTTGTAAAGGACATTTTCATCGTCCCCACAATATACTAAATGAATGAAACCGCCAAAGTGGTTCATTGCTGGAGTTTTTCATTTGAGAATGGTGGCATTGAGTGGGTGGAGGTTCTCAGGTACAGGGATAGTTAGCAGCTGTAGAGGAGAGGTCAGCCACCCTGAATGTCTGGCAGGACAAGAGGAATCTGGTTGAGTATGTTTGGTTTGTGGACTTTTAGCACATTTCAGCATATTTGAAGCATTTTGACAGACTTGTCATAAAGTGGATGTTATTAGTGCTCATTTTGTGAGAACAGCACAGGATTTTAAAATGAACAATCAACAAACCTTGATTCAGACTCACACTAGTTTTTCATAGTAAGTGATGGTTTAGTATTGACAGCTACAGTAACTTACCAGAAACTTACCCCAACCATTAATTCTAACTTTTCCCAATAAAACAGTTAGTTGGTCTTCACTATTGTGAAGCTAATTTTTGGAAGATTTATGTTGGTGTAGCCTACTGGGAAGCGTGCAGTACAGCTGGTTTAATTCCCTGTGCAACCGGGTAGGTACATGATTGTACAAAACAAAGGAAGAGTGCAAGTAAGACATTTAAACATTTGGTCATTTGCAGTATTTTGTGGGTCAGAATACCGCCTGAAGTGGGTTGGAATACATTTGAATGACTAAAGGCTAAAGGAGGTTATTATCCAATTAATGTCTCATTATTTTTTCTTAAAGCCCAGAGGGACCTTGACAGGTTCTTCAGTGCCTTGCTAAATGGTTGATTCTCTTTTTTTACACTTGCATTTTTCAGCATTTAGCTGTTGCTCTGAACCAGAGCAGTGTATAGTGAACGATCAGGTAAAGACTTGCTCTAGGATACAAATCCATGAGAGCACACACAGATGTTGACCGCTATACATCGTGACTACCGAAAGAATCCTACCTATCACATTTCTGTGGCATTTCTTCTTGTTAGATAATTAATCCCACCATAGCAGTCTTTTTGAAAGAGAAATAATAAAAGTGCTTTAAAACATAATATACAATCACAGCAGCACACACAATGATAAAGGAAGCAGTACTTTGGGTTCAATTTTAATGAGAAATTCAGTGAATTCCAAGTGCATCTGTCCTTGTACCATTAAGGTCAGGGAGCTTACACTCCTGTTAGAGAAAGGAAAACACAGTGGTATGGTACAAAAAGTCTTCCTGCTATTTGCTGTGTGGCATATATTTTATATTATTATATTATTTTTGTTTCTCTTAATAACTTTTACTTACATGATTGTGGACAGTTGGATCATTACAGTTCTCTCTTGTGGCACGGAAAGGCAATGCTATATTTAAATAATATAAAAGAGTTTCTGAAATATGTTGACCAAAATGCAATGTGACTGTGATTTTGTTGTAATACTCTCAAAACATTTAAAGGTAAATGGTGGTAAAGTTTTCAGGAAGGAAGAGATGATAAGATTACATGTCCATATCAATTTCACGGAAATCTAGAGGATATAGCGTATCAAAATGTTTTTGTTTTTCCAACCAAGGGTAGAGTTAAATTACTTACGTTACTCATCTTCTCCAAAATACCATAACTTGCCAGTCTGACTCTTGTGACGTATGAATTCATGTGAGTGTGTATTGTGGACAACAGTCAAGTGTTCAGATTCTCTATTATTCACATACTATAAAGAAGCAGAAAAGCTGTTTTATTCCGTGCTATCTTGTTTCCACATTTCCTCTGACTTCCTTCCTTTCTTCCTGTTTTCTGTCCTCTGATCTTATTTCTCGACTTGTCATGTCTTCTCTGTTCCGCTCTCCCTTTCTTTTTGCTTGTTCATTCTTCTCCTCCCATTATCTCTTCTGTTTTCTTTTCCTCTCTGCTCATCTTCATTTCTCCTCCTCGTTTCTCTTCTCCCACCTTGTCTTCTCTTCTGTCTTTTCCCTTGGATTGTGTTCACCTGTCATTGCTTCACCATTCTCCTCTCGCTCAACCTGTCCCTCCTCTTCTCCTCCTCTCTCCTCTTGACTTATCTGCTCCTCTCGTCACTGTCTGCTCTCCTCTCTCTGGACTCTTCCCCCTCCCACCTCCCCATTTCTTCTCTCGTTTTTCTCCCTCGATACATCTCTTTCCTACTGATTAAATCAAGTTCCCATTTCTCCCTTCTTTTCCACTCACACCTTCCTCCATGCATCCTCTTCACATGCATCTCCTCTTTCTCTTGTCATACTCTCTGCTCTCCTCTATTCTGTTCACCTTACTCTTTGGGGAAGATCTGTTTTTAATTGCTTTATATCAATCCTTTTATACCTGGAGAACAATGGAGAGTGATGAGGTGAGGGTGAAGTGAGGGCAAGATCAGTGCTACCATGGCAACATTTTTTCATTCAAGGAGGAAAAAAAATCTCCTTACTTTTGTCATAAGGTAGAAACTGTGTTTCTATTTCACCATCTGAGGTTTAAATGTGCAGTTTTATACTTTTGAAGTGGCAGACCTGTTGACATTTGCACTGTAGTAATAGTTCAGCCTTGTGTTCTCTTAGTTATGTGATTTTATTTTCACGTATATGCTCAGTAAGCGTAATTTCGCTGCTCTTCTATTCTGAATCTACCTATGTAGTCACGTTGCTGGAAAGAAAATACATGGACCCATTTCTGAGCATGCATGTTTTCATTTCCCAATTTGCCATGCACCATGATGCTCGGCCATCTGTCTCAGCACGGTGACTAAACTCAATGCCAATATGTTGCAGGGTCATGAGAAAACAAACGGGAGCTGCTTTCCACATGAGTGAATGAAGCATAACTTAACCCCCACTCCACAGCAGCAAAAAAAAAAAAAAAAATAGTGACAGAGTTTGAGCATTGCACTTTCATCTGCATGTTATTGTGAGGATGCTGGGTGAGATTTCCACTATCTTCTATATTGATGTAGGATGAGTTTTAGCTTCCATGCTGTTCGGCTAACCCTTCATTCCAGCTGATTAATGGCGACTCACCCAGCCAAGGGAGTGTCTCATGCGACGGAGGAAGCGGTAGTGCAACAGCGTGTGTGCACTGAATAAATGCTGTACATTAAACAAATTCCCCCGCGCTTGTCTTGGCAGCTAGGCGTGTGGGAGGAGGGAGTATTGCAGAATCGGGATCACTTCTCTCTCTCTCTCTCTCTCTCTCTCTCTCTCTCTCTCTCTCTCTCTCTCTCTCTCTCTCTCTCTCTCTCTCTGTCTCTCTCTCTCACATATCTTCTAGATAGATTATTTCACAATTTTACCAAACCAGTGACACTTGTTTTCAATCCATGCATAAGTTTCATACACTGTTCATTATGCTTGCTCACAAACGCTGTTTTTTCAAATACTATATTTACCTGATATGTGCTCTGTTAGATATTCTCAAAACTATTTTTACACCCACACACACACATACACTCAGTAGTCCCAACTCCCCCCTGCGTTGCAGTCAGTGTACCAGGGGATCCTTCTGCAGCCAGCCTGTTAGTTGACACTGATTGGCCATAGAGGGCCAACCTGACCCCAGTGGCCTGTCAGAATAAGGGATCATGTTGACCGTCGGTTGTCTAGGTAATAATGCCCAAAGAGGATGCTGTGAGGCTGTCTGCACCCAGGGTCCAGTTCATGAGCAAAAGACAGGGAGGGGAGAAAAAGTCAATAATAGCAAGTTAAAGACAGATAGCAGACAGTTGAAATTCATTGTCCTCTCTGTTACCAAACATGTCCTGTTTCCTCCTACAACACATAACGTAAAGTTGTCTTATTAATGTACATTTTGAGTGAAAGCAAGTGGAAGTTCCATTTCAGAGTCACACCCAGCTTATGTACACATACAGATTTTAATTGCTGAAAGAAGCAGAGCTGTTGACAGTAGCAGCAGTCAGCATAATTCAAGAATCAAATGCTTGAAGACATACAGTAAGCCCACTTCATGCCTTGTGGATAATTATATCATATCATGGACATTGCATTTTGCAGTTGTTATGAATTATGTGTTCTCATTACTTGGCTCTCTGCATCGTGATTTGCAGAGAGTACATAAATATTGTATTTGCAACCAAAACTTATTTCCAACTTAGTGCTGAAGTCAAAACTCTGTTATTTTGACAAGACCAACACAAGAAGCTGTGTAGTGCATTTTGGCAGGCTCTCCTACAGGAGCCTCAGTGTCCATATTAATCGATCGTACCGGTTGTGCATTCCGGCAATGATATTCATGTCGTTATCTTGAAGGAGACTCTCGGCGCAGAGCAATGATGAGTTACTCTGACCTTTCACTGGAGATAACCTTCCTTAGCTGCTCAGTGGAAGCTCCTTAGGGTGGACTCATGGCCACCCATAGCTTCAGTCCTTACTTGAGAAGATTGACTGAATATCGAGTGAGGCTACAGTGCAGTAGACATGGCCTCCAGATGTAGAATTAGAAATACAAACACACAAGTTTGTTTTTTTTTTGCAAAGAATGTCTAGTAACACCATCACTGCCTGGTACAAAATCACAATCCAGACTCTTTTTGTTTGAGCTATGTGCACCTAATCAGTTGCCTTGGAATTTGCATCACTGCTCTTTTGACTCATTGTCCTTTAATGCTTGATTGTCTTACCTCGCTTGTTGTTTGCTTTGGATAAAAATGTCTGCCAAATGACAAAATGTACAATATGCACAGATTTATATTTGAGTAGCTCATGAATGTACAAAAATAACAAAGTACAAAAACATTATTTGTATACATACAAATTTATACATAGAGTACATCCCTGCACATACACAAATTCCTATAGGAACTATGAACTTGTAGATCTGTGAACACAGTGCATTAGCAAATATCCAAACGACAACTATCACGTTCATGCACACACCCACACATATACACACCCACACAGAAAGATTTGAACCAGGCTCATTAGAGATGTGAAGGAGAAAATGATCAAAAAAAAAAAAAGCCAGGAGGGATTTCATGCAGATTCTCACTCCAACGCTCTCAGGCAATCAGCAGCAACCCTCCTCTTCGCCCGAGAACTGTCGTCCTGTGGTCACAAGGGCAAGGAGGAGAGAGAGAGGGAGAAACTCATCTCAGCGTTTGTCGAATTCCCCCACCTACTACTTTCATTTAGTAGTCCCTTTCATTAATGTTTCCCTTTCATTTTTTTCCCTTTTCTTCTTTTCTCTCTCTCCCCCCTTTTCCCTCTACTTTAAAGGTACGAGTGAGCGAGTAACAAGAAGAAGAAGAAGTCGTTGTCACTGGAGCAGCTGAAGATATGAAGTTAAAGAGGTTTTGAAAACAACTCAGCGGTAAGTGGGCCCCTAAATTAGTGCACAGTGCACCGCCATTTTAGAAGAGTGACTTTGTTCTCCAGAAGAAGTCTCGCCCTGTATAATAACTGATTTTACATTGTAGGACACACATTTATGCTTTTGTAATCCTCAGGTCTTTCTGTTTTTATGTTCTTCTATGACTCTACATTTTTCCTTCCTTCCCTCCTTCCTTCCTTCCTTCTGCCTTTCCATTGTCTACTTCTGCCTTGGGGTGCAGATCTGTGATAGTCACAGTGTGGCATAATCCTGCACAAAAAGATAGTTCTCCTCATTTCCTTCTCATCTTTCACACCACTGCAGATTGGAGCTGTGTGAAGTAACCCTTTGCTTCATTATTATTATTATCTTGATTTTGCAATAACAATTCTCATTAATATCAGCAGCAGGCAGTTTTTTAAGCTAAAATACACCTGTCTTGGGGTGAGCAGGTGGGCTGTGGGTTAAGGCACTGACCATGAACTGCAATATCCCCTGTATGAGTCTGGCTGGGGACTTTTGTTGCATGTGGTTTCCCATCTCTCTTTCATCTAATTTCTTGTTATTTCTCCAGTGTTGACTCACTAATCAAGGCACAAAATGTCCAGAATCAGTTTTTTATTCATAATTCACAAAGCTGAACTGTGACAAAGCATCTTACTTCCCTAAATGAAAAGCTGTAGATATGTCCTATTTGTCTAATTCATAGATGTTTGCAGTCAGTCATTGATACTCGCACAGTGCAGATATTGCAATACAAACTACTACTACTAATAATAATAATAATAATAATAATATATTTTATTTATACAGCACTTTTAAAAGGCATTCAATGATGCTTGAGTGCATCCACCTAGAGAAAGCTTGACTCAACCAATAAGTTCCTCTGCATTCTCGTCAGTCACTGCATTGAATTTATATGGTCTGTGCATTTTATACAGTTATTTTAAAAAATTTGGATAAATATTTGATATTATTTTGTCTTTCTAATGATAACCAGAACATGACACATAGTAAACTGTCATCTTCCTCCACATATTTCCTGCTAAACTCTGATGCTAAACTAATCCATTCATATTGACAGCTGAGCCAAGGCTAAGACAGACAGAGCTATCATCTACCTGTCACAGCAGGATGGCAGTGAGAGGCTCCTCCTGCATCTCTGCAATTCTTTTATTCAACAAACTGCATTGGTGGTTTTGAGATATGGAAGCCATCATATATCAGTTCAGGAGTGTAATGTGCTTAGTTGCTTGACTTTTTCATTCATATTCACTCTGGTGTACACCACAAAGTGCAGAATTCATTTGAAAATGTTTCCACACGTAGTCTCTTTGAAATTGATTGACTAATTTCTTTTCACATTGTATGCAGCGTTTGGCATCCTCTTGAGATTAGAACCTTTGTAAAATAATATCCAAAGCCTCCCTTAATTGAAATCATATCCTGCCTTTACTTCTAATTCTATGCTTTATTTATTTATTTATTTAACTTTAATTGGACCAGAATAGTCTCTTGAGATTAAAATCTGTCCTTCAACATGACAATATATTTAGTTTATACAAGCAAACACACACAAAAGGGAATGGAAGAGAAAAAGAAGCATGAAAAACATCATAGTAAGACGAATTAAAATGACACTGTCTGCCCATTGATCATGATTCACATTCCTTTACTAAACCTGTCACTCATCTCAATCTCTCACATCACAATTATACTTAAGTTACGACCAATCATTAAGTCTGGCACCACCCATAAATGTGACTTCATACCAAATTACCAAAATTAAATACTGCATAGAAACATACACAAAAAGACAACATATTCTTACAAATTGTTAACATTTCACAAAGTACAATAGTCTGTTTTTTTGTTTTTTACAATAATAAATAATGTGCATCTATTTATGTTTTCCTAATGTAGTTATACATTTTGGAATGAAACCACACCATTTAATTTTACCTGACTTATCTGCTGTATTACTGTGCACTATGTGTCTATGTAGATTAATCGTATCCTTCCAGCTATTACAACATCAGGTCAAAATGAAATCTCCTAGCTAGACAAGGCAAGTCAAGGCAGATTTATTTGTATAGCACATTTAATAGTAAGTATAAATTACAGTGCAGTGTAAGATATTAATCAAAAGCCTCAAATTAATAAAAAGCACCAGCAAACAGAAAAGTCTCCAGCCTTAATTTAAAAGAACTGAGAGTTACAGCAGACCTGCAGTTTTCAGAGGGTTTGTTCACACTGAAAGTTGCTTCTCCATGTTAAGTTTTGACTCTGGGAACAGAAGGCAGACCTTTCCTAAATGACCTGAGAGGTCTGGATGGTTCATAATGTAGCAGAAGATAAGAAATGTATTTTGGACCGAAACCATTCAGTACTTTATAAACCAACAGTAGTATTTTGAAATCAATTATTTGACAGACAGGAAGCCAGTGTAAAGATCTGAGAACTGGAGTGATGTGATCCACTTGACTCGAGCAGCAGCGTTCTGAATCAACTGCAATTGCTTGATCGATTTTTTTTTTTTTTTTTTTTTTTTTTTTTTTTAGAGAGAGACCTGTAAAGACACTGTTACGGTAGTAGAGTTGACTGAAGATAAATACAAGGACAAGTCCAAATCCTGCATCATAAATCCTTTAGGCTGACTTTGTAATTGTCTTAATGTGGCTGTTGAAATCTATATCATCATCTTGGATTTCTGTAGCCAGAAGTGACCGTATTTGGACGAGAGGGTGGAGTTGACCCTAATGCTAGCTTGGTTATCAAGGTGCATTTACAGTCTATGGTCTATGGTTAACTGTTATAATGCAAATGTTAATGCTAATTTTGACTTGCGAAAAACAGGCATGAAACAAAATGTTCTTACCAGAACATCCAACTCCTTAGAAGGTCTTTTAGTACAACTGACGACTGAACAAGACTTTTCAGTGACCAAAATGTTACAATGAACTTTCATGAACTAAAAACACAGTGAAACAGTGACAGCCATGCCTATACTCTATTCGACTTTGTGATCCAACTGATAAAGATTTATACTGTCTGTTAATATTTGACTTTTATTCCACATTATTTGTTGCAGAGTTCGGAAACTGCTTTTCTGTGATCAGATTTCCTTAAAGAACACTTCAGTTTAAAAATGAATACAGAGAGTTGAGACTGTTTGTGAATCAGTGGACCTTAAAAACCTCCTGCTGTGAGTTTAATGTTTGTTCTTCTTCTGGTTGGGTTCCTGGTTGAAGCTGCTGATTAATGTCCCCTTCATTCATCAGCTTGATTTAGATTATTTTCAGCATCTAAAGGCAATGTAACCAACAGTTTTCATCATGTTTGTGCCTGCGGGTGTTCAAATGATCTAAAATGAACAGTAGAGATGGTAGTTACAGTGAAATGCTATGTTGCTGTGTTGACTGCATTAGTGGAATAAACGAAAGTCCATAAGAAAGAAATATTCTTTTTCATTATTAAAGAATTTGTTTTTTTGTTTTTTATGTTATTTTTTTTAAAAAGAATAAATTCAGAACAGGATTAGAATAAATTTATATTTTAAATATGACGTAACATTGTTTCATACAGCAGCAATAGTAAATTTTCGATCTGCAAAGTCACTATATGAATTAAATGACACAGGAGTGTTTTTTAGCCTGTCAATATTAGCGAACACGACACATACATTATTATTGTATTTGGTGATTATGTCAAAAAAGAAGGACCACCTTTCATTTTTCAGCTCCAAATTCTAAATGCAAACTTTCTCTTTATAAAATGTCATAATGAACTGAGAGATTTGTTTTTGACCACCTGTGTTCAGCTTTCCGATGCTCTTTTTTCTATGCTGACCAGCATAGCATCTCCATGGGGGTCTTTACTTACCAGAGACCACCTTTGCCTTAGTGGGTACAATGACATCAATAATATTTGTGATTTTAGAATTGAAATTATCCACAAGCTCATTGAGTGAGACCCACGAGAGGGTGGATATGGAAAAACTTGAATAAATATTTCACTGGTGTTTTCAGTGATGTACCATTTTGTGATCACCTCTGTTTGAACATTTGTGTGCAAAGAGATAGTGTTCTCAAAGAAAACACAGGGATGATCAGAGAGAGCAACATCAGTCACCACAACCTTAAAAATGTGAAACCCTTGAAGATGACTGAGTCCAGAGTGTGCCCCTTGTTGTGTGTGGGCTCCACCACATGCTGAGTCAGTTCATAGTTATAAAGATCACAACATAGTTCTTTAGTTGCTTTGTCCTGGGGGTTGTCAACATGGATGTTAAAATCAGGAACAATAACTACACAAATTCAAGACATATTATTGATGGCAGTTCAGCAAAATCATCATAAAAGGCTGTCACGGTATTTAGGTGGCCTGAAGATAGTTAGGAGCATAGCTCAAGAAAAGGAATTAAACTGAAGAGCCATATTTACAAAAGAAGCAAAATAATTTTCACAAGATATCTGCTTGCATTGGAGGGAATCATTAAACAAAATGACAACTCCACTTCCTTTCTTATGCACTCTAGCTTCACTTATAGAACTGAAGTTGGGAGGGGTTGACGCAATAAGAACAGCTTGGTCTAATCAAGTTTCAATTAAAACATATAATTAAGATTGTGCTCGATGATAAAATCATTGATTTAAAATGTTTTCTTGCCAATGCATGATTAATAATAATAATGCTTAATGCTACATTTAGTGTGTTTATCTGCCCAATTTTTTGGGACAGGCTGTGGTTGACAAGGAATGGATTCTAAATTTGATAAATTTGAAGAATCAGTTGAGTGTTTCCTGTTTCCTAGCAGATTCACCGTTCTTTTTCAATTACCTTTCAAGACAGGAACTAAGCAAATTGCCAGCAGCTTGCCCTGGAAAAATTCATGAGTGCCATCAGCCTTGTAGCTTGAACCCAGCAGATACCAGTTAGAATTTGTTGTATTTTGTACACAAATAGCTGGACATGCTGTGCTTTTATCACAGTGAGGAGGCAGAAGATGATTCTAAGGCCACATCCACACTAATATGTTTTCATCTTGAAAGGCATAACTTTTGCTACATTTACGCCTTGCATCCACACTACTCCAGCATTTTCAAACACCTAAAACATACTCTTTTGAAAACACTATTGACCCTGTTTTAATTTGAAAACTCTGGGATTGCATTTTAGTCTGGATGGGCGGAAATGGAGACTTTTGAAAACGATGACGCAGACACCCACGCACCGTGAACAAGATGCTGACAGCATACAGTGTGCACTAACTGTCAGCCGGTGTTTGAAGCAACAATACTCGGTGTGACAAGCAGTGTTTGTTCCCCCTCCACTTACCTTCAAACTGAGTCCAATCCCGAGTAGACAATCTGCTTCCTATTTACACCAGCATATGCATACCTAGTGTACACGAATGGTCATGTGATATGCATTTTCAGGCATGTTAGTATGGATGGAAATCATTTCTGAAGTGGTGCTAAAATGCTTGTGTAGACAAAGAGTATGTGTGGATGTGGCCAATGTGGAGAAATGACTGAGGATGATTCTAAGTGGAGAAATGTCCTCAACTCTACAGCCACAGTCCAATGGATAGTTTAATTTCCAGCCGAAATGTCTACTGTAGCTGACTCCACTGCCATTAAATACACTGCACACCCCTTCCTCATTTCCATATCATTACTTGATTATTAGTGCTGCTGGCAGAGCAATAGACATGCAGAAACTGCGGATGAGTATGAGCAAATGGGTGTCAGAGCAGATGCAGGCCCAGACATTCCCCTCTCAATGTGCTGAGGGCCGGCTGCTTCTCGTCACCTCGCTGCCGGGGGCCACCAGCCTCATATTAACAGCTGTATTTGGCATATTGGGCCACGATGATAGTGAGGCCTCAGTGACCTCCTTCATTTGACTGCAGGAACAGTGGAGAGGCGAGATAGCACATTGGGACCCCCAGCCATGGGCTCAACAAGCTGGAAACTGAGAGTGCACAGAGGGAAAATCAAGTACATTAGATTCACTAATGGGTTTCACTACCTGACTGTGTGTCATTTCCACATTATCAAAGGAATTTTAAAGAAATTCAAAACTTACATTTTAAAATCTGTAAGATTTGTCATTGATATACAGTATATTAATCCATTTACCCAAATATATTTTCACCAAATTCACTATATTGCCATATGCATTACAAAGTACAGCAGTGCCCTCCAATGCAATAAATTGCTTGTGCTCTGGATTCACTCCTGGAAAGTTTACCACCCAACCATCCATATTAATAAATTTAAAAAAAACAACTGAGAAGTGAAAAGACTGCACACTAAAAGCTTATATTGTTTGTAATAACAAAATGACACATCAAAAGAGAGGTAAAGAATTTCACATCCAGGACTGAAGACATTACATAATAAAACTTCAGTTATGGCAACAATGATATTACATTTAAACTATACATTAAAATATCACGGGTGCCTTACATTACTGCGTGACGCACATGTTGATGAGCCTAATTGCCTGCAGATAAAACGTGTGGAGTGAGCCTTGATGCAGCAGTAATGTGTTGATCATAATGAATGCAGCAGGAGTGAAAAATTGGATTCTAGAAACCAGGACAAGAATTTTGTTGAGCTGCTTCAGGTCTTTTACAGACCAAACTCCAATATTAAGCCCCAAGTGAGGATAGCTTCAGTCGAACACTGATAAAAGGTCATCAGTGTTAGATTGCCCTTTGCAAGCAGGTGTAATTTGTAAGTTTTATTTTGCCTAAAAATAGACTTCTCAAAGGATTTAATTGGACAAAATGTTTATAATGTCTATAAAATGTCTGTGATCGTTGATGTTGTTTATCCCAACTAGAGTTTTTGGTTCTAACAATGACAATTTATGTCTGTTTGTTGATTTGTCATTTGTTTCGGTTGTCTAGTGCACTTTGTCTGATTGAGTTAAAATGGAAAAAATTGCCTCTATTGACTTATGGAGGCTGTCTTGTTGTCTAAAATTACACAATCAACATCAGGCATTTGACCTATTTGGATACAAAATGTATTCCTTAACCCACCAATATTTGTTCATTATTTGCCTGCTAATCCAGCTTTAAAATTTGACAAATAAATTAACACTGTTGTGAAAGGTTGGCTTTTTCCAGCTAGGAAACATCACCAAACTCAAACCGTTCCTCTCATTTAAGGGCCTGAAGATTGTCACAAATGCCTTGATTTCCTCTGGACTGGATTACTGCGATGCTCTTTATTTGGGTATTAGCCAATCATCCTTGTCTCACTTGCAGCTGGTACAGAATGCTGCTGCTAGACTACTAACGGGTACCAGGAGGAGAGAGAACATCACACCTGGCATACTGGTGTTCCTGCATTGGCTACCAGTCAAGTATATTACTGAGTTTAAGGTTCTATTATTTGTTTATAAAACTTCACACCTCAGTACATCTCTGAGCTCTTCTGCCTCCTTTCCAACCCCAGATCTCTCAAATCCTCAGACCAGCTGCTGCTGGATTGAAGCTAAGGGGTAAGGGTGATTGTGCGTTTGCAATAGCCGCCCCAAAGCTTTGGAACAGTTTACCATTTTCCATTAAATGTTCCCCCTCTGTAGACAGTTTTAAGGCTAAACTTAAGACCCACATGTTTTCTCAGGCCTTTGAGTGTCCTTAAAGTTTAATGTTTTTCACTTTTTACTTTTTTGTGTTTTCCAGCTGTTCCTTTACTTATTTGTTTGTGTATGCTCATGGGATAGCAATTGTTATGTTTTAGGGGTTTTTTTTTCTATTACCTTGTTATGTTTTATTTTATTTATGTTATTTTATTTTACAGCATCTTGGTCAAATCTGGTTGTTTTTAAATGTGCTTTTTTAAATAAACTTGATTTGATGTTTTGTTTAAATTTTACTTTTTCAGATCTATTTTTGATGTTTACCTGTTACCCAGTTGTTGCTGATTCAGGTGCCTTCATCTGCAGGAGGGAGGGGTGGGTTACCTGGCTTTGCCAAATCCCTAAGGACTTTGCACTTGAATGAACAGGCAGCAGCAACCTTTGGCTGAGCTTTAAAGACAGTTTCTAAGGAAAAGAGAGCAGTACCTCTTAAGTGGCTTCTAGGATGTTAGCAGCACAATTAAACAAAGCTCTGCTAATCTTTACAGCTGGCGTCAAGAGGCACTGTGTTCTCGCAGCGTGGTGTTATCTGTAGCATGGCACTGGGAGTCTGACAGGCTGGTTAATGTGCCCTTTGAGCTGCCACCACCCTCATCACAGTGGTGCCTCTACCGCACACTTACTAGCTACAACCCTAATATACATCATAAAGAGAGAAGACAAAAAACACAGCAGTGGATTAACATTATTCATTTATATACGCTCCAGTTATTTGTAGCGGCATTTAAAGAAATGTAAATTGACCTAAAGTTTAGAGGTAATGAATTTGATTATGCCAGCTCATGTAATTTCATGGTATTTGGGGATGAAAGATGTTTTGCTTATTACACTTTCCTCCCAGTGATGGTGGGAAGCTATGCAGTGTGATGAATTTTAAAGGTCTCGTTTTTTGTTTTATGTTTTATCATAATGGCAAGATGTTTTTGTTTCTTTAGAAGTCAGAACTCATGCGATTTTTATTTCCATTACCAAATGTTGAGTGCAGCTCAAGCATCAATTCTGACAACCTGTTACATCAAGTTTGGATTCATCTTTCCATGGCATTTCATACCACCTTGGAGGCTATGAATGACCCCATAAACACTCGAAACTTGAGCACTGAAGTTTCTTATGTAGTTTGCAAAACTATGCTGTGAAACTTTGGGGAAGCTGATGGATGAAAATAAACAACCTGCTGATGTGTCCTAATAAAAACGACTTGGATATATATTTTAGGGTGGGGTGGGGAGATGCTATCTTAGGTCTATTAATGCAGTCATTGCTGTGTTGCCCCAGGCCATAGGGCCTAATCCAGAGGAGTGAGAGTGAATGGGACTGTGGCTCGAGCTTGCCAGACCTACTTAGGTTCTGGTTGAGAGCACAGTGCTGTGTGGGCGAATCTATTCTGTCCTGGGCAGGGCACAGCATAAACATTGCCCAGGGGACGCAGGCAGGCAGGCAAGCAGGCAGGCATGCAGGCAGTCAAGCGGACAAGAGCAAAACTATAAGGATGGTTGCCTTTAATTTCCTTTCTACTGACTCCCCTCAACTGTCCAGGGCCTGAGAGCAAGAGAGAGGAAAGAGAGAACAGAGTGTGTATGTGTGTGGAAATTACCTGTAGTTGCTATCTTTTTTTTCTGGGGCTTCACCCAAGTATGTAGTGTTATCCACCCTCCTGTCTCACTCACGCACACACAAACACACAGACACACACTCAATCACACGGTGAATCTGCCCTGATCCATCCAGTTGGTGGCTGTGAAGCAATGATTCGCTCGCTGTCTTTAAGTGATCTGTGTTTGCTCCATGGCACTCTGGTGCTCTGACCTCCTGACCCTGCGTGTAAACAGAACACCGCTGCTCTCCCATCTACTACCCTGCTGCCACCATCCCCCATCCCCCAAGACCAAATAAGGAAGAAGGAGCCACTGAGAGCCAGCAAGTCGGTCAGCCAACCCACTGAGGAGGCCATTAGTGAGCCAGCAAGCCAGCAGAGAGGCTGGTAGAAAACCACCTCTGGCATCACTCATCACTCCTGGCCTCACCCGTCTCTCCGCAGTGTGGAAATGCACATGCACATGCACTCACGACATGTGCACATGCACTCGCTGAAAGGCACACTTATATCTGGACACAACGCCACTCACACAGTGACCCGAAAGCGTTAAAGGTACACAAATGCAGACACACGCAGTAGTGAAAGGCACATGTGCTTGAATGTACACACAGTGAAACACACACATCACACACAGCATTAATAATCACTCAAAGGCACAAGTACGCACAAAAGACATAATCACAGGATACTACATATACACACAACATGTACACAGAATAATGATATATTACTGCATAAAAACAGCCCTCCACACAACATAAATGATACACTGGGTGGTCTTAGTAAAGCCTCTAAACAATCAAAGATATGTTTCGAGCTTGGCTAAAGATAGATTTATATGGTGCTGTACCATTACATGCACTTACCAGTTAGTAAAAGTGCTAATTACAGCACTAAAAAGAAGCCAGCACTGAAAAGACTGAACTTTAATAAGGCTTTTGCATGGCTGCTGCCAGTTGATGATTTTTACATCAATGATGCTACCTGATTCACAATTTTATGCTAAAAATGATATGAATTCCTATACCATTAATCATGTCAAGGTGGAAAAGCCTCTGATACAACATGAATACATAAAACACAGACTTTTTAAATATTTTTTATTTATGTTTGCCACTTTAAAAAGTAAATGCCCCTTTCATGTTCAAACATGGAGAAAACCGTTCTTTTACATGAAATGAACAAAAACTATATATTTTTAAAATTACATTGATGAATTAAATCAGACCTAACTGCAGATTTTACAGCCTTTAAGAACAGGAGCTGTGGTCACAGATTATGACCACTGGATATACAGTGTGTAATAAAAGGCAAATGCTGGTCACCCTTCTCATGATCCACACCAGTGGAGAACATATGAAGCCTTCACTAGTTTACAACATTCACAGTTAAACTAACTGTCCGCTCAGTCCAGTAATACCATGAAAAATGTACAGTGCAGGCTGCAGCGGGCACCACATAAAACAACATTTGTCAGTTTAATGGGATTCACAGGATACACAGTTTAACACAGTGATACAAAACGCTCCCTCTCTGTCTGTTTCTTTGTCTCTCTCTTTTCCCCCTCCGTCTTTCTGAAATTATTTGGTTTATTTAGCTGTACTCTTTCACCTGCCTCCAAATGTCAGCTGAGTTCAACAGAGCTGGAGGGAAAACACTCTTAGAGAAAGCAATATTGAGAGCGAGCCAGTTAACAGAAGTTAAGAGAGTTAAAGGAGAAAGAGAGGGAGGGGTAAGTGAGTGTGTTTGGTAACAGAAAAGCCCTCCAAGAGAGTTATACTTACTCAAATGCATTATACTTCCAGTTGACACTCTATAATTTAAGCATTTATCAGATTTCTTCTCCACAAAGGCCATTGTTAGACTCTTATCATGCAAAAGACAGATTGGATTTACAAAAATGAGAATTTTGCTTGCATTTCTTTGAGTTGTAAAGGGGTATAAAGTGGTCAGGGTCACTCTGACGAGTAAGTAATGCAAAACATAACAGAAATCTCACAAAAATAAAAAAGTAATACCAGAATAAGGATTAGTACAGGTCATAGATGCTTCACTGCTTTTGTAAGGACAGTTACTCAATACAAATACTGAGGAAAAAAATGGAAGAAACTGAAATGAATGAAAAATATTTAATTTCAGCAATGGGCCAATCTTTTCAAACATTGTTTCAATTGCGGTAAATTTGAAATGAAAGACCAAGTGTGACGGTATCTTACTGTTAGACGGTAAGATTTAAATTTAGCAATTGCCCACATATCCTTTCGTTGAAGTGAAACTCATCAAGAGAGTGGACCACCAGATGCCTAACCCTCTGATAAATCATGCTGTATATGTGTTCCACCATGTGTAAGAGCTCAAAAATTCCAAAAAATGCAGAGAGAGCTGACAGATTTATTCACTACAAGCAGAGTTTAATTCACCACATTTGCATCCCTGCCCCTCCCAGTGCACCCACTGAGCATCTCCATCTCCAGCAAACTCCTGTCTATCGCAGTGCTCACTTGTGTATCAAGGTAATGAATTCATAATCTCTCTCAAGCTCTTTGTAGATCTGTATCGTAGTGGGAGATAAGAGGGAGCATCGTTGCACTCTAATAGCCGTCATTCTGCCTCTGTTCCTGGTGTGTGTGTTTGTGTGTGTACAGTATGTGTGTGTGTTAAGCAAACCACCCATCACACTATCCTCCATTTTAGCTTCAAGGGGGTGGGAGGGAATTCCAGCCAAGAGCAAAGCCACATATTAGTTAACTGTTGAAGCTACATGAACCAAAGGAAACAAATGCCTCACACAGAGAGGACCTTTAAATGCTGAGCACTGGTCCACTTTCTCTCTTTCTTTCACTGTCTTGTTCACACTAAAACATCACATAGCTCTTTCCAACCAAGCTGACAAACACTCAATCACATGGAGAGTAAATATCCAAGAGGGTGAGGCAGGCTCAGAGTAACTAAACTTGCGACAAGGGGTGGCTCTAGAGGGCCGCCAACCGCCGCGTGCACATGTTTTTAATTGTGTTTTTGGTGGGGTGATGAAATGTCCTCCATTTGAGCGCGAGCTGGCAGTAAGTGGGCTGTCGCCTCCAGGGACAGAGTGAGCGATGGCCCACTACTATCGGAGGTGATTGTGCCTCAACCCCTTGGGGTGACATAGATGAACGGGTGGAAACAGGGAGACAATAAGGAAAGATGGGATGTTCATTTTTTAACAGTGTCACACAGGACAAGAGTCAAAAAGAATTGTAAGTATGCATTCAGATCTAGACAAGCTCAACTTACCTAGTGTTCGCAAGTTTGTAGTATTCTGCTCTAGAAGCAGTAGTGTAGCCAGAATCCAACTAAACTTAATTTATTCATTGTTAACAAAATATAGTTGTCTGACCTTTTAATTGTGGCATAACTATTTTTGTGTATTTTATGTGTTCATGGTTAATAAAAAAATATTTATATAAAGCTCAGGGCTCCTTAAAGGGGATGTATTATGCTTTTTGTCATTTTCTGTTATTTATATACTATTATGATGTCAGTTATCTATACTAAACTTGTTCAAAGTTCCAAAACTTGAGGTTAAGGTATGTAGAAATGCTTCCTGCAGGTCAAAAGCCAGGGCTTCAACCTGCGTTTTGCAATGTTTTGTACCTTGCTGATGAGCTGACACTGGCTCGTTGTGCATGCCAATAAACAGCCGTCCACTCCATAGCCTTTGCTGCTTAGGTTGTTGCTAAGGTTTTTCCATGTTTCCATTGTTTGCAATTGTGCATTCTCATATTTCAGATCGGATTTCATGATGTATTTGAGAAGTTCTGATTACAGAATGAGAAAAAGTTGCTAGTGAAATCCTACTACAGTACTACAGTTTGTTGCATATTTTGTTGATGTAGCCTCTGGAGCCAGCAGCAGTCTCCTGAGGGGCAGTAAGGAGAGGTGCCTTAAAGAGGCAGGACCTAAAACAGCCTGTTTCAGACAGAGGCTGAACTGAGAGGCTGCATTCACCTCATATCAATGTTGAGTTTAATGACTCCAAAGAATTTAAAATTTGGTATAATAATCTTCATAATGTCACAATCACAATAATCACATACATAATGTAGTAGTACTTTTGAATAATTTCCTAAATAAGTACTCTTCATCCTTGAAGTGCTTTTTTCTTGCATGCAACTGTTTTCTACTGGACAGCAGTGATAAGTAGTGAGGATCACCTTCACTTGGAAGCATAACAGCTGACAGAAGGAGGGCAGTAGTTTCACTGAGGTTCACTGGTCGTTTGGAGCATCTTTACACAGTACATGCTGTTACACGATTCGGTAACAAGACGCAAACGATTAAACGCTCTCCCTCGAGCACTCGCCACATCTTCCGCTCTCTGAATTTACATGGCATTTATGAACACTCACAAGGAAAACAAAAAGTGGAGAGGGAGAGGGAGAGCAAGGGAAGAGAGCCACTAGTGTGGAGGAGTCTCATTATTCCGTTATGGATTGCACATGTCAGGCGGTAAGTGCTCTTTTTATCCTTCCAAAGCACTAGCCTCGGCCACTGAGCGCATTTCCCTACCCGAGTGAAATTTACCATGTTAAGGCTCACGCCACCAGGGGAATGGCGGTGAGAGCTCTGAGTTGCTGCTAAGATTTACTGGCCTGATTAAATAAGGGGCTGTAGTGTGAATAAGAAGCCATGGGAGAAATCTACGTAATAGAAACGCATGTTTTTTACTCACCAGTTAAATTGATTAGACCCCCCTCACACCCCTTTGCACCTCTTTATGGTGTGTTACATGTCACGCTGGGTTTTAAACAAAGAGCAGAGAGAGGGCAGTGGAGGATTGCTTGTGGCTCTGGATGGCTCTCTGCCAACACATGGCAAAGATGTGTCTTTTTAAAAGGGCCCGTTCCCATCCATTACTGCCTGCATACCTTGAAAAGTTCACACAAAATATATATTCACTCCCTTCAATTGGGCAGGAGAGACCTTTCATTTGATGCACTGTACCTCACAAAATGTAGCCCTTTTCCAAAGACTGGCTAATTCAATCTCATTTCCTTCAATTTTCCATCACTCTGGTCCTTAATGCTCCAGGAAGGTACTTTGAAGCAAACAGCTACCACTTTTTTCAATTCAGCCGTTGTAGCTGAGCTAGGGGACAAGTTTATTTGTCTGTTTGAAGTCCACAATGGCTAAATGAATGGCAAATCAATCTGCTAGTCACTTTTAATACTTTCTGAACCAGGATTGCTATTGGAAGGGGAAGGTAATCACTAAACAAAACAAAATAACTTTTAAATAGCCACAGCCAAATACATAATGGTATTTAGCTGCATGCTGGCTGTTGAGGACTGACTGTTGGTCAGGTGATTGATGTGTCTCCAGTCTGTGTCTCGCCTCCCTGCTGGAAATAGTGGACACCAGCTGTCACTGCTCAAATTCAAACTCTACCAGCCAATCAGAACTGCTGTTTCATCTTAAAGTGAATGTGATTGGGTGAACTCATTATTGATATTCCTCCTCACTTACAGCAAAGTGAAAACAGTAGGGTGAAAAGTGGAGACTGGGACCAAATGTTTAAAAAATTATTGTATTTTTTTCTTAATTGTGGCTTATGAGGAATCACTAGAGCAACACTTCCTTTGATTACAGCTGATTGTTTTGTTTTGCTGTTGTTCTTTTGAAGCATGTTGTAACTCCAAAAAGTTCCATTCAAATGGTTATTTTTATTATCACTTAGATTAAACAATTTATGTTAATTTGATTAGTTTTGAAATTGAAATGGAAACAAGGACAAACAGGATATCTCACGGTAGAGTGGTCACTGAATAGAAATAAATATTCATTGAACAATTAAAACCAAGTAACTTTTCCAAATTGTGATCTTGTCCTCACAGAATATTTTCTGTTTGTTCCAGTGCTGTATGTGAGCTGAAGTGCTGTATAGAGAGCTTAGGCTACATCTCGGGCTATTCTGTAGTGAGTTTAATTATGATTCAATTGGACACAGGTTATTCTACTCTAAATATCACTGTGTAGCCTCTGTAAAATTATGAAGACATGTGTTATCCATCCATACATAGCCTGTATTATCTGGGTTCCTAGAAGAACTAGCAATCTTGCCTTGACTACTCTCTGGGTTCTCCATATTTCACATCATTTTAACACTATGAACTCATTGCAAATGCATGGGAAGATGCTTTTTAATGTAACCTATAACATATCAGAGGACATGGCCTCAGAAGCTGAAGCTACTCTGTGACAATGAATGCAAAAATTATATTATTACTTTATCAAAAGTGTATATTTTGCTATGACGTATTCCTTCCTATTCCGAATAGAAATGCTTGGTAGTGACAGCGGAAAGCTGTCACACTTAAATCTTTTGTATGGAATCCTACTGTTCACATAACAAATAGGCAATTTGTTTTGCAGTTTATGCGTTTAGCCTAGTGGTCCAACAAAAAAAATCTAAATTACATTACATTTACATTTGATTTTTTAAGTGATAAAAGTTATAACGTATCCTCACAAATATTCACAACTTCGTGGTTCATTCTCACACAGCCCTCACGCTTCATGTCACTGCACCGTTGCTCTGGGTCCTCTGTATATTTGTCTCCTCTTCATTCTGCCGCTGCAGCACAGACTTATAAAATAACAGATCAGCCACAGTAAGTCCTCTCGCTACAAGCCCCATTGTGCTATGATTTCCGACTAAACGTGCATGAACGCACCAACCGGTAGGATTTACGACGGAGTAGAAGTCGAGAGACGCAGTTTATGAGGCGGCATTGAACGCAGCACAGGGCTCCGTATTTTTCCCTGCTATAGAGGGGAGGGATAAGGGGGGTATTTGACTCCTGTCTCCCCACCCCCAGTCCGTGCGAGGTGGATTTAGGAAGAAAGGACTCCAAACCTGGGACGTGGAGATAACGAGAGACACCAATAAAGAGATATAGCCTACATTTGGAGATCCGCGCGCGGCGGTGTCGCGCACGGATTATTGTAGGGTGTTTTATATTTTTCTTTCACTGAGGAGCTTCTGGCTTGGAGCGTCTGCTCTGAGGGGAAAAGGAATACAACACACGGGGAATAATATGAGTATTTTATACTCGCTCCTGTTAATAAGTGACTGCTCTGCCGATCAAGAAAGTGGAATATAGCGGTTTTTCTACCATCGGGGATGCGAAGTAGCTGGAACTGTTTTCTTGAGGGAATACGACCGCTCACCCACAAAGAATACGGATTTTAAAAGCTCTCCCCCGTAAATCAACCAGGGGGTAGTCTCAGAAATACTTTTCTCACGCCGATGAAGTAAGTGCATGAAAGTTTTCTTATTCTTTACTCTCGAAATGTTTGATTTCAGTTTAGAGGGCAAAGTAAACTGCAAGAAGAGTCGTAGTAGGTGCTTATTTTTGTCATAATGCTGGACCGTTGTATTCACCGGGATTGTTGAGGGGAAAAAAGAGAAGGTATTGCTGTTCTCTTTTGGGCTGAATTTGTTTTAAAGGAAAGTTGTTTACTCTCATTTTATTCGGTGTTTCTCAACTTTCTTTGCACAGTGCGAAATAGATTTCAGGTATTGATGTCGTCTAGTGTCTCTACCACTTTAATGCAAATGGTTCCCAAACTTTATTATAGGACCTCCTCAGACAGACAGAGACCGCTTTTCTGTATAGATTTTGCCTCAAATGCAAGACCACATTATTTTGCATTTGAAAACATGAAGGCGAGCTTCAGTCACTCGGCATTTTCTGTTGAAATGATGCGTAAATCAGTCATTTTAAGCCGCAGCCTAAAAATACCGATTAAACAGTTACTGTCTCTAATGAACAGGGGAAAAGAAATCACTGTATCAAGAAATCACTCTAATATCCTAATAAATTAGGTCTGGGGATTCTTCTATCCTGTGCTACTCCGTTAGTAATTATTCTGTAGTAGTTTTGTACTTGCTTTATATTGAGTTTATTGGAATCGATAGGAGTACTTTTGTTATCCTTGTATAACAAAGAGCTTATTTATGTTATTTTTCTGATGTGTTTAGAGCATATCCTTTTATTTTTCTTAACATTATCACTTAAGGGTAATCTTCTGCCTTGTGAAGAAACTTTTGTCTGGTTGTGTTAGGAAGTTTGGATACAGCTTCAGGCTGTGGCCCTTTTTCTTTTTCTTTTTCTTTTTTTTTTTTTTTTAAAGCATGCTACAGTAAGTCAAGTGAGTCCAATTTGAATTTCAATGGATCTTAATTTTATCAGAACATTTGAGGCTAAACCTTCCCCGAGCAACATCTACACCCTCCACTCTAAAAGCAACTGCGAGCCAAAAAAAGATTAGTAATGCATTTCATTTACTGGGAGTTGCTGAACAGATTAGTTCAAACACTTTTGTTTTTGGCCCCGACTTTGACAAAAATAACAGAGAAATGTTTTGGAATTTAGCGAGTTCAGAGGTCTGGTCAGACACAGCACAGTTCCAGGGAATCAAGCTGGAAAATGCTTATTGCCTTGGGATTTAGGATGGAAGAATGAGGAATGTTGTATTTTTTGTATATGTCTTGGTGAGCTAAAGACAATTTTTCACATGGTGAATAATAAAGATGTCTTCCATTTCACTGTTCTTCTAAAACCACTGCAAATTCTACAAAATGCAGAACATTTCCATTTGTAATGGAAATTCAAGTTTTACATTTTTTGTAACTCCAGCTCATCAGTCTTGCATGCCGGTATTCAATCAGCCTGCTAGCTTGTATAAATAAACCAATTTGTCTTATGATGAGAGTCACATGTTGATTGTCAGTAGCAAGAAGGAGTCTTGTCCTTCAGAGTAATTGGACAACACATATACCAAGAGGCTGTGCATCAAGTGTTTTCTGGATTCTTAATGTGGCTTTAATTGAACAATTTATCACCCCTGATCACTGTCAAATAGCTGGGCAAGAAAGACAAAAGGCAATGAAAATGCCAAGGATATGCTGCCAGGCACAGCCGACTAAGCGTGACCAGCGTGTCTGTCACAGCAGCATCAGCAAGGTGCTGTTTTATTTAATTTTACTTGTTTATTTCTTTTCTTTTCTCTTTTTTTTTGGTCTGTTGAAATCACAGATCGATGCATTTGTGAGTGGCAAGCTTGTAAGCAGTGGTAATGAATAGCAAAGGAGGAGGGGGCAGTGAGAACATTACATCCTTGAAAACTTCTTTTATTGGACAAAACTTTTGATTTCTCCCCGGAGCTCCTTTCCCTACAGTTGGAAGAAAAGCTAATTGAATTGTGCCCCGGATATGATGCTTTTTTTCCTGCAAGTAGGGAGGTCTTGGAGAAGTGTCCTCCTCAGGGTTTTGAAATTCATTTCCTTTGCAATTATTACTTTCTGAGCTGTTTTCTTTTATTTCCCCTACCTCAAGAGTAGGGTGATTTCTCTCCATTTTTGATGGGATCAAAGGGGAGAAGAGAGGGAGATTCTAGATAGCTACAGGCCTCACAGACTGACTGTAAGGTATTCAAAGTCATGTGTTTTACTTCGGGTATGTGAAAGACAGTTTAGAAGTTGTCATCTTTGTGACTGGTTTATGTAGTTTTTGTGCTTTGGGTCCTTAACATCTAGTAGTTTGATGTTTTGATATCCAACTGTCTCAGGTAATTGGGTGATAATTGATGTTTTATGGAAATAAAGCAAGCATGGCTCTTGATACTGTTTTTTTTTGTTTGTTTGTTTGTTTTTTTAATGATCAGACACTTTTCAGATGCTGCACTAAAACTGAAACAAAAAAAAATCTGATCTAAGCCATACACTAAGCCAACGCATACACTTATACAATTGAAACAAAAAAATATAATGGATGATGTAATTTAAAGACTGAAAATGGAATCTCCCAAAATGGATGAATAACATTCTTGTTGTATATGTCTTCATTTACTGTGCATCTATCATTTTACTTTCTTTAAGCTTTTAACCAAAGCTTAAAAATTATTTCACTATGATAATGAGACCAAAATACAATATCAGCCAACAGTATACTTTTACTGTTGCAGGCTTTTAAGGCCTACAATTTCACAGTTACCCAATTTTTACCACCCAGTGCCCCATTCATTTCATTCAAATCTAAATTAGAAGCATTTTGGTGGCATCAAGTGCTTTGCAATTAGTCACATCGCACTTGACACAACAACACAGTTAATAACAGCTGCTCTGAAGTGACTGTCGTTGCAGAGAGAAAAAGAGAAATATGCGCTGTGCAGAGGCGCTGTTGCACTCACAGCTAATTGTGTTTATTCATTTTAATTTGCTCCGAGTGCTAAATCAGTGCTCTTCCAGCGACATGAGGTGCAATTAGTCTGGTTGTGAAAACAGGAAGCAGTGTGTCTTGCGAAGTGTCCCCTCCTCTCCTCCTTTTGATTTGTGGATTAGCCGTCCCTTGTCATTCACATTTATTTTATTGTCACATAACCAGGCTGCAGAAACACTCCAATAAAAGTAGTATGTAACATCCTCATAGCATTAAATGTGTACACAATGGAAAGATGCATGCAAATGACAAAGTCGTCACATGTGTATAAAAACAATAATAGCTAAGAAGTAAGCTCTTACTCACTGTGTCAACAAAAATGAAACTATACTACTAGTTCATACTGTTTAGGCACAAGAGAGCTTGGCCTGGTGTCAACTGAAGATTGGAGCTCATTTGTTTTAAGAGACAAATGGGACCTGTTTGTGGTTTCAATTATCCATAATCTTTGTTGACTTTATTTGCATTTATGTTGTAAATTAGGCCGCTGATGTGCTCTAGACTGTTAGATAATATTAATTATATTCCATGCATTGGATCAGTTGCTGAACTGGGTTCCCACAAATCCAAGAATAACTTTTGGCAACCAGAAGACGAAGAGAAGTGATCTTTTGGCATTGAAGATTTTCTCCAATCATGAAAAGTAATCACTGCAGCTCTCAAGCCGGAAACACCTTCTCTGTGTGTGTGCACTAGCGAGCAGTGATGATTTTCCAAACTAGAATGTAGAGCTATGAAAGAAGAACTTTCAAAAAGGAAGTTTTCAACTGCCTAAGGGTGACACAATATAAATAATGTAATCATTCTGCTTTTGTCATTTGATTTACTGTTTTGTTCCATTATGAATATTAGCCCAACATCACAGAATATTTTTTCCCTGTTCCACATTATCATCCACCATTTTTTTGGTACATGAGATTGCAGATACAGTGCATTCTATGTGTTTTTTGAGTCTGGGAACAGGTCAGATTTAGACATTTGCCTGTGCAAGATAAAGTTATCCAGAAAAGCCTTCTCTTCTGTCCTGTGGAAAAATGCTCTAGTTTACCTTCATAATCTGTCACATATTGTGCTGTGACTGATTACTGTTTGGAAATATCCATACCAATTACTGTATATTAGACTAAGAGAGTAAATAATAGAGGTGACAAGTTAGAGTGTTTTTTTTTAGTGTTGTTCAATGGGAAATACATGTCGCCCAGTCATTGGAGCCTCCTATTTTGAATATGCACTCTCAGTACTGTAAGGCACTTTGGATAAATATGTGAGAACTTTTACACCCGGGGTAGCACTATTTCACAAGACATAAATAGCCAGCAGTCAAAGAGGAAAAAAACATTGCAGTCACAACAATTTAAAAGATCATCAAGGTTAAACTTCCAGAGGCTGGTGTGTCATTTTCACTACATAGACCTACATTTTCACTCTGGCCATAGGGGGAGAAACATGAGACAGGTGGCTGGCAGAGGAATTATTGACCACTCACTCAGACTCCTGCTGGTTGCCTTGGGTCTAAAATTGGTAGCTCTGCCCTCAGCAGACCTCTTTGGGGGTGAGAAATGGCCGTGACCGGAAAGTCATATTTACTCATCAACTCCCCTGAACTCAAAAGGTCAGTGCTCCAAAACAAGCCTGCAATGTTTTTGGGCACAGATGACGCAGGTTGAGAGGCAGGGGCCAAATAAGACGAGGCTGTGATAAGGTGTGTAAACTCAGCAGGATTAATCTGTAGTTGGCTGAGTTTAAGTCCACCTTGCGTCTTGGCTCATGATCAGGCTCCTCCAGTGTTTGCTCACTCTCGGTTTCTTCTTCATCCTTCTGTGTCCCTCAGTTTGTCTTTCTCCTACACCACTCATCTCTGCTTGTCATTTGTCTTTTCATCCTGTCGTACTTGTGTTTCTCTGTCCAATTAAAAGCTCTGCAGATGTTGAATGCTGGGGATAGACAGAAAAATCCATTGCTTCTCTGTCTCCCACCTGTTCCTATCCCTCGTAATCTCTTCTTGTCTCATGTTGTCTCTTTAGAAACAAACTAGAAAAAGAAATATGCCAGTTTCTTTCATGTGCATCAGATCAATGCTTTTTTTCTATCACTGTGTATTACATTTATCCTTGTGTTAAAGTGTGGTAAATGTGTCTCATTGTGGATGAATCTCAAATGTGTCTTTGGTGCATTAACACTTGAAATGTATACAATTCATGTATCTTTTGCCCTTGTATCACCCTAGATGTTCTAGGTGGAAAGGAATTTTCGGACAAGTTATTGTGTACAGAAGTGAAGGTAGCCCATCATACACACAAATATACTAATTCCTGCCAGACTATGTGGTAAAGCCTTGAGGAATACATCAACACACTGTCACCTCCCCAGCCTCCTGCCCGTTCCCATGGTACCTCCAGGTTTTACAAAAATGATTCGCTCTAGCTCCCTCTGATGAAGTGACAGTAATCTACTTTTGACAACAAGCAGGAGCAGACCTCTGTAGATGCCTCATTCTTTCTAGTCTCCCTTAAGATGTAACACACTTGAACAAACATAGAGCATGGTTTGTTAAATCCAGAGAGGAAACTATACCAAACATGGAGTACTCACACAAACACCCATTCACTCTTTTCCCTCTGGCCCTAATCCCATCCTCTTTATGGTTATGGATATAATGTGAACTGGTGTTTCATGGTGAGAAGTAATTAACATCCAGTCTGGGACAGGCATCAAATGGGCGTGTCTAGTTCTGTCTATCTGCCTGCGTCTCCTCTGGCCGTCTCCTGATTCTGTCTGTTGGGGCTGTTTCTATGTTAAGTGTGATTACCAGCTGGCCTCCCCCAGATTGATGCACAGAGGTTCCCCTTGGGGCGTCTGCCTACTCCTCCTCTTTGCAAACTAGGTCTGGCAGGAAGGGCTGCCCTGCGCCCTGGCAGTTTGACCTCTGTGAGGTTTTAGACACGTGGTAGAAGGGGGGCTAAGGACCCCCGTTCTTAAGCCTGAAGGGTTCGAACAGGTTGCAGTTAGCTCATTTAAACGCTGCTCATGCAGGCCGTTAGATAGTGAGCACCAGCCTGTTGAGCCATCTGTATGAAGTGTGTATTTGTGAAGCAAATGTCCAAAAACATTTCTGTGTGCCTACACTATAATCTGAGCCTGTTAGAGCCTTGTGAGACAAAAAACTTTTAAATTTGCCAAGTGTATGAGAGCCGACTGGTAAGAAAGGTCACTTGTCTTAGTCACTGCAACAGCCAGTCTGTCCATCAGCAGGAGTGTGTACTGTTTATATTTCCCTGAGCAAAGTAATGAACCCTTTCTTGCTCACTCATTGTACTTACCGTCAGTTCACTATTCATAAAAGCATCTATAATTAGCAATGTGACTGGCTATTAGTTCAGTCTGGATTAAATGGGCAGCCCTCATTACACAATCAGCTGTGATTAGTTCACAATGTCCAAGATTGATTTATTATGGAACTGTTTGGTAGCAGTTCTCTATTTCAGAGCAGATAAATGCCTAATAGATTTACAGTATTTACTTATTCAGTTGCTATATGAAAAGTTAATTCAACTTTTGCTCCTGAATTCTGTTCCAGCATCTGTGCAATCAAGAAATGATGAATTCAAGGTTGAGAAGGCTGCACGTGCTTATCAGCATATACAGCTATTGTAAGTAGTTACTGTACAGTAGAAGCACATGATGATATTTCCATATACTGGCAGAGCACTGTGAGTCTGACCTTCACAAAATCCTGGTTATGAGAAGGGTCACAGACATCAGTCCATTTATCAGCTTTGACTTAATTAAACCAAAAACGTGCCTCTCTCATGTTGTTGCTTCAGTGTGAAATGGTTATAGGAGAAATTCGTTTTGTGTGTGTATGTGTGTGCTAAAAGCTCTTAATCCAATGGTGGTCATTGTGTGTGCACAGAAAGCCCAGGGCAAGATGGCTAGGCCCATTCAAATGATCCCCCACACCCGCCCATCCGCTTCACCCCCACCCACTACCCTGTCCTTTTGTTCCTGCCCTCTCCACACATGCACACCCTCACCCAAACTTTAGAGACATCTGGTATAAGGAGGGGGGGTTGGAGGGGGCAACAGGAGGGGTATGCTTAGGGGGAGAGAAAGGAGGAGAAGGGGAAGGAGGACATGAGTGTGGGGAGGTATACTCAGCTGCCTTGAGGGGTGGGAGTTGAGAGATGGGGGTCGCAAAGAAACGTGTATGGACGATGGTGGGGGTTGTTGTCATAGTGTGGAGAAAGGGAAGTGGGGTAGCTAAAGAGGAGTAGGCACATAATTGATGGTTGGAAGTAATTGTGTGTAATGCAAGCAAGTAAACATGGGCCTCTGGGAAGGAGAGAGATAGACAGGGAGCAAGAGAGGAAGCCTGCGAATAGGAGAAAAGAAAGGAGGGGGATAAAGAGAGGAAAGAGAATAATGAAAAGAGTATTAAGGAATAGAGGGCTAAGGAGAGAGCTAAGAAAGGGTACAGAGTGGAGATGAGACTGGGAGAGAGTGAGAGGAGAGGGAGCAGGGTAGGAGGAGGAAAGGGAGGGGGCCTGCTGTTCTGTTGCATCACTCAGTGCTAGCCGGGGTTAAGAAGGAGTAACTACCTGCCTGTCAGGCTGATTGTTCATCCTTATGCATCAGGGGATACGCGTCCTGGTTCATGAGCGATGGTGCGGATTCACTATGTGGGCCACTTAACCACAGAAAATGGCTGCCTGTGCGTCTCTGGGCATATAAGCAGCACTGCCAGGTTGGGGTTTCTGAGCCAGTGATAGGTGCTTTGTATGCAGATGATGCCACAGTCTCCCTGACGCTTGTTGACACAACGTTTTTTAGGTGCAATTTTCCCCCTACATGCTTTCAACAGCAGTGCAGTGCCGCTGCTAAATGATGAGCATTGCTGAAATTTCCATTTACACATAATAACCACAACTAACGCAAAACATGTCCACTTTCTCCGCTGTGAACTGGAGCTACTGGAGAGGCCGTGGTAGAGACAGTGAACCAGGTGAAGTGAAAGAACTGACGACAACTATGACAATACTGTAGGTGCAATATAACCTTCAAGTAAGAATAATCTATCAAACCACCTGTTCAGCAAGCATAAACATGTGCAAAAGTGATATTTTCATCTGCTTTGCCTACAGTCTCTCATCCACAGGACATATTGCTCACTTCATCAGTGAGCATATTTGTTTCACTTGTCTTCTTGCTAACGTCTGAGCTTACTAGGCTTAGGCGATTGGACAAATATATCGGTAATCTGCAATTTCAACTAATTTACTATAGTGTTATACAAGTAGTGCAGCTCCTTCAAGGGATAGCTCAGTGCGTAGGTTGTGTGCATAGCAAGTGTGTGGTCGAGAGAAAGCAAGAGCGTATGTGTGTGACTGTGAGGCTGTCATCTGCAGAGTGTATGAAGTTAGCAATATAGCTGTGAATATAACAGTGCAATGTGTGTACAGTTTAGGCTATTTGTCAGTGAACAAATGCCTCAAATTCCTTGAGACCCAAGCCATTTTTTGACATTTATTACAATAACACTTATCTGGAACTCCAGAGCCCTTTTGGTGTCAAAAGCTCTTGTAACTTATCACACACATGACTCTGTGGACATGGATAAACCTATCTGGAACAAATCTAAGCTTGTTATAAGTTATTCCACCACCAGTGTGTGCAAATAAATACAGGTCTCTGTGCCTGTAACAACACTGCTGCTGAAAAAAATCCTAAGGGAAACAATGAGGTGTAATTCACATTTTACCCTCTCTGTATGCAGTCTGGCTCACAGAAACCATTTATTTTGTATTAATAATTCCCCCACCACAACAAAGCTCCTCCATCGAAAAGCCCAATCATAAGGCCTCCTCAGTAATTACAACTTCGGCAGCCTGAGCGCCTTTTCAAACAGCAAACTGCCTCGTCTTTCAGTGAAATGGAAACAAAGCCTATGTACTCCAGTCTGGATACACAAATTACAGCGTACCAGTGGCGCGTAAAAGAGAAAGAAGACAGAGAGAAGGCACCAGGGGCAAAATGCATTGAGTTTCCTCTCACTTTCTCATTGTGCATCACAAGCTTGTCTCCCGGACAGGGAAGAAGGGTTTGTCAAGCGCATCACGATGGAGAGAGTAAAACCTTCCCCAGCCCCTGGGAAGATAGAAGGTGACATTTGTATGTAAATGGAGACAGGCTCTCTGCACTATATTCCGGCTGACAGGAAACAGAGTGGGCAACCTGGTGTTATCTTTTCTTTTTTGAGAAGTTGAAGATTTAGTTGTTTCTCTGACATTTGTTTTTTGGGAGGAAGAGGACTGTAAAAGGCTGCTTTACAGTGTGCAGTAGTGTTTGTGTGTGTATGAGAAAAAGTCTTGTGCGCTTGACACGCACATGCGTGTATGCACACCTGAAACAACACCAGCAGGTGGCTTACACAAAAAAAAATGCATGTTGACTGAAATCATCAATTCTTTATCTACAGCATATGGTTCTGAGTACTGACTGAACATCAAACTTGTAGTTAGAGTGCTACCATGAGATTAGTCAAAATGTTTTTTTGTCTTCCTGGTTGTTTATTTTGCCCAAATAGTATGTGAAATGTATCTGTCTGCGCATTTATATTTACAGTTTGGCTGTTTTAAGGTTTTGCTGATTCTGAGATACAAATAATTCATGACAGAAGAACAATAAAAATAATCCAAGCAATTCCAATAGGGCTCCAGCACCTGCAGTGGCTGGACTCCTAATTAACTCTTGTGTCTCAGTGTCAGAGAAGATAATCCTGATTAAAAAGCGATGGAGGTTGGGGGAAGAATGACAACATAGCAATCAGAGATACCAGTCACGGTTGGGGAGATTAGCACTACCAGAGGGTGGGGGGCTACTCCTTTGCTGCTGTCACCCTTTTGTTTATGGATCAAATCTGTGGCAGAATAATGGTTTTGGAGATTTTGGATTGAAGATCGTCTCGGACACTAAACCGCTTTATATTTTTTGTGTTTTTGTTAGAGGCTTTTGTAGCAGTTTGTGACAGCAGAGAACAGAGTACCTGATAATGAACTATAGGATCACTGACTGCTTTCAAGTGTTGTATTTACCTTATTCCAACACTGTCATTTGATTTGGCTGCAGAAATGACCATGGGGTTCACTACACAACGGGACAGCTGATTTAGTATCCCAACTTTTGAGAAATGGCAGGGTTGTTATGGAGACTCAACACCCTGCTGTGAGAGGGTCACTGCTACCCAGTTAAATTGGCATCCCATCATCCTGGACCCTTCTGGGATGTCCTGATAAGTATAAACCATGTTTGACACTCTGTCTTATACTGTAATATGAGTGGTGCAACAAGTTAAGTTGTCGGCCTGGCCATTATTAAGAAATCCAACTAAACAACAACTGGTGGGCTCCTCTCACCTTTTGAGAGACTGTCTTGTAAACATACAGTCTCAATCATACCTTCGACTGCAAGTTTTGTCCATCAGCGGCCACAGATCTTGTGGGAATGTCCTGGATGCTGAACCCCTTTCTCCACATTCATTCTAAGTGTTGTTTAAATCCCTTCAGTATGAAATGTGAAATGTAAGCAGTCACCTGTTAGTTTATCTGGTGAAAGAGGGAATTGGGCAAGCACAGTAGAACTAAAGTAGATGGGTTTTTTAAAGGGACATAAACAAGGCTGTTATCAGAGTTTGTCTATTTGCTGTTGATACGGGGAGATAGTGTTGACACAGAGGGAAATGGGGAGCCAGTGCTGCTTTGATTATACTTGCAGCCTGATGCCACCAAGTGGGAAGTAGAAGAGAAATGCACTTCAGAGATACGGAGGCATCATATATACTTAGATGAAGACTGCAGGAATAGAGTCAGGAAGAAAAGAGAATTTTGACAAAATCACAGTTGCAAAATGCATTAGATAATTTATTCTGAACTCATCATTATCATCATTCATACAGTTTCTCAGAAAAACAGGGATGCCTTATAGTAAGTTATAAAAACATATTTGGATGTGTGAGCCCAGTGACGCCCTGTTGAGTGCCCTTGAGTAAAAAGCACCATCTGCAGTAAATTTTGCATGATCATTATAAGTTATTCTAAATAAGTGTCAGCTGCAAAGATAAACTGTGAGCACAGAGCTAAAGACTAGAAGCTAGGAAAGGATGCTCCATGTCCTCTGGTGTGATTCAGTCTTATAGCCAAAGGGATCCCCCCGCCCACTCCCCCTACAAGTTAGCCCCTTTGACATTTTAAGACCAATCCATACGTTTCGCATCATCAACATAGAGGAACTCCTGAGCTGCATTCAGATTGAAAACAGCCCTGTGTAAAACAACACAAGGGGCTGTGTTGGTGTGGTCATGTTGTTTAAAGTGCCGGTGAGACAATGAGACACGATCCAGTCCGGTTGGAGTAACAGATGATTGCATTTAAAGGCTGATCAGAAAAACACAGCACAGCGGTTTGTAATACTCACAGACTGGGTTTTACAACTCTGGAAAGTTATCACTGCAGCCCTGTTTACTAGCGGGCACATGTGGAATGTGTCTGTGTCCGCAGACCTCCAAAAAAAGTATGAATGGAACCATGTGCACGTCCACAGTCTGCATGCAAGTCCACAGCTGTCCGTGGACGTGGAATGGGAAAGCATGAATTGGCCTTTACAGCCCCCAATCTGTAGTCTCAACAGGGTGGAGATAAGGCTAAAAACACGGAGACAGAAGGGAAGACAAAAGCAGGTCTGGCATGGAAATGGGGATTGCCATTCACAGCCCCGCCATACTTGCCCTTGGGTTAGTGGAAAACAAGAGAGAGAGAGAGACAACGAAAGGAGAAAGCAGAGTTGGAAGTAGTAAGAGAGAGAGTGAGAGCAGGCAGGAGGGAAATGGAAACTGCAGCTTAGAAGCAGGAGGTAGACTGTGAGCAGAGGGTCTCCCATTTTCATGGAGATAAAGGAGCACTAATGAATTTGAACTAGTGCCCTCCAGGGATATACCATAAGGGCAAAAATAGGAAGGAGCAGATTGGGGTTTCGTGGCTTTTTAAACTACAGCCAAACTGTCTTTTAGATGCACAGGGGTGCTCCCAATTCTGCAATCACTAAGATGGCCGTGGCCCCGCTTGCCAACTGCTGCGGGTGAGGCCTGTGCCAGGGCTTGGAGAGGATTTGATGCCAGAGGAGATGGGCCTAACTGGCCAGGGCAAAAGCTCTCTTCCATCCAACAAGATCATTTATCTGCTCATCTAACTTAGTTGTACTTACCTTGTTAGCACAGCACTGGGTGTGCTGATGTGTTCATTGCACTTTAACAGTATTAGTTATTAGTATATTAGTTTATATATTATTATATAATATTCTATTACAATAATATTATGCAATATAATTATTAGGATATATTGTATTAAAGTGTGTGGACCTATGTGACTTAGTGGTGAACAATGACACAAGCATTATAGGGTTAAAAATTTGTTTCCTACTGTAGCATACTGAGTAGACTGTGGCACAAAGGGTCACATTCTAAAACTTGATGCATTCATGGTAGTATAAAATGCTTTGAATAATTGTCTACTAAATTACAGATTTAATATTGCATGTGTGCAGTTCTCTTGAATAACCACACTAAATGATCAGTTTGGCTTTATACAATGATTGAGGTCTTGGTCAACCACAAAGCTAATGTTTAGCAATGTTTTTGAAATACCAAGGTCTCTGAGCTCTGAGCTCTGTGCTTGGAGCTCGGAGCCTGAACCTACATACCTTATCTATCATTTTTACAACGTGTTGTTTTACCACACGGAGAGACCAACCGCTGCCTGTGGCATCCACCCCCATGTGGAGGTAATGGTCTGGCCCCCAGGCTTTGAGCCTTGCCAGTTAATAATGAAGTGGGCCCCTCTATTGTAAATCACAGAGGGGTCTTGTTTGGCTGACGCCTTTGGGAGAATTGCATGGGAATAGCATGTGTTACATAGGGCAGCCTGCCTTAGTGCAGACAGACACTTGGGCTGCATTCACACCAAATCCAGCAATGCAGGAAAAACGCCAGTCCTCCCATGCACTTAAACGGGAGAAGTGTGTTTAGGCTGCGTGAGTGGGGACTGCATGGGGTGTAGCAAAAAGACATAGCGTCCGTGCAGGAAGAAGTTGAGCCAGAATCAACTTTTGCCAAAATGCAACTCAACATCAAGCTGCGGTTGCCAATCATGTAAGCTGGTGATCGAAGACTCCCACGGGAAGAAGAACCTCGTTTTCCATATTGCAGAGCTGTACAACCCTGCCATGAGGGAGTACAAAGATGTTACTAGGACGAGGGGAAGGACATTTCTCTTAATTTGATAATGTTTAAAGTTAGGCTTTGCTGTCGGCTTCCTGACTCATTTTAAAAAAGAGAGAGGGAGCACAAGCAAGCTGAGAGCAAGGAGCAAAAGAGAGAGCAAGAGAACAGCAGTGGTCAAGCGAACTATAGAGTGAATGAAGATAGGGAGTGGTAGTAGTGAGAACAAAGTAGTGACTCAGAGAAATAAAACATTATTATGTTAAATGTTAGATCACTAACATAAGCAAACAAGTAAGAGGTGCAAGAATTGGAGCTATAACTGCTTACCAGTGTTACATATATTTAATTGGTTCAAGAGTTATTATGTATCAATGTAACAATTTTGCTAAATTGCGTCTTGCATACTGACAGCCAACCTTAAGCCTCTCAGGTAGAGTAGAGCTCAACATAGTATGTTTAAAAAAAAAAAAAAAAAAAAAGCCAGGAGGAACCTTGAGGAACCTGGGCCATTCTTTGAAGTCAGCTATTTTCCTTCACTTCAAGTGCGTCACTCACTTCAAAGCAGGAATTTCACACAAAATGTACCGATTTTTCCCCCCTCCTCTCCTTTGTGTAGAATTTACAGCACATAAAACGGGTCTGGGGAGACTTTGTCAGGAGGTATCTGTAACCTAAGATAACTCTGTCTGAGTGTATGTGTGAGTGTGTTTTTGTGCCTCTGACAGCTTGTGGGGCCTACATGGCTGTGAGTGTGATCTTGTGCATATCCACTTAAAGAGGCCTGCAGATTATGCTCGGTGGTGGTCCAAAGCTTTGCTTTTATTAACGAGATGGAGTCCAGAGAGCGTCAGCAGTGTGTGGAGTCATGGTTAGATAGGTTTAACCCTTGTGGTTTATGGTTAAAGACAGAGATTTGAGCTTGGTTGGTGAGAGAGACTTCACATGTGGAAGTTGGCAGAAAAAAAGTTACCAAGGTTGCCAGATCTGCTTTAAATTCACATTCCAAGTTTGTGAAAACCAAATATACAGCAATTACAACACAACTTCCTGTGCACTAATGACTTTGATGTGAATGAGATTAAAGGCACACACGGAGAAAAATGGCTGGCATATCATGGGAAATGAGCTTTTGCTTGTGTGCGCTGAGTTCAGTCATGTTTGTACAGAGGGGTTTTAGTGGTTATTATCCCGTTCAAGCACCTTTATTTTTTTCTGCCATGATTGTAATTGGAACCTCCACTTGATGCTTTCCACTTTAATAGCTGAAGCCAGCACTGGCACACAAGCTTGTAAACAGATGAGGATGTCCTCTCCACTAACCATAGCAGTGCTGCTTATATACGTGTGTGTGTGTGTGTATTTATGTGCATGCTTACACATATTACGCATACTCAACTGTCTGTATGTGTCTGTATTGGTTTCTAATCGTCACATAATTTGTAACAGCAACTGTCTGTGCATGTGAAATTGTGTGTACAATGCACAGCTGCAACCGTGTGTGAGTGTGTTTGGCTGGGCAGCGAGGTGCCTTCCCTTGCCAAACATGAGTGGTGAACAATGGAGAATTGTGCTCCATTCATCTGTATGGGTCAGAGAGTGGAAGACCCATTTGGGCCAAGCTATCCATCAGTTTCCTGCACAGTCTTGCATGTGATTCCCCCACAGCCCATCACCTTCTCCCATTTTCGCCTACCACCACCAGGCACACCACGCTGCACACCCCCACCTTTTCCGAAGGTGACTTTGGCCCATGGTTCTCTTGGCTTCAATTTATCTGCTGGCCAAACAATACTGTAATTGACTCTCAAATAACAAACAGGAGGACACTTTGCCCTTCAACAACTACGCAAGACACAACATGATTTAACATCTTCTTTTGTTCATTTTTGATGCTACAGATCAGATCTGATGCACTTAAGATGTTTTCAAGAGTTCAAATCATTGCCCACCAGCATCAAATGTGCTACAAAGTAACCCCCCTCACAAAGCCAATTTGCACTTTGGCTTTGAACAGTGGCCAAATGCGTGAGATATTTTTACTCCAGAGTCCATGATCTTGCTTGATCTGAGTCGGTGCAGGTCATTAGCTGAGGCGATTGCATGCACTTGACCTGTTGGCGTAGGTGGCGTGGGCACACAACACCGGGCGCCTCTTTCTCTTCATCCCGCCGAGAGAGGTAGGGATGAAGAGAGAGGGAGAGGAATGCAGAGATATGCGAATATATGTGTGTGTGCTGTACAGGAGGGTTCTTTTTCTTCTTCTTTCAGGAATGAAGGAGAGAGAGAGATGGAGGCAGGGAGTAGGAGGAGGCAGGGAGTAGGAGGAGGAGGAGGAGGGTAGATGCAAGAATTCCTCTGAGACCAAGGCTGCCAGCCCTGTCAAGGAGAAGACTAGAGAGAGAGGAAGAGAGTGCACGGAAACAAGAGGGGAGGAGGCATGTGAGTGAGAAGAGAGAAAGAAAGACAGTTGAGAGAGAAAAGGAGAAATTAATGAAGCAGTGTTATTACAGTGATTGTGAGCAAAGAACTACCGGTAGTTTGAGGGGCCTAATATTTTGACCTCATCGTTTGATGTCGGCCTTATCAGATTTTAATGATGCTCCACTTTGCCGGTGGGCAATAGTGTAACACTCTCAGATTAGCACATCAGCGTATTGTAGGGTAGGGGAGCGAAGGCATTGGAAGGACATGGCCGGATACCCCACAAGAGAAGCCATTCCCCCCCCTCAACACTCCACTTTCCTTCACCTTGTAATGCCGTCCTACCCCCTCCCTCACCATTGAAGGATGAAACAATGTGAGTGAAAAGCTCTACAGATGTAATCTTCCCTTATAGCCTATTCAATGACAGAGTCTTTCCCCCTCATTTCAGGCCTAATATATTACACCCCCCCATCCCCCATCCTTACCTCGACATCCCCCTCAGTGCCTACTATGCCTCAATTGCAGTTGCTGCCTTTGGGTGACCTCTGTAGTGGGTGGAAATGGGCTAAAGGCCACAGATGGAAATAGTATCAGCTGATAAAGGCGACAGGTGATCGGCAGTGCTATATGCAGTCGAGGCAAAAATTGATTTCTTCCTGCCTGCACCTGATTTAAAGGTTGCTTTGGACTATTACAGGCCTTTTTGATTTTGTTTGAACTCTTTTCTCAAGTAAACATGGCAACATGGTGTGGTATCATTTGCCTTGTCAAGACATTATTTTTTTATAATTTCCTAGGTTGATGTCATGCCACGTTGTAGTGTTGTTGACACCTGGTGAATTATCTTCCTCTCTGCTTTCATCTTTTAGTAGCGCCCTACTCATCACCTGGCACTCCACAAGAAATCAGATGACACCTCTTGATGTTAACTTTGGTTTCTGCATTCCTGCCAGCAAATGTCAGCCCAGCTTTTATTCAACATGATGTGCCACCACAGAGCTCCTTCTCTCCCTCTTTTCTCTCTCCTTTTTCAAATTGGCCTGTGCTTGTTACCGGCAAGTTAAGCACAAGGGGTAATGTGGTTTGCAGATCCTCAGTGCTTATATCACTCTCGGCATTGATGATCCATAACAGCACACTGGCAGTGACTGTCACCTGATGCTGTCATCTTGTCCTTCACGTCAGCTCAGATTTCATGGCAGGCCCCAGCTTTGACAAATAGAGACTTTACACTGTTGAACAAGTCAGTCCCTTGAAGAGGACCGTTGATTGGATTAGCATTGTGGCATTGCCGTTGATGACTTTGGGAAGAACATTAAACCCCTTTGAAAATGCCCGGTGCAAACAACTGTTGACAATTTTGGGTTTTCTTGTGACAAGAATGTTGTTTTGCTGCAGTGTGGTGGTATTTTCTGAAGCTAATTCAACACCCTTACCCCTTTCAACTTACCACATCTTAAAAGGCTTGTGGTGCTCCACATTATTGTAGCATGGCATCTAAGAAGAATTATCCCCTCTACTAACAGCCCTTCATGTGGCCATGTTTTTATTTGGTTTTGGTACCCAGCTGTCGCACTGAGGCTCCAACCACTGTCACATGGTCTTCAGATGTAGGTCTTAAAGCACAGGGATAGGCAGAGTAAGCCTGTGTGATTCAGGACTCGATAATGGCAGTGACCAGATTGAAGCGAGATGTAGGAAGTTTTTTTTTTCTTTTGGTCTATTCGGAGCTCTGAGTGTCTAAACTTGGGCACATTCAAATCCCACACAATGTAAAGCACTTTGTATATATAGTTGCTTCACAGCTGCATGCAGTCTGACAGCTACTGCTATACCCAGTCCCCATGGTCTGTGTTATTGTTCTGACATTGTGAAAGACTTCTGCCTCAATTTCTTTTATTTAGCTTGGAAGATTTGCAGTTGATATGGGCTGTCTTTAAGCACCATCTGACTTCACATTTATCCAGTTCCACACACTGCCTCCTGGGAGCAGCTTGTTAGATATATAGATACATTTTTTCCTCCAAAAGAAATGTATTTACGTAGCCCTCACATGGGACCACCAAAGAGCAGCCACATCACAATGTTGTAAACAAAGAAAAAGAATATTTCTTGACATTAACTGTTCATAACAGACCAACACGACTGAGCACTGGGTTCACTACTGCAACAGTTTGGGATTGGTTTTCTTGCTCAAAGGCATGTGGGCTGTAGTGGTGGTAGGACAGTGTGTCATGTTTACTGGCTCCTTACCTGGAAATCAACTGAAAATTGCTCCCATCCTAGACTTGCTTCACCACATCTAAAACTAGAGCTGTCTATACAATTATACTTGTACATTAACATATGAAAAAATAACACTCACGCATTTGTATGACAGTTTTATTGAAACTAATAAAATAAGATAAAGCTGTGCTAGAAATTTGCAGCGCATCAACACAATACTACCAAGTGTTTTGAGGTGAATGAGCAGGCGAACAGCCACGTGAATCAAGAGAGGCACTGCCAGGGAGAAACAGAGTTATATTTTTGGACCAATAACAGCTTAAAGGGTCAGAGAGAGAAAAACTGCTTTAATGTAGAGGCCTTTGTTGCCCTTAATGTCATCTTGTGTTCCTATAAAAATGTCAAAAAATGTGAGGCGGGATAGTGAATTCTGGATAAATTTGTTTGGAGTTTTTATACCCTGGAGTCATAATGTTTTAATTTGGCGCCGACCCCCCCAGTTGTGAAATTTCTGTGGCCCGCTACAGCATAACAAAACAAATTTAGCATAATTGCACCTTTGGTGTAGGCCTCTCTTCAAGGCAAGGTATTGATTTTCCCTCTCACTCTGTCTCTCTCCCACTCTGCTCTTTGTTTTTCTTCTCCATGGCTTTATTTTTCCTTTTACATTCCTCAGCCGTAGTGCTCACTTGCTCACTCTCTCTCCTCTCTTTCTCCATCTCCCCTGCCCTCCCCCATCACTCACTTTCTCTTTCATGGATGGCACTCAAGTGGAAAAATAGTAACAAGAATGCAATTCGATTACAGTAGCCAAAATAATGTTCACCTTAATGACACCAAAAGCCAGGCTGCCAACCAGCCGGGCTCTCAATTCTGTGTTGAAGTTGCAGCTGCTGAATCCAACAATGTTCTCAGTTCAGGGTGCAAAAAGAAGATCATGCTAAAAAAAAACCAAAAGAAAACACATGTAGATTTGATTTACCGTGTTAATTTGTGCAAGGGTGCAATAGCAGCTCTGCAGTATGTGGGAGGAATCCCGCAGATGGTTTCCTTTCTGAAATTGTAGACGAGTGCAGAGGAGCTGTTTGGAGTCCTGCTGTGCATGGCAGTCACACAGATGCACATAGTTAATAGACATACTTGTAAATGTGCATACTCTGTACCCCATATAGATTTTGTTTGGTATGTATGTGAGGACATGCATGTTTTAATTTATCTGCACAGTGGTATAACAGAAAGTAATAAATGTAAAAATAGTTTACGATATTTCAAAAAAGATGCATTGCCTAAAATTCTTATACATATCCTCTAATGCAAAATCACCCCACCTGCTGTATTCCCTCTTCACTAGCAGGTCAAAGACTCACTTTTCCTCACCTCCCCTCCCCCTTATCTAGACCCACCCCCACTCACCGGCTGCTATCTCAGCGTCTTACCATTCCAAACTGATCCAATACCTTACCCGATTGTTAATTAACAAGCATCCAGAACAATCAAGTACATCTCTGGCAGTTTTGCTCTGATCAAAGAGCAGAGGCTCAGCGGCCATTACCATCCATGTCTCATCTCAAGTCTATTCCAGCTCTCATTTGATACCTCTGTGTCAATCTGCTCTGTGAGAAATACAATAATACATTTTCAACTACAATAATAAATAATAATGACTGCAGGAGACCAACTTATTGTGGAAGTCAGGGAATTTTACATCAGATTTATAGTGGAAACCCAGGTTGCTGTAGTATATTTTGGCAAACTGAACTGAAGTAGTCTGTTTTTTTTTCACATGCAGCTTAAACTTCAACTGAGAGCCAGTATTGCAGATGGTTTTGGCTGTGGGCCACAGGACAGTTTTTGCTCCTTTTTTGATTTTTAAGGTTTGAGAGAGACTTAACCCAGTCCATTTTTTCAGGGCTGGAGGGAAAGGTTACCTGTAGTGTGTATTTCCTTCTTTCTGATTTCCATGGTGTACCTATCAGTCCCTTACCTCTTGGATGTAAAGTGGACACTGAGTGGTGCCAGTGGAGGCTGAATATTGGTTGTAGTCTTTTTGTGTAAATTTTTGGCTTCTCATGAATTTTTTATTCACAGAGAGAGAGAGATTGAGGAAAAGGGAATAGCTGCTGATGGATAGGAAATAGCTGTGTAGTGTCTGCACTTGTGTTGATCTTTCTTGGTGTCTTTTGTGTCAATTATTATCCTTCTCTCTCTGTTCCACTGTGAATTTTATGTTGAATTCAATCTGTCTTTCTGGACAAAGATGCCAAAAGTATTTTCAAGATGTCAAAAGATATGTAATAACAGCCACTTTCTCTCTAGGTTTTGCTCTGTCAGTCTTTTCTCAAGTCAGCCGCTTTACTGAAATCAGTGTAAAAAAAGTATTGACCAATTATGAAAAGACAAATACTTATATTATACACCTATGACATTAATACAAAAACATGTTTGTTTAGTCTGCTTTTTGTTGAACATCAGTTTATCATTTGTTAAACACATATATAATTTCATAAACAGCTTAACAAAATGACAGGTACTTCTCTTCTCTTTAGCTAATGAATGTATGCTCTTTGCTTCTAGTCTGGCTGTTATTCAAAACCTCCTGCCTGGATTAACCTCAGAACAATGTAACAGAGAGGCTGCCCCCCACCCTCTCTGGACACACTTATAAAGACACACATGTATGCCAATTACATTAAATTACATCCGTCCTGTATCTGTCTCATAGTATACTGAATGTCTGTTGAACTTACAGTTGATCCATTCTTATCACACTGCTGTTGCAGGTTAATCTCAAGCAGAGACTTGAGTCTGAAATTGTCACTACACAGACATTATTGCACACAAAATTACATTTGATATGAACCAAATAAAGGTTTAGTTCAACTGTGTGAAACAAGCCGACCCACTCATAAGGACCACTGACTCTGGCAGACTGACAAAAGACATTCAGGCTGGGCCAGCATGTGCAGACAAGAAAACACACTTTCTGACAGGCACACACACACACGCAGTTTGCTCAGCTATCCTTGTTAGGTATTGACTTCCATTCACTGAGGACAGCCTAACCCAAACTCTAACCTTAACCTTAACCATAATCAATTCATACCTTATCCTAACCTTAACCTAACCTCAATTCACACTTCACCCCTTACTCTAAGCAGGACCTCAGAAATTACTTTTTGCCTCATTAGGACCAGGCTGTTTTTACTAGAAAAGGTCCCAATGAGGTAACCAAAGTGCTTGCACATACACATACACACACACACAGAAGCAAATGCTTGTGTCTTGTGTATGTTGTATAATGATTGTTTGGATATTAACCCAGGTTTGGTGTCCCCACAGTCATCAACCCATGTTAGGGAACATGGGTTGTGCACTGGTTCGTGGTGTAAATTTGTTGTACACAATTTCAAGTAAACAGCCTCAAGATGGTTAGCCACAAGTCTTAAGTACCCATGTACAAGTAGGTTCATGTGCAAACTACATGTTATTCCCCCTCCATTTGAATGGATACACTCTTATGCCTCTGAATGTCAGCACACATGTAATGTAATGTCACCAAGTATTTTAACATGCAGTACATGCTTAATGCAAGAACACGCATGGATACACACTATATACATGGTCTATTGAGTACATCTACAGTAGCAGTCAAAAGTTTGGGCACACCTTCTCATCCACTTGAATGAGAGAGTGTGTCCAAACTTCTGACTGGTACTGTACATACTTAAAGTATCCTGTACCTTTCTATAAATACACTAATTCGCACACATCAGCTTGACATTTGTGTGTATGTAGTACATTTATGTGTGTGTGTGTGTGTGTGTGTGTGTGTGTGTGTGTGTGTGTGTGTGTGTGTGTGTGTGTGTGTGGGAGACTGAGAAAGAGAGAGGCAGTCAGGAAGTCATTGAGGGCCCCTCAAGTCTGGTGGAATGCAGAATGGGGGGGATGGGTGAACGAGGTTTGGTCGGACATAGGGAGAGTGAGAGAGACTTGGAGACTGGGGTGTGGTTCTCCAAATTCGAGGACACAGACACACACACTCCACAGCCTACTATATTTTTACAGTATGAATAGGCTCTCACAGATGTTCACTGTTTATATGGCCCTCATCAGCTTCGATTCAAACCTCCCTCTGAGCAGCTGTGTCAAGCACACACACACAGACCCACACACACACACACACACACACACACACACACACACACACACACACACGCTTACAGGCTGGAACTTGCTATTTTTAGTCACAGCCTTGGGTGATGAGGAAGCAAAGAGTGCAGCAACAGGCAGAATATAGTCTTTTCTTAAAAAAAAAACTAATTTGCAGTTTTCCCTGCTCATCTAACACCTTTCCCTCCTTCCTTCATCTTGCCTAACTGGATATAATATTCATCTCATAAGCTGATGGGGGAAGGGCTTTCAAAATGAAGCCCAAGCCCTTCCTCACCTGCATTGTATAACACAGGCGACAGAGAAAACTTTTAAATCAGCATTCTTTTACGCCACACACTCTCCCAAAATGTCTGACACTGACTTTTTACCAATTTGCAAAGGCAGTCACTAGTTGACAGTCATATTGTGACAGTCATATTGAATATTCTACAGCTGTACTGTAGAATATTCTTTAGAGAGCAAGATCGACGTGCCATTTGTCAGCAGATGCAGCGCTCAGTAACCAAAATCATCAAATCTAGTCACAAAATGAAGGTCTGGACACGGTCTAGAGTACTGAATTGGATAATGTGAAGGAAACCTGCAAAGCCTCCTAAGAATCCAACAGCACAGATTCACTAAGACTTGAAACATTTCTAGAGCCACAAAAGATAGAATGCAAAGTATTGGATGCCTTTGAATGGATGGACATGGTGCTCTGGTGTCATAGTATTTGCATGTGTCCAGTTATTTAACTGGATGTCCAGAGCTCAGCAGCACTAAACTAATAAAGAAATGTGTGTTTTCAGTGTTTTGAATTTCAATGAGACTCAGATGCGTACTGATTGGAGGTAGGGGGGTCGGGAAAATTGATTTTCGTCTGAGTGAAAACAGATGCATGAGAGCAAATGAGCGGGTACAGGCTCATACACACAAGTATCAGCAAGAATATAACAGCGAGTGTGCACAATTACACACGCTCACACTCACTCAGACTACTAAAACACTCTCCTGTATTCAGGAGGAAGGTTAATTGAAGGTTATAACTGGGGAGCCAAAGACGAGAGGCTTTCAGTGGTAACGTGTGTGTGTGCTTGCCTGTGTGTGTGTTTCACCCCCCTTGCCTGCCCTGACCTCCCCGCTCCCCATTTCTTCTCTCTTTCTCTCTCTCTGTACTCATCCAAAGTCCAGTCAAAATGTGCAGCCATGCAGATACCTACAATCTCATTAATTCAACCCATCGGCTATACTGCAGTGCCAGCTCTTGCCCCCCCCCCATCTCCCTCTCCCATATGCAAAGGCTCTAAAAGGTTAATATAATCTGCCGCTGCTGAGGTTAACTATCTGTGGACACAGTCTAACAAATGATGTGTCAACACATCTCTCTGCCTTGGACTCATCTATCACTGAATCTGTTTATCTATATACATTTTTTAAAAAAGTAAACATACATAATGGTTGTTCTTGGTATTTAAAAATGTAGATGATGACATTATTTAATGGTGTAGCGTGTAGAATTTAGCAGCATCTAGTGGAACAGACTTGGCAGCAATGGAATATAATAATAATAATAATAATAATAACAATAATAACAATAATAACAACAACAACAACAATAATAATAATAATAATAATAATAATAATAATAATAATAATAATCATCATCATAATAATCATCATCATCATAATAATCATAATCATAATTATAATAATGATAAGTATGTTTTATGAAGCAGTTTTCAACATGCTTCAAACCCCTTAACTGAATGAAACTCCTCATATTTCTCTATTTTGGTGGTGAAGTAGATGAACTGTCCTTCAGATTGGCAATCTAAATCTAAATTCAAACTTGTTGAACCTGCTAAACAGGGAAAATGTTGTCCAACTTCCAACATATCAAAGTGAGCAGTATTTTGAATCCCTATAAGCCCAAGTATTGCTGCTCTGTAGCAGACCTTGACCTTTGACCACACTATGGAGTGGAAAAGGTTACTTTCCGTAAGCATCTGGCGAACATCTCTTAAGATGTTGTTGTCGATGTCGCCACACAACATAACCATCATATTACCAAAATCTTCCGTATAAACACATTGTCCTCCTTCTTCCTTCCTTCTGGAAGGATGGGAAATCTTCGACAACCTATTTAGGTGTCAAAACATGGCAGTCATTCTTTTTCTTTTTACCTGCAAGTTAACTGTTGACATGTCAATATAGAGATACTGGATACAGCCTGTAAGAACTCGTGAGTTATTTGTAGTGAATATTAAATGACCGGTATGTGGCGGAGAACCTTTCCGCAGGAGGCTTTGATGACTGTGTGTGTGTGTGTGTGTGTGCACGTGCACAATAGCACTTTGTATTCATGTGTGTTTGTATTTGCGTGTATCCATATGTGTTTGTGTGTGAGTGTGTGTGCATGTGAGTGACACTTGTGCACAGTAGCTCTTTGTATCAGGATGTATTAGTCTTTGTGTGCATCCATGCGTGTGTGTGTGTGTGTGTGTGTGTGTGTGTGTGTGTGTGTATGTGTGTGTGTACCCTTCTATCGTCACCCTCTTAGAGCCTCTCTCCCACACACACTCATTAAAATGTCATCCTAAGCAGGGCCATCTATTCTATCTGTGGAATGCATAGGCTGGGAGGAAGCGAGGCGGCGGCCATATTGAGTTTCTGGACAAATACAGCAGCTCTGAGGATACAAGGCATAATGTACCTTTTTGTCAATGTGTGTGTGTGTGTACGTGTGTGTGTACATGTGTTTTTGTTTGTTATCCCATCTTTTGATTCTGTATTTTCTGCCTGTTCTTTCTTGGCACATTCCAAGAAAGAGCAACAGTATACAGTAATCTATTGTAAAGGTTAGTGCTAAAATTGTTATATAATTAGTTAGATCAAGAGAAAAGTAATCAACAACAATTTTAGCTTTAACATTTAAGTCTCTTATTAAATAAAAATAAGCAATCTTGTTTGAGCTTCTCAACTGTCTTGGACAGACAAAGGAGTTTTATAGTTTTGCATTAAAGGGTTACAGCATAACTATAGAGTCTATACACCTAGCCGCTATAGCTTAACTCTAGACTATGCCAAAGCCCAGCCTTGGATTAGAGGTGTGGTTATATTACGGTGAGACCACATGGAGACCACTAGAATTGTTTGTGGTGTCTTCACCTACAGATTTCCAAAGTCAATGTGAAGCAAATGGAAAAATTCTCATTTGTTTGCTGTTTTTCAATAAGTAAGTTGGACAGTCACTGCTCTCTATCATTGTGGATAAAAGTACGTGCGTAGCTAACATCTCTCTGTTTCGCAAAGTAAATGTAAGAATGATACATACTGTATGCATAGTGTCTCTATGGTGCTATCAACAGGTGTAATCAAAACCTATGCCCTAGGTATTAACCCCTTGAGTTTAATGAAAACTCAGCTTTGTAGATGTTACCTTGGGCACACGCAATGTGTGACGAACATTGTTTTCTGTTTTTTCATATTTTATAGAAAAAGTTAAATATTAATCAGTGAAATTAAGAAGAATGTATATAATGGTTCATATAAAATCACATGGTATAATATTGTCTGTGACCCTATATATCTTAAAATGTACTGTGTATAACAGGAGAAAAAAAACTGCAAACAACTAGAAGGCTGCTGCAAATTCATTATTGAATACCACTGAAACACGCATGTAGGAATATTATAGGAATACTATTGTGAAGCCATTGGAGAACTCTACTCAATACAGCAGATCATTATTGTAAGATTACTATAGGAACTTCTCATCAAAGATGCTGTCAACTTCACACTTTCTCTTCCCTCCTGCTCAAAGTGTCTTTATGCCCCTCTTCTTCCTATTTCCCCCAAACCCCACCAGCTCTATGGTAAACACACAATTGAATAATTTAATCATGATCGATTCGTTTGTTTCAGGCTCAAATGTCAGGGTGTCATTTGATCTCTCCCCTTCCCCCCACCCTACCAGCCTTCCCGCCTCCTCATTACTCTGTGGGCCCAAACAACAGGCTTTCCTCTCTTTAATGATGATGAGGAGGAGGATGCCTCACTGAAACGTGTTTATTGAAGGGGCTTGTTGTTTGGTTTTAGCACCGATCTGTCTGTTTCTCGATTGTTTGCTGCTTGCGTGTGTGTCTTTGTTCCTGTGGTGTGTATTTTGCTCTAACCAAATTTGGTTTCTGTTTTTTTTTTTTTTTTTTTTTTTTTTTTTAACCCAGGCTTAAAGATACAACTGTGAAAGTGTTTTCTATTCTGACCCCTACACTGTTAACATTACTTTGTGAAGGCCGGTCACTATGTTGTTATTTTCTTCTCTTCCTCTGCTTACAGAGGAGTGAAAGC